>CM073774.1:99092424-99777424 GCA_037158775.1 Hetaerina titia | reverse complement strand
TGGCGAATCAGTACCCATTGTTTGGAACTTATGGTGAAGGTGTCATCATGAGATAGATAATTCCCACGCCAGGGTAAAGAAGGTATAAAGAGTCAAGTTCAGCAATATGGGGTAACAGAGTTTTTACGTGATCTACCTACTGGTCCACGGTCGCGGTAGTCCAGGGGGTGGAGCGTTCGACTACTGATCGGAGGGTTCCGGGTTCAATCCCGGCCAAGGCACACTGGACACTCTACCATCACCCACCAAACCGACCTTCGGGTTGAATACTGTGTTTATGACTGTAGAAAATGTATTTAATTGAAGGTTTTACTTTCCTACAAGCTTACTTTATTTTCTACATAATCGCGGTACACTTCCAAGTACTTTTCATAAAACTAACCAGTTTTTTAATCCCTCAGCATAGCATTTGGGAATCGAACCAGTTGACTACGGCGGTCTTGAGTTCCTCGTTGTCATCAAACCGTAGTCCACCAAGCCACTGTTTCCAGTGCAAGAAGAGGACATAGTCATTAGGTGCTGGGTCGTGAATGTAGGGTGGGGTCCTAAGAAGCTCGTCCACTCAGCACTCTGTGTTTTTTGCGCTGATTGTTAAGCATTTTCGGTGCCCATCTTGCGCACATTTTGTGATATCCGAGGTTTTAGATTACAATCGTGTGAAAAGTGGTGCATCCAACAAGAGAACATTCATCAGCCAGAGCGCATTAATCGTCGATCAGATCGCTGTTCGTGGTCCTCTTTTTGAACGATTTCATTGATCCGGACACTGGGCCTGCTACTCTGCTCATCGTCTTGCACGTTTGTGACTCCGCCAATACTTAAATATAAGATAACAGCCCTTGATTTTCGAACATGTCTCCTATGTTTCCCTGTGGTTATGCTAAATGTATGCATCTTTTTTCAGTTGTGTCTCGTTGCTTTGGGGCTGATTGCCCTTGCGTCGGCGCAGTACGCCCCGCCGGTGCCTCCCCCTTTACCTCCAACACCAACATACGGCCCACCACCTCCTCCTCCCCCTCCGCCACCTCCGCCTCCTCCACCCCCGACGTACGGTCCGCCAGCACCTCCTCCACCTCCCCCTCCACCACCTCCCCCTCCACCACCTCCTCCTCCCCCTCCACCGCCTCCTCCACCACCTCCACCGACGTATGGCCCACCAGCACCTCCTCCACCTCCCCCTCCACCACCCCCGCCTCCTCCACCTCCTCCGCCACCACCACCGACATACGGTCCTCCACCTCCTCCTCCACCTCCCCCTCCACCACCTCCGCCTCCTCCACCTCCTCCACCACCACCACCACCACCGACATATGGTCCACCAGCACCTCCTCCACCACCTCCCCCGACATACGGTCCTCCACCTCCTCCTCCACCACCTCCCCCTCCACCACCTCCCCCTCCACCACCTCCGCCTCCTCCACCTCCTCCACCACCTCCTCCACCACCTCCCCCGACGTATGGTCCACCAGCACCTCCTCCACCACCTCCCCCGACATACGGTCCTCCACCACCTCCCCCCTCCACCACCTCCCCCTCCACCACCTCCGCCTCCTCCACCTCCTCCACCACCTCCACCACCTCCTCCACCACCTCCCCCCGACGTATGGTCCACCAGCACCTCCTCCACCACCTCCACCTCCTCCACCGCCTCCACCTCCTCCACCGCCTCCGCCTCCTCCACCACCTCCACCACCGACGTACGGCCCACCAGCACCACTTCCACCTCCGCCACCCCCCCTCCAACACCAGCATACGGGCCACCGCCGTCGGCTTATAGTGTTCCCCCAAGGTTCGCCGCCCTCGTACCCCCGCAGTCCACACCCACTCTGCTCGTGCCCCCCGTCTTCGCCCCGCCCCCACAGCTCCCACCTCCCGCCGCCGTACGTAGTTTCCTGGGTCCACTTCCGGGAGGTCCGATTCCAGTGAGGCTCCCCGCCCCTGCCCCGGCCCCCTTCACAGGGTTGCCTCCTTCCTTCGGGCGCCTCTCCGCCGGCCCCCCATCGTTCGTGAGGACACCCTCCCTCGGGTACGGCGCCCCCGGCGGATCCTGAGCGCTCCCCGCGGGACACTCTCGAGCTAATCACAGGTACGACGATCATACCTTCACACACCTCTTCCCTTTTTGGGAAAAATCTCGAAGCGGCAAATAAACACGCTTGAATATGCCTCTCGGAAAAGCTATATTTATGTGACTCTGTGACGGTGTCAAAACCACAAAAATAGTTTTCGTGAAGCATCGTTTCATTTGGGTGACCTTTACCTTTTTCCTGCGACGCGATAATAGTAGACCTCAAATGCAACGACTCGGACGTTTTTAGCCAAAAAGACTTCGTAGTGTGGCGAGCGAAGCCAGAGAGCGCTCGGTGGCACTCGCTAGGAATCGCTGCGAAGGCAGACGATCCACACACTTCTGTCAATGAAAGGCAAGCCAAGAACATCCGTTGAAAAACCATACCATCCCAATCTTAGTTTTCAAAGTTTTTAATGCCAACAGAGCGTCAGTCATGGCCCAATATATAGATGGAATGGCATGGCCAAATATGCGTGGAATATATGATATAATATACATGATCAGTTTAATGCATAATTTGGTTACCTTTCAAAAGAATGAAGGAATCGTAAAAGTAATAATTTAATTGCATTTTTATTTTACTTACGAGGTGGAGGGGTGAAAATTCAAGGATTCAATATTAGTTTGATAATTCACCGCAATACTCCAGGTCCCTAAACCTCGTTTGGTAACGAGACACTGGGAAAAAATAATTTCTTCGAGCCAGTGTTCAAGTAGGTATAAAATCAACGTACATTTGTGTTACCAAGTTGACAGTTGCCACAGCAAAATTTAAAAATACTAATCGATTTGTAATGAGTTCTGTCAAAATGGAGGCTCGGAATTACGACAATATTCTTCGGATTTGTGTGCGTTAATATTCAGTTGTGCTTCAATAAGGTCTTTAAGGTTGGATTCTTCACAGAGTTACTAAATAAAAAAGATAATATAATAAAACAATAACAATTGTTAAACAGATTGCTAGATGAGATTTAATATTTTTACGTGGATTCCAGGTGACGCTATCGGTTGCCTGGACACGTTATTTAAGAGAGATGGGACTAGTATCAATACAAGAAATCCTTTAAGCTGCTAATTGTCCCATTGCATGAATTGTGTTGTGACGAATTACTCCAAAAATGAATAGAATTGCAAATGCGAATTAGGCGCATGTGATTACTTTCTCGACTCAGGCTAGTAATTAGTATGACTCCTTTCCTTTTCCCGATGCGCCAGCCGTTCCTCGCATGGATGCGAAACTCGAAGAAACACCGGAGGTTAATAATACCATTATCTCGGAATGTTATTATGCTTAATTTTTGTTTGAAAGTTTATTTTTTTAATATGGTAATCTACCGGTTAAGACAGATTTTTGGATGGACACAACTATCAAATAAATATTTTGTAACTCCAAACAAAACCCAATCCAGCAACCTGCTCAGGTCCCTCTTCATCCCTGTGCACTTCTTTCCTCCCTTCATCCCGTCCAACATCCTTACCCTGTTCCTGCTCTTTCTTCGTTTGCCTAATATTCTCCCCTCTATTACCTTCTTCAACATCCGACTTCCGCACAGTACGCCTTTCATCCATTTTTCCTGCCTCCATAGGATATCTCCCAACTAACCCCTCTCCTCACCCACCATCTCTAGTACTTCCTCATTTGTTTACCTTCAATGCCAATTTTATTTTGAACGCAATTTAACTCTTTTCATCATTCATATCACAGTGATCTTCCTGACGAAGAGTTTCGGCGAAGTTGCAGCGTCCGTCCACCTGTTCTCCCGCCGGGACCCTCGTAGCTCTCAGGGAGAGTGAGTGCATTGTGAAAGGCAGTTTATCTAGTGGTGCTGATCATGGACGGCATTATATAAGTGGGTCACTTTAAACGAAGGCCATGAATGAACGTGTGATAACATCTTTCTCCAGTGGTGGTGTCAGCTGAAAAGTGCTCGATAATTGTATTTGTTTTTGTTTGCTAGAAATAAATGTTTTAATCCTTGTCCTCTTGTCCATTAGTTATTTCAAAAGTACATGTGCGATTTTCGTTATCCTGGATTAACTATTTTGCAGCCACGATAGGGTTACAATGTCATTTGTTATTAAACATACTTAGGTTGAGAGAAAAAGTAAAGTGAACTCCTTGGAGAAATACTGCTCCATACTTCTTTTTTTGCTGATTGTGACGAAAGTGTAAATGTCGGCGGTATCAATTTTAGACCCTGTAAAGGCAAATTTAATTTTAAATATATTCTAAATGTGATGCATAATTTCCAAACTTAGTACGCATTTTTATAACCTGTAAAGATTTTAAACAAGTATCTGACATATTTTATGCGCAATTTCGCAATAGTTATTTCCATACGATTTCTTTGAGGTCTGAAGGTTGCGAGACGATATACGAGGGTCATCCGGAAAGTAGTACCCGTTCGTGAAATAAAGACACAAAAGTAAATATTAACAAACATAAAAAATTTTATTTGAAAGAGGATACTTTAAAATACTTCTCAACATAATCTCCAAGCAAATTAAGGCATTTGTCATAACGTGTGACAAGTTTCTGTATTCCTGCTGCATAGTCCTTCGCCGCCAGCTCATTGAGATACAGGGTCACTCCTTCTTTAAGTTCTTCATCGCTGTCAAATCTTTTTCCTGCCAAAAAGTCTTTAAGCTTTGTAAAGAGATGAAAATCTGAAGGGGCCAAGTCCGGGCTATACGGTGGATGGTCGAAAGTTTCCCATTTGAATTGCTGCAAAAGTTTTTGTGTTATCCCAGCTGCATGAGGTCTGGCATTGTCATGAACGAGAATGACACCAGTAGACAATAGACCTCGCCGCCGATTTTGTATTGCCCGCCGTAATTTCTTTAATGTTTCACAATACGCATTGGCATTAATAGTGTCTCCACGGGCCATAAAATCAATAAGCAATACACCTCGTCGATCCCAGAAAATGATTGCCATGAGTTTCCTGGTGGACAGAACTGTCTTGAATTTTTTTGGTTTGTTTGGTGAATGAGCATGATGCCACTCCATTGACTGTCGTTTACTCTCAGGTGATGCATAACAAATCCATGTTTCGTCACCAGTAATTATGCGAGTCAAGAAAGAGTCTCCTTCATCAGAATAACGTCCCAAAAACGTCAGTGCTGCAGCCATACGCTTGGTTTTGTGCTCATCTGTAAGCATGCGAGGGACCCATCTTGCACAAATTTTTGCATAATGCAGATGGTGTTTAACAATTTCATGAACAATTGTTCGAGAAATATTGGGGAAATGCTCACAGATGTCATCAATTGGGACGCGCCGATCGTTCCCCACGAATTCGTCAACTGAGCACACCAGTTGGTCTGTAATGACAGACGGTCTCCCCGAACGCTCATCGTCGTGTGTGTTCCCCCTCCCCATGTTGAAGTTGCGGCACCACCGCCGAACAGACGACTCGTCCATTACATTGTCTCCATACACCTCCTTTAATTGGCGATGAATATCACATGGGCGAACGTTTCTTGCATTGAGGAATTTAATCACTGCCCTCACTTCACAACTGGCGGCGTTCTCAATTTTTTTAAACATTGTAAACAATCACAGAAACAACACAGGCAATGCTAGCGTCACGCAACTTGGCTCAGAGAAGGCAGACAAGCCACTGAAGCTATCTGACCTCGTCCAGCGGCTACTCGCGTCGTCAGCACTTCATGCGGCACGAACGGGTACTACTTTCCGGATGACCCTCGTAGTTTGGGACAATTTTTTAGTTTAGGCCAGTCCGCCAAGGGATTGGAATAACTTCAGAGAACATACAGAGTAATCGTGTGAATAATGGGATGGTAATCATTCGTCAAACGAAAGGGAAGACAATAAGACCCCCAAGAAATGGAAGGAGCAATTTCACCATGAACGATGCCATAAATTACATATAGTAGGGTAGTTCACTTATATGGAAAGTTTATGAAAGGATGGTTTGGGTAAATATGTACGGGTTTAGTACTTACCAAACACATTAGCAATGAAGGCGTTGGCTAAAGGAGGGGAGCATATGCATATGAAAAGAGGGAAGTTGACTATGGGCACAGTGAGTGACGATGTAAAGATACATTTTTGAAAATTTTGAGACGAAGTGTATATCTCATTGCTTCAAAACATGAATGATGAAAAAATATTTAAGGAGACTTTGGTGATGTGAAAATGAATAACTAATAAAATAAAATGAATGGAAAAGAAAGAAAACGAAGTAGTTGTAGAAATGTTAAGAGATGGTTAAAATCTTTTTCTTTTGGGAAAAATTAAAAGAAGGCAGGAAAAGTGGGTACATCGAGTGACCACGAGACTTGAAGATTGCGATTGGAGGAAGAATGTTTGGTTATTTTAGAAAGGAAGGTGGGATATGAATTTTGGAGGGTAGAAAGGGAAATAGAATACATACGGGTTTGAAAAATATTTTATTGTACGTGTATTGCAAGATTGCCAGTATTTAAGTGTGAGGCAGGGCTTAGAAATGAGGGGAGAAATATTTGTGCCTAGAAGATAACCCCTACTACGCACCGCGCTGCTTTTTACTCAACTAAAACTCTACCACCTATTGGTAAAATTGTACGAAATTGACGTTCTGGGTGATGAGGTTCTTATTTCAACTCGTTAGCTAAGAAGATCCATTGGGTCATTAATACAAGTAATTCATGGGTGGTCTTGAGCCTATGCTACGCAGGTATTTTAAATAACCATAGTAATTAAGGAATATATAATAACATTTATTACATAACATCAAATAATCACGTTATAAAACAAAGTGGTGTGGATCGACGACCCCTCCATTGTGCACCAATTCGGGAGTGGCATGAAGGTCTCGAGAGCTTGCTGTCGAGGGCAGAATGTTTAAATTAATCTTCTGTGCTTAACACCGCTCCTCCTCTGCATTCACAAGGCTGCGCGTTCTTTAAACAGCCTCCGGTCTTAGCTGGGTGTATATGTAGTTCTATCCGAGAAATAGAAAATTGATTGACTACTTTTTAATGAAGAAGGGAGAGTAGAGGGAGGAAGCAAAACATTCAATTAACTTCTTCAACAAAACTTAAATTACAGCATTATTTTCCACGGTAAAAATCGTTAGAAATGATCGACGGCGGCTTCAACGCCACAGAGAGTCGAAACTCTTTCACATTCATTTAGTTTGACCAACTTATAAAAAGGTCATACCTCATGCACAGGATCAACACACCTTGTTCACCAAGAGGTTTAATAGGCTTAAGTGCAGAGACTATTTATTAGACGGGCGTTCAACTTTTATTATTATTTTTAATGGCTTACCTTAGGATGTGAAATAAGTAACCAATTAATTAATACATAACAACGATGTAGAGGTACCAACAAGAGCAATATAACATTTAGACGGCACAATAGAACGCAAAAATATAAATAGAGAACACGTAAAAGGACACTCACATTTCATAATTCAGAAAGTTTATGAAATTCGAGTGTCTAGCTATATTATTGTGTTATATTGTGCCATAGAAATGTTTTACATACATATGTATATGTATATATACATATACATATATATATATATATATATATATATATACATGTAACATTTCCATGGCAAAATATGGTGATAACCTTTATGGCGTTCACTTATTTCGGGGGTCCCAGTCACCCTTCATTATTAGGGTACGAGGAGTCACTCCACTCCGAGAGAGGTATATACATAAAAACACATATATTATTATTAATCGGGTAAAGTATTTTTTGGATGGTCACAAGCTACCAAAGGGCACATCAACAATTCCTTTGTATCTCTTAACCAAACACCATCCAGCATCCAACCTTATTACAGGATCCTCTTCAATTCTGCATACTACCTTCCACCCTTCATTCCGTCCAACATCCCTATCTTATTCCTTCCAATTGTTTGCTAGCGTTACGTTCTCCCCTCTATCATAATTTTCAGCAAACATCCCATTGCCTGAAAATATGCTTTGCCTCATCTTCCCTTCCTCATTTCGATTTCTCCCAACAGTCCACTCTTCTAGCTCATCATACTTAACCCTTCCTCATTTGTTTTCCTTTCAGTTCACTTTACCTTCTCCATCCTTCTCCACACGCACATTTTGTAAGCCTTTCATTTCATTTTTACTAACTCACGGTCTGAGTCGGCTTCTACTCCCGGTTAACTGTGCGAATTAATCTCAAAACCCAATATAGCAATCTAATCTAAATCAGGTCCCTCTTCATCTCTGTGTACTTCATTCCTCCCTTCATCCCGTCCAGCATCCCTATGCTGTTCCTGGCCTTTCCTCGCTTGCCCAACATTCTCCCCTCTATTACCTTCTTCAACATTCCACTACCGTTCAATACGCCTTTCAACCATTTTTCCTGCCTCCATAGGATTTCTCTCAACAAACCCCTCTCCTCCCCCACCATCTCCAGTAATTCCTCATTTGTTTTCCTTTCGGTCCATTTCACCTTCTCTATTCTTCTCCACACCCACATTTCAAAAGCCTCCAATCTACGTCTATCCTCCTGCTTCAGTGACCACGCCGTAGATAGCAACGCTCCAAATCAGAGTTTTTACGAGTCTTGTCTTAACCTCCCTACTCAACGTCCCCGTCATTAACTCCCTCCTCCTTGAGAAAGCCTCCTTGCCTAGCGCAATTCTTCTCCTTACGTCCCTACTACTCTGACCTTATTGGTGCAATACACTTCCGAGATACGTAAACTGCTCTACCTGCTCTATTTTTTCCCCTCCTATTTTAATGCCTTTTTCTTTCTGGAAAATCGCATAACCGTTGTTTTATTAATGTAAGAAAAATATATATGTATGTAAACAATATAAATATGTATATATATATATGTAAACAGGGTCGAGGTGGTCTAGTGGGTAGAGCGTTGGACTGCTGACCGGAGGGTCCCGGGTTCGATTCCCGGGCAAGGCACTTTGGGCACCTGCAGCTCCACCCAAGCTAGTTGATTTTTCGGGTACCAGATCTTCCTGGGTAACCATAACCGGCACAGGGAAAGGAACTGGCCCCCCTACCCTGATGTGTGAATATTCACACGCCGTCGGGCTTGGCAAATGAGTGAGGTCTACCATCACCTACTAAACCGACCTTCGGGTTGATTACTGTGTTTAATATATATATGTATATATATCCACGCGCAATCCCTAACCCGTACGTTAATACTTATTGTGTCGAACTGACTCCTGGGGGATTTCGACTACAAGCATTCTGATCTCTTATCGTTCTTGGAAAAAATGACATTTAAACCTGTCAGTTTTGCAGTCTATCTCTCAAATCTGATATTCGCGATCCCTCCGACCGTAATACATTAAAATACGACTGAAATACGTTATCGTATATCCTATCGACTTCTTCCTTCTTATGATTGCTTGATGGGATGAATACCTGAACAATGACCGAGTTTGTCGGTTCTGCTTTTACCTCTACTGGTAATATTCTATCCGTTGCTTGTTCTGTGTTGATAAAGCTTCTTCCTACGCCTTTATTCAATATTATGGCAACCCCTTGTTGGGTCTCGTTCTCTCCACAGTATATATTACTCTATAACTATCACTCCAGTAATCCTCGCTATCCTTCCACCTCACCTCTCATAGACCTAAAGTAGCTACATTTCATCTTTCCATCTCTATTTATCTTTATATTCTCTAATTTTCCTGCCCTCAAAATTGTCCTAACATATTTCAAGAAACTGCGGTAGATATCGCAACAGTAACGTTTTACGGAGTCATCCGCTAATTTGCATTTCATTATCTCAAATCTTTATTAAGCAAAAAATTGGAAGTTTTAGTCTCTGTTATTCTGGTACAGTTCCAGCACATTCCACAAATTTATATTTCATGGGGAGGAAAAACCATTAAGTAACCTTTGTAAATGATAGAATGCATGTAGAAATAATGTGAAAGTTAAATTATTGCTCCTTGTTTAAGAAATAATTTCAAATTCTCATGTTGTGTAAAACATGCTCTGCCATATTTGTGTGGAAATATATTTTTTTGGAAAAAATAGATTATTTCGAGCTACAATATTTCAAAAAGAGTAAATCCAAATCGGACGTAACGATTATTTCACTCTGTGAATTATAGCCCAGGTGAGGCGGCTTAACTTCATTTTTTTCAAAATCAAAACCCCTTGAAAAAAGGAAGTTATGTTGCCGCACCCTATTCATAAAATAAATACGTGCCCTTACTACGCACCATCTTGGCGGGATGTGTTCCCAAACAAACAGGCAAGTAAACAAACAAAATTTTTACATTTATATAGCAATAAGATTGGGAATAAAATTAATATTAAATTAATGCCATGAGGGTTTTGAAAACTGTAGAGAAGTTAATGTGTTTATAATAATCGTACAAATGAAATGCTATTTTTCATTAAATTACCTCCTTTCCCAATACATCCTGAAAAACAATAATTAAAAGTCATGGAAAAAATTTGAGTCAGTTTAATTGACGTACAATAAAATCAATGCACGTCCCTTCAATCCCTTGGAAAAAAACATGTTATGGCAAGATATATTTTGCTACCTGGACTGCTGATTCATCGAAAAGGACTACTGTGGAGTTATAATTATTATTTTTTAATAGACTTTAATGAAGAGTTTCAATTTAAAAATTATTGATTATCGATAAAATGAATTAATATTCATGATAACAATAACCAACTTCAATTGGTTAGTTATGATTAATAAGAGCATAATCAACAGTTGAAAGGGATCACAAACAAAAATTATTTTTACTCGTTATGTCAACGTAACACCTCCAAAATCACAGAAAAGACATTTCGAATTGATAACAAAATTTATTTCAGCGCATTGAAACTGCTCGAATTGGAAGTCAGGGGCAGTGATGAAGGGGTTGGACACTGTTGTCGTCTAGAGGGGACGGGGGGCGTTCGAGGGGAGGCGGGAGGAATCCCCCCTCGTCGCCGCCGTCGGATGGGGGCCGTGGCGACCAACCTGGGCAGGGTCCCTTGGCTAGCGCCTCCCGGGGGGTCCGTAGTTGGCGGCTGGGACCGGGACGGGCTCGAAGGTGGGCGGTTCGGGGACCTCGGAGCCGGCCGGGGGGCCGAAGCCGACTGCGATGCCGGTGGTCGGCTGCCTCCCGAAGGAGAGCCCGGACGGGGACAGCGGCGAGAAGAGGAAGGCCGAGGGCGCGGCTAGGGAGGTGGGTAGGCTGAGGGTGGAGGGGACGGAGGAGGTGAATTGGGTGGCCAGTAGGGTCGGGACCGGGAAAGAAGAAAGGGGTCCGGAGGGCGTACCGAAGGGGGCTAAGGGAAGTGGGACGGGGGGGGCATACACCTGTCCATGGGCGGTGGCTGTCGCCAGGGCCAAAATCACCAACTGTGGGACCCAAGGGAGAGAACGTGCATAAATAAAATGGAAGAAATATCAAGCACCAGCAATGAGGAAGGGCGAATGGAGTTTTAGTAAAAAAAAATTGAGGTGCCGGTCGTTTTTTTGGCTTTGATCCGTGAGCATTCGAATTGCTAGTTTCGAGCGAGCTACATTTCTTCATAATTGGCAAGAAAAGCATAACATAATGGAAACATCGGTAAATTTAAGGAAGGAATTGTAGACTCAATTTGACGCGCTTTCTGTGGACCGAAAATTTACGGGGTCAAATCCCACAGCTGTTCAGTCGTCCGTAGTTCAGAAATGGGTGAATGAGACAACCATAACTATTGTTATAGGTAATATGCCGGTATTATTATAGGTGATCAACCGGTTGAGATAGGTTTTAGATAGCCACAAGCTACTACTAAACGGTACAGCGACAATTTCCTAGTATCTCTTAACAAACACAATCCAGCAAGCTACTCTACATCAAGTCCCTCATAATCTATGCATTCTTCCTTCTTCCCTTCATCCCGTCCAACATCCCTATCCTATTTCTTCCTCTTCCTCGTTTTCCTAACATTCTCCCCTTCTATTATATTCTTCGACATCCCACAGCCGATCAATACGCCCTTCATCCTTTTTTCCTGCCGCCTTATGATTTCTTCCAACCATTCCCTCTACTCCCCCATCATACCTAGCACTTCCTCATTTTCTTTCCTTTCTGTCCATTTCACTACACTCCATTCAAAGTTTTGATGAGCCTTTTTTAACATTTTTACTCAACCCCGCTGTCATGAATTCCCTCCTCCTTTGGAAACCTTCTTTACCTTACGCAATTATTCTCCATATGTCCCTACTTCTTTGAATATTTTGGTCCGAAACACTTCCGAGGTACGTAAAGTATTTCACCTGCTCTTGTTTTTGCTCTCCTAACTATTGCTGATAGGTAAATAATCAAAGTCTACTCCACCGTGGATCCAGAAAATCCCTCAAACTTCCTCTTAATTACAAAAATTGTGAATAATTTTAAGCATAATTGTGAAATTTGAAGTGGAATTGTTCACAGAAAAATTAATGATCTCTTTTTCACAAAAAAATACTTCTTATTAGTAATTTTCGTAATGGCCAATGATCATCAGCCGAGCTACGAAAGCGCTGCAATTAGAACAGTGCGCTTAAACCATTAATGGAAGCGGATTCGAAAATATTAACTTTCGTCAATTTAATTAATTTCATATATGAATGTGCAGACAGCACCAGGAATCATTGTCAATGTCTCATAAATAAACGCGGATCTTAAGCAGATTTCAGTTGGAGGGTGAAGATTAAAATAATTTACTTTCTTCTTGCTGGAGTTTATATAAAACGGCCCTGATATTTTTTCTAAACGATTGACTACTAGTATTTCACAATTAATCTGAACGGAGTATCGCTTTGGCATTTTAAATCCAGTACAATGAACCTCGATGTCCGAATCCTACACCAGAAAATCCACAATACGACGTAGGCGTAGCCGGGTGTTTTTACACGCTACCTCTGGCACCATACTCACGTATTTCATTCTGGGACGGTGTCAGTGGGTGGGCTCTTGCTGTTCCAAGTCGGCCAATCGCCTTGTCAAGATTGCTTGAGAAGTCAAAGGCAAGATCACTTTTATATCAGAGTAATGCTAACGTTCCTACAAGGACAATTCGAACGGGCAAGCACGATTTTTTCCTCTTTAACCCTTTGCAGGCATATATTTCCTGGAAGGGTAAACAACGGCTCATTTTAGCGTAAACAAAAAGGGGAAGTTTTCCTATAACACCTGATCTTCGGTATATCTTTTTCCAAAGCAGCTTTCTCGCCATTCCTTCAAAACATTGCCGAGTGAATTGCAACTGTTTTTCTAGCGCGCCCTCTTCCTGCTTTCAGTGGAATAAGCGATGAAATGATGGAATTTTCTCAAAGTTGGAAAACAAGTTGTTTCCAAGGTATGGGTGTTATCTTTTGGCGTCTCACTAAATGATTCAGAGGGAATATGAACTAGAGGAAGCATGCTTTGGTATTGCATTGAACAAGAGATATGTTAATGTCTTCATATCAATACCATAAGTTAGGAAACGGAATGGATTATGCCTCGGTGATCATCTGTAAATACGTGACCAACAACCTTCCCAGATTTAATGAACCTTTTGATGTGATTTGCGTGACAATAACGCCAATGGACTTCTGCGAGTTCAGTGGCGTAAATTGAAACTAGTCGAAAATAAATCTTTATTAAGTGGAAAACTGAAAGTGTTTTCGCCTCTGTTATAAAGTAATCAATTAACGCTTACTGTCAGAATGCTCATAAAATAAATTAGTGGTAAAAACGTAGTTCATTATTGAAAAGGAAGTTCAATAAAAATATAGGCAAAAGGCGTCAAGAAATAAATACTATAAGGTATCATTTTAGTATATTAGTCGCTAATTAGTCATAAATAAATCAAAAGAAATGTATACTCCACGACCTAAATTATTTGATATTAGACTTTTTGCAATGTTTTAAAGAAATGTTACTGAAACTTTACCTCTTATTATATTATTAATTGCCGGATTAAGACCCATTGCAAAATTGTTTGAATTTTCTTCCCAGTTCCTGTTGTATTTGCAGTATTGCATGGTAATGGCTTTCTTTGAAAGTATCTTTTCAATATACTCCATTGAATCCATAAACGCGAAAATATACAATGTATGAAAATTTAAGAGACCGAAGAGGTATCTCATTCTCAATCATGCCCTCAACGACGACAAGGTAAAATTTAGAGTGCAAATATTTAAAAGGATTATTCACACCTGAGTCACTCTATTTAAAACTACATTTCAAGTCAAAACCTCTGTCAATTTTTTACATAGAACATTCTAATGACAATGCATTTACAGGTATCAATTGATTATTATAATTATCCCAAATTTGTCATGTGCTTACATTTTGAAAGGCGTGAATTAAAAGTGTATCGCAATTATAATTATTTAAAGGCGAAAATAAAATGAATTATAAATTTGTGACTGAAGTTCAAGTTTGGGATTTGATAAATTGAATTGTATTGTTATAATTAATAGAGATTTCTTCATAGCAGCAAATAGAATCGATCAACGCAAGATTTATTTAGCTAGACGGTTCAACCTCGCAAAAAATCACGGCGTCTGTAAAAACAAGGATTCCAGCATATTTATTACGCACATATGGTTGTCACCTACCCGCGGGTGTTATCCAATTGTAAAAATACGGTAATCTTCGGGGAAACGCCGTGTAAAAAACAATGCTTCTTATTCAGAGAAACATTGTTGACATAAACTCTTTTTTTGCGGTGCCACCCGGCAGATAATAATTCCCCACAAAAAATATATTTAAGGAATACGTTTGTCTATCTAAATGACTGCTGAAAAGGATTAGCAAAATGTACATATATAATTATCCATAGGAGTGAGTGGCTTTATAAAGGTATTTTCAAGTGTCAACTAATATCATTGGGGCAAAAAACAGTCACGCCATGGCATCTTGAAAACCAGAAATACCTTAATAAGCATGTCATAGTGTTCACAAACACGGAGATAGTAAAGATGCTCTAGTAAAAACATAATCAGTGGAAATATCATGTCGCTTTCAGGATATTTAACTTGCTAGTATTCCTTTAAATGGCCCCAAATCATTGAGCATAGTTGCAATGTCTTAAGAAAATGGAAAAAAATTCTTGAAATTTACTATCGACTACTCAAATGTGAATAAACTTTGATCAATTATGCATTATTAAAAGGGATAAAAATGCTGTGCTATTGCATATACAAGGGTTGCTATTTATATTTTGAGCCTTGACAACAGTAAGTGCTTTTGACGCTATCTGACGTTTCCATCCATTTTGACCCTTTCAATGCTAACTTTCTTCATAACATTTTGTCGTTTGATCATAATTTCTGCTATTTGCAGTGACTCGAAAATTTTGTCTCAGCGAAAAAATGGAGTGAACTCGTGCACACTCTCGTGCGATGATTTTCTATGACTTTCGACGTGGATTATCAAGACAGCATCGATCAACTTATTTCCACTTTTGGCGAAGAAGCCCCATCCTTTGCCATTGTGAAACGCAGATATAACGAATTCCATCATGGCTGCCGTTCGCTCAGCGAAGAAAGTCGTAAAGGTCGTTCAAAATCAGTTGTTGTGCCAGAATTAATTGATGTTGTGCAATAACTAGTTAAGGAAAATGTGACTTATCTTGAGGCATCCTTGGGGATTAGTATGACGAGCATCAATAAGTTATTGCATGAACGTTTAGATGTGAAAAAAATTTTTCCGCGCAGGATCCCGCACAATTTGACAAAAGCTCAAAAAGATACTGGTGTAAATTGGTGCAAAGAAATCCTCAAGAAATACAATCGCGGTGCATCAAAAGCTGTGTATAACATATTTACAGGTGACGAACCTTGGATCTATGCGTATGATCCCGACACATAGCAGCAATACACTGTATGGTTCTTCCAAAACGAGCCAAATCCGCCAGAAGTGATTTGTGCACAAAGCACGTCGAAGCAAATAAACCTCTTTCTTCGGAATAACTGGGCATGTGGCAACCGTACCGTTAGAGCAACGTTGAAACATGAATTCTGAATGGTACACGACCATTTATTTGCCAGAAGTGCTCGGTGAAATACGGAAAAAGAAGCGACAACGAAGGATCATTCTTCATCATGTCAATGATCAATGTCTCACAGATCGACTGAAACCACTACCTATTTGACAGGCCAAACGTCGAATTGATGGATCATCCCGCGTACTGCCCTGATTTAGCAGCAAATGACTTCTTTTCATTCCCGTTTATTGAGAAAAAATTGCGTTGCCAACGTTTTTCGACACCCGAAGAAGCCGTTGATACATTCAAAAACCATGTTTTGGAGGTACCTCAATTGGAGTGGAATAGGACGCACGAAAATTGGTTCGAGTGCATGCAAAAGTGTATTTACTTACAAGAAGAATACTTCGAATAACAATAAAGCCATTTTCAACGATAAATTACTGTCTTTTAATTACTAGGCTGAAAATATAAATAGCAAATCTCTTAATAATTTATCTAAGGTAATTCATTTCGACGTTATATCCTTTTGAAGGCAGAAGCATTAATAGCTGTACCTGAGGAGTCCTTTGTCTACAGGATAGTTTGTAATGGTCCATGAAGGTCCCATTTTTCTCTTCATCATGACTGTGTATACTCCCTGGTGTAAGGCCTGTATTCATTATATTATTTGAGTAATTCATATCATGAGAAAACGAGGAGGAACATAGGAGCACACAAGACTGAGCATTTAATGATAAAAATGTATACTTTGTTTAAGAAAGAATCAATTTGATGCCTTTTTAATTGATATGAGGATTATTATATTAAACCTCCATTATTAAACATACAGATTGTAAAGAAAATGATTACTAAACGATTGCACTTAAGGCATACCCTTAAAGAGTTAACAAACTCTTTCTGGCTCTACTCTGAGTTAATACGTGATTTAACTGCGTAGGAGGAAAAACTGACAATATCTATTTGAATCCGCCGTTGAAACTCTTATCAAATTATACTGTTTTTAGTGCATTTTTCCTTTATTAAGTCTTGTGTTTTAACTGAATTTCTTTCGAATTCTCTCTCTGTTACCTTCGCATCAAATTGTGGACGGTTAATCAGGGATCAGTTTTTAAGTCTATTTCTAACGTCAGATTTTTATTAAAATAATGAGATGCTTTTTCAGCTTGAAGGATTGCTAACTTTTCTCAGAGGCTAGGAAAAGCATTCTAATGACTAAGAAAAAGGTGTTAACGCTGAGGTTTTGCGAGACTCATCCGTGCGTCAGAGTGACCAGGGGCCCCCTTCTTTCTCGCCCCTTTGGACCCACATTAGGGTGCATCCAACAAATCGATTTTTACCGCAAGGAATACGGATAATGTGCACAATCTGAGTAATTTTTAAGTATTATAAACACGAGTATTAAATTTTCTATTAGGCTATGTGGGACAATGATTTATTGATATGTTATTAAAAAGGACAAATATTCAATTATCACGGCGATTTTTATTACGTAGCTTCTTGCAATGCAACATTGATAAGAATCCATTCTTTTGTACGAGGTCCATAATTGGTTTGCGCCTTACTCAAGTTTTCTCTTAGGTTTTAGCGTCTTCATTTCTTTTTTACTCTTTGTATTAAATTCTCTCATTATTTGACGAATTTAATTTATTGGTGTATTTTCCGTGTACTTTATCAAATGCTCTCCTATTTTTGACTCTAGGAACCCGTCATTCAGGCGAGTGTGTTTCGTGAGATTGATTCTTATCCCTCGCAGAGAACTCCACAAACTCCTCCCTTCCCCCGAGTAGGAGTTCCTCTTTGGTTATTCCAATTTGATTTTCATCAACTTCAAATTTCCATTTCTGTTATAAATCCGATGAGAGGAAAATTATCAAATCATTTCTTAATGTTGACCTCGACGACGAGAGTTTAGAGAGGAGCTTTCTACTCCAGGCGTTGTGGAAATTTACCGATCATGGATGCAGGTGGGTAAAAGAGTCATCAGGCGTAGGGAGAGGGGGGTGTGCCCGGGGGCGTCTTCCAGTCGCTCACATTTGAGGCAATATTGGGTGCAACTGAGGCTTTACGGTTGGAAAGTAAGTGGATTGTGTCCCACCAACGCTTTCGCCCTACTTGGCGTGGTTTTCGGGGAAAACAACATCGAATCACATCACGAGCCACTCCGCCTCCGAAGAGGAGAGCCATCTGCCTCCAACGTAACGCACCGGTAGGGGTTCGCCGGGCAAGGGACGGGAAGAGGGGGTGTGGTCCACGAGAGGGGGAGCGTGTCGTGGATGGGAGAGTGTGATTCAGGGAAAGGGAGGACCCCGAATGAAGAGATGAGAGAACGACCGACGAGATCGAGCGACATATAAAAAGCTTACGCCTTACAGTGGCTATATCAGTCGAACTGCAGTCTCAGAGTGGTCACATTGGAAGACTACTCGTCCTCAAACTATCGGGAAATTTGCTAGAACCGACAGGAACCATGAAAGTCGTGAGTATGGTCAAACAACAGCCAAAGACTAATGTGCACGCGGGTCAAGTTAAAAGCAACTAGCTATTGAGTAACTAAATAGAACGATTGGGTGCTTGATCATTGAATTGTACTCAATGAAAAATAGTCCAGTTGGGAAAAGCCTTGGTGAACAAAAGTTCGAACAAAATGAACAAAAATTAATAATTCGTCTCTTTTATTAATTTCAAATGTCATAACATTAATTTTGGAGGCTTTTTAATTTCTATTCCAATATCACGATGCTCTCATCAAAGAGAATGTTGATCGCCTAAAACCATAATATCTTCAATAAAAATTTCATTCTCATTCTTTCAAATATGATAAATATGGAGATTGAATATTTATACATTCTAATTAGTGTCTTGTTGGGTGAATAGGTTTTTTTCATTATTACTCATGAAGTTATTTTCAACAGGTATGGGCCAAATGTTCTCAAACGCAAAATGTTTTGTGAAAAGTTGACGCAAACATATGAAGCACTTCTATTATTGTCTCTAGTTAACGGTAAAAAGCAAATATCTTAAAATAACTTCCACTCATTCTTTTTTCTACTAAAAATTTACAATACTGAGCTTTCATTATGCTCCATCAATAAGAGCAACTCAATTTTGCTAAAACCTGGACTCTACGACACAACTTTATGCAACCATATTCACAACAAAAGAATGTTCTCAGAAAATTCATTTTCCGCTAAGAAGTCATTGTTTTAAATAAAAAAGGTTTATCAGAACCGAAACATCAGCAGGGTTTGATCAAAATAGCCTGTGGTATTAACTATAATTACAATTGTTATTGCGTCAAATCATAAATATTGCGCAGGAGGGCGCGTATTGACGGGGATGGTGTGTGTGTCCGTCCGCAGGTGCTTGCAGTGGTCCTGGCGCTGACGTCGCTGGCGGACTCGCAGCTGTACGCCCCACCCGTGCCCGCCAGCTCGCCTCCGATGCTGCTGCCTCCCGTATTCACGCCGCCGCCCCCAGGCGGAGCCGCCTCCGCCCCACCGGCCCTCGGCCCCGGCCCTTCGGTGGCCTTCGGCCCCGCACCGCTCTTGCCCCCGCTCCCCAGCTCCGCCCCACTCGTGCCACCAGCCTTCGCCCCCGCCCCGGGGTCTCCCACCGGGGGCAGCGCACCCACCGCCTTTGGTCCCCCAGGCGGCGGTGGTGGGGTCCCGGCACTCGTTTACGGCCCACCGACGTTTTGAACGGGATTGCAGTCACATCTTTAGGTATTTGAAAGTAGGGGACAATTTCGTCTCGATTTTAAGAGGAAAGAGCAATTTTGAAATTTGGATTCGAAACTGAAATTCGCATTGCATTGAAATTATGTATTTTACAGATATCGAACTACCTCCATCTCAACCGTAATTTAGTCTACGAAATTTGTGGTACTACTGAGTTGATCCTAACACTGATTTCGGTTGAAGGGTGTTATATTTTTTATTAATTTATTTATAAATTTGTTCGTTTATTACAGAGATGTTTGTAAACTATATTAGAAAGTTTTCCTTCGCATCGAAAGTCCCCGTGAAGTTGTGTAGTACTGGGAACTTAACTTTTGTCACATTGCTAATTAATACGTAGGCGTGAGATCTCATGTATTTTCCTCATATATTTAAATGCGAATTTCATCGATGCATTTCATAATGGTGGCCAATTAACGAAAGACGCATTTTTTATTTCTTCTAGCCCTCTTGGAATCCCACGGATGAGTTTTATCTGATGCAGAGATATTCTACGGATGTCGTAACTAACATATGATTTGGATAAACCGAGGAATCCATCACCTCGATTGACTGTGGAGCCAGATTGTTGGGAAGTAATTCCTTCAAAGAAGTGGGAACGGAAGGCGTCGGAAGAAATGGCAATTGACTTTGCAAATACCAAGTGGCTGAACTTTCTATTAAATTTGAACATTTTTAATGGTTAAAATAAATTCTATTTTCATCACTATCCTATGGCACCGTTCGTTACACAAATTATTCAATAAACATTGAGCAATGTATTCACCCTTATTAGATACTAAATCAAAATAAAGTTCTCTTTGATGCAGCTTCGATAATGTAAGGGTATACTTATATACTTAATTTTATATTGGCGATTCCTTTCATTACGCTTGAGTCGATGAAAGATGGCGCAAACCATAGTTAATTTCAAATTATTTCTTCGTCTTGGGCCTAGGCGACTTTTTATCGCCAATCGTCCCTTGTAGAGAGCACATTGGAGTTTTCGAGGGGTCGCTCTCATGCCTCAAGTGTGCCATGGTTTCGCATTGATATATCAACAACGGCGATGTAGTTGCAGAGAATATTTCTCAGAAATACTTTGGGTATTGTAACTTTCTGCTCGTTTGAGCTTCAGACGCATTCCACGGTAGTACAAGCTGCATTTTGTGACTTTGTGGCCTAGAATCAATCCATATACATGCTTCATACGTAGGTCTCCTCCAGTGTAGGCGTAGTCAAGGAGGCCTGACTTTTCTCTAGTGAGTCGTGATAGTCGGCCCTGGTGGACGGTCCGTCCACCGGAGCCGACTATCGTTAAAGTGGGCGGCGGCAAGAGTAGGCGGTAAGGCGGCGGTAGACTCCTTTCCTTTTGACCGTTGGGAAGATCCGCACACTTGGGAGTTCTCTTGGTGACGTTGAAGAAGCGTCTACTCGGTTCAGTTGGGGTATTCGGGAGAAGATGGTGGTAATTTGTATTTCCGAAAGTTTATCGGTTCATTTGGAGAACCATGAGCTCATTAGATGAACGGTTCATAAACTTGTTCTTGTGTGTGCACCATGTACTCGACCATGAGAAAATGGATAATTTTGGATAACCTTCTGTAGTCGGAATATATGAATGAATGAAAAGTTCCTATGTTTATTAATGATAACTAGCAGTAAATGACATATATGATGTACCCACATTTTTAAATTATAGATAATTTACTTTATCGTACGAGTTTCACTTAGCTAAAATATTGAAATACTCCTAGCTGTGCTAAGATAACTGACGAATC
Organism: Hetaerina titia; assembly: GCA_037158775.1. Lineage (NCBI taxonomy): Eukaryota > Metazoa > Arthropoda > Insecta > Odonata > Calopterygidae > Hetaerina > Hetaerina titia. Next base: position 99,755,933 of record CM073774.1, on the reverse strand, counting down.
GATTAACAGTATCAGACAAATTTGCAAACGATGATTATGTGCTTTCAGGCTTATTTTTACGGAGATAAGTGAGATTTACTATTTTTTTACTATTTAGTATTTCAAATAATTTTTTTAGAACAGCATAAAATAGATTTCAAAAGGGGGGAGTTTACTTCGACTAATGATAACATTTCCCTATTTTCTAGTCATCAAATTTATTAACACAACTGAACAACATCACCTGGATCTAAAGAGACTAATACGTAAAATGCAATATGATAACCTAAATTCTTGAAACACTAAAATTCAGAATTCCATACTTAATCTGAAATATTCATTTCCCTACATCTTAATTCTGTCAGAACATATTGATACAATACAAGGGTTGTCTGGCCTAGCTAGGGAGAGTGAGATTAATAAAAGAGCATCACCTATTGGAATCTATGCTGTTGGGACAATGGCAAGAGTCCTCCTCAATAGAAGGGTTTTCTCCTCCAGGTATCCTCCAACCATCATTTAGTAAGTAGAGACTTCAAGTAGAAGCCTAGGTGTCATTAAGACGGTGCATTTATAACCTTAAAATTGTTAATTCAAGGAATTAAGGCCAGTGATTTGCATCATTTTTATTTCATATATCCAATCTTTCTGTCAAAGCTCTGAAGTCTGTAACCAGGGTCCTACATCCTAGAGCTGTTTCTCCCTCTTCTCTACCAGACCCACTCTTTTTAGTCCCATTGTCTTACCGCATTTGTTTATTATTACACTGAATTTTTCCAATATTACTAACCCTTACTTACAATGTTCCAACTTTCCTGTAGCCTCAGGAAGAAGGAAGAATAGGTACAGTGGTATATGGCGAGGTAAGAATATATAATCTCAGAGATCGTTAAAAATAGGGATGAACAAAATTAACAAAGGGATTAGAAATTTTAACTAGTCTCCAAAATTTCTCTTAAATGAGCAATAAGAATTTCACACTTAAAAGATACATAAATATAGTATAGTACAGGTGTGTATATCTAGTATATATAGGTACATATGATTCAGTACAGTGCCACAGATGAGAAAGTTTTCTTAATAAAATGGTAGCATAGCGGAAATCCAAGCAGCCTTGCCAGGTGGCTGAGCGCAGATTGAATGCAAACATTACTAATATTTTGGGGAGAGTGATTGACTCTTTTTCAAGAGTAATTTAATTAATTACTATTTAATCAAAAAGTTAATGAAAACAAAATGATGAAACATTTCAATGTCAATGATATACTTGCAGACGTTTCTTCATTTTGAACAATGTAATCAATCTCCCAATTGTTATTTTATATGCAAAAGATGCATATTTTAGGCCACTAAATTAGAGAATGTGATAAGTAGAAATTGTTCAGTCATTGTAAATTCTCTAAGTGTCAGATTGAAATAAAAATATGCACAGGTAAATGTCTTCAACGTCACATTCTATGGTAACTAAAGTGATTGAAATATTAAGCATGGCATATTTATTGGATTTAGATGTTGTGAAACACAGAGCATGTAGTAGGTTTACTCATGCATTTTAACTCATACTTAATTAGATATCTGCCAGATAAATGTGTAGTATGTACATTAGTGGCTAGAATCTTGTACGGGGTAGCGAAATACACCATCTCATGGCTGTTTGTATTCCTCAAGTGAGTTCCTATAGGATCATCTGAAATTTTATTCTTATTTACTTTATTATTTTATTGAATTTTGAGACTGATATTATGCAAATGTTGAATTGAATTTCTGAAAAATTATGTAATCATAACAGTAACTTTGCAACATTTCTCAGAAGAGAGTTGGGACCTAAAAAAGCATTTGACCTAACTACCATATATGACTGACATGTCACACATCCGTTACAAAGTTTAAGAGCTCAAAAATTGTGTAAATTAGAAGACAATAATATACACTAAGCTGAAGACTGACACTTAATGCAACATTGTCTAAAAATATGAAAAACTTAGTCATTAGTAACAAACACTTCAGTATCAACACTCTTTTTCAACGAAAGACAATGTTGCATAGAAGGAAACTTCAAAAATCTCAACTGATGCTAATGACCATCTTCAACTGATGCTAAAAAAATCCTAAAGAATATGTTTGCTGGCAAAAGCTATAACAGTTGAGATTTAAAATGATTATTTTGGTAAATCATCTTCCATTATTCTATAAAATTTAATTTATGTAGAATCAGTTCAGCAGTTAAATATTTGACAAAGAAATTAGCAAAAACTCTGAGACACCAAACTGTGATAAAAGGATCTCGTAAACTGCTTTGCCTTGATGCCCAACAATATCAGTTGGTTGGCCCTGAAAATTCTTTTAAAAATGACACCAAACCTAAAGAAGATAGTAAATAGTATACTATATCTGATTATTTTGAACAATATTCAGCAAATAAACACATTGCCAATTTTCAGAAATTTATTTTACTGAACACTTGCATCAACATGAAGTAGGTAATTACTTTACTGTCCTTTAAACTCTCTGCCAATGTGCAGTAATTAAAAAATTGTATTTTATTATAATTCATGTGCATAAAATTAAAGGCGTTCATCAATCATTTAAACTCATTTGTATTTCTTTTACCCTTTGTTTTCATCTACAAGTATTCATAGATAAATAAATCATTCTGAGGATAGTTCTATTTTAATAAAGATTTCCTATGGCTTTATAGTGCATTATTTTTCATCTCAAAAGACAGGAGAGATAAGGTATGAATGCATGAATGTATAAAGCCTTAGGTGAGATATGCAATTGAATTATAATTCATGGTAGTGACGGGCAATGTGAAAACTGCAGAACTCTTTATTAACTACAGCTATCACAAAAAAAGAACAGAGGATCACAGCTAATAGGAATTTCTTTACCAAAGCCATTGTTGCCATGCATGTGAGAGAGTAAATGAATGTGGAAGCCCAGGGGTAGAGCATTGAACTGATGACCAGGAGTTTTGATTCCTGTGAAGGGAAGTTACAATTTCTCATGATACCAGCAACTTCGCTCAACTTTTGCAATTTTTAGGGTAACAACTTTCTGGGAATCCAGTGGAAAGAGTTATGTGTGTGTATATATATATATATATATATATATATATATATATATATATATATATATATATATATATATATATATGCGGGTCGCGGTGGTCTAGTGGGTAGAGCATTGGACTACTGACCGGAGGGTCCCGGGTTCGATTCCCGGGCAAGGCACTTTGGGCACCTGCAGCTCCACCCAAGCTAGTTGATTTTTCGGGTACCAGATCTTCCTGGGAAACCATAACCGGCACAGGGAAAGGAACTGGCCCCCCTACCCTGATGTGTGAATATTCACACGCCGTCGGGCTTGGTACACGGGTAGAGCTTACTCTAAGCCCCCAATCTACGTCTATCCTCCTGCTTCAGTGATCACGTTTCCGCGCCGTACATAGCTACGCTCCATATCAGAGTTTTTACGAGTCTTGTCTTAACATCCCTACTCAACGTCCCCGTCATCAACTCCCTCCTCCTTGAGAAAGCCTCCTTGCCTAGCGCAATTCTTCTCCTTACGTCCCTACCACTTTGACCGTATTGGTCCAAAACACTTCCGAGATATGTAAACTGTTCTACCTGCTCTATTTTTTCCCCGCCTATTTTAATATTTAGCTTAGCCTTTTTCTTTCTGGAAAATCGCATAACCTTTGTTTTATTAATATTGATTCTCATCCCATATTTATCGCACTTAACCTCCAATTCACTCAAAAATAGAGCAGTTTACATGTCTGGGAAGTGTTTTGGACCAACACGGCCAAAGTAGTAGGGACGTAAGGAGAAGAATTGCGCTAGGCAAAGAGGCTTTCTCAAGGAGGAGGGAGTTGATGACGGAGACATTGAGTAAGGATGTTGAGATAAGATATGAAAAATGTTTTATTTCGAGCGTAGCTTTATACGGCGCGGAAACGGGAGGATATACGAAGACTGAAGGCCTTTAACATGTGGGTGTGGAGAAAAATTGTGAAAGTTAAATGGAACGAAAGGAAAACAAATGAGGAATTACTAGTTATGGTGGGCGAGGAGAGAGGTTTGTTGAGGGAAATTCTAAGGAGGCAGGAAAAATGGATGATGGACGTATCGATCGGCAGAGGGGTGCTGACGACTGTAATAGAGGAGAGAATGATAGGCAAACGAGGAAAGTGTAGGAATAGGATAGGGATGTTGAACAGGATAAGGGAAGGGAGGAAGGAAGCACATTAAGATGAAGAAGGACTGAGATAGATTAGGTTTTACACCGTCTGACACTTCAAGAGTCTAACCCGAAGAAGACCTCAGAGGAGGACAAAAGTTGAAACGATCTAAAATGTGGACAATAAACACAGAATAAAATAGGTAACATGTAAAAGGATACTCACATTTTAGATCGTTTCAACTTTTGGCCTCCTCTGAGGTCTTCTTCGGGTTAGACTCTTTAAGTGTCAGACGGTGTAAAACCTAATCTATCTCAGTCCTTCTTCATCCTAGTGTGCTTCCTTCCTCCCTTCCCTTATCCTGTTCAACATCCCTATCCTATTCCTACACTTTCCGTATGGTGCGGAAACGTAGTCGCTGAAGCAGGAGGATAGACGTAGATTGGAGGCTTTTGAAATGTGGGTGTGGAGAAGAATGGAGAAGGTGAAATGGACCGAAAGAAAAACAAATGAGGAAGTACTGGAGATGGTGGGGGAGGAGAGGGGTTTGTTGAGAGAAATCCTATGGAGGCGGGAAAAATGGATGAAAGGCGTACTGAGCGGTAGTGGAATGTTGAAGAGGGTAATAGAGGGGAGAATGTTAGGCAAGCGAGGAAAGGGCAGGAACAGGATAGGGATGTTGGACGGGATGAAGGGAGGAAAGAAGTACACCGAGATGAAGAGGGACCTGATGTAGATTAGGTTGTTATATTGTGTTTTGCTTGGAGTTACAAAATGTGATTTGTATACATACGTATATTTGTGATACAAAATTTGATAGTTGTGTCCATCCAAAAACCTACCTTAACCGGTAGTTATTAAATTCCTTTCTTTCAAACGATCTTCATCAATGTCTCCCCATATGTCTTCGATAGTTTACCAAATCGCGCCGGCCAACCGATACCCAAAATTGAAATCTAATGTAAAGGAATAGGAGACCCGATGAAATATCCCCTCGTATATGTAAGGTTCTAGAGTCGGAAGTTGGACAGTATCTAGCAATAATATTTAAGAAGTAGCTAGTAGATCACAAGGTTCCCTATTCATGACACTGCTATTTAAAAACGGAGGCAGGAGGGAACCGAGCAATTAGGGACCTATTTCTCTCACACTTATTTTGTACAAAGTTATGGAACATATAGTTGCTACTTTTAATCGTGAGACACCTTGATAAGCAGAAGTTATTAATGAAAAATCAGCACTTTTCCGAATTGGTATATCCTGCGAAACACAGCTTGGGCTTTTTTCGTGATATTCCTATTTCGGGAGAAGGTAATGTTCCAGTGGAGGCGATTATTTTAGATTTTAAGAAGGCCTTCCACAAAGTACCTCATGGAAAACTACTTACATAGCTGGAAGCATATAGCATCGATTAAAATATCCGGGATTGGAGTAAAAAATGTTTGAATGCTCGGGGACAAAGATTAGTCACACAGGACTATGGATGGAGTTAGTTCTAATGCAGTATAAGTTACTTCAGGTGTTCCCCAGGGAAGTGTCACCGGTCCTCTTTTATTTCTACTTAACCTCAATGATAATGACTCCGTAGTCACTTGCAAAGTACGTTCATTTACCGACGATTCAGTGGTTTATCGTGATATCCGTAACCCTGAAGACACAGCAACTTTTTCAGATGTCCTTAATGCTATGCAACGCTGGTGCGACACTTCGCAATTAGAATTAACCTTAAAGGAGAGCCTAATGATGAATTTTTGTAAAAACAGCAATTGAGAATTTGAGATTCTCTGCAGAACGACTATTTGATCCGGAAAACTGAAATCGAATGTGTGGACTCAATTCAATATCTGGGCTTTACCGTCACCCACGACCTCTCCTGAGTAAACACATACGGGGAATATGTGGAAAAGCTAACAAAATATTAGAATTTATTCGAAGAGTACTAGGTAAATGTGATGAAAAGGTCAAAGAGAAAGGTTATCTGTCGTCGGTTAGGCCTCATTTAGAATATGCTGTAGGTATATGAGACCCTCAAGAGATTGGATTTATTACCGAATTGGATTTCGTGCAGTGTAGAGGACCAAGATTTATAAAACTCTGTTATGACAAACTGAGTAGCGTATCAAAATTATTAGAGTAGCTGTGTTGTGAATCACTCACGGAGCGAAGGTTAAATTACAGATTAAATATTTTGCATAAATTGGAAGGACGTCTCTTTAGCAGTGGAGTTCAAAATGTATTATTACCCCATCGTACAGCTTTTGGAGAGATCATGCCAATAAAATTATAGAGATTAAGTGTGGAACAGATAGAATTTAGATGTAATTTTTCTGCACGAACGATAAAGGTTAAAATTACATTCTTCTGGCGCAGAAGGGGTAAAAGTATTCGGGGAAAAATTAGTCTGGTGTGTATTAACCCCCTGCCACACACCCTAGCTGTGGCATATGCATGTAAGAAAATAAGAAGTTCCAAATACATTTACTGGTGACTTGTTAACAGAAATAACTTTTGAGAAAAAATTGATTAAATTATATTAGAGTAATTACACTAGATTCCATTGTTTTGGTCGATGAGATATCAATTTTTCTCCAGCTCAGGCATTCATTATTAAGGCAACAAAGAATCCTCCTTAAGGGATGCTGTGAACGAAGATTATAATTGATGTCGATATTGTTGTCCACTGCTACGTATACACATAATTTTACCTCAAATCTAAGCATTAAGTGAATAATAAATATAACGCTTATTGTGCCTTACCTCACCATCGTAGTTGTTCATCCCATATTGGCCAAAGGAATGTCCGTATCAGTTTTTACTTATTAATTAAAAGTGGCTTCTTTCCTGTGATTAACTTTGTTCGAGTGCATGATCGAACTGATGCTTCTGCCATGCTTGTGACGCCTTTAGGTTTGCAGGATCTTATGCAGGTGTATGTAGATGAAGTTTGACCAGCTACCAGGGGTTATATAAACTTCCACGTTTGTTGAATACGCTATGGCATGAGATCAACAAAATCCCGAGCAGCCACCGGGGGAGGAAGCGGAAGAATGGACGAATGGGTGCCGGAATGGAGCGGGGGAGTGGGCGGCGGGAGAATTCCACCCGTAGGGAGGTGGTGGGGGAGTGAAGATGCAAACAAAGGGTACCGGTCGGGGCTCCTCGACTGCTCGGTGGTCGGTCAACAGGGGCGCGATGGACCGCGGAGATCAGTGCTCACTTTCCCGCATTCCCGAAACAGGTAAAATAGACAGCGGAGGGTTCATTGCTGTGTATTTAGATTATTTGCCAGTGACATAAGATTTTCCTCTCCCAAATGAGAAAGTCACCCGGAGATGACTGGCGAATTCGTTTCATTTGCCGTCTTTACGTATTATGTGAAAGCCAGGAGAAGGCAAGACGGATTTAAAAATGGCTTCCCATCGTCGCCCTTGCCATAAGTCCTGCCTTATTAAGGCACAACATCAACGAAGCGGAAAATATCACATGAAGAGAGCAATGGAAAAAAGGGACCTCCTATTTTCTCTTTTAGAAAGAAAATCTTCAGAATCTTTCAGTCATACAAGAAGGCTTAGAATGGAAGAAGAGAGAGTACTGAACAACATGGCGAGATAAAGCCCGTCGCCTTCGTAATAATGCCATTCATTGAGAGAAAAAACAGAACTCTAAGGTTAAGGGAATCTCAATCTTTGCAGAATTACAACCTTTTAAGTTTGGTATGGCGAGGAGCTCTTTGAATCTTTAGTCTAATGCATGCAAATACGGACGTCTTGGTTGTACATGTATTATGATTGCTTAAAGTACGGGGAAAGAACGAGTACTTGAATCCATCTGGATCGGCGGCGATCTCTTTTATTTTCGAACTCGGTTAGATGTATCAGCATAATGTGATGCCATAATATTTCCCACGGTGCGGTAAGAAAAATCAGGTCTACTGAACCATTCAAAACGTCTTGCCTGCTACTCCCTAAGTAAATCTTAGGATTCCCAACCTAATCCCTCTAATATAACTGTTGTGGGTCCTCTTGTAACCATTTTAATAAACCTAGTAAATATTTTCCGAGCTTTTTCCAATAATTTACTCTCAAGGATTCTGAATGCTTTCCAGGTATTTCAAATGTGGCATAGCTAAATGGCAATAAAACCTCTGCACTACTTTTTCATTATATTTTTCTACAGCTCGTCTAATATAAAACATTTTCAACATCACTGCCAAAGAGACATCCTTCCAATTTATTTAAGAGAATGAATCGGTAATTTAACCTTTGACCCGTGAGGGATTCCCAGCCAAGCTGCTCTAATATTTTGGATACGCTACTAAGTTTATCATAACAGCGTTTTGCAAATCTAGCTCCTCTACGCTGCACGCCGGAACTCCAGTCCGAAAATTAATTCAATTTCGTGAGGATCCCATATACTTGCAGCATATTCTAAATTAGGCCTTACCAACGACAGATAACATTTCCCTTTGACCATCGCAATTACCTAGTACTCTTCCAAGAAATCATCATATTCTGTTAGCTTGTCCACATATTCCCCGTATGTGTTTCCCCAGGAGTGATCGTGAGTGAGGGTAACGCCCAGATGTTTAATGGAGTCTTATCTTTCTATTTCGGTTTTCCCGACGCAGTAGGCGTTCGGGAGGAATTTGCTCTTTTTACAAAAAAGTCTCATTACGCACTCTTTTAACTTTAAATCTAATTGCCAAGTTCCGCACCAGCGTTGTGCATTAAGGTCATCTGATAAAGTTGCCTTGTCCTCAGGACCACGTATATCACGATAAACCCCTGCATACTATAATCGGAAAATAAACGCATCTTACAAGTGAATATGGAGTCAATGTCATTAACATAAAGTAGGAATATTAGCACGTACTTGGCTGGTGCCCTTATTTCCCTGTAAATCAACTGTCTTCAAATAATCCGTGGTTGCTGCTAATTTGTGAGCTTGGGTCGTTAATGCTACGTATCAAGAATATTAGCCCCAAAAACACTTCTCTGCGGCGCTCATTAAGTCACGGCCGCCTCTACTAAGCTCACCTCTTCGACTACCACATTTTGTTTACGGTCAGATGAAAGAGTCCGTAATCCTGTTTCTTACCTTCTCAATAGTATCATATCTTTTTTGATGTATCAATTTTCAGTGAGGACCTAGTCGAAGGCATTCTTGAAACCACTGCTTTATTACCTTCCACAGATTTCAGGATAGTATGAATTAAAAGACCAAATCGCAAACCGCATGATTTGCCATTCCCAAACCAGAGCTGGTTGTGACTGAGTGTGTTCTTTCTTGTCGAGACAGTCATTACATTGCCAACAATGGTATGCTCCATGACTGCACAAGACATTGAAGCTGAATAAATCGGCCTGTAGTCATTGGGGCCCTCCATATCTCCACTACTGTGGCATATATAATCAAGCTTCTCGGCAGAAAAAATGGTTTTTAAATAAGGTGCGATATATTTAGGTAGTTGGTTCAGTATTCCAGCCAGGAATTCTTCCGGACGCGGAGCATTGTTTGTTTTTAGCATCGGACCTTATTATTTATTCCTTTCTAGGTTAATACTGTCGATTACGAAGACCGCGTGGAACTATTGCAACTTATAGTGTATCCGAAATATTAGAGCAGTTAGGCTGGGAAACATTCAAGGAGCGAAGGTTAAATTGCAGGTGGAAGCTCTTGCATAAATTCGAAGGACTCCTCTTTAGTGGTGATGATGAAAATGTATTATTAACCCCATTGTGCTACAATATGAGAGATCATGCCAATAAATTTAGAGAGATTAAGAGTAGAACAGATTTAAGATGTCACTTTTTCCACGCATGATAAATGATCATAATGACATTGTCCGACCGCGGTAGGGTCATGTTCGGTCCAAATTAGTCTGGTGTGTATTCATCCCCTGCCACACACCCTAGCGGTGGCTTACAGGGTACTAAGATATAAAAATATCAAACATCAACATGATAATGTACTCGTATTACATATATTCTGAGCGCATATTTCAATCTGTTGCCCGCACTAACCAACGCCGGCCAACCTATCGTAACAATCAACTTTCTAAAACTGATTGCCGTTTAGAAATTTAATTCTTTTATGAATGGGCTTTCAGCGTTTGGTGATTACTTCTAAAACTAAATTATTAGCTAAGTAGCAGACACTCCATGAAGCGCGGTAACTTTAAGTATTTAAGCGAGTGACTTTGTTTAGAAATTGCATTGCCAGTAATATCCTAAGTGTCTCCTTTATCACAGCTGTTTCATTAAATGGGACTCTGCTTTATCAGAGAGACGCCGGAGATCCTGAATTCTAATGAAGGTCGTATCCTCCTTCCATTGATACACTACCAGGAAATGATGATTCTCTTCGCTTGATATGAAAACATGAAGTATAAATTTGGAGGATGGGAAGTTCGGCGAGGAGGCCGTTGTTTTGAAGGGCTATGGAATGCCCTGGGGGAGGGGAGGCGCTTCCCTGGTTGCTGGCCCGCTCCATGACAGGCAATCGAAAGCCGAAGGGAACGCATTGAATTCCACCGCAAACAAACACGGATTTAACCGATGGATGAATGAAATGTGGAAGTATAAATGTGGACGTGTTTCATCCATCAAGTCAGTCCAGTGAAGGAGTCCATTCAAGTCGGGGATCTTTGCTTTGCGAAGTGGAAAATAGGAACTCAAGCATGAAAACCGTAAGTCAGGACTGCGCCCCCGATGGCGAGTCATGAGGCTTTTCCTGATAAGCCTATGCGGGCTGGTTCTATCGAATCATAAGAGCACATCCCTCGGGTGTGCAACAATTCGATGGAATCGGACTGCATTCTCTTTATTTATTATTTTTATATATAACCTGCAAGCCGCCGCCAGGGTGTGTGGCAGGGGGTTAATGCACACCAGAATAATTTTACCTGAATATTACTCTACCGCGGTCGAACAATGTTATTACGATCCCCTATCGTTTGTGGAAAAAATGACGTCTTGAATCTATCTGTTCTACACTTTAACTCTCTAATTTTACTAGCATTATCTCTCCTACCTTAATACGATGGGGGTAAAAATACATTTTCAACATCACTGGTAAAAAGACGCCCTTCCAATTTATGCAAGAGCTTCAATCTATAATTTAACCTTCGCTCCGTGGGTGATTCCCAGCCTAGCTGCTCTAATATTTTGGATTCGTTACAATACCTCCTGAGCCCGAGGGACGGGTTCAAGTCGAGGCGTCATCTCAAGAGATTGTTGGAACGAATTTTTAAAGTCTTAAGCTGTGATAAATAATGCTCAACTACTTAAAATTCAGTAAATTAATTCTTTTTTTCTTTTATTACGATAATTTCAAAATGCTATCTCTACTGCATCTTGATGAAATGTTTTGCCTGTAATATAATCTTTGGCGCTAACATTTAAAAATCGGCAATTAACAGTGCCTAACACTTTGTTCATGTATTCAATATCGAAATAGCGCTTCTATCTTAAAACTTCATGGCATTTCAAAGGAGTGAGCCAATTGTACATTCATCTCAATTCTAGGTTTTTTATTTTCCTAGATGTTTGCTGGGGTATGTTGAGGGCACCCAGGTTGCAGTCGGGAGGCAATTATCGGGATAAAACCGAGAGTTCTTCATATTCAAAATTTTCTAAATTGAAACATTATTACACCGAAGGCTTTTATTTAGCTTATTTCATCGTGGCGGAACAATCAACATGTGTTGAATGATTTTCTTTCGTTTCTTACAAGGAGAACATATTTATGGAGCAAAAAACTTTTGCTTGCAAAAAAATTCTCGTATTTTATAGGATTTTATGGGTTTTACAGGGCATCCAATATTTGATTTAATTTTAAACAACAAAACCCCGAGTACTCCATCTGTATCGTAACCTATTACTGTACGTCTGCAAAATATTTAATACCCTCATTTAGCCAAAACATTACCAAAATTTACTCAATCAACTCAAGAATTAACTCAATCTCTGGCTTGTGCAGCCTTTCGTGGATGTCGAGGCAGGCCTCGAGACTCCACGCTATCAGAGGGCTATTTCCAAAGAACAAGTCCGACGGCACCGCAGGGAACAGCATCCTGACTAATCAATGTGCCAATTGCATTTGAGCCGGTTTTTCCGATTTCAGTTTTTGCTCGTGGTTTTGGGGTTGGTGGTCCTGACCAGGGCTCAGATCTATGCGCCGCCTGTCATCACGTCCCTGCCGCCGTTTGGACTGCCGCCGGTGCCCACGCTGCCCAGGGAGTACGGCCCCCCGGGAGTGGCGGCCCCTCCGCCTCCACCACCCCCACCACCCCCACCTCCTCCACCACCTCCACCTCCTCCACCACCTCCCCCACCTCCACCACCGCCTCCTCCACCTCCACCCCCACCACCACCTCCGCCTCCGGCCTTCCCCACCCTCCCCCCTGGATTCTACGCCCCTCCCGCCCCGTTGTTGCCCCCCTCCTTCGCCCCCGTTTTCTCGCTACCCACATTCGCCCCCCCGCAGCCGCCCCCCACGTTCGTTCAGCCAGTCCCAGCCACCGCCTACGGGCCGCCCTCGAGGTTCTAAGGCAGGTGAGAGCTCTTTCCGGCGGCCGCCACTCGGACGCCGGACATATTTGGCGACGCTGTGGGGGAGGGGACAGCCTGCTAACGGCAATACAATGCGATAATTGAGGCTTCACTACGCATGCGGTTTTCAATTTTTAAAATTAATGTTGTAAATGTATTTGTGTGGGTCGCAGGAGTCCAGGGGTTGGACTACTGTCAGGAGGGCCCGGGTTCTATTCCCGGGCAATCCTCTCTGGGCAACTCAGCTCCATCCCAGCTGTGTGATTCTTCGGGTACAAGATCTTTCTGGGAAACCATTACCGGCACAGGGAAAAGAACTGGCCCCCCTACCATGGTGTGTGAATTTCACACGCCGTCGTTCTTAGTACCGGGTGAACTCTACCATCACCTATCAAACCGACCTTTCGGTTGATTACTGTGTTTATGGTTTAATTTTATTTGTAGGCCATGTTTAGTGGATAAAGCTAAATGGGTCCGCGCTGCTGAAATATAGCTGAAAATGGGAAGATATGGTTTTTATACACTTGAACATCAGTTTCAAATATAAATATAAACCATGATTGTCTAGCCAATGCAATTACCACGTGCTTCTTAGTATATTCATTTAAAGCACTCTTCGTTTTTTTGCATCCAATGTGGATGCAACTAACAAGGTGTTCAAAACATTATCAGAGCTCTCTCGCACTTGTTAACCTGTCTTGAAATTCATGATAGTTCTCTGGCCAGGCATAAAAATCAGCTTGGCGGCAGTTTGGCAAAATAAAGTTCTTGTTCGCAGTCATCAACATTCCGACAAAAACTGCAGAGTAGAGATGAGATTCTCGCGATTATGACGCTTCTTGCTGCGCTTGTCATATTTTATTCGCAAACAAGTATGCAGGGATCATTTATGTTCCTGGTATTTATTCTCTCGCAATGCCAAAGGGAATTAGTAACTTATTTTTATCCATTGTAACTCCACAGCTAGCTCTAACATTGATTAAAGTAGAAACACCGATTGATGCCATGAAAACATTTTTTGGGAAAAATATAATGTCTTCAAATTTCTTATATTTCATTTGAATTATTTAGCAGCAAATAACATTCATTAATTTTAATATAAATTATAGATTCAGCTGTGATGCGGTGGAACTGTTTCATAATAATAGAGACGTTAACTCTTGTAGTTTTACATTAAGTGGAAAATTGCAAAGGTTTTTCTCTCTGTTATTTCATTATATTTTTTTTAAGGATTCCCATCGGATTTACTCAAGATCAAATGACCCTGGAACATGGATTCGATGGAAGAGAGCTTCGCCGTCGCATTACTCCATTGAGCACAGAGTGCGGACCAATGGGACTCGATCCTGTCTCTTCCATGAGCATTGGAAACATCATTTACATCGACAATACGACGGGGAAGAATTAGGTGCTCGTTGTTTTCACCCAGAAATCATGCTCAGTATATAACCGTCTGAATGATATGTTTACATGTTTTTACAATAACTTTAATAAAAGCGGTTTTTCAGAAAAACTTTCTTATCTTTTTGATTTCAAAGCTCTATGTATGTGTAACACCACGCCCTATTTGACGTAAAGGTGATTGCATAATCTCAAGGAAAATGAACAACCAACTGGGAATGCTCTCTTCCAGAGAGAATCAATCAGAGGATGCGTGCTTTCTGCAGGGATATCGGGGGGTTCTTCGCCGACCTTCAAGCGTCGTCTTTAGGCGATCCAATCGTGTAGGTATCCCTTGAACCGTTTTAGTCTTCACTACATGTCCGAGTCCGCCAAGTGTGTAGTGGGTAGGATATTCGAGCACTGCAGGGGTCTTTTAGACTAAAGTATGGTTCATCGTGTAGGTCAATCGGTGGGTCTCTAGAGTCTTCTTTGCCAAATTATGTAGCTTTAAATGAAGTGAGGTTGTGTTAGCAATAGTTCCTTTAGTACCGATCAGATATCATCGGACGGACGGAATATTTTATAAGGGATTCAATATTAGTCAGAAGACGATCCTCGTTAAAAATTCATAAAACCTTAGTGTCAAGAAAAAAATATCTATATTGGTAATTAATTGCCAAAGTTTAAAAAAAAAGTACTTATTCAAAACCTTATTCAAAGCACGGGTGAACATATAATTATTGGGACAGAAATCTAGTCACCCACTGATATTGTCGACGGTGAAATTTTCCCGAAATCATTTTCCATTTACAGAAATGACTGAACAAATGGAATCGGGAGCAGTGTCTTTGTTGCAATTAAAAGTTCTTGCGTCAGCAGGACTGAGGTAATTTTGGAAAATTGTTTGCAAAGCGTTCGGTACTCAATTAAAAGCCCTCAATCCAAAATTATTTATGTATGCGCATTTTACAGATCGCCAGTCGACAGAGACAATTCAATGCTAGAATTTAATCAGCAAATCAAAGGATTCTAATCCCAACTCTATGATCGCGACGTTATAACCCTTGGAGATTTGAATGTCCCATTTATCGACTGGAGCAGATACAGGAGTAGTTTTAAAAGGGGGCAAAGACAAAGATATCCTCGAATCGCTATTGAATTCTTTTATGTTGATCTCTTTGGATCAACTTGTCACTTCATCAACTAGGGACGATAATATTCTTTATTTATTAGCAACGAATATTCCCGAAAAAGTCTTAACTACAAGACTGGTTAAAGCACTCGGCCGGATATCGAGGGATCCGGGTTCGAATCCCGGTCAAGGCGAATGATTTTTACTCTCTGAAATGGTTGCATTATAATGCACACATAGCGGGTGACTCCGTTAAAGTTACTGTTACAGTTTCTCTAAAATTTGTCTAAGGTATGAACAGCCTAAGTGTTCGAAATTGGCTTTATTAACATCGTGGACTGTGGCGCGTCGCGCACGGCTACGAATGCCCGTGACATTGTATGTACGGTATTTCGTCATAACATCTTGTTCCTTTAAAGCCCCCAAAATTTCAGAGTGTAAGAGAACGTCTCGGTAGCTTAATTGGTTAAAGCACTCGGCCGGATATCGAGGGATCCGGGTTCGAATCCCGGTCAAGGCGAATGATTTTTACTCTCTGAAATGGTTGCATTATAATGCACACATAGCGGGTGACTCCGTTAAAGTTACTGTTACAGTTCTCTAAAATTTATAGTAACTATAAAAGGAATTAGTGGCCTAAGAAGCATAACAGGACAATTTACTTACTCAAAAAAGGAAGTATAATCGCCAAAAGTGCGTGCTACAGAGTCAATTTGGAATTTTTAAGAATCACCGAAATATTGAGGATACGTGGAATCACTTCATTGAAATTACGCACTAAGCAGTCAATAAGTTAATTCCCAGTAAATTTACAAAAGATAACGTGGTACCTAGGTGGTACCACGCGGATGTTAGAAAGGCATTACAACGTCAGAGGCTATGTATTAAGAAGATGAAAAATTATTATTATTAGGTAATCTACCGTTTAAGGCAGGTTTTTGGATGGACACAACTATCAAATAAACATTTTGTGACTCCCCACCTATCAAACAAATCTATATCAGGTCCCTCTTCATCTCGGTGTACTTCTTTCCTCCCTTCATCCCGTCCAACATCCCTATCCTGTTCCTGCCCTTACCTCGCTTGCCCAACATTCTCCCCTCTATTACTCTCTTCAACATTACACTACCGCTCAATACGCCTTTCATCCATTTTTCCTGCCTCCATAGGATTTCTCTCAACAAACCCCTCTCCTCACCCACCATCTCCAGTAATTCCTCATTTGTTTTCCTTTCGGTCCATTTCACCTTCTCCATTCTTCTTCACACCCACATTTCAAAAGCCTCCAATCTACGTCTATCCTCCTGCTTCAGTGACCACGTTTCCGCGCCGTACATAGCTACGCTCCATATCAGAGTTTTTACGAGTCTTGTCTTAACATCCCTACTCAACGTCTCCGTCATCAACTCCCTCCTCCTTGAAAAAGCCTCCTTGCCTAGCGCAATTCTTCTCCTTACGTCCCTACCACTTTGACCGTATTGGTCCAAAACACTTCTGAGATATGTAAACTGCTCTACCTGCTCTATTCTTTCCCCGTCTATTTAAATATTTAGCTTAGCCTTTTTCTTTCTGGAAAATCGCATAACCTTTGTTTTATTAATATTGATTCTCATCCCATATTTATCGCACTGAAGCTCCAATTCACTCAGCAATGCTTGCAACCCCTTGGCTGACTGAGCAACTAATGCTTGGTCATCAGCAAACCTAACCGATTTTACCAATTCCCCTCCGACTTTCATTCCTACCTCCAGTTCTTCCCATGCCTCTTTAATCATTTCCTCCACATATACGCTGAACAGCGCCGGTGAAAATGGGCAATCCTGCCTTACACCTCTTCCTAACACTGCCCATCCGGACTCTCCGTTCCCCACTCGCACCTGAGCAGTCTGAGACATGTACAGGTTGCGGATCAGTCTTCTGTCCCTCCAATCCATTCCTATTTTCTGCAATACACGCATTAATTTTTCTCAATTCACTCTATCAAACGCTTTTTCGAAATCTACAAAACAGGCAAAAACGTCCTGATTGTATTCTATATTCCTCTCGATTAGTGATCTCATTACTGCAATGGCATCACGCGTACCTCTTCCCTTCTTAAACCCAAACTGATCATCCCCTAAGTAATCATTTGCCTTACTCTCTATCCTTTTGTTGATGATCCTGAGAATAACTTTAGCTGCGTGGGATATCAAACTTATTGTTCTGTAATCCTCACATGACGTAGCCTTTACCTTTTTTGGAATAGGAACTAACACCGATCTCACAAAACCTTCCGGCCAGATTCCTTCTTCATAGATACTACGAATCAGTCCATATAGGGCCTTCTTCCCGCATTTTCCTAAACATTTCAACAGTTCTACAGGTATGTTGTCCACCCCCACGGCCTTATTTGCTTTCATCTCCTTTAATGCCCTTTCTATTTCCTCGTCGAGTATGCCTGGACCTAAGCTATCTTCTTCTACGTCATGTTCCTTTTCTATGTCTAACCTTGTTGGCCTAAGTTCTTTACCATACAGTGTTTCTATGTATTCCTTCCATCTGGATGAAAAATATTAGGGATGATATCCCGAGCAACAAAAGGAATGAGATCACTTATAATTTTAAGATATCTAGGGAGAATTCCAAGAATGAATTTCGGAAAGCCTTAAGGGAATTCAAAAGGAAATAGTTAGCGGAGAATTTGAAAGTGATTCCAAAAGCTTTTTGGTCATACGTCAGAGAAGTTCAGGGAATTAAGTCAACAGTCAATTCACTTAAAAATGATAAAGGCGAAAGAGTAACCAGCAGTTTGGAAAAGGCTAACTTATTATATTCCTTCTTACAAAGAGTTTTCACCAATATGCCACAGAATACCTCCGATAGCTTACCAAATCGTGCCACTCAACCGATCCCCAAAATTGAAATATCATATAATTGAATAGAACATTTGCTGTTAAATATCAAGCCTAATAAATCATTCGGACCCGATGAAATACCCGCTAGTGTATTAAAGTGGGGAGGGTCCCGGGTTCGATTCCCGGCACTTTGGGCACCTGCAGCTCCACCCAAGCTAGTTGATTTTTCGGGTACCAGGTCTTCCTGGGAAACCATAACCGGCACAGGGAAAGGAACTGGCCCCCCTACCCTGATGTGTGAATATTCACATGCCATCGGGCTTGGTACATGGGTGAGCTCTACCATCACCTACTAAACCGACCTTTGGGTTGATTACTATGTTTATGGTTTTTTTATGGTATTAAAGTATCTAGCTTCCGAAATTGCGCCGCATCTAGAAATAATATTTAGGAAGTCGCTGATACATCATAAGGTTCCCAGAGAATGGAAAACGGCTAACGTAACCCCAATATTTAAAAATGGAGACCAGGAAGTACCGAGTAATTACAGACCTATTTCCCTCACATCCATTTCGTGCAAGGTTGTGGAACATATAGTATCGAGAGACACCTCGTTAATCAGAGGTCATTAATGAAAAATCAGTGCAGTTTCTAAAGAGGTAGATCCTGCGAGACACAACTTGTGCTTTTTTTTTGATATTATTATTTCAGGAGAGAGCAATGTTCCAGTGGACGCCATTTGTCTAGGTTTTAAGAAAGCCTTTGACAAAGTAACTCATAGTAAACTACTCGCAAAGCTAGAAGCATATGACATAGATAAAAATACCCGGGGTTGGATCAAATACTTTTTGAATGGTCGGGTTCAAAGAGTAGTGATAGATGGAGTTAGCTAAAATGAAGTAGGAGTTGCTTCAGGTGTTCCCCAGGGAAGTGTCACCGGTCCTCTTTTATCCTACTTAACCTCAACGACATTGACACCGTAGTCACTAGCAAAGTACGTGTATTTACCGACGATTCAGTGGTTTACCGTGATATCCTAATCGTAATCCTGAGGAATCAGCAGCTTTGTCAGATGTCCTTAATGCTATGCAACGCTGGTGCGACACTTGGCAATTAGAATTAAACTTAAAGGAGGGCATAATGATGGATTTTTGTAAAAAGGGCAATTCCCTCCCGAACGACTACTGGATCCGGAAAACTGAAATAGAATGTATGGACTCAATTTAATATCTGGGCTTTACCGTCAGCCACGACCTCTCCTGAGTAAACACATACGGGGAATGTGTGGACAAGCTAACAAAAAATTAGGATTTATTAGAATAGTACTTGGTAAATGTGATGAAAAGGTCAAAGAGAAAGGTTTTCTGTCGTTGGTTAGGCCTCATTTAGAATATGGTGTAAATATATGGGATTCTCACGAAGTTGGATTGATTGCCGAATGGGACCTGTGGAAGCGTATAGGAGATAGATTTGTAAAACGTTGTTATGACAAACTGAGCAGCGTATCAAAATTATTAGAGGAGCTATGTTGGGAATCACTCGCAGAGCGAATGTTATACAGATTTAAGCTCTTGTGTAAATTGGAAGGATGTTTCTTTGCAATGACGTTGAAAATGGATTTTTAACCTCATGATTTTCCGGATATGAGATCATCCTGTCGAACTGAAGGCGACAAAGGGAAAATAACTTGGTTATATACCCAGAATGCTTGAATTCCAGAATCCGCGTGGTACGGTAAAGAGGTGAACTCCCCCATCATCTATCAAACCAAACTGAGGGTGAGGTGAATCTCCTGTTTTGGTGACGCATGTTCACACCCTTCCTGAGTTTTGGCTCAATGCGGCGGCCGCTACCTTCGCCTTTTTGGCATTCACCATCATGGGGGCCATTTTTATTTTAGGCGTGCATTTATTGTTCCCTACCGCAATAAACGTCTTTATCCTAGTTCATTTGAGCGAATGGAATTCCAAGAAGCAAATAAATATACTTGACATTTTTTTCTTCTAAAACAAGATAAAGGATCCGTGGTGCCATAATATAGACAGTTGATTTGTGTTCGTGCTGCTTGGCACTTAGATTTTTTGTACATAGGACTATCATCAGTGTTTGAACCGTTAAATGATATTATTAATGAAGGAAGGGCCCTTCTAAGAGGTCACAGACCTATTTATTAATGAAATTTGTTTGCTGGTGGCATTTGAGTATCCACCACAACCACGTCATGTAAAGGTGAAATTTACGGGTGAAATGAATGCCATTGCCTGTAAATAATCGTAGTCGGGTACTTTAGTGACCCTCGGAAATATACTTATCTGGTACTGGTTGGAGCTCAGCTGATTAGTGGTAGAAGGCATTCGTTCACTTTGCCTCAAGCTCTGGACAACAAATCAGGAGAGTGCCCACGAAAAGTAGTAAATTGGCGTTGTGGTGTAATTACGCGTACAAAACACAACTTTGTCCACCTATGCCGCTAGTATATGAGGTCACCACGAAGTTTGATTGATTGCAAAATTGAATCGCATGCAGCGTAGAGGAGCTAGATTTTTAAAACGCTGTTATGATAAACTTAGTAGCATATCCATAATGTTAGAGCAGCTAGGCTGGGAATCACTCACGGAGCAAAGGTTAAATTACAGATTGTAGCTCTTGCATAAATTGGAAGGAGGTCTAATTGACAGTGTTGTTGAAAATGTAAGATACTATTACCCCCATCGTAATACGGTAGGAGAGATAATGCTAGTAAAATTAGAGATATTTAGTGTAGAAAGATGTCACTTTTTCTACGAACAATAAGGGATCAAAATAACATTGCCCTACCGTGGTAGGGTAATGTTATTTTGTTATGTATATTCGGGTCAAAATTAGTCTGGTGTGTATTCACCCCCTGCCACACACCTTGCGGTGGCTTGCAGGTTATATAAATGAATATCTCCAAAAGTAGGAGAGATCATATTAATAAAATTAGAGAGATTAAGTGTAGAGCATATAAATTTAAGATGTCTCTTTTTCCACGAACGATAGGGGATCATAATAACATTGTTCGACCACGATAGGGGCATGTAAAAAAATATTAAAATCATTCTATTGAATTCACCCCCTGCCACACATCCTGGCCGTGGTTTGCAGTGTACTAAATTTCAGGGTACTAAGTTTTATTATTTTGATTTCATCACGGCATTTTGTAGGCATTGGTAGGTACGAAGAAAGAATTTTCATTACAAATATTTTTATTTGAGTTACACTAACTAATTTGTTATATAATTTATATCGAATTGAAATGCATTTATGAAAGATTCCATATTCCTGAATTTATGAGGAATAAATAAAATAAAGGACACTACTTTCCTCCAAATAACCACTTAACATTGTTAGTGCCAATTCTGCGCATGGAGAGGACGTTTTATTTGTCGACCCCCCCGGCCCCGGGGGTGCTGGTCGGTCTCTTGAAAACGGCCTCCTCAGCGCTTGAACTCGGGCGGGCCGTAAGAATGTGCAAGGGCGGGCCGCAGGGAGGGAGCGAAGGCGGGCCGCAGGGAGGGGGCGAAGGCGGCAAACCCGATGGTGGAGAAGGCGGCCGGCGGCACGAGCGGGGGGGGAGCCGGAATGGCCGGGGGGAGCAGCGGAGCCGCCAAGCGGATATTAGCGGCAGTGAGGAGGCGCAGAGCGGGCCGCTGCCCGGAGGCGGCGGGGCCGGAGAGGAGCACCGCGGCGGCGACGAGCAGCAACATGGGCGCCTGGCAACGGGAGAGAGAGGGGTATTAGGGGAGTATTCGCTTGAGCGACCGTTTCTGTGGTCACCTTTGTGGTTTCATCATGTTATGAATGACGAGTGGGGTATGGAGAAACGTGCGTTTTTCAGATGTTTTAGTACCCTGCAAGCCATCTCTAGGGTGTGTGGCAGGGGGTTACTACACAAAAGTCTATTTTGACTCGAATATTTTTACCAATTAACAATGTTTCATTACAAGGTCATATTAAAAGACAACTATGGGCTTTTATGATCACCATGTTTTTTTATATAGAAGTTCATATGTACGAGTATTATTATAAGGTCATCTACCGGTTAGAGTAGGTTTTTGGATGGAAACAACTATCACATAATTAACTTGCGACTCCAAACGAAACACAATCGTGCAACCTACTCTACATCAGATCCCTCTTCATCTCTGTGTACTTCCTTCCTCCCTTCATCCCGTACAACTCCTGGTATCCTGTTCCTGCCCTTTCCTCGCTTGCCCAACATTCTCCCCTCTATTACCCTCTTCAACATTCCACTACCGCTCAATACGCCTTTCATCCATTTTTCCTGCCTCCATAGGATTTCTCCCAACAAACCCCTCTCCTCACCCACCATCTCCAGTACTTCCTCATTTGTTTTCCTTTCGGTCCATTTCACCTTCTCCATTCTTCTCCACACCAACCTTTCAAAAGCCCCCAATCTACGTCTATCCTCCTGCTTCAGTGATCACGTTCCCCAACGTACATAGCTACGCTCCATTTCAAAGTTTTTACGAGTCTTTTCTTACCTCCCTACTCAAAGTCCCTGCCATCAACTCCCTCCTCCTTGAGAAAGCCTTTTTGTCTAGTACAATTCTTCTCCTTACGTCTCTACTACTTTGACCGCGTTGGTCCAAAACGCTTCCGAGATGCGTAAATTGTTCTACCTGCTCTATTTTTCCCCACCTATTTTAATAAAGATCAAATGTAGGTGATGAAATTATTGTATGTGAACTACTACGTAACGTTGTGTGATATTGTGGTTTATGTGTGACAATGAGTAACAGTTGGACAAGTAGTACGTTTGAGTGAATTTTGTAAATAGATTATTGTATGTATTGGATTAACCTAATTCTATGTTAGAGTTCATAAATTTCAATCTTTAGCAAGATATATAAACATGCATCTATCGCGGTCAGGCAATGTTATTCTTGCTGTCTATGTCTATTAAACCGCATGGCTTCTGCATGCGTTTTTTTCTTTCTAAATTACAGATGGTGCCCTAATACCCCCCGACACACGCCCTTACGGTGGCTTGGGGGGTCTTGAGTAGATGTAGATGTATTATTCCGACCCCTTGTCGTTCGAGGGAAAAATGACATCTAGAATCTATCTATTCTGTGGCGAAGAAGCTCATTTGGTAAACGATCAGGTTCTCTTTGTCCTTTTACTTTCAATTAATTCGGAAAACCTGGAACCTTAACGTCGGTCAACCGTATGAGGGAACATTCATTCTCTCTATTAGGCTTTACCGTCACCTACGACCTCTCCTGGGCGAAACACACACGGGGAATATGTGGACAATCTAACAAAAGATCAGGTCTTATTAGAAGAGTGCTGTGTAAATGTGATGAAACGGTCAAAGAGGAATGTTATCTTTCGCTGGTTGGGTCTCATATAGAATATTCTGCAAGTATATGGGATCCTCACGAAGTTGGATTGATTGCCGAATCGGACCTGGGGAAGCGTATAAGAGGTAGACTTATAAAACATTGTCATGATAAACTTAGTGGCGTATCCAAAATACTAGATGAGCTAGGCTGGGAATCACTTACGGAGCGAAGGTTAAATAACAAATTAAATCTGTTGAATAAATTGGAAGGAGGTCCATTTAGCAGTGATGTTGAAAATGTATCATTACCCCCATCTGCTGAAGGTGAGACATATAAAAAAATTAGAGAGATTAAATGTAGAACAGATTGATTTAAGACGTAATTTTTTGCACGGACGATAAGGGATCAGAATTGTTCGACTGCGGTAGGGGTAACAATATCTGGATAAAAATAGTCTGGTGTGTATTTGCCCTCTTCCACACAGCCTGGAGGTGGCTTGTAGGGTACTAAAATATCTTTTTATCTGTCTATGGACTTCAGTATCTGTATTTGTTAAAATTTGAGTAACGATATCATTGAATGATCTGGACCTCCAAAATCTTACCTGGAACAAATGAACTTGGTTTCCCAAAACCGACTGAGATTTGAAAGTTGACGTCGAAGGAGGCCACATGCCAAGGTACAATGATGAAGAATCAACTCTAAATTAAATAAAACGAATCCAGGTAAAACACCAATGGGAATTTCACTCCAGTTCTCCTTCCTTAACCCCACCCCCTCCCAGAGTTGAATTTCTCAATCGACAGGTGATAGGATCACTGCACTGACCTCATTTCCTATTAATCCCTCTTTCTCTTCAATGATGGGCAAATAGCTGATAATGACTGAAGAGTTGTACATTCTTCCACATCATGACTCATAAATTGTCATCTGGGCTGTGTGTTACCGTCAACAGCTTGACTCGTTGCATCCTAGGGCGAACCCAATCACTGGAGTTGCCGTGACCAAATATTCCCTGATTCAATTCGGCAGCGGCGTCATTACAGAACCCGTAAAAGAGCTGAAAAATCCGCATATTGGATCAATTTTAGCTGTGTGCAAGATGGGTGCCGCGTTTGCTCACACTCGAGAAAACCCAGTGTCGTGAAGATGTTTCAATTGATTGTTTAGCAAAGTTTCACAGCAACAAATCAGAATTTTGGCGCCGTTTGATAACCATGGATGAAACATGGGTCCATTTCTTGACTCCCGAGATAAAAGAACAATCAAAACAATCAATCCAAAAGGGAGAACCGACTCCAAGGAAGGCGAAGACCGAAGTTTTGTCTGCAAGGAAGGTCATGGCGTCGATTTTTTGGAATGGGCGTGAGATAATTGACATTGACTATCTTCAAAAAGGAAAAACTATCGACGGCGTGTATTATGCGAACTTGCTGCATTCGAGCGAAGAAGTCAAGCAAAAGCGGCCGCATTTAGCTAAGAAGAAGGTGTTGTTTCATCAGGAATTCCTCATTTTAAGTTTTAATTACTACCTCATGCACCCCATTCGTCAGATTTAGGCCCCTCGGATTATTTTCTGTTCGCAAATTCGAAAAAATGGCTCGGTGGTCAAGGCTTTTCCAACCGTGAACAAGTGATGTCGGCAGTTAATGGCTAATTTGAGGTGCAAGACAGTTCTTATTATAAAAAGGGTATCGAACTTTATGAACATCGCTGGGAAAAGTGTATAGAGTTGAAAGGAGATTATTTTGAAAAAAAAATACATTTTTTTCCAAAATTTTTGTGTTTTCTTTGTTCCGTCGGGTACGTCTAGGACCACCCTCGTAAGATAGGCTCGTATCCTTATTCCCTGTGTATAATGAAAAACTAACTTCTGGAGTTTAATTTTAACACTTCCCTAGGACTCTTAGGAGACTGGTTTACAAAACATGAGCTTAAAATGTATTTTGAAAAACAAACTAATCACAATTTTAGTAAAAAAGAAACCCCTGAAATGGATTCTTACATCAAAGATAATCTTCTGAAAAAAGTTAGCAGTACCAATGTTTTAGGTTTAGGAATTGATGAAAGCTGAAACTTGAATGAACATATTAGGCATTTATGTAGTATAAACTTTCCAGAATTCCCTATACCATGGGAAACCCAGCAAAGGTTGTAGATCAAGCAGTTTTAAAAGCAGCCTACTTTGGTAATTTCAATCTCCAGTGTGCTACGGAATTATATTTTAGGGCTCTGCTACAGGTGTTGTCAAAGTATTCATCATGCAAAAAAGAGTTACTAGATATATGGTCAAAATTCCAAAAAGACAATCATGTAGACATAATTTTATAAATATTGAGATCTTACCTGTAACATGTTTGTATATATATTATTATTATATAAACCACGTTGCGATTAGGCATTTGTCCTGGTGGCAACGGACCAGGATCGTACACGTACTAACGTATCCACATCAATCAATCATTAATCATTATATGAGTGCACGATCGAGAAAACATATGTCTATTTTAAAAAAGTGAGTGTGTCCATAGTTATGCCGCTAGACACAGAAGGAATGTGCATGCAATACAGTTGTTCCACTTCTTTGTTTCACAAAGGATTCCTTTATGTTGACACTAAAATTTATAATCATTTACCATCATACATTAAATACATACCAACTCATATCAGATGTTTAAGTTAAGGTTAAAATCTTTTTGAATCTAGAATGTTTTGAATGACCTAAATGACTATTTTTCGTCAAGCTATGACAAGCGGTACTTTTATTATAACCATTTCTAAAAATGTATTTATACATTTTTTGCTTTTGTGTGACACATTTGATATTTTGTCACTGTGAAATAACAAGATGAAATAATAAATAAATAGAAGGAGCTATTCAGTTTCCCGTGAAGTTATAGTCGCCGGATAATCGTGCCGCTTGAATATCTGGATTATTAGCCCGCAATTAGGCGAGCATTAGCACCAAGACGGTAACACAAAAAGAGCGCCAATCACGCCTATAACCCTCATATAAGTTCATTACTATGGGGTTGATGCACTTTCGGAATTTCTCGCGCGGTGACGCATAGTTGGAATCGCCTATTTAGTGTTCACCAAAATGGCGGTTGCGTCAAATGTACTTTCGGTGCATGCGCCACAATGCATGGACCAAGGAAGCAGAGAGCGATAGCCCAGATGCACACATGAGACTCGTTGCCGAAAATAACTCTTCTGTCCAACCAATGAACCCAAACAACAGTATTGGAATAGTCCATCTGCCCGTGACATTTATCGAGCTAAACGGGAAGGATCGATCGCTGCATCTCGATACTCACGGCCTCCATGGTCAGATTCCACCTCAAACCCTCGCCTCTAAGCCGGTTTCGCGACGACCTTGCATCTGACACATTTGACTGGCCACCCTTTTATATAAGCATCTCCAGAGGCGTCAGTCGCATCATGTAATGTTAGAGTGCTCCGTGATAGTTTAGGAAACACTCTGATGTAAATCTTGGATCTTTCGACTGCACCTGTGACTTCCACCCACGCCGATGATGACGTTTGGGGAACACCTGGCTTTATTTTTCCCGTTAACTTTCTCTGACGGCTTTGAAGGATTTGAATTCATCATCACCACCGATATTTCTCAAATATTTTATTTCAGTTTTTGGAAAAAAAAGTATTTGGAAGATTATCTTACCGTTTAGCGTCATCTATTTCTGGAGTTAATTACTACAGCAAAGTATCGTTTTTGGCGGAATTTCACGGTTAGGCTGGAACTTACGGTTTTATTTGGAAATGCAGTCCATTTGTGAGTTTTATTTGCCCTCAGATAAGTCTTAGGCTACCACATGTCTTTCATTATTTGATAAAACCATGGAAGGAGAGAAAACTTCAGTGAAACAAATGACAATGATTGAAAGAACTATTTCAAGCGGTTGATGATAGAGAAAACTGTTTCTCTATTCTCGTCGTTCTATGTTTAAAATGTATTGACATTAAAAAATTGCATCCATTCTATTTCCTAGATGGAGTTGAAACGTTTATACCACGTCATGAGGTGACGCAGTTGAGCTTAAACCAACATATATTTTCAAATCGGATCCAACAAGGAGACATTACATCCTTTTTTATGGTGCATAGGAACATTTTAGCTACGGAATCAGTCTCCGACCATTGGAACATTTTAATTCCTAAGAACTACCTACTCTAAATGACGGTCGTTTTGATATTCATTTGCAAGTAAACGATATCTCTGAGGGCATTTAACAGTAGAAATACCAACTTTTATTAGATCCCATTACTATATTTTGTTAGAAACTATCACGAAAAAAAGTCAAGCGTTGCTCCACCAATCGTGGTCATGCTAATACAGTTTTTTTATAATTTGTACTAACTTTTAAAACTGTTTTTACTATTTTTTACTCATACAGTTTTTTACAATACACAGCACAAAGACAGTGGTAATCTTATTTGAACCGAAAAAAATCAACCTATGGCTGACTTTCAGAATAATGGACCAAATTGAAAATAGGAGAAACTAGAGTCAGAAAATTCAAATTGGAACTTTTTGGCTTGCAAAAACTAAATATTCACATTTATCGTTGTTGGGAAACCCTTAGAAAATAATGTGAGAAGGGATAGTCACGATAACACGAGTTATTTATTGCTGTTGCTATTCACCCTTCTATAGACTTGCCAAAGCGATGGAAGGGGTGGGGGTGCAAACTGAGCCCCCACCCCTCCGTATTCTCAAAGGGGGAAATGACTGGGAGGAGGAGGAGGGGTGGGGCGGACTATTGTCATTAATAATGCGGAGAGTTGGCGGAGGTCGGAGAACGGTGGGCTCTGCACCACGCGGATAGGGGGCCACCCCCCAGGGGGAGGGGGCTGCGCTGCCCCAAATCTATAAAAGATCTATTGGTCACCAGATGGCTGGTAGTCACCGATAGTGATGCCAAAAGTGGACCAATGAGAAGAATACGCGAGAGACGGACGGCAACATGAATTTGGTGAGAGACATTCAAAATCAGCGAGAAGCCCTCTTTTTTGCCCTTTTGTCCAATGCTGCTCTCTATGTGCTTTGGCCGAGTTTATTAACTGATCCATTGTTATTATTTCCGTGAGTAGATGCGGGTTTCTCATCAATCTAAGACAATAGCAATAATCGTTGAAAATAGCAGTCGAGAACTGAGGGTCTCAGTTAACTTTTTCAAATTCAGAGTTCGAGAATGTTTTCAACCGCATTTTATTAGTTCAAACCTAAGTAGTTTTCCATATAGTTTCAGGCTTAACTTTCTGGAAACTTTCGATATTGGAGAGAAATAACGATTAACAATTGTGATTTAGACCACAGTATGATTATGGAATCTTATTTTTCTAAAGTGTACTTATTATGATAAAGTGTGATCATCTACTATAAATCTATAATTAGAATCACATGATTTAGTGTGATTATCCTTTATAGTATGTTTATCTAATCTTTTTTTCTATGGAGTTTTTAATTTCTTTGAGGTGGGACCTAAGAGCCTTTGAAATGTCTACCTGAGGCGCTGATATCCAGTAGACATTTCAAGGTAGAATAGTGGAAATCACAATTATTAATTATCATTTCTCTCCAATTAAGTAACTTTACCCAGTAGCTCATTAAAAAATAAGCATCGACGTTTGGTATATGCTTATTTTACCATTTTTATTCGCTCAACATGTCTAAATATTCGTTGATTTTCCGCTACATAACAAGTGAACAAGGCATATAGTAGTTCTTGAAAAAAGCGATCATTTTAAACTCTCGCGTTTGCTGATTTTATTATCTTGTTTTGTTATCATAATTATACATGAAATTTAAGACATCATTCTGAAAAATACCGAGAGAACAGCCCAAACCTTTCTTGGCCTGAATTAAATATTCTTCCCCGAGATGGCACTCGGACGAACCAAAGGCGGACACAGGCACACTAAAGCCCTCTAAATTGAAATCAAAGGCGGATCCATTCTAATTGTGGGGCGATGCTTTTTCTCTCCACTGAATTATATTATTTTTTTATTTGAAGATGGAAAAATGTGCATTAATTATTTCTGCCTATTTTATTTGCCTTTTGTTAGAGAGATTTTTACCCACCTGTTTTTATGAACGTTTTCAATCGACTATTCAATTCTACGTATCGTCAGAGCATTTTTCTTCACCCTATTTTATTTTTATTTATTCCTAACTTATGCCTGCTACAGCTACAGCCGACTCTCTTACCCCACTAATATTTCTTATCATCCTCAAAATTCAAGATCTCAGCGTCTGTCTCTCTTTGTCCAACTATTTCCTTAATATTTCGCCTCACAAACATCTCGAAAGGCTACCATCTACTCTTGTCCTCTTGTTTCAAACATGAAGTCTCTAAACCATAAAAAACACTACGCTCACCATTTTATACTTTATACTGATTTCACGAACACCTTTACTCAGTGTGCCCGTCAATCTCTTCTTCTCAAAAATGTCCCTTTCCCTAAGGGAATTCGGATCCCAATGTCCCATTACAATGCCTCTTTTCCTCTAAACTACTGCCCAAATACATGAACTGCTCCAACTG
The DNA here is from genome assembly GCA_037158775.1 of Hetaerina titia. Taxonomy (NCBI): domain Eukaryota; kingdom Metazoa; phylum Arthropoda; class Insecta; order Odonata; family Calopterygidae; genus Hetaerina; species Hetaerina titia. Next base: position 99,725,974 of record CM073774.1, on the reverse strand, counting down.
ACTATTTTATTTCCTCCTACTATAATTTCTTAACTGACTTCGCTATTTCTACGGAATCTAATTTCCTGCCTTTATTTTCATGCGGTATTCCCATATAGTACGGGAGCTGGTGGTGTGCTGTGAACCTGATATTTACACTTGTAAGATTTGCTCACGTTTAACGAGGATACCTAGCAGAGTACAAAAGAGGCAAGTTTTACCAGTTACCAGGTGTCTTTCCTCCTGGGGGATAAGATGAAAAATTTGCGAATCGGACATATTTTTTTGCTTCTTAAACTTGGCCGAGTAGTCAATGGGGATGCCAAAACCCCTTTTTGACCATTTTAAGACGATAATGGTGTGCCGACTCCGGAAACCGGGCCCGCAAATTTGCGAAAAAAAATCGCGAATTGGACATTTTTATGTCCGATTCGCAAATTTTTCATCCCCCCGACCCGGAGGGAAAGACAACGAAATACCCTATGAGGATCATATTTCCCGGTTATTGGCAAGGTACTCGTTACATGTGTACAGTTTTTGTGAGTGTAAATATGGTGGTCACAGAATACCACCAGATCCCGTACTAATAGGTACAACATTCTTCCTAGAAAGCATTCTCTAACAATGACTATAGTCCCTTGGCAGATTTAGTAAGCTGTAGTGAGCTGTACTGATTGATAATCTGATCAAACAATTGATATAATCCCCTCGCAACCACATACAAATATTACCAGCTAAAATCCATCCCATGCTAACCTCAACATTTTTTCACAGCCTGCATAATTGTGATGAAAGGGACGGGCGATAACAGGAAATCCTGTCTCCCTCCACTACCAATCACTTCCCATTCCAATTCTCCGTCTGCTAGACTTACTGAAATCAAGAAATACTAACCAACTTGCTGGAATCAAGAAACCTAAAAACTGTAGGAACTTTCAATAGTTCTGCCTGTTTAGTTCAATTGTTCAATTCACATGACGAATATTGTAGTTAAAAATGTTGTTGAAATAGTTTACATATCTTTCGATTGCATGCACCAACCATAAAACAATGCGTGATTTGTCATCGCCTTGCGTCTACTTAAGCAAAATATTCTCTCAACATTGATATTTCTACTCAGTGTCATTGCGCCTGTTATATTTGTGCAGTATATTGCTGTAATGAAGTGCTCAGAAGACACGTGATTGCCAAAAAACGACGAGAAAAGTTTAAGATCGATCACTCCACAGTTTTCACCTTTCTCTCCGAATTTGTCTTTCAACTTTCAGGTTTTCTTTAGGTTAAGCGTCGAACGTTTTAAATTGTGGTTTCATGCATTTAGCCATATTTTTATAGTGGCCCAACAAACATATTACGCAACAGCATTTGGAATCAGGTGTGACTTATCACGACCGAATCTCTGAAATCATTAACACTCTTATTTTCCAACAAAATCCTAGCGTTAAAACACAGGTAAAAGAGAGAGAATGTTCGTAACTGGTCACCGATGCCGGTTCATCCCGTGACCCAACGCGAAAAAATCCTATTAATATACGGACAACTGACTACTGACCGGAGGGTCACGGGTTCGATTCCCGGGCAAAACACTCTGGGCACCTGCAGCTCCACCCAAGCTAGTTGATTTTTCGGGTATCAGATCTTCCTGGGAAACCATAACCGGCACAGGGAAAGGAACTGGCCCCCCTACCCTGATATGTGAATATTCACACGCCGTCGGGTTTGGTACACGGGTGAGCTCTACCATCATCTACTAAACCGACCTTAGGGTTGATTACTGTGTTTATGGTTTTTATACGGACAACTTCAAGTTAGTAATTTAACGAATGGACCGCTGCAAGGACGTATTGAATCAATTTGACCCACTAGGAAGACTCTTTAAGTTGGCATATAAAGGAAAATCAGCGCAAAGCACGTAACTTTGCTAAAACTAGTCGGTAATTGGGAGGCCAGGCGGGTTATATGACTTTTGGACCCGCAATTTCCAATCATAATTGACATACCATATCGATTAAATTTATTGCGTTTATACATGTACCCTCCTCGGGTTGTAATCATGCCGGTCTCACGTCTTTTGAGCCGCCATTGAAAGCCTCCGTTGTCCCCGGTCAAAAATGCATGAAGAGTATAAAAAAGCAAATAAATGCACAATGTTTATGGAGCCAATTGAATTAATTGCTGTTATTTGCGCTGATCGGGAGACACTTAAGCAACGATTTTGAACGCAAGAAACCATCGAAAATATACATAATTTCAAAATTTGATATCTTTTAGATAACCTATTACGTGGGCTTTCAAACAACGACTTATTATATTTTAAAATGGAAGTTACCTGTTACAAGGGAATACTGCAAAAAACTGTAATTTTTCAGAAAAGCTGATAACCGTTAGAGGTAATCACGAAATATTTACCTGAAAAATCTGAATTAAACTTTCAACTATAATGTATCATATACAGCTTACATCATATTCACCTATAATGTACCATATATACCTGTATAATGATGATGAAATGTTTCATTGTATTAAAACTACATCAGTAAAGTACCAACGTAACTTATTCTTTTAAAATACACTGTAAACTATAAAATAATGAAAACTTCGTTGCAATTTTCCACATTTAACTGTGGAAAATTGCAACGAAGTTTTCATTATGTCTCGATTCCACAATATCACGCCTGATTCTTCACTTTTCGTAAACTATAAAAATATGACAAAGTGTTATCTACATATTCAATGCACGATTTCTTTAAGAAAATTTCAAATTAAAAAAACGTATTTCAGATTTTGATAATTGAAATGCTCGCAGTAATGAAATCTGGAAGCAGTATCATTCTCAAATTAGAAAGAAAGGGGTTAGGCACGGGGATATTCGTGCTGCCTTATCGTCATCATCATTCGCTCAGTGCTTTCCTTGTCCAAGGCGTTCCGATAGAGATCTTTATTGTGCGATTTGAACGTTACAAAGGGCACATTCTGTGGAGCTCTCCCTCGTCGCGGTATCGCCATTGCTATTTCCGAGGCAGCGAAAAATTCTCCCAGGTACGTGATAATGTGCCAAAGTATAGCCCGCTACCCGCCAGGGGCACTGCTGATAGTACATTCTCAGGATGAGGCACGCACTCACTACAGATGCCTCAAGGTGACCATTCATCGACCGTTCCGTCGTTCGCCCCGCAGGTTACCTCGACATTGCCCTCGATTGTGGTGGTGCTGGTGGTCGCTGCCGCGAGCGCCTCTCCCCAGGAGTTCAGGAGAGCCCCCTTGGTGCCCCCCCTCCAGGAGAACGACAACCAGAAGATCTCGAAACCGAATCGGCCCCCCCGGCCCCCACCGCCTCCTCCTCCCCCACCTCCGCCCCCGCCACCCCCGCCGCCGCCGAGGCCCTCCCGGCCGCAGAGGCTCCCGAGGCCGGAGCCACCCTCGCCCATCCCGCCCCCGAAGCCACCCGACGTCACCTTCTTCCTACCGCTCTCCTGCGGCTCCCAGGCAACCTTCAGCACACCCTCGCTGCAGCAGCAGAGCATAACGACCTCCTTTCAGCCGCAGCAGAGCATAGCGACCCCCGTTCAGCAGCAGCAGAGTATAACGACCACCTTTCAGCAGCCACCCCTGGAGACCACCTATTACCAACTGGTCCCCGTCCAGACATCCTCGGGGCAGTGGGTGTACGTGGTGGTGCAGTACCCCACGGTCTCCTCCCCTTTCGCCACCACCCTCTTCTCGCCACCGGTGCCTACCGGACCCCCACCGGACACCTTCGCCACCTCGAGAGCCGCCGAGTATGGAGTGCCCACGAGCTGACGATGAAGGCTGCTTCCGGCCGATTGCAAAGGTTAACCGTACACTCGTACTAAGCAGAGGGCGACTACGAATGGGTGCAATGAGACAGCTCTAGTTTCAGAAACCATGAATTCAAACCCCCCTTCTTTCATTTTACTCTCAAAGATCATGTCTAGTGTTTAGTATACACATCTGCCATGCAATCAACATCGTGAGTTATATAACGTGTTGGATGGTATCGATTTCCTTGAATTTATTTTGCACGATGGATTTCAATGCCCAATAAAAACCACGCATTAATGTAATTTGGCGGAATATTTGAGCAAAATTCACAGTAAATACGTTAACAGTTAGTTGCCAGAAAACGCTTCAATTAAATGTCCGAAAGGACGTTTACGAAAACAAAAAATAAACTTTTAGCGTTATCCCTATTACCGTATTACCAGTATTTATCACAAATACATATTCAAGTGATATTCCCAAAAAAATTACGCAAATCAGGAAAGCATGTATATTGGTTATTTAGTCAGCATTATTTATTCATTAACGTTATTAAAGGTGTCCTTAAAAGCTTAATATAAGTATCAAATAGGAATAGGAACATATATAAATGACGAACACAGCATTGGTGGAGAAGGTACAAGGGGTGGTTCACCACAAGCGGAAAAAAGCCATTTAAGAGAGGGATTTGAATGATGGACCTTCCAATTCTTGGACTGTAGCTCTCCTAAGTAAGCTATCAAAGGAACGAAATTACTACTAAAATCAGCGTACGAATTGGCCAAATACGCATTCGAGCACGTAAACCCGCCAAATGGTGAGCATTCATATGTATATAAATGTCCATACACCCATATATCGCTGTATGTATACCTTTACATGTCTATGTGTGTGTATATATTGTTCAACACTGTTTGACCATAAATAGCCACCGGAAATTTGGAATACGTGTGAGTGTCATTTGTGTTTCTCTGATTTTTTTGTTGGCTAGCACTATCTCCATCCTTTCAATAAATAAATGATTATATATATAGAAACAAACAAAGAGATAGAGAAATTCTTAAGAAAAAATAAAAAGGTTAATAAAAAATTGCACAACTGGCTCGAGGCTTTAATATTTCGATGGTCGCTGCCACTTTTCCGACAACTGTAATTGGATATAATTCGTATTAAGGGCTTTTAAATGTACTCGGGCAATTACGGTGTCGTCTATTTTTTCTGTCGAAAATGCTTTGGATAATTGTTATTTGATTGCAGAGAGCTATGAATACATCTTTCCGGCCTCCTTTGGATTTCCCTCGGCAGTCTCTCCAACCTAGCTAGCAATTCCTCCTTCCACTTCATCTTTTCCATTCTTCTCTTGACCCTCATTTTATCAGGTTCCAATACGTCCATTCTCCTACTTCAGTGACCATGTTTCCATGCTGTACAAAACCACCCTACATATCAAATTGTAAAAGAGTCTTTTCTTAACATCCTTACTCAAGGTCCCTTTCATAAACCTCCTCTCCTCGTGAAAACGTCTTTGCCTAACACAATTGTTCGCCGTAAGACCAGACTACTCTGACCACTTGGGTCCAAAACCCTTCCAAGAAGGTAAACTGTTCCTTCTTCTCTAATTTATAAATTATTTTTTAATCTTCAAATTGTCCTTCCTCTTTCTCGAAAACCAACTAACTTTTTTTTAATGTTTATCCTCCTATAATACCTGCCTAACTTATTTTCTAATGTACTCAATTGAGTTTTCAATCCCTTGGCTGACTGACAAACTAAAGCTTGATCATCAGCAAACTTAATTTCATGCCTCTTACCTCATTTCCTCCACATTGAATGGCGCAGGTGTTAATGGACAATCTCATCTCACTCCTCTTCCTAACACCGCCCATCCGGACTCTCCGTCCCCCACTCCCACATGAGCAGTTTGAGGCATATGCAAATTAGGGCTAAGTCTCCTATATCCCCACTCTGAGCCTATTTTCTGGAATGTATTCATTAATTATACCCGATTCCCTCCATCAAACGCCGTATCGAAATCTACGAAACAGGCAAATGCACTGATTTGAGTCTATGCTCATCTCGATTAGTGATCTCATCACTCACTGCAATGCCTCTCCCCTTCTTGAACCCAAACTAGGCATCCCCTAAGTAATCATTTTCCCAGCTATCCATCATTTATTTATAATCTTAAGGACTCATTAAAATCCTCGTAAAATCAAGCATATTGTTATGTATTCTTCATATATGGTTGCCTTTCCTTTGCTTGGGATAGATACAAAAACTGATTCTACAAAGTCTTCCGGCCAAATCCCTCCCTCAAAAATGCTACGAATATGCCCATAAAAACTCTTCCTTCCGCTTTTTCTTAAAATTTCAAGTAGTTCCGTGAGAATGTTCTCTACCTTCACGGCTTCATTTGATTTCAAGTCCTTTGATACCCTTTCTATATCACCGCCGATTAAGCCTGGACCTAAGCTATTTTCGCCTACGTTACAATCTTTTTCTGTGTTTAACCTTTGTGTTCTAATGTCTTAAACATATAATACATATATATTTTACTCTATTCTCTGTTACCCTTTCATTTCTTTGCACTGTGTCTTCTAACACGCTCCTTTTGCCTTACTTGGATCGCACCTCAGTTCAATATTGAACTCTTTATACTCCCTTCTAATTAACTCCGAGTTTATATTCTTCCAATTCATTTTCACGTCTATATTTTTCCGTCCATCCCGCCGTCTTTCACAAAATGTTTTTAACGTGATACCATCACTGAAATAGCCCCTTCTCACTGTGGTTAGTCACCTTTGCAGTCGCCTCCATGAGGAATAGACGCTGGGCAGACTACCTTTCGTCTGGCTCCTAACCTTCAGCTTATCTTGACTTGATATGAGTACCTTTCAAGGAGCAAATGTCATTGCTCCCACCAGCACAGGTCTAGGTTTCATCAGAACGCACAAGCTCTTCCTCCAATGTCAAGGTTTTAGTCCATACTGATTACTTATGTAATTAAAACAATTCAGAGTTAAAATAAGGAAACTGATGAAAAAATATGAACAGATGTTTAATTAGTCTATTTTTACATTCTAAATACTTCAAACCTGATCTTTGAACTCAAAACATTAACTGCTTAGAAACGATTACAAAAAAAAACAAACTTTTCTGTAAAAATTGCTCTGACAAAGGGAAGTTCCTTTTTAGCTAGAATTTTTATTCTTCAATGGATTCTTCATGAATGAATGAATGTCTTATGTATTTATACGAATTGCCAATGACTGAAACGGGAACTATCTGGACCTAGTTTAATTTTATGCAGCAATGTTTAAAAATATATTATCTATCATTAATTGTATTCATTACAACCATACTAAGAGAAATTCATGCGCGCAAAATTAAATTCCTTATTTAGTCGATTATTAGTTTAATTGCTCAGTATTTGATAGCCTGTTGACCTATTTATTACAACGATCGATTAGAATTCAATGACATACTGGAACCATTCCATGTGGTATGATTCCATTTCATATGTTGCAAACAGACGCATAACTGTAGACACACAATCTTACACCATGTCAATTCAACAATTTCAAGGTGTAAAAATCATTCGCCTTGACCATGATTTCGGAGGGCAAAAGGACGCCTCAGCAGCTCAACTGGCCAGACATCGAGGGTCCCAGATTCGTATCCCGATCAAGGCGAATGATTTTTACACCCTGAAATTGTTGCATTGTAATGCATATTAGCGGATGACTCCGCTAAAAAGTAACTGTCATGGCATCTCCCACAGTTTCTTGGAACTAACCCCATTTATTTCTCCCTGGAAAATGCAGATCCATCTGGTTACAGCTGGCCTACGGAATTCAAGCGGCACATCCAAATATCCTGACAACGCCTGGAGTCGCGAGAGTCGGTACAATATACGTGATAATGAGGCATCTGAGATATGAAACTGATAATTATTAATATTATTGTTAAATATTGTTTCTGATTGAGCAGATGAACTAGTTAAATAAAAGATAAAAGTTAAATAAAAGGTTAAATAAGTAAAATTTGATGATTAATCATTTTATTTCGTTTGGTCACATATATGTCCATGCATGCTGATTGTATATAAACTCCCACATGAAGCGAAAAACGTGCCAATGTTTGAAAAATGATAAAATTTTCAAAGGAAATCAAAAATATATTGAAATAATAATCCTAGTTTATGATAAGCCAGTTCCGTAGAGTATCAATGGATAAACCGCGAACGCAAACTTATATTGCCATACCGTGTGGAGTTTCAAGTCAGAATAACAACGTTCTTTTCCTGATTCTGCTATTAATACAAATAAATGCCTAGAAGAAAGCACCAACCCGTAGAATTTATTGATTGTAAACGAATACGAGGCACCGTTTTATTTTTGGCAGATAATATAACTAGATGATTCGATTTTTTCAGTCTTAACTTCGTGGAAATCCATTATCACTCAAGTGAAAAAAACCATTTCATCTTCTCTCTAAATTTTTAATTTGGTACAACTAGTTTCGACGCAAAGGGCGTGTGCCTTTGTACACGAGGATGACGCGTCAAACGCCGCCAAAAGGATGACGCTGGTGTGTCAAAATTAGTCTTACCGAATAAAAAATTCCTCTACTCGAAGACAAATTTAAACATCAACATCCTGAAATCAAGAAATACTTAACTAGTGCAGGGCAACCTATGAATCAATTGTACCAGTCGTGTTCAATGGTTCAACTCATATGAAGTGTAGTGTAGTCAAAAATGATGTTGAAATAATTTACATCCCAAATATTCCGATTGAATGCAACAACCACCGACCAATCCGTGGTTTTTTTATCGCCTTGCGTCCACATCCACATGCACCCAACACTATCCCCCTTCATACCACTCGTTCTCTCTCTCTCGGTTTCTCAAACCATTCCATCTTCTCCTATGGATCTACTTAAGAAAAATGTGTTCACCACATTGATATTTCTATTCGGTGACATTGTGCCTGTTCTATTTGTGAAATATCTTGCTGTAATAAAGTGTTCAGAACACATGTGATTGCAAAGAAGGTGAGAAAAATTTAAGATCGATTACTTCACGGTTTTTGCCTTTCTCTCTACATTTTTCTTTCTACTTTCAGATTTTTTTAAAAGTTAAGCGTATCGAATATTTTAAATTGTGGTCTTATGCACTTAGCTATTTTATAAAAATGCCCCCTCGTGCATTTTATAATCTCACACTTTGGATCAGGGGTGACTTATCACGGCCGAATCTGTGAAATCCTTTATACTTTTATCTTTCAACCAAATCCTAGATGTCATGCGACATTATGCGTATTACTCCCACGTAATATATAGTTAGTGCTCCGTAGTATTGCGAGGCATAAGTTGAGAGAAATGGTGTAAAAATCTTTTTTCTTAAATTATTAATCGTGGCATAAGAGTAGTTTTAAAGACTTTAATTTTCTAGTCAAAAAATAAACTTTTGTATTTAGCGAAAATTGAATAGCCTCATAAAACTAATTGATAACGTTATGTTTCCTGTTCTTAGACTAGAGAATCCTTCTTAGAACTTGGAGGTGCTTGAAAGGGAACTGATGTTTTGAGTGGTATATTTGTGTTTAGCAAACCCAATAAATCATTAAATGATTGTAAATTTAATGGTTTAGCATTAACTTGGCGTTGAATTTACTTCTCTTCCTTCCAATGCTTCCCTCCAAAATGCCCGCCGGTGCTTTTATCACAAGCAACGATAAAGTGAAAGTCTTACTATTTTCGACTCCAATTCAGGAGTCAAGGCGAGGTTGACGAAATATCCTCACCCAGCACCAGTTGACGAGAGATTTTTCTCAGCTCCCAATAGAGATTTTGGGACAAATGATTCGTATTCTGATTGAAATAAACTAAAAGGAATACTTTTACATCAATTTCGGAAGCTAAAAGCACACTGCTAGTTACTTATGACAGTTTTTGCGATATTAGGAAGGGCTGAGTCCTCACAGGACTCAACTTCAAACACGTATAAGGAAAGGTTTTCAAAATTTATTTACGGATGGCAGTGAGTGCAAATTATTTGTCCAGAACATTTTAGAAATAAATTTATGTCCATGAGAATTTAGAAAATTGTTTCTTTAGTGTAGAATTTTTTTTGTAACTTCACGGAGGAATTTTTTATTTCGATGCGATTATGAATATTTATTAAGAGACCTTTTTTGTGCACAAACATTTTCCCTTTTAAACTTTGCGTCAGAAATAACATTATTATGTTCTAACAAATTGAATGCTTTCAAAATTAAATATGAAGGGAATCTGAAGGTAGTTAATTCAAATAAATTTAATTTTAAAATGCTTCGTAATAACTAATCAATAGAATGCTTTGGGTTTACATTATTAGAAATCACATTAAATATGAGAAAAAACTTGCTGTGCATATGATTCCTTTGAAATGAATACTGTTGATACAAAAACTAAGAGAATATGAGAATCTTTTGGCAATATTAATAACATTCATCAGTATTTAAATCCTAGGATTGGTTTACCGCAGCTCTCCATTCTACTATATTGGAATGCCAGGCTGCATATTTTCAGGAGATCAATGAATGTGGTGGTTTCCCGTTGCCTTCCTGTTCATGGTATCGGTCGCAGTATTGCAGCCGATACCGTGAACCTTACTCTTGTCTGCAGCGGTGGCAGCTGATGCTGGGCCGACCCACTCGGTCTGCGCCACCAGTGCCTAATGGTGCCTTCCGCCGTGGGTTCAAGGTAGTAAGAGTATATTTTTCTCGTTGTACCGTTCCGAATTGCCATTATTGTTTTTTTTGTTAATGTGTGGCTATCTCGTTCCGAAAAACCATTAACTAATTTTTTCTAAGCTGAAACATTTTCCCAGTTTTCGCCCCCAATATTGATAACATCTTTTATTAACAAAACCTTTGACATAACAATAAATCTACATCTACAGGTAATCTACATAATAAATTGAAACAATCATCACACGTTTAGCTAAGAGGCAGGTAAATACCAAACTGGTTCTGCATTGAATAACAAAGAAAAGAAGGTGGTTGTGAAGATGATTCCAGCGATTTTTGCTTTTAGAGTGAGGAAGACGCACCCACGCCTCGAGTCCTCCGTCGATCCCAAGAGTAAGCACTGTGATTACCATGAATTACTTAAACACGGGACAATAATTGGAACAAACTCTTATAACGTGACTTACTTTTTCTAAATGAATCACCATACGAGTATACACCAGTGGTTAGAGATAAAACAATCACCCTCACCCTTGAACTCATTTCCAGACATGAATTTCTATAGTGACGTCATGGTGAATCTCCACCATTTGTGAATGACTTGCTTCTGTGTTTGTGGTCTCGCGTTCCTGTTTTGTCATTTCTCCAGATTATCAGGGAGCATATAAATGATTGGTTTCTTCGTCGTCCCTAGCAATGCACTCTTAAGGAGCAAAAACTTAGCCAAGAATTGAGGCCATCGCCGATGTACAGGCCACACAACAGGACTGTCAAACAACTCTTGATGCCCCGATTTCTAGCCACTTCTATTTTCCGACGACCCCGACACAGATATACATTTTTAATAACTCGCATTTAAATAAACGAGTAATTCTATTTTCTACACAATTAGCTTTATGAAAATCTGGAACCCCATTCCATTGTTTCATTTCTCTCAATGGCATGACCGGAAGTGAAAGGGGTCGAGTTATACCACGGTTAAGCTGTTATGAAAGATATTTAAGGGAAAAAAAATTAATATTTTAAACGTGAAATGTAAGAACCCATGAAACCAGGGTAACTTGAAGAAGTCCTGTCCAGTTGGCAAGGAAGAGAGCAAAACCGGGGATGTTTGGAGCTGACTCGAAGAACGATATTCACTCCAAGTTATTCTTCTTCAAGGCGACATGATCCCATATCGTTTATTTGTGCATACTGACTTTTAATAATAAAACCACTTTACTTTTCCACATAAACTTTATTAAAAAGTTTATGTATATTATAAAATGTATATTATGTATGTTTATAAAATTATAATATGTATATTATGTATGTTTATAAAAAGTTTATGTGGAAAAGTAAAGTGGTTTTATTATTAAAAGTCAGTATGAAGATTTTCCACCAAGTTACGCCAGAAACTGTTTTATTTATTTGTGCATGTTTTTAATTTTTCATAATTTCCTATTTTATAAAGCAAAACCATTTTAAAAACGGAAGTTAAGTTGGCGCACCCTGTATAAATATATATATTTATATATATACAAACACACATACATGTATACATGTAAAATGTGTGTATATATATATATATATTCTCATAGAAATAGATATAAGGAGAGGGGAAAGTATATATATATATATTATATAATTGCTCATCTACTCACTTCCAGAAGGAATGAAGACGTCACCTGGGAAGTACAAAGAGAGAGATAGAAAATCTTCCGCAGTTGCAGTACTAATTGATCATGGTTTGTGGAGAGCTCCGAACAGTAGCGCGAACTTGACCTTTTCTAAAGTCGCAACACTTGGCTGGAATAATCGCCAGACTTCGCGTCAGTATTTACCATCGATGGACGCAAAAGGGAGGGGAGGCGCATTATTAATGGCTCGGGTTCAGGCGTCCATTAAAATCTTGAGATTCGCATGAGCGAGCAAATTTCGGAATGGCTGCACTAAGGAGGGGACGAGGTGCGGGTGGGAGAGGCGAGGGCGGGCGGGGGGGGCGGGGAGGGAAGGGAGAGGGGGAGGGACGGGGAGGAGGATAGAGGAAGCCGACCGCCGGCGTTTATTTGTTATGCGCTTTGTTTATGCACAGCAGTTGCCCATAAGATTGCGTCTACTTCCCGTGCGCTATAAAAGAAGCCCACGAGGCGGGATTCAAATGACTTCGATCTCCGGGAGCAAGTGCAGCGGGCCAATTTCCTCATTAGAGAGCTCCGAAGGCGAAATGAGGGTGACTGTGAGTATGAGTGGCGTCGCTAATTTTAGAAAAGCCCTATGGACGGGTGGTAACCTCAAGTGGTGAGGAAGGAGATTTCAAGTTTTCCCTCAAAGGAGATTGCTAGAAAAGAAGATTCTAGCTTTCCAAGAATTAAAAAAAAAACAAATAAGAAAAAATAGTTTTTTGTTTACATATGTGACATATAGAAATGTATATATTTATATATTTTTATATATATCCAAATACACACTAAAACATAATATATTTGTGTGTATGTGTGTGTGCACATTCATATGTGTTGATGTGTAAATTGTAAATGTGTGCATATTTTAATATATTTCAGATTTGTAGCGAAGCAGAATATAAGTAAGACAGTGGGACTGTTAACACAAGAAAGAAACACGTAATTACTCTTTTAAAATTCCATAAGCTGCGATCTTCACTTGTATAATATATATATATATATATATATATATATATATATATATATATATATATATATACACACACAGAAACACAAAAAAGAAAAGAAACTCAAACGTTTTCGAAATTTCGGACAAGCCACCTTTCTCAATGAAGAGAAGTAAGGAACTATATATATATTGTACGAAAGTCTCATGTTTGTGACTAACAATTTCAACGAAGGAGCGAAATGGCATTAGCCAGCAAAAATATAGGAAATATATAAAAAGGACATTCATAGCCATTCCAAATTTTCGATCTCAAGAGCGCGATAATAGTAATAACTATTATTTGGTAGTCTTCCGTTTAGTTTGAAAGAATGAAGAACTATAACTCTTACGTTTATCAGTGTTTCATAAGAGACAACCTGATCCCAGTGCTAAAATAATCCCTAAAATCAATTCTGCGTATACTGTACCTCCAAATTAATTCTCTCTCTCTTCCCCCTCCCCCACTATGCTTAATACTTATTCAATTGGTTTTTCTTTCCATCAATTTGACCTACTTCGTCTTTCTCCACTCCCATGCCACAAGACCTTCGATCCAAGTCTGTTGAGTTGCTTCAAAAGTCATGTTTCCGTCCTTACAAAACCATGCCAAAGGTTTTGGCATGCTTCCCCATATTATTGAAAGCTTTTGGTTTTTGAATTGCCTTAGCTATTATTCTTCCCTCTAGGCTGCTTGTCTAAAGCTTGATCATCCGCAAGTTTTCTTGTTCTAAATAATCAATTTTTGCCACTTCCTCCTTGTTTTCGTTTCACCCCGATTTTTGCCTCATATTTCCATTTCCTCATCCGTTTTCCGTTTTATTCTCTTGAATTTGTCACTGCACTTCATAATCGCTAAATTATCACGTGAATCTTCACCAGTTTAAGGGGAACTTATCCCAACAATCGTAAATTTGTGCAAATAAATTACACCAATCGTCTGCAATTACTTCCCTTCAAAATCATGCATTGCTTAAGATATAATTCAACGGTGGCAAACTGTTGAGAAAAAGAAGATTCAATCATAAATAAAATACTTAAGATAAAGGGTAGTGATATTGAATTTACATGCCATATTTTTTGGAAAATTTTGTACACTTTTTTGCAATCATCTTTACTAACCTAATCACCTAAAAATACCAAAGCATTGTAATGTGTATGTAAAATATGTTTTTAAAATATGTTGAAATATGTTTTTAAAATGTGTTTAAAATATGTTTTAAAATGTTTGTGTTCAATATGTTTTTATGGGATGAAGGCTAAAGGTAATTTTATCACGGTTTCCATGAGAGCATTGCTAAAACTTTTGACCGATGGTTTTCGTCTTTGAAAACAGTCATAGTACAACGAAAGGTTTATGAACTATTTTATCTTGTTTCTTTCATGGGAAGGGTAATTATTTACGACAACCGTACTCCATTGTTTGCAGAAGATTCTAGGGCTCAATTGCGGTGTCCCAGAACTTGAATTGGGACTTTAAAAATCTTCGAAGATATTTCAGACTGCCTTTTACGGTGCTAATTCACCCGAGAAGCCTATTCAGGGTTTGATTTCCAAGCTCCGGAAATGATTTGACAAAGACACAAAATGAAATTTACTTCTTTCACACCTCGTCTACCAAACCGACGTTTTAGCCAGTTGCTGATTAGGCTTATCAGGTTATCTTTTGCCTCTTCCCACGAGAAGAACTCAAGCATGAGGGAAGTGGAGGGGGTGTCTGGAATGGTGGCATCCGCTCCTTTCAATGGTGAGCACGTTGATTTGAGAACGGATAGGACTTGCTAACTGTTTCTGCTTTTCCCCTTGCCTTGCAGTTGTCAGCTTTGGTGCTCTTCTTGGCGTTGGCCACCTTGGTGCGGGCTGAGGTGTATGCGCCGCCGGCGCCCTTCCCGGGGAGTCCCGGTCGCGTCTCGCCTCCTCTCCCCTTCGTCCCCGCCTTCGCCCCCGCCCCACTCCTGCCCCCCGTGGTCAACCCCACGCCCCTCAACCCGCCCGCCCTGGCGCCCCCCGCGGCCATCGCCTCCTCCTTCGCCCCGGTGCCGGCCCCCATCTACGGCCCCCCAGGCAGGTTTTGAATCCAACGACAATCCAATAAACAGGTGATTTTCCCTCAATTCAAAAACACTTAGGCTTAAAAATGAAATTCCCTGACATTTGGAAATGTGATGAAATATTGTGATCAGAGTATTCTCAGAGCGCACCAGCAGTTTCCAAATGGTACGCAATCCAATGATGTGCATTCTTTGATACATGTCAATTAACGTGAAAGTTGGTTAACAAAGACAAAATCCTTATTGCTGATGTCTAAAAACATCTATCTTAGTCTAGTTGTGTCTAAAAAGTCTAATGTTAATGCCTCCTCCTATGGCTAACCAAAAGATTTGTCGAGTCCAGAGCATAGAAGTGTAATTTTACTAATTTTTTATTTTATTTTAAACATAGGATTTTCTTTTTTTCAAGTGGGGACTGATCATAATGTTAATGCTCAACTTCAATTCGGAAATTGTTCAGAGTACCAAAGTATGTTGAAAATTATGATAAATACAACTTTTATTTTTTACATCCTCAGATGAAATAGCGCACTGTTAGAATACTTTTACTCATGTATCTCGCGTTCTGTACAAACCACCAAGTGATAGTCACCAACTGGGCACCAAGGACAGGGCATGAAACGACGGAGAGTAGACTTTTTCCATGAGGGGATTTGAGTTGGTCACGACTGCTCTGATGGTTAGGCATCAAATATGTGATCCCATAATTGATGGGTTCCTGGCATGCCGACTGGGATTATATTTACTCGTATAATTAATTCATGGGCTTCAATTTTGAGAGGATCTTTTTTAGTACAACACCAGCAGTTAGAGATTCTGTTGTTGAAAAGTATCGTACGACGAGGTTATTTCTGGGATATCGCAGGACTACAATACATTTGGAAGGAGAGAATCCACTTGAATGAATGTTCGAACTCATTTTCTGGGAAATGCGCGTAAGTAGCCGTCTCTCCCGAAAAATAGCATTCTTCATGAAACTTAACTCATGGCTATCGCATAGGAATCACAATGAATCAGCTCAAGGTTGCCATTTGGGGATGAAGGAAATGTGGAGGATAATCGGGACTCTCTTGCTTAATAACTCCTTCCATCAGAGTTTGGAGTGTTAAAATCCACTTCGCATAATACTCATTCACTTAAAATTTATTCGCAGTGAGACTCGAATTTATTCTGCCAAATTTAAATAAGTGATGTGATTTTTCTCCATTTTCCTCGTGAAAATTAGCTGTTAGTAGCTTTTAAAAATGCTCTCGATCGAAAAAAGGGGTTAGTCCAAAATCATCATTTCAGGTTTTCATCTTTACTTCGCAGTTTTTCGTTACCAGAGGGCACTTGTAATGGCCCCGCTGCGGACGCCGGCTTACCCGCCGGGCAACCCCACATCCGACTACCACACTATGTCCCATGACTCCAAGGGAGTGATCGCCAGCCGCCACCGGACCATCGCCTAGGAGTTGAGCTCAGCTGCTCGAGGACGGAGCCATGCTCCCGGTTGGGGCACCCACGCCTGGACGTCACCAAGAGCCACAAGATTCGAAATGACCTACCAGTGTTAATGCTGATTTTAATAAAGAGACTATTGAAATGGATTTTGCTTTCCTCGATATCATTCATATAATCGAATTATTGTTTGATAATGCCTCCCTTCCCACGAGTCATCACCATGCAAACGTATGTACATAATTGTCGTTGGTAGTCCCCCGATTACGTTCTTCCCCAGCCTCTCTATCTACATTGAGGACGTCCGAGCATTCGCTGCCGGCATTCAACTCCCAGGTTTTCCCTGCACCATTCCCTTCTCCAATCCTGAAGAATATTTTACCACTCTTCGTATCGCGAGCAAGAGTCTCGTTTCATCATTTTCTACGACGAATGCTTTACATTTTTCCTTCAATAACCCCGTTCTACCTCTCAACATGTCCCTCCACCCCACTCTTACTGCCTTCTCAAGATTTATTGAGCGCATGTACCAAATTATGAAATTTATTATTTTCTCTCGTCAACACATCGCAGAGAAGTTCACATCTCATGCTTTAAAAAAAGATTTCAACCCAAATTTTCCCCAATATATACCTAGTTTTCATTCATTTGGACGGACATTCTTCTTTTCAATGGGATATATTTAATTTACTTCTTTCTCCTCATTTTACCTTAAAACACTCGCGCGCGGATACATTCGATAGAATAATGAAAATTGTATCACCACGGTGGCATGTTGAGCCTGCCGCAAATGAATCGACCGACCTGACCATGCCACCATGCATTGAAATCAGATGAAACTGACCAAGAATCAGGTGACACAAATGTTGGTTTATCAAACAATCAATAACACACAATTTATGATTTGAATTAATAGTTACCTGTAAGGCTGGTTTTATTTGTGATTTTTCATAATGGGGCAGTTAGTTGGAACTGGGAAAACATTTTTCCTTTCCAGGGGAAAAATCGGTGGAGGTTTCAATGTCCCATCAATTGGCTGGAGCTTATACAGTTTTAAAAGGGAAGTTAAAGGCAAAGATATCTGCGAGTCGTTATTGAATTCTTTTACGTTTAACTCCTCGTATCAACTTGTCACTTCATCAACTAGGGGCGATAATATTCTTGATTTGCTAGCAACGAACATACCCGAAAAAACCTTCACTATAGAAAGTATAAAAGAAATTAGTGATTCGGTTGAGTAAGCACTACGTTTTTGCTACATCGGTTCCGAAATAAGAAGCCTAAAAGAAATGTTTCCATGCATAAAAAAGGGAGTTGTGATGGTTTAAGTGAATATTACAGAATGAATTTGCAAATTTTAAGAAGTAGAGTACACAATATGATATTAAGGATACGTGAAATCACTTGACATCTTGCACTTGATAGTCAACAAGTTCATTCCCAGTAAATTTATAAAAGATAACACGAAACCTAGATGGTACCCCCGCGGAAGTTAGAACATTAATAAGACGTATCTCACCAGAAAGGGTATCTCACGCCAGGATGAAAAATATTACGGATGATATCTCAAGAGATAAAGGAATTGAGATCAATTATGACAGTAAGATATCTGGGGTGAATGCCAAGCATGAATTTAGTAAAGCGTTAAACGAACTCAAAAGTAAAAAGATGGCGGAAAATTTGAAAGAGAATCCGGAAATATTTTGATCGTACGTGAGAGAGGTCCAGGGAAATAAGTCAACAGTAAATTCGCTCAAAAACGGTAAAGACGAAAGAGCAACCAGGAGTTTGGAAAGGTTTTGCAACTTATAAAATTCCTTTTTTCCATTAAAGACATATTTCCCTCCAAACCATAAAATGCTAGGTCATGGAAGATACTATGGTAATGGAAGAGTTACTATTCAAGAGTTATTGATGAGAAACCAGCAGGATTCCAAAGCAATTCCTGGAGACACAAATAGCGCTTTATCATAATATCCTTAGTTCGGGAGAGAAATGTTCCAGTGGACGCAATTTTTCTAGATTTTAAAGAACCTTTCTCCTAAGATCAGTTATCCTGAGGATAAAGCTTTATAATGCTAAATACTTGGGGTGCAATTAATTTAATTGCAGAGTTACATGTGATTATAGGTAGAGCCATTTCAGTAATGTGGTCAATAATAGAGAGGAGCACAAAAGACATTCAGGATGTATGTACTCATGTGTTTTTTCGTAGATTCCGAGGAGGCGTTTGTATACCGCATTGCAGAAGGTTCTATAGCAGTGCCGAATTCCAGGTTGTGTTTTGTTAGGAGAGGCAGAGAATTGCGTTGTTGTACCGTTGCATAGTCTGCATCCATTTGAAACCTAATATAAATCTGTATATGTTTAAAATAGTGGAATACCAGTTTAAACATATACATATGTTTACTTTTTGGTCCGTTTCATTTATGATATTATTTTCAATTAGAAAATTGGCCGGCCGCGATTGTTCTCCAAATTCATTTACCAACTCAACTTCTCTTTATCCATCTCGTTTACCTCCTTGACTTCCAGTACTAGTATATCTCATTTTAAGACATGGAAAACTCCCTTGCCAACCCCCAATCCCTCGCGTCAGTTCATGTGAAGCCCACCCACCACCCCCAGTTCCTCCAATTCTCCATAGTTACCGCACACTAAGCATTTCTCCATAGTTACCGCACACCTCTCTTCGCCTGTCTCCGGTCACGCTCCAAAACATGCCATCTCATCCGCTCCCTTTCCCCGATATCACAATCAGCCCACTTTTCTAAATTACCTCGAACCCTCCCTCCCTAAATGTGGCTAACCCCACACTCCATTCTCGATGACCTCTTCACTCATTCCTCTCCCTCTTGCACTGCGCGCCCTTAATCATAAACTAAAACACCGTCCAGCCCCCCCTCCCCCCCAACTTTTCCCCCCCTCCACTTCCTTCTTCACCGCCACCGCCGGGTATCTCTCCAATCCGCGAATTCAACGTGCAAATTCCCTCGTGCGTCGCACTCGGGTGTCGCACCCTGCCTTTTACTGGATGGTTTTCCTCTTACCTTTTCACTTCCTGACTGGGGGCTGATAACACTTATTAGAATTTCCGCGAAGCACAAAATTTCGTTAAAAAATATTAGACAATTGAGTTTTTAACTTTTCCTCACCTCCCACCTCAATTTTTTAATTACGATTTGTCCCAGATTTATCCCAAATATTTCGAAAAAGTTGTTCGATTCTGTGTGTTTGGCCCTTGGTAGTCACCGTATGCACCCTCTCTTCGGCATCGAATCAAACTTCGCATTTATTTGATCGAGTGACAAATTCACAAAAATTAGTTTAAATAATATGTATATAACAATAATAAATAATAAAATAAATAATAAACAAATCATAAAAAATAAAGAAAACATTGTATAATATGTATATTTTTAGAAACACCATTTCAAACAAATTCCTAAAACCAAGACCACCGAACCCGTCTTTAAACACACTAAATGCACTCCATGCCTCCAGTGGAACCTGGTTCCGAAGGAGCAGTAAAAGGTACACTAACTTGGCTTTGACTTTGGTTTGGCAAAACACTCCAGAAGGAAAACGATGCTTGAAAGTCAAACAGTTAGGTCATAAGCTATACAGGAGGAGTTTTATGGGGACTATTATTCTTTCATTTCGCTTTGAAGATGCACATAAATTGCTTTCAATAGACTTACGCAATCGAATAAGTCACATTTAATAATTAATCGCCATTTTTACTCCTGGTTAAAAAAAATCGTGGGGAGAGAGTGTTCCGATGGTCACATCTGAATCATCATGCTCTCTTCGCGGGATTCTAGGTTATTTCGATCGAACCTAGTGCCGGTATGGCGTATACATTGAAAAACAGCCACCTGCAGCGGGAGGAAATGGCCGAACGCGACACGCAACATGTTTTCCGTTAACTTGTTGACTAGTGGGTGACTACCTCCGCGTGGTCACCCAACAGCGAACACCTGTGCCGGAGCACGAAAACAACGTCTCACAGAGACCACATCGCCGTGCTTGCACCTCGAGGCAGATGTTTGTCTTCCTCCGGAGAGAGATGACCGCGAGAGAACCGCAAGTTTCGACGAGGATTCCGAACGGGCGGTTTCCGCCGGCAGAGGTGAGGTTGCGCTATTGGTAAACGAGGGGGGGAGGGGAAGACTTCCCTGCAGACAAGTAACGGAAAGATGATTTCCAAAAGCATGCATATCTGCCCTCTACTCCCAACCCTCTCTCTCGCCCTGTCCGCATATGAATATACCGAATTGTCCCGACGTAGCCACGATCCTCTCAGCCTTGCGACTCGAAACTGGTAGGAAGGGTCGAGTCCAGGAAGGTCAATCGGGCCCCCAAAAGCATTCTTTTCCGGCGGCCGACACCCGCGCCCTCTACCGAGGATTGCACTGTGATGCCTCCCTTCCACTCTCTCTCGAAGGGGGAGGGGTCAACCCACAGCCCAAGGTCCTCATCCGACTTAGAATAAACTACAAGACAACGAAAAACCAAACAGGACGTCATCAAGGGTCTCCTGTCACTTGACTTTCGATTATCTAATTCCTCCCGCGCTGATTATTGACAGCATTGCTGCAAACCCTTGCCTGTGGGCCCACGTCTCATTTAATGGAGAATCCACTCCATCAATTCACTTCCTGGTCTGGTTCTTGCTGACCTATAAGGTTTGTATAAAAAGCATCGGTAGCAATTTTTTCCTGATGTGTGCATGATGTGCGTGCTGAATTCAGACCGTCGGTTAAGTGTGCGCATGGTCGCAAATCGTATTGGCATTGACAAGATGACAGTGCACGCACCATTATCACTGAAAAATTGGCGATGCGAAAGATATGCGCTGATGAACGTCCCGATGGTCTTGACGGACGATCAAGAACAGAGTCGAGTGTCTGGTTGCGAAGGCCTTCTGAAACGGTATCGCGACGATTTCCCAACTACCTTCCAGTCCTGACATGTCACCAGCAGACTTTTTCCTATTCCCAAAAGTGGAAATCCCTCCCTCAAAGGATACCACCCCCATGGGACCCTGAGTCAAGCCGTCAAAGAAGCCTGCATGCGTTCCCTTCCGGACCTTCCGCCTACCAGGGAGCCCTCGAGTCGTGGAAAGGTCACTGGCAAAAGTACTCGTATGTCGACGCTCAAGGGATGTACTTTGAAGAATTTTGAGGAATTTTAGCAATAGCTGAAATAAAACTATATTTCCAGGAAAAAAATTCCCAATACTTTGTACGCAAACCATGGATGTGACTACACTGCCAGAGGTACCACATATCATTTGCATAATCCCACTTTCTCCTTGTTCCCCCTGCAAGTAGAGGGTGCCCTCCTATCCCATTTCAATCCCCGTCCCCGCGTCTCGGTCATCGAAACGTCGACCGAGATGGACGATATAACCCAGTGGAGGACCCGAGAAGAATTTACGCAGCTGATACGCGGGAAAACACCAAATCTTTTACCAATATTTCAATACTTTATTTTCGGCAACATAGAAAGTAATCCTTCATCTACACGTAAGGTCTTTCATTCTTTCATTAGCATCTATGTAGTATCCTCAGTTATATTATTCATATACGCACTTGCATTTGTCAACAAGTGAAATCTTAAGCTTGATAATTGGCTAGAGATAGGAACTTTGCAAGTGAAAGATATTGCGGTGCAGAGAAAAAGCGATATCTATAATCTACATCGACGCATATCCCATCGGACGCCGCAGGTGCATGTGGCGTGGGGGGTTAGGTAACCACCTACAAAAGAGAATAAAACCACATGCAATAGCAACAAATTACTGAAAACCTACACATACAGATACATGTATATTTACACGAAAGACTTTTTAAATTACACGCATGCAAATACATATACTGTCAACTAACATACACATGCACCTTAGAATGTAGAAGTCTATCCAATATCGCGAAAATTAGAATTGAAAATCGCAAGACGGGGACATTTCACTCGCATGGACATAAAACTCATAGTCTCCGCCCCTTAGGACACAGCAAATGTAACACACCGCAGCAGGTAGGAGGCGGAGGCGCCACCCCTCCACAGAGAGAGAGAGAGAGATAGGGAGAGGAGGGATGGAAGGAGAAGCTTGAAAATAAAAAAAAACAGAGCAAGAAATACTGTTAAGAGCAGGGCATTAATTAACAGCATTCTTATGCGGTCATGCGGAAAGAAAGGGTTTTGACAACAAAACACACGAGGTTAGTGGAAGTGCATGCAATTGAGTAGAACTAATTATTCTCTAGACGCTGAGGGTGGCAAGCGGAATGTTTGTTATCAATAACCCTACAGTTGCTATCCCGCATTGTCCCAGGGAAGAAGGAGGCCTTGGGTCTGCTAGTTCTTACTTGAGTCTGGCATCTATTTCCCGAATTTTATATTCGCGATCAAAGCATCTATAGTAAAAATTAGGTTGTAATTACGCATATGACATTATTGGCAAAATATATATTAAATAAGCCAAAACAGAAAGGCAGAAAGGAATTATTTATGGAGTATAACTCATAAAAAGATAGCATGCAAAACCTCCGCAAAACTAATTTCAGGATATACATGCAACAAAACTCCTATTAGCAGAGAAGTGACTTAAGAATGGGCAAACGGAGACATTCGGTTTGAAATCCATATTGAAAGAAATAAAGGTCTAAAAATATGAAACAAAGGGAGAGAGAGACAAGTGCAGAAAAACAAAGGGCGTATAAGAACCAAATAAATTACTATAGAATTATGCAAAAGGAATGAAACAGATCAAATTCATTATTTAGGACAGCCTACCAAGAATCCTGGCACGGACTTATTAAAAACATGGCAATCGACCGGCACGAGAGCACAAAATAATTACCTATAAGTGATTGATCGAAACGGGTAGAGATACGGCAAAAGTCCATGGGTTATCGAAAAGGAATGGATACAGTTGCACAAACATCTTTCGTATGATCAAAACGCAGTACAAGAGGAAGGCTATAAAACAATAACGCAAGAAAATGTGATTTAATCTGAAATAATAATAAAAGAATTAAAGACGTTAAATAGCTAAATCATTGACCCCAATTGAATACACTGAACATTTATGAACAATAGGAAACTCTTGAATCAAGATTTTTTTTAGTTTTGTTGACTTGTGCTGGACATAATTTAACACAGTCAAGGAATGAAAAAAACGTAGGAAATACCAACATGCAGAGAGGGATAGAAGTAGATTCGAAAATTACAAGGGGTTTAATATATTTATACGCTCTGAAACTGTTGCATTACAATGCATAATTAGCGGATGACTCCGTTAAAAGTAACTGTCTTGGAATCACCCGCATTTTCTTGCAAGTTATTAGGCATTAGTTTCTTGAATACAGATTGTTAAATATATAGTAAGATATTGAATACGCGCGTCTGGTATCTTGAAAAATCTAATTCTTGACGAACAAGCTGGTTTTAAAAAAGGGTAAAATCAGTACGCGCAATATACATTAAATGAAACGTTAGTGAAAGGTATACAATTCCATTTGGAAACAATTTGGTCTTTCATTGACTCCACCAGTATCTTTGACTGTAGGAATCGACGATAACATGGCACATCATTTGACATACAATACTACGTAAACATTTACAATTATTCATCAAAAACCTATTTAAAAGCACAAGCATTATTCCAGGCAGAGGAATGAAATTAATAGAAGAAATGCAGGCAAACCAGAGGGTGAGACAAGGATATAACACTACCTCAAACTCTACCTAACATACAATTGGTTCATATTTCACCGGAAATTGGGTACTCACTGTTCAACCTGGATTAAGAATTATCACCAAAGAAACAGTTAATGCTCCAGCATTCTAAGATGCCCGAGTGATAATTCAAAAAAGAGAAGAGAATCCACAAGGTCCATTCGCCCACTCAGTACAAACCCAATCAAACGCCTCGCCTCATTGCTCGAAGTTGTGGAAGAAGAATGGCAAACGTTCGTTCACTAATTGAGAATTGTAATTCACTCATTGGAGAAGGGAAGAGGCAGTAATTTTATCGTAAATTCAAATTGGAATTTCACGTACTGTCTCTTATGAATTATTCATTAGTAAATAGTGAGAAAGTCTCTACTCTTTTAACAAAAATGACCCAATAGCATTCACCCAGTTTCTCACTAGTTTTAATTTCTATATACACACAAAAAGTATGATTTTCTGTATTATATTACTCATTTGTCAAAGATATATACTTGTGACGAATTAATACATCTTTTAGAGGGTGATTTGAATGAGTTGAGGTCCTTATAAAAAGACTAATGAAAATTAGAATATGAAGCGTGGTTTAATGCGGAGCGGAAAAATGGTCGTTGAATCAGGATGATAGGCGTAGAAATGTAGGAGGCTTTTAAAGGGCGAAGGTGAAGTGGACGGAATTGAAAAGAAACGAGGAAGTGGTGGATATGATGAGAGGGGAGGAGAGAGGAATCCAAAGGAGGTAGGAAAGATTTGCGCATTTTACTTCATTATTTTGCACAATTTATTCTGAAATCTCATCTAACGAATTTTTCCATGGACAATACTTAATTGCGATTCCTCAGGTCAGCCAGCAATGAAGCACTACACCGGCAGATCAACAAAGTGTTATAAATATCAGCTACATTCTATTTCTCCCAACCAGTGCACAATGACTATCGTGTTCCTCCCACTCCCTCGCTCGCTTGCGTGGCGCTCCCCACTCCATCCTAGGTTCCAGCATTCCATCAACAAATCCTGCCTGCATCGACCATGCCCGCCTCCTTTGGATTTCTGCCAGAGGTCCTCCCTCCTCCCTTTCATCATACCCAGCATTTCCTCGTTTGGCTTCCGCTCTGTTCACTTCACTTCCTCGATCATTATACACACCCGTATTTCAAAGGTCTCCAAAACCTACGTCTATCGTCTTCCTTCAACGACTTTAACGATTCTTCCACAAACACCTTTATTCAATGTCCCTGCCATTAGTTTGTTAATTCTGCAGAGAGCTCAAGAAATATTTTTTTTTTATACGTCCCTACCATGGCAAAAAACGTGTACTTAAAAATAAACGTATGCGAGCCATAAAAAACTTCCAAATGATGATCCGCAATTGGTGCTAAGTCAAAGTCCAATGTGAAAAGCTCATTATATTCTCCGCAATAGTGAATCGACTGTCTGAGAATCATAGAAGATAACATTTAGAAATAACTCACCGAAAGAGAGGAACAATGAGCAATGCTAATTGATAATATCTTGATGAAGACATGCACGATCAAAAAAAAACTTTCACTTGGAGCTTACAAATATTAATGAAAGAAAACAAACTATGATTTTATTATGACGAATGCTCTCAAAATTCCCTACACAATGATTTTATTCATCGTAATGATATCTTAAAATTATTCCATTATTTATTTGATTTCTTTACAAATCTTAATTTTTCTTCGACTATTCAATTTCTCTTTCATTCACTTAGTGTCACGGAGTATATCGGCCTACCCAACACTATTATATGCATCTTAATAGGTAAGAATTCATTTTCGGTGATATAGAATCGAGCATGATCATTACGTTCCATCATTTGATATTGCTTGAGGTGTCCATAATTAATTGTTGTATCTTTTACAGTGAGACAGCACATTGAAATATCTTTGAAATTACAGATATACTATTTGTTATTTTAGAAATTTTTATCTTTGAAGGTTAATAGAAAAATACAAAGATAAGAAATTCTGTTTTCCACACAAATCGCTCAATTTTAGGTTCTTATTGTCATTGTTTACCTCCTTAGGCTCTTATTATTGTCTACTGTCCAAAATGGACACAAAATTAACATAGTCTAATTTCATAGTTTCATCTATCAAGACACATTCAATCCTACACCCAACACGACGTTCAACTGTTCTTCAAATCCGCATGCATTCGATCTCTCTCTGTTCCATCCTGCATTCCTATCCTTACTGCATTCCTATCCTTACTCCCAACACCTTGTTTGCACAAAGTTCTCCCACATTGCAGTATTCAATCGTCCATCCAATTTTTATTCTTCTCCGCCCCCACATCTCAATAGTCTTCAATCTACGCCTTTCATAAATTCCAAGAAACTGCGGGAGATGCTGCAGCAGTAATATATGACAGAGTCATCCGCTGAATATGCATTACAATGCAATTCCTTTAGAGTGCAAAAATCATTCCCCTTGACCGGAATTCGAACCCGGATCCCTCGGTGTTCGGCCGAGTGCTTTACCAAGGTTTGCCGGACCTCGATAGCTTAACTGGCTAAAGCACTCGGCCGGAAATCGAGGGATCCGGGTTCGAATTCTGGTCAAGGAGAATGATTTTTGCATTATAATGAAAGATGATGATACATGATAATGAAATTGTTGGATTGTATACCTATCGCCTTGCTTCAACGACCATGTTTCCGCGCTGGAAATAACTACGCACCGTACCAAAGTTTTAACGAGCCTTTTCTTAAAGACCTTGCCCAACGTACCTTTCAGAAATTTGTAAAATGTTTTCCCCTAAAACAATGCTTCCCCTGATGTCCATTGTCCATCTTATTCTAAAACTCCTCCAAGATAATTTAAGTGTTCTTCGATATAAGTAAAAGATAAGTTAATTGTTCTCATACTTGCTCTAGTTTTTTCCTTTCAATTTTAACTTCCAATAGAACGATTTAAATTGCACTCTACTTGAAAAATCTGTTTACTTTTTCGTTTTGTTTTAAGGGATCGCTCCTAAGCCTATCGCATTCATTTTCTTATGCGCTTCATGATTTCTCCATGTAATTCCCAAATCTAACAACTTTATGGATTCTCTACGTAATTTCACTTCTGCCTTCAGCCCTTCTTGTTACCTATTACCTACGCCCTATCATACATGTATGACGAGAGCAAGTGATATCAGGGTCTCATTTCCAAGGCTTTTGGCGCTTCCCATTTGCTCCACCATTTGCATTCCGAGTCACGTGCTTCTGATTGGATTCTCTATTCCTCTCAATTAGTGACTCAATTACTTCTAAGGCTTCAAGAGTGCTTCTCCCCATTCTAAAGCCAAACTGATCATCCCTTAAGTAATAGTTTATTACTCCCTCCATCAACTTATTGTTGACCATTGGAACCACTATGGAAGCGTGCGAAATCAAATTTATTGTTCTGTACCCATCACTGTTGATGAGTCTCCTTTACCTTTTTTGGAATAGGAATTAACACTGATTTGACGAAAACTTCTGGTAAAATTCCTTCCGGCTACTACGAATTAACCTGATAGCTTTATTTGTTTTCAAGTCCTTCAATACTATTTCGCAATCAAGTATGCCTTGAACTATGCTTTCACCATATACGTAATGTTCTCTTTACACAGGTATGTCAAAATTTTGTTGGCCTAACACCCTTACCATATAGATCGTATGGATTTATCGTTTTCATATTTTTTAAATATTCCCTGGATCAATGAATAACTTTTCTGCCTTATATTTGCTAGTGTACACGGAGTTTTCCTTCTTATTTCCTGATAACTCTTTCACTTGACTGTGCAGCGCACCAATTTTATTCTTCGTTCCTTATGTTTCCGTCCTAATACAGCGTTCTTCACTACTCTTCCTTCGTTTGATAAGTTGAACCTTTGATTGATTGATTTGATTGATTGATTGATCCTTCCTTTAAGTCCCTGCCGGTGATTCTCCACTTCATCTTGTGTCTGACTTGGCTCACATGAGGCATTAAAAAATCTTCTTACATTTGTCTGATTTACGATTCATTTAGGGAAGACATTCTGCTTCAGTGCGTTAGGAAAAGATTTGATATTCATCGTTTAATATATTATACCTTTAATTTTAAATTATTATTTTTGAAAGTGTGTTTATATATGTATATATATATATATATATATATATTTAGATCAGCTTATTTTGGGAATAAGTTCATATTTTGATGCTAAGGCGTATTATTCTTGTATTTCGTATTTATCAGATAAACAGTTTGAGAGCTATTGTGGCCATACACTCCTCATTACGCATACTAACAAGAACGGCTACTATGATCAGGACAACTGACAGTCATTAATTTATAAGGCGGATTTTTAACTTGAAATCTTCGAAATCTTCCACAAATACATGAGCTATTTTAGGAGTGGGATAAGAATAAGGAAAACCGTTCTTATCTTGCAGGTTCCAAAATAACGAAAAATGAGAGGGATATACTAAATATTATTTTAGAAGAATTATATTTGTTCCATTTTGAATCCAAATGACCGATAAAATATCTTTTATATAAATATAAATAAATAAATATATATATAATATAAAGCCACGCTCCATATTAAAGATTTAACGAGACTTTTCCTCCATCCTCCACAACATCCATGTCATTAATTCCCTCTTTGTGAAAGCATCTTTGCCTAATGGAATTCTCCGCCATATGTCCCTATAACTTTGAACATTTCGATGGTTGTTCAAAATGTTCAAAGTTATAGGATCCTTCAGAATAGGATAAGTAAACTGTACCACCTGCCCTAGTTAATGAACTCCTATTTTAAGGTTTAACTTAGCCATCCTCTTTATTTAAAAGCTCATAAGCTTTGTTTTATTTACATTTATTCTCATTCCATTCCTATCGCGAATACATTTACAATGCACCTAATAGTATGTACAAACCTTGGCTGACTGAAAAACTAAAGCTTGATAATTTGTAAACCTAACTGATTTTCATTTCTACCTTCAGTTCCATTCCTCTTTTAAAATTTCCTCTAAATATTCGTTGTAAAGCTTAAGTGTCAATCGACATTAACCCCGCTTAGCACACTGCTCATCCCGAATCTCCATCCGCCAATTGCACCAGAGTGTCCATCAGCTCTATCCGCCGATTGCACCATGTCTACGACATGTACAGGTTGCAGTTATCCTCCATCCATCCAATCTATTCCTATTTTCTGCAGTATATTCATTAATTTTACCTTAGCTCTTTCGAACGCCTTTCCAAAATCTGCGAAACAGACATGTTTGTCCTGGTTTTATAATATGTTCCTCTAAATTAGTGACCTCATTACTGCATTGATATCACGCCTGCCTCTATCCTTCCTGAAGTCAAACTAATCATCATTAACTATTAACCCTGCTCTTTATCCTTTTATTCTAGGAACCTTATTATTAGCTTCATGCAATATCGAGTCTATGGTTCCTTGTTTCTCACAGATTGCTGCCTTCTATTTTTTGGATATGAACTAAAACTGATCTGACCATGTCTCTCGGCCAATTTCCTCCCTCATAATTAGTAGGAATTAGTCCATAAAACTCTCCCTCCTATCTTTTACGTAACTTACTTAACTTAAGTAATTTCTTGGATGTGTTTCAATTCTTATAATCGCATTTCTATCTCACCATCGAGAAAGCCTGGACCAAAGCTATAATCTCTCTCAATGATTTGCATGATGCCACATTCCATTAGTACTAAATTGTGATCAGTAGTTCGCATCCGCTCCCTGCGCATTGCAGCTTCTAATTGTTCATGGTGTTTCTAAATCTGTGCCTAACCATAATACGTATATTCTAACTGATAACATGGCATTTTCCATCCATTCCTACACCTTTTGTGGTGTCTAAACCAAGTGCTGGTGATGATTGATCCCCGTCTCCTGTAGAGCTCAATTGCTCTCTCCCCGCGATGATTCCTCGTACCAAAACCAGTCCTCCCCCTCATCACCATCTCTTCCTTTGCCTACTGCCACATTCCAATCCACTATTAATGTTTCCTTGTGAAAACACACCCTATTATATCCTCTATCTCAGGGGTCTCCAAACTACAGCCCACGGGTCAGATGCGGCCCGGGAGGCCCTCTCATCCGGCCCACGGAGACCTTTTTATCTACGGAAATGTACGTGTATCCTGCCAAGATCAGCGTGGTCGTTACGTTTTCACCGAATTAAAATAGAAACGCGCAGTAGTGCGTTATGTTTTCTAACCGATCACTACACTACAAAACCTTATTCGCTGCTTACTTGTACTACTTCTGTTCACAGCCAATGATATGAGAAACGCCATTTTGTGACAGAGTGTTGAAATGGTTTTCTGCTTGTTCAAGACTTGATTATTTTTATCACAGTTTGCCAGTTGTGATTGACTGCTGCGGAGGTGCTGGTGTCTGTTTGCGAAACTTGCACTTTATTTTGTGATTATTTCCTTTGCGTAATTACTTACCAATGCGTAAGAACTATTGGGAATGTCTTTAGTTTAACAAGGAGTTTCCTAATATTCTGAACGGGAAAGACTAAAAGAAACAATCTCTCTGTCATAAGTGGACGTATTTAGCAGACTATATTAAGGAATTTTCAACTAAAAATATTATAAAAATTGAAAAAAAATATTTCGGGTCATTTTCAGTTATAATTGCAACGAAATAAGATCCCATAATCAGGTTTTTGAACAATGTTATTTGCAAGATACTTTCAGTTTCACTATTTATTCATATTGAAGGCACTTTATTTTAGTTCCCAACGATAACTGAGAAGAGAAACAGAAAATAGACAGATGAGTGTCGGCAATTTCTAGAAGAATGGAGTTTGAAATACTTCTTCATCAAATCCGGGGATAAATCATTATGTGTGATTCAAAACAAAACGGTGGCCGTGATGAAAGAATACAACCTGTGCCATCATCATCAGCAAACATCATGAGAAATACACACAGTTGGAGGGTAAAGTCGGTGCCGAAAAATATACTTAATTACAAAATCAACTCTTATCTTAGAGGACATTTTCCAGTAAATCCTCAAATAAACATTAATCCTTGACTAAGGCCAGTTATAAAGTTACCTACGTCCCGGCTAAAAGTGATAAACCGTTTACATGTGGTGAAGTAGTGAAGGAATGTTTGCTGAAAGTGGCGTAGTAACTTTGCCCAGACAAGTCGAAGTCATGTAAAAATGTAGCTTTGGTTGCGAATATCATTGTCCGCCGTGTTGTAGACGTGGGTGAAAACATTGTGACTCAAATAGAGAAATATGCAAGCAAGTTTTGCCAATTTTCCAATGCAATGGATGAATCGTTGGACATCTCTTCCACCTCTCAACTGCTTGTGTTCATTAGAGGTGAGAATAAAGATATGAACGTAACACAAAATCTGGCTTCCTTGCATAGCATGTATGGCACTCTTACCGGAGAAAAGATATTCAAAGAATTAAAAAAACATTTGCTAAAAAAAACAGGCAACTTATGTTAGGACTGGCCTAACATTAGTTGCCTGACTGTTGATGAAGGAAAGAACATTAGTGCCCTTAAGAAAGGCTTGGTTGGACAAGTGAAGCAGATGTGTAACGAGAAAAACATTCCACAACCAATATTCCTACACTATATTATACACCAGCAAGCTTTGAGTGCTAAATAAGTGAATATTAGCAATGTACCGAATCCTGTGGTGAAAATGGTGAATTTAATAAGGTTAAATGCGCTCTACCATAACAGTTTAGAGACGTGTTGAAATATACAGGCACAGAATCGCATGATTGACCACATTACACAGCAGTAAGATTATTTGAATTAAGAAAGGAAATAGATGACTTCCTGGAAAAAAAGGCAAGCCGCAACCATTACTGTCTGATGAAGAGTGGGTAAAGAAATTGGTCTTTGCTGCAGACGTAACTAGTCATTTGAATTCTCTGAATCTAAGACTACAAGGAGAGTAAAATAGTTTCTGATCAATAAACCCACCTAAAGGCGTTATGATCTAAACTTGTCTTATTTTCGGGACAAGTACAGGTGGACAACCAGAAGCACTTTCAGCAGTAAAAGGTGCAAGCAACAGCTGAGTTCCCCACGTCATTTGCATGCGATTTCATTGAAGACCTCCGGCTGCAGTTTCATGAGCGGTTTTCTGTCTTGGAGTCAAAGGCAGAAGAAGTGAGACTGTTTCAAAACCCATTGGAAGCAAATGTGGCCAGTGTCCCAGCCAGATAACCTACAGCTGGAGGTCATTGAGTTGCAAGCAAATGACCTCCTTAGGGACAAGTCCAAAGCAGGACTGGTGGGATTTTACCATTTATTGCCCAAGGAAGACTTTCCTATTGTCAAAACATTAGTATCACGATACCTTTCATTCTTCGGGACAACATAATTGTATGCGAAAACATTTTCAAGAGTGAAAGACGCGAAGAACAATTTGAGAACAAACTTGTCTGGTGATAATCTCAGGTCACTTTTGAAGTTATGGATATCAAATCTAAAGCCAGAAATATTTGCTATTTTCGCATCCGGGATACGATTTCACCATTCCAACTAATACAGGTGTTAATGTGTAGTGTATAAATGTGTTATTAAATAAGAAGGGAATAAAATAATATTAAATATATATTTAAAAGAACATCTATGTTTTGATTCTTTTTATTCGGACCTTGCGGGTGTAGTCGGCCCGCAAACTGCTGTTTGATAGTTAATGCGGCCCTCGGGCTGAAGAATTTGGAGGCCTCTGCTCAATCTGATAGTATACCCTATCCACTTCCTCCTGCTTATTAATTCATGGTGAACCAAGTTTGTCGGATCTGCTTCAACCTCTACAAGTAGTATTCTTTGATCTTTGTTAACTGCACTTCTTTCTAGCTTTTTATTCAATATTATATCAACCTCTAGATGGTAATTTCAGCATATTTATTTATTTGCGACTTAATCTTTTGGGTCCGATTCTTAGCCTCCAATCCGGGGTAGTAGGGTTGTGTGTAGTCGGGCGCGCGACCCGCGCAGTCTCGTCGTCCGTTGAGGGAGGGGGGAGATCGCATTGGCGCAGATGTGGGCGGGGGAGGCGAGGGGCGCCTCGTGTTTTCGATCGCCGTTTTGTCTCGGGATTGGGCGTGGGGGAAGAAGCGGAATTCTCGACAGGATCGGACGGAGGTACCTTTTCACAACTTATTTTCGGAGCTATAAAAGAGGAATTACCGCTTCATCTGAATCAGATTTTGACTTGGAGTCGATCGGCAGGTACGAATCTCACGGAGGGAAACACACTATGGGGACCGTGAGTACTTCAATTCTTTTGATCTTGGTTCGTGGGTAGTCCTTTCAGTATTCGTTTCAATTTTGATCGACGCGATCAGATTCTTCAGCAACTCTAAAACAATTTCTAATAAATTTCGTCTTTGGAAAAGTGATGCGAAACATTTGTGATCGTAAATCGCATGATATTTAAAATTTAGAATTATTTTCTCGTTCCTATTTAGTATATAATTTGTTTTTGCAGCTATTGATAAGGTTCTATTAATTAATTGGAGCACATGGCATCCGCAGTAATTATTAAGTTCAGTCAATCGAAATGTAATTGCAGGTTTTCCGTAATTGCAAATGTAAATCAGAGATTTTAATCGATACAGTTCGATATCTGATTCAAATATTTTTTTTAGTCATCTAGCTGGCCAAAACATTGAGTTAGTAATCGTTGAAAATGCTTGTTTCTTGGTTTGCTTCATATTATTACTTAATATACTGCTGCTATTGAGCTAATGTTACTATTTAACTGCTTCCAAGTCTGGCTCACACTATTTCTTTGTCATAAGGCATGGCAAGAGAATTGTGAGGTAAATTCATTTAATATGAAAGAATATTTCAAAAAATTAAACTTAATCTTAGGCTGCCAACATGACTCATTCCAGAAACCTTCTAGTAGTGATATCTCCCGCTACCCCACCCGAAAAATCTACCCTGTCGTTAATTAGAAATCGTCATGTTAGCATGTGACATGAACACATCTGTCAGTTGATCGCACGTTTTGATCAACGAATAATAAATTGCGGCTACCTTTCACTCTCTCCGAAAATGAAAAAAAGTTTCTTGGTTCTGTAAAATGCTTTAATTGACCAAAGGCTAATTTAAGAACAATGTGACTGAAAAAATAAAAAAACATAACGGGAAAATTCGTTCTACTTTACCTGGACATTAATAAGATTGGACGAACTCCGAAATAATCAATAAAATCAACAATCCAAAAGAAAGATTTTTGTTAAACTAGTGTATCCAGCATTCAGCGACTGGAAAACAAGTATTACATAAAAATAATTGAGATAGATGCTAAATTCATACTCTGTCATGGTTATTCGTAGTACATTCTCATTTACCAGAAACTCTCTTCTCCTTGGAATCTTTTTCCTTTCCTTAACCTTTAGTTTGCCGTTTCAGAAGAATACGTAATTTACTCGATGCGTGTAGTGTGAAGCTCAAACTGAAGACGCTCGATTACCACTACTGAAATTAAAGATAGCTTCAATGATAACTCATTACATAAAAGGCTTTTACAAGAACCTCAATTATGTGTAAAAAGGGTTGAAATAATTATTAGATCGCATGAAATTTTAGTACAAATATTTTAATCTTTTTAGTGTAGCAACTTACTCAAAAAGCTTTCTAACAATATGGCACAACCTGAATTAATTCATGATGTCATACTGAAATCTTAGTTAGTGGTAGGAATTGTTGCTGACGATTGTACACATTCGAGGTACCTGCCTAATCTAAAGTGATCGGCCCCTAGGGTCTATTCTCGCCCAAGTGGCGTGGATATTCGGCGGGAGCGAATGGCCTTCGGGCATTGATATCTCCTTCCTTTGCAGCGCCTGCTCGCCCTCCTGTGGCTGGCCGCCGCTGTGGCGAGCGGCCAGCTGTACGCGCCACCCCTGCCAGCGACCACCTACGGACCGCCAGGGCTAGCGCCGCCACCTCCGCCACCGCCGCCCCCACCGCCGCCGCCTCCACCCCCGCCCCCCATCCCCTCCCTGCCCACGAGGACACCTCCCTCACCCCCAATAAGACCACCGCCCCCACCGCTTCCCGTGGCGGCCGCCCCACCCGTCCCGAACTTTGCCCTCGCACCTTACTCACCCCCCGCGTTTGCCCCTCCTCCACCACCCCCACCGCCCCCACCACCACCTCCACCGCCCCCTCCTCCACCGCCACCCTCTCGCCCCACCTTCGCCCCTCCTCCGCAGCCGCTTCCTATAGCTGTACCTCAGCCAGTGGGCTTTTATCCAGCCGCCGCCCCACCTCCGCCTCCACCTCCGCCCCCGCCGCCACCTCCGCCCCCGCCGCCACCTCCGCCCCCGCCACCACCTCCGCCACCGCCTCCACCACCACCCTCACGGCCAGCTTTTGCTCCTCCGCGCCCAATCAGTTTTGCCCCCCCGCCCCCGGCCCCCATTAGCTTTGCTCCACCTCCCCCGGCACCCATCAGCTTCGCCCCTCCACCCCCGGCACCCGTCAGCTTCGCCCCCCCGCCCCCGGCGCCCATCAGTTTCGCCCCCCCGCCCCCGGCGCCCATCAGCTTCGCCCCCCCACCCCCGGCGCCCGTCAGTTTCGCCCCCCCGCCCCCGGTGCCAGTCAGCTTCGCCCCTCTGCCACCAGTCGGGATCCCCTTCACCACGTACGGTCCCCCTGGCCGCCTGTGATTCCGACCCCACAAGATCATGCATAGGTAAGATTCCTTGAACCCCTATATCACCCACAACCACCTTACAACTCCTCGATCGTTCAATACTGTTTCTTTTCTGAGTTAGAAGGTCGCGACATGTGACTAATTTGTTTGAGTTTGACACCCTTGTCAAGCTATGTTGTATGATACTCTTTGTAAACTGCAGAATTTATTTCGAGTAAATTTCTGCTCTCCTTTTGGCGATTACTCAATAAGGAGTATGCTTATTATAAATCACGGGGAGAGTTCGAACCCCAATCAATGGGTGCCAAATTATGACATTTACGAGGTTTTTTTCACTTTCTTTCTAAATGTGCTCGCACATGGGCAAATGAATTTCCTCAGATTGACGGCGATGGAACCTCGGAGGTCTTCTCGCGATGATCCACGGACGTCCTTGGACAACACAACCACCGATGGGACAGCCGGGGCTCGAGAGCCTCCACCTCGGTCACCAAGTTGCCGAAGGTTCTGCACTGCCCAGCGGCAATCTGAAATACTTCTCTGGACCCTCGAAGAATAAGCTGCCATGGACTGATTGTCTGACATGTAATGAAAGCAATACCGGATACTATCGCGCCCGAAGAATATGTAAATTTTTGTAGCATATGTTCATGTATTAATGAAAATAAATGGAGAAACTCAGCACATGAACCACAAGTGTTTCAATTGATCCTTCTTCTCCTGTTTCAGGTACTATCTATTATTTTATCCTACTTGAATGTCCTATTTTGTCCTGCTTGTCTTCAGCTAAGCATTTGACTCTACTGACAAAGATGTACCACCCGGTTAAATTAACTTTCCTTAGATTTTCAAGGACCACCACTTCATGGATTTCCTCTAACCTCTCAGGACGCCGACAAAGAGTGATGGCTGGTGACACTCTCCATGGCTCAATATATTGCCCGGTGTACCACAGGGGCTTAATCTTGGGCCCATTAGTATTCTTGTTGTACATAAATGAGATTTCTTCATCTCTTCAACACTCCAACTATCATCATTATGCAGATGACCTCCAGATATAAGTACCACAATCAACAAACTCCCTCTCGCTATGTAACAAATTAATGCTGATCTCAATGACATACATGTAACTAGATGGAGCACTAAAACTTCGTTAGCCTTAATTCTCATAAAACGGAAGCTATAGTGATCGTATATCCTAAACTGCTGAAATCTATCACGGTATTGCAACCGCTCAACTTGTATCTTCAAGGCGCACTCATTCCATTTAAGAATGTTGTTACAGATCTAGGTCTCCTTATAAATGGAAATTTTTCATGATCTTAATTGAATGAAGTGCATTTCTCTTTTGAAAAAAATCATGGACTTCCATCTCGTTTTGACTGATACCAATGAAACAATTAAAAAGATTTATCGGAGCCAGTGTTAATGTAATGACTAGTGTGGTACAGTGCCTATTCCAAAAATAGGAAGAATAATTCTGGGAGAAATTTAATTTAGATCAAAGTAAAAATTACTAAAATTCTTCGAAGTAGCACTCTTGTGCTTCGACATCAGCGCCATCCTCGGTCGACGCAATCATCGTTCAGGCACCTCTTTAGCGCCTCTTTGACGCTATCCAGCATGCCAAAATGGTAATATTTCAAGTTTAATTTGTGGAACAAAAATCACCAGTAACTACGATTTGTAAAAAAATTCGTGCCACTTTCACAGTGGTCCAAGATTTCACGCGAGATTGCCATACGAGGAACCTTCTGATCTTCCGACAACACCCTGGGGACCATCTTGGCACACTCTTGGCATCTCATGGCTATATCTTCCGCACGAATGCGATGCACTGTGATTTTAGGAATATTGCACCCTTGTGCTAACATTTCGTTACTCAGGCGTCGACCAGAATGGAGCATATCCCTCACTTTTTGAACATTTTCGTCGCACTGTGCCCTTGAAGGACGTCCTCGTCGTAAACCTCTCCCTTGAAGGACGTCCTCGTCCTCGTTCCTCGTCGTAAACCTCTCGTCGTAAACCCCTCGTCGTCCTCTCTACCCTCCCGGAACAACTCGTGTCAGCGGAACAACCATTCATCGGAATATTTCTTCATCTCCCAAATGCAATCTTCCAAAATTAATAACAAATGTATCGCGTATCGTTTCTCCATAGCATCGTGAATTCGTGACGCGACCATTGAACAGGGATTCAATTTAGGAGCGATCCGAATAATGTAACGTCCCGCAGACCACTGACCCTTCCACCACCTTTTCTACCACAAATCGCTCCATTCCAGTCATGAGCGACGGTGGAAAAGAATCTTTGTTATTTTTTTTTCAATTAACATAATAACTCGAAAGCGCAAATAAAAAACGTATAAATTGAAGATGCAAGAAGTAAATTACGGTTGAGAGTATTGCATTTGGCATTTGGTGATCTGATGAGCCGAGGGACTCCATTTCTTTGTCTTGTCTCACTCGCGGTTTGTCTGAACGTAGTAACCCATGTAACAATTGATTTCCGGTCCGGGACATGGCCCAATGGGGCTACATTGAAGAGGTTTCGGAAAGCCCGCTGGGTTGCAATCACAGAACATCCATTCGAAAAGTAGGCCTCGACGGCAAAATCACGCTCCTCATTCCCTCATAAACAGTCGCATGCCTATGTGCTTACTATGCGAAAGGGTGTTTTCAAATGTGGCGATGAAACCTTCCAGACTTAAAGACCATTTTAGGAAGACACATCCTGACAAGACAGAAAAGACTTTAACGTTTTTTCAGTCACTTCGTGACAAAGTGTATATTCGCCCAGCACTTTCAAGTGTGTTGTATAATGCTTCAAAACACATCGCTGGTGGTTTGCGTGCGTAATACAATATTCCACTATTAATTGCCAAATCGGGAAAACCACATACAATTGGTGAATAACTCCTCTTACCGGCAGTTCATGGAGTCTTGAGTACGTTTCTGCATAAGCCATCATATGATACTACAATAAAAATTAAGCAACACTTCAGTTCAACGACGAATGGATGAAATGGCTGAAAATGTGGAAGATACAGACCTGTATATTGTGCAGCATCCTGAGAAAAACAGAATTTACATTTCAATTGGAGGAGTCAACTTTGCCAGGAAATGAATCTGCGTTCTGACTCACCTACGCTTTATTAAAGAAGAAAGTCTACCTCAAGAGTTGTTTTTTGTAAGGCAATTAGAAATTGTCACTACAGGGTAGTCAATATTTCGCATCGTAGAGCAGTTCTTTATGGACGAAAAAAATTCCTCTTTAAAACGTACTTTCTGTTGCGACAGACGGAGCTCCATCAATGACTGGTCGTCCCCAAGATTGTATTTCATGCTTGAGAAAATATTTACCAAATGTTTTTGCTATTCTCATTATGTCATTCACCGACAACATCTAGTGGCTAAAATACTGAGAGCCCTTCATAAGGCCTTAAAGATTGTATTTACAGCAGTAAACAAAATCAAAGCCTGCCTGCTCTTAATGATCGACTCTTTCGAGAGTTGTGTGATGAGAACGACGAAGATTTCAAACGTTAGTCTCTACACATGGAAGTTCGTTAGCTATCAAAAGGCAATTGCCTAAAGTGCATCTATAACATTTTTGATACTGTCCTGCAGTGTTTTGAGGAGAAATTCTTTTCTCAGCGAGAAACTGAAAGAGATTAGGAGTGATGTTGCATTTCTCTCTGTACTATTTGAAAAGTTTAATGAAAAGAATTTATAATTCCAGGAAAATGATACTAACCTTATAAAGGTAAAATCTGTGGTGAATGTTTTTATTTCCGAGTTGCTTTTATTTAAGCACAATATAAGTCGCTGGGAGCTTTATCAATTTCCTTCCCTGCTTAAGCTATGAGAACAAACTAGTATAGGTGATGATGATTTGAGAGTTTTGAGAGAGAGGGAGTGGCAATTTACCCACCTCGTATAAAAATATGAACCAGCGATTTGAGGATATTCTTTTGTTGGAAATTCCCGACAGGGTGATTAATCCGTTTGTAGATACTGAGGAAGTTGGAGTATTAGAGGAAGAATTAATTGGACTACAGAATTATGTTGAATTAAAAACAAAGTTTAGGATAAATTATTAAGAGTTTTGGTTACAAAAGGAGATTTCCGATCGTTATCCTGCATTATGAATGGTTGTTAAAAAACTCCTCCTTTCATTTCCGACTTCATATTTGGTGGAATGTGGATTTAGGCCAGTCATTCAGCTTATTTTCAAGCAGGGAGACAGACTTCAGGTTTGTGAACGTGGTGATTTAAGACTCCTGCTAAGTGCCATTAAACCGGACGTTGAAAAACTGGCATCAGGTCTTCAAGCCTATCCATCCCATTAAAATTTTATTTGATGGAAATATGTTAAAAAATTAGGCAATGGAATCTCCTTAAATGACTAATAGACCATGAAAAACTATCAGTAGTAGCTTAATTGTTTAACTAATTTTAACAAAACATAATTGGTTATTCTATTTTTATAAATTGAAAATGCCCATCTTATGTAATTGCTCAAGTAAAAAGATAACATGTAAACTTCTAAAAAACCTTTTTTTGAAAATATTTGTTTGGATAATTTACTTTTTTGTAAAAATTATTCTCTCATCTTAGTTCTTTTTATTGTTTATTAAGTCTTGTGCACAAATGTAATATCAAACTATACATCTATTGGATTGTAAATAAACATTTGGTTAGTCATTGTATTTAACTTAATTATTTCAATGTTCCTTTTTTGGGTATTTTGTTTTATGATTTTGATGATTATTTTAAAGCTATCGATTGAGCGGCGTTGAGTATTGGTTTATGGATCCAAGGGGGCGGTGACTCGAAAAGGTTTGGGAAACACTGATTTACAGGCTTAAATACAGGGTGAAGCAGAATGAACAACTTCATTTTGAAAAATCACAGAAGACCGACGTTAGCTGGGGAAAACAACGCCATATTTAGCAATTACCATGCAGTGGTCTGTTAAGCTTCGCGGCTTTGTCGTAGAAACGTTCTTTGAGAAATATGATAGTGTGGTGGTGACGTAGAGGACGCTAGTGTCTGGCGATGAAGCGCATTTTCCCCTCTCCGGCTGAGTAAATAAGCAAAATTTTCGTTACTAGGCGACTGACAACCCTCGCGAACTTCACCCAAGGCCTCTTCATAACACCAAAGTGAAAATTTGGTGCGCTGTACCCTCCACAGGCAAAATCGGGTCTTACTTTTTTGAATCTCGAGGTCCAACTGGCACTGTGAACTTTGTGAGCAATTGTGAGATGGAGGAGAACTTTTTACTCCCCAAAATGGAAGAGTATGGTGAGGAATATGGCACAGAAGCCTTTAGGTTTCAATATGATGGTGCCATGGCTCGTACCTCCCGTCGTTCATGCCATTTCATGCAAGAACATTTTCCCGGCCGCCTGATCTCCTAACGAGGGAATGTTCCATGGCCCCCTCGCTCCCCGGATAGGAGCCCATGTGATTTTATCTTAGATGAGGTTCACAAAGTTCGGCCAAAGACCTTTGAAGCTATTAAGGAGGAAATTACAGATGCCATAGCTGGAATAACGCAAGGTATGCTGAGAAGAGTTTTAGAAAACTTTTTTGAACGACAAAATATGTGCATCGCTTACCAAGGTGGTCATCTGGATAAAATAATTTTCAAAATCTAATAAAAATAAAATGACATTGAATGTAGTTTTCAGACAAGAAAAACATTTTCTTTATTATCTTTGTTGGTTTATTTACAATTCACTCGTCAAATCAGGGAGTCCATTCTATCCCACCCTGCATAAGGAAATGAATAAAGTGGAAGATTTTGAGTCGAGGGTTTGTTCTGCAGGAATGTAATAAATGAGTTGGATAAAGAGACTAGACAAATGTTGAAGTTGTAAATAAAGTGAGGGGTGAGAGGAAGCTGTCGGAGGCAATGCACAAAAGCAGGGAAGGTGGAGGGAAGAAATATTGCAGTGGGAGGTCGTATTAGAGGTGGTAGAAGAAGGGAGAGGTGTGGCGTAGAGAGAGAGAGGGGGGGAAGGGAACGGTAGGGAAAGAGACAAGAGATTTATAGGCAAAATTAAGGGCAGGCAGAAGTAATGGAGATAAGTAGAATATTCAGATCAAAATCAGACTAAGATATCACAAATAAATTTCCGGGATTAATGAATCAATCAGAATTTTATATATTTTAGCAGAGCCTTACTCGATAATAATAGATTATGGTTAAATACAATACGAACTTAGCCGTCGACGCATCTAATGCTTAAATACTGCAATTATTGTAATGAACCTCTGCTTACGCGTAACTATCCCTTTCTCCAAAGTTCTCCAAATCTCTTAATTTCCTCCCATTCTCTTAGTGTATGCTAATGTTTAGACATTTATGCTTCTGTATGGTATGTTATACAACCCTACCTATTCTTGATACACATTAGCGATCCAATTTCCCACCTTAGCAGGATCCTCAGATTATTTGCAGACGGCACAATGATTGACGAAGAAATAAGGACACTGACAGTTTGCGGGATACTCCCTTCGGATTAAGATCAGATATCGGTACATTTAATCATTCCCCCGGAATACTTGTGTCGCCCATTCACTACAGAAATGTAAAAAAATGGGACGAATGCTTAGCAGTGTGAAATATTCTCCGAGATTCAAGACGGATCAATTTCAACATAACCTGAAATTCAAAAGCTTGTGACAAAAATATGTTTTTTTTTTCAAAAACCTGTATAAGGAAAAAGATTCCAAAAATACATTTGCAGTAATATTCAGTTTATACTTAAAAGCATACTTTCCAAAAGCATGCTGCGTTTCAAAAAGGTGAACGGTGAATAATATTTCCCTACAGTGTTCTCTGAATTGATGTAATCTTAATGTACCGTTAACACATGACACGGATTTCCGTTTCTCAAAATGGTATCGACGATAAATTTAACGGACGATTACTAGCGTTCCTCAACCATTCCTTGTCCAAGAGAGTTTTTTTACTCTGGATCAATAGCTAAAGTCCATCATTGATTACAAGATAATATATGAATGCTATAATTAATGGTTAATATATTTAACAAAGACTCAATCCAGGATTACTTGCGCGCATCGAGTAGATAACTGTAGTACGGATGGTTTGTACGCTATCTATTATTGGCATGACTGAAAAATATTTCAAGAAATACTACTCCCTCCACGCAGATCAATGGATGGAAAAGGCACAAAAATGGTACAATATGAAAGATGGCGAGAAACTTAAGGAATAAGTTAAAGATTGCACACCAAAATCCTTCAGGGCAAGGAGCTTTGTTTCCGAAACTTAATGATAGAACTTGTTTCAATTGTCACATTTCATCTTAAAAATTTTATCTGAATTTAAAAGAGATAATGGCGCCACTAATAAACAGGAAAAAATATTTAATAAAAGGGTACCTGATATATTCCTTTAAATACATCTACATTGATTCGATCTTCAAAAATTGAAGTGACAAAAGACATTTTATAACTGAGCCCCGAATCTTCAGCTAAGAAAATTTAGCTAGGTAAAATTATTTCTCGTACTCTTAGAGTCTTAACTGATTTTGAATTTACGATAGTAACTTCTTCCATGGAAGATAACAGATTTCGCCAGCAGAAGGCTTCAAGAGTGCTGATTCAAATTACTCCTTCGCCCGGTGGCTATTCTGGGTGCAATCGGAGATGTTGTGTCGCCTGCAGATGATATGATATTTGGAAATGAGACGATGAGTGATGCGGGGGTGCGAGGGGGCGCGACTGTTTCGCCACTGGATGAGGCCGGCGCGGTGGAGGAAACTAGGGGTGGTGTTTGAGGATGAGGAGGCGCATTAAATGAGGAACGCGGAAAATTTCAATGTCAGACTGTTTGTCTTCGAATCGAATTTCGAGCGTTTGTGAGTATATAAATTCTGAATATTCCTCAGGGAGGGATCACTCAGCAGGCGATCTGGCCAACAGCAAGATAAAGACCAAAGCAGTATGAGCTTCTGCAACGTAAAATCCGTAAGTAATGCTCACTAGTTAGA
This sequence comes from Hetaerina titia, assembly GCA_037158775.1. Lineage (NCBI taxonomy): Eukaryota > Metazoa > Arthropoda > Insecta > Odonata > Calopterygidae > Hetaerina > Hetaerina titia. The sequence continues at coordinate 99,681,909 of CM073774.1, read as the reverse complement.
ATTATTTAGACCACTCCATGTTTCTGAAAGGTAAGAAAGTATTTGCGATTAAAATATAATATTCACCTGAACTTAGACAAACATTGCATGACAATTTAGTAGTTATGAAGTGTAGCGTGCGATTCCAAAAGATAAAAAATCATCAGCAACATATTCCAGCATGGCATAGGTATAGGAATGTATAAGTACTAATGGTATTAAAATAAGAGTATCAACAGGATACAGAAAAAAATCATGAGCGAGGAAAGGGAGACGTGTACAATGGCAGACTATTGGGAACCAAAAAAAAGGAACATGAAAGCCGCTAGTGAAACTATATGGAGAGAAAATTGGAAGAGGACTGGAAAACCATGGATTACGGACAATATGATTGCATAGATAGACGAGAGAAATAATGGAAGGACTTTACACGTAAAATAGAGTTAGGTAGAAGAAAATACTAAAACGTGAACAATAAACGGAGGCAGATAAATAATAGGGTAAAAGGAGCGTACTTTAAGATGCTATGCGAGTATGATAAGTTTACAAAGGAAGAGGAAAGTGGAATAAGAGGAGAAAATCTCCGCAATTAATCAAATTGCAGAGGCAAGGGTATCATCAAAGGTATCATTAAAGGTAACTCATTAGTTGAACCAGGAAATATTCAAGAGAGATGGAAGGAATACCAATTGCATCTATATGTCAAAGATATTACACAAGCAATGTTGTAGGAATATATAGAAGAACTGTACGAAAAAAGATCTTAGTCCAGCAAGGTTAGACATATAGAGAGCATATGACATAGATTAAGATAACGTAGGTCCAGATACACTCAGTGATGAGAAAGGAGCATTAAGGGAAATAAAATAAGGCCATGGAGGTAGACAACATTCCTACAAAACTACTAAAGGTTTAGGAAAACATGGGGGAAAAGATTTAATAGACTAATTCGTAGCATTTAGCAGAGGAAAATTCCAGAAAAGGTAAAGGTTACTTCGTGCGAGGACTACAGAACAATAAGTTTGATTTCCCATGCAGCAAAAGTTGTTCTCAGGATCATCAACAAAAGGATGAAGAGCAGGGCAAATGATTACTTAGCGGATGATCAGCGGTTTGGGTTTAGGAAAGGGAGAGGCACGCGAGATGCCATAAAAATAATTGTTCTGTTTAACTCTAAATGTCGAATATTTTTCGTATTTTTAATCTTAAACATAAAAGTTCAAATTTGTTCATTTATACTAGTGCTTATTTATATTTATATTATCCTATACCATATCCTTTGCCCTATCTTTTCGAATCGCACGCTAGACTTGATCCGAGCCCGCGTCCGCTCCCAGGTACTGGGCGAATTCTTCTCTCCGTCCTAAAATATGTGCCTAATTATTGGATAGTTTGACTGATAACTTCCTGAAAACCACGGTGTTTTCACATGTTAAGCTACCGTGGTGGTCTTTCGTGGTCTTTGAACCAAATGTTCGTTATGATTAACATCTATTTTCTTCGGAAACTTAATTTCGTGGTCATTCCTGGCAGCTAAACCGTAGTCCCCCGCCTCATCACCATCTCTTTCTTCGCTTACCGTCGAATTTTAATCCCCCATCACTATCAAATGTTTCCCAACAGAAACAATCATGATTACGACCTCTAACTGATTGTATATCCTATCGATTTCTTCCTCCTTATGATTGCTTGGTGGCAAGTAAGGTCTTAAAAATTATCAATTTCGTCGGTTCTGCTTTTATAACTACTAGTAATGTTCTACCACTCGCTTGCTCTACGTTTACTGCACTTCTTCCTACCTGTTTGCTCATAACTACTGTTATATCTCGCTACCTTTCTTTACTAAACTCAACAACTACAGCTCCAGTCGTCCCGCTGTACTTCCATCTCATCTCGATCGGCCTTCAAATATCTGTAGCTATCTATCCTTGAGCACTTATCATTGCTTCCGCCAGCACAGCTCTGGTGGTGCTCGCAACCCACAAACCATTCCTCTATGCTCAAGTTTCCATCCATGGGAAGGGATACATAAAACCTCAATCATGTGAGTCACAAAATACATTTTGCGAAAAAGAATTCATGATAACACTATTGAACAGCTCTCGTAATATATTTAGAAGGCAGATAATGGATTTTATGCTCACACAGTGTAGAAAGCTTTTCACCTTCTTAATCTCCAATGCTCCCTTCCATTAGGTTACATTATTTCGCAACCTTTAGGGCAAAACAGCCTGATAACTATGTGTTTTACTCCCGCCATATATTATTGAGGTGGACTTTGAAGTTCCACGTTATTTTTTTGTTCATTATTATTTATGCAAAAAATTCCATAAAACGTTTCAGGCGCAATATTTGATAAGAGTTTTACGTTGTAATGATCGATAAAAGACAAATCCGGAGAAAAAGCGCAAAACTCGTGTTAGCGTCATCATATCAGGGGATGACGCCCTCCTCGCAAACCTCGGCGAGGGTGCGAAACTCCTTTCATCCCCCCCCGCCAAAATTCCTCTCCCCGAGCCTAGAACACCTACACCCACACCCGCAACCCCACACCCGCTCACCTCCTCTTTTTCCGAGGCAGAAATGCTCCGCGTTAAAATGACGAAGTGGGTCGAGGATGCTGTTCGAGGATTTGAATTTCTCCTTGGTCCCCATTCGTGCACAGGATCGTGTTCAGACGAGGGAGGAGTCGATCCCAGAAGTAATTCAAGTCCATACGAAACGACTTTTGACCAGAGATGGGTGATATAGAAGAAGAAAATCGATCAATTTTAATTCTGACTGTTCAAAGTCATGAATGCAGTTGTCGAAAAATACTTGTTTCAAGGTCGCGGAGACTCGGATATTTATTTCCGCCCCTTTATTTCTACCATCGCAAACCAGGTTTGATCTATAATGATAGCCAAAAGCAAAGATGTTTCATAGGGAACCAATGGAAAGGTCGAAATTCGATGAATTCCATGACGGCTGCAGAGTTTGAAATCGATCGTCGCTGAGGTCAGTCAGAGGTGTGCCGAGGATCCACCAAAAGGTCGCGACTCTAGATCCCGCCTCAGGCATGTGTGAAACTCTTGTGGTTTGTCTCCGAGATGACTGACCGAAATTTGAGTGAAAGACAGGGATTCTTGGTCGGTCAAGGGCCTACGGAATTATCCAATGAACGGCAAGAGCTAAATAAATTATCCATGCGAATATTGGGTTTCAGGATTCGAAATTATGCCTTTTGTTATCTTAATTACTTCTATCACTGACATCTTTTGTCAACGAGCTCTCGTGTTTCAGTCAGGAAGCTGCTTAAAAGTGTCACCGGATTTGGCGTGGAAATAAACTATCTGGAATGCTGTGACTTATATATGACCTCAAGAGTCAAACGCACTTCGAGCCACGGACCACTAGTTGATTCCATCATGCACATCTATTTCCCTTCCTGTATGACCTCTATTTTATTTTTATCTACATTTTAAATTACCTTATTTTAGAAATCACAAAGTTTCGAAACAGCTGAAAGCGTTGGATATGAATGTTTAAATTATTGAATAACATTCAATATAAAACTTCGACTTCATGTTTTCCATTGCTATCTTGGAATCTATCGGAATATCTTAATTAAGTTTCCTTCATTTAAGATATTCCGATGAAAAATTTAGTGTACTACGTTATTTGGAGTAAATTACGATATTAGCATTAGTCTTTCTAATAGTCTAAACGTTAGAGCCATGAGTGTTGAATTGGGAATGCGTAAGATGACAGCAAGCATTAATTGTGCGCAGAATGGATTTTTTGATGGAAAAGTGAAGCGGTTCAGGGAAAAGATGCACCGGGAAATAAGTGCAGTGCGTTGCTTGAGTGATTACACATCGCAATAAACTTTCATAGGCACGCAAGTGAAGCAGAGGAGAAGTTAATCGTTTCCACTTTGGTTTCGGAACCGAGAAGAGGAACGAAAATGACGACGGAATTTATGAATATGCAAAGGTTTTACATGTCAATCTCAAATCCTTCTCCAAGCACTTTGAATATTATGTACAATAAGTGAAATGGGGCGAAGTGAGATTTATTATCCATTGCATAACTGACAAAGCTTCGCAGAAGTCATGTTCTGCGAGGCATCTAGAGGATGAAGCGGATTTACCCGCGCCAAAGACTTTTTACGATTGAATATGAACTGAGAGAGAGCGAAGGATAGCAGCCCAGGCAACCTCTAGGATGGAATGATGAAGGCCTCGAGAGGGTGAATCAAGAGATTTTTATAAGAGGCCCGACTAGAGAGAAGGCCAAGAAAGCGATGGTAAGAGCCTAATCAAAGGCAGTGAGGAAACTTTGGATGGTTTGCAAACGACAGAGGGACAGAGGAAATGATTTGTCACAAAATACCCCAACCATAAAAAAAGGGTGGCCAGGAAATGGTCCTTATTGGCTCCAACAAGATCAAAGTTATGTGAAGGAAGCGCATTGGGGGAATTAGGAATGAGAAGGAAATATGAAGAGGTATATGGAAGGCTAATTAGAGGGACCACGGTAAGTAGAAGCACACACGTTTAGGGACTTGCTTGACAGGATAAAAATAGAAAAGAAAATACACTGGATGGTATTTACTTGGAATTCTTTTTATTTCCAGAAAACGTTTATTGAGTACTAGTGTCAATGTAGCTGAGGATGACATCTATGCGTTGCAAGTCGTTGTACCAAAGAAAAATTTTGTGGAAAATACGCAGTATTCGTCTTCCATTAGAAAGGAGAATACCTATGGTAAACAAAAGAGAGAGGGTATGAACGCCGGTTTATGACTACTTTTCACGCCGGGGTATTGCTCTTTGGTCTCATCCAGCTCACCTCGGTGTTTCTTAGATAGGTGGATATTCTTCGATTGTAAAAACATTTCACCACAGAGAAATACATTTTTCTAGCAAGATCTTAGCCTTCAAATATAATTGGTGACTTTGTGTGCCCTGATAAATAAAACGGCTTATGATACAATTCACAAAATATAACTATTTAAATTGTACCATTTTCTATTCCCTAGTTCGCAGTCATCCTGCTGAGCCTAGCCTCTCTGGCCGCGGCAAAGCCCGATGCTCCATTTTTGAGGGTCCCCGCTGCGTCGTACGGTCCCCCGGCCGTCCACTCACGACCCACTAACACTGGCTTCGCGCCTCCTGCAGCCATTCCCGCAACCGCAAGCTTTGCACCCCCTGCCGGCTTCGGAAATCCTGCCGGAGTTCCATCAACTGCCGGATTTGCACCCGCTGCGGCGTTTCCGGCAACTGCTGCCTTCGCTCCAGCGGCTGGAGTTCCTACATTTGCCCCCCCCGTTGGAGTTCCCGTAACCAATGCCTTCGCTCCAGGCGCTGGAGTTTCTGCATTTGCCCCCGCCGCTGGAGTTCCCATAACCAATGCCTTCGCTCCAGCCGTTGAAGTTCCTGCATTTTCCCCTCCTGTCGGAGTTCCAGTAATCAATGCCTTCGCTCCACCCGCTGGAGTTCCTGCATTTGCTCCCCCCGCTGGAATTCCTACATTTGCCCCCCCCGCTGGAGTTTCAGCAACCAATGCCTTCGCTCCACCCGCTGGAGTTCCTGCATTTGCCCCCCCCGCTGGAGTTCCCGCAACCGCTGCCTTCGCTCCAGCCGCTGGAGGTTCTGCATTTGCTCCGACCCATGAAAAAATTCCAGTAACCTTTGGATTCGCCCCGTCACCCCTGACCCCTCCTGTTGGGGTCCCTGCGAAGACCTACGGCCCTCCAGGGAGAGTCTGACTGCATAAGAGGAAACGCCGAAGAAGATCAACGATAAATGTACTCCAAGAAAATCTGCTTTCACATTCTCTACCGATATTGGCGTCAAAACGAAGTTTTGATGAACAAATGTTTCAAAATTTCTTTAGATAAATTTCAATTATTCTACGCAGTTTTATTTTATTAAATTGCTTTACATAACAATTTCTACTTATCCATTTACAATCTGGACTCATTTGACTGGAAAATTCTCCAAAAATCCATAATGAATGCAAACGAACTGATAATGCTTTTAACATATACTCTGTTTTGTATATTTTTCATCGGTAGCAGAACGGACACCTTACAACTTTGCGCTTATGGTTTAATTATCTCCATTTATAGTGTCGCAGCGTAATTACACTCAATAAATAGATTATAAGATATTTTAGGATTTTGAATTTGAAATAAATCGTCGGAAATTGCGGCGTATACTGAAATAATATTGGAGAAGTCGTTAGTACGAGTTCTGTACAAAAGGTTCCTGAACTTAATTTATTACCAAAAACCGTCAAAAAAGGTCAAAGGGATCCTCAAAGGGGGCTCTCACAAAGTATTTCCTCCTCAACGTATATTAATTTTCCAACGGTGTTTCCACTCTTTGAAACAGTCCAGCAACGCTTTTTCCAAAATGTTCATAAGCTCATCCGTCGAGTTTTTCTCTACCTCTGGAATGGTAGGCAATATTTTTCCTTCGAGTGGGGTTTTTTAATTTGGGGACCTGGGAAAAGTCACACGGGGCCAGGTCTGGTGAATAGGGTGGATGCGGAAGGACAGCGGTTTTGATTTGGGCTAAAAATTCACGAGTACTGAGAGAGGAATGATCCGGTGTGTTGTTGTGGTGAGAAAACCACTCGCCGATCCTTCAAAATTCGGGCCATATTCGTCTGATTTTCTCTCTCAGGCATTTCATAACCCCCAGGTAGCACTCCGTGATGACTGTGTTGCCTTTAAATAGATATTCGTGATGCTTGATGATTCTTGATATATTTTAAAACGGAGACCAGGAGGAACCGAGCAGCTACAGACCTATTTCCCTCACATCCATTTCGTGCTATCTTATGGAACATACTATATATTTGCTAGTGCGATCGTGAGACACGTCAAGAGTTATTAATGAAAAAACAGGACAATTTCCTAAAAGGCAAATCCTTCGAGACACACCATGAACTTTTTGTTCATTACACCCATAGTTCGGGAGAAAAAATATCCAGCGAAAGGTGCTTTACTACAAGTATTTTATAGAACCTTTCGCCAAAGGCCTTATGAGTAATCCTAAGGAGAAAGGAGCTTTAACAGGTGATCTAATACAGGTCTTAAACAGGTGATACAACGCTGGTGCGACACTTTGCCATTAGATTTAAACTTAAAAAAGTTCTTAGTGATGAATTATTAGAAAAAGAAAGTCCCTCTCAACCGTCTACTACATCAGGAAGATAAAATGGAATGTGTAAACTCGATTAAAAACTTAGGCGTTACTCTCACTCACGACCTCTCCTGGGTGACACATACTATATACGGGGAATATGTGTACAACCTAACCACAAAAAATAGGATTAATTAGAAGAGTACTGGGTATATGTGATGAAAAGATTATGAGAACAGTTATCTTTCGCTGGTAGGACCTCATTTGGAATATGCTGCAAGCATATGGGATCATCACAAAGTTGGATTGATTGCCGCATTGAATCGGGTGCAGCGTAGAGGAGCTAGATTTGAAACGATGTTATCGTAAACTTAGTAGCGTATTCAAAATATTAGAGCTGGAATGTCTCACAAAGCGAAGGTTAAACTAGATATTGAAGCCCTTGGATGGATTGCAAGGTTGACTCTTTAGCAGTGATGCTGAAAATGTATTAGCATATACATCGTACAACGGTATGAGAGAACATGTCAATATCACCGACTGATGTTGCCATGATAATCCTCTGAAAGATGTAGGTTTGGAAGAGGTTGTACGGGAAATTTCGCCTCTGTAGTGAAATTTAAACATTTAATAATAATTTTACGTTGATTTACGGTTGAATATGAAACATTAATACATAAGGATATGCATTAAAAATTCAAAACAGAGAGAACAGAGGTTTGGAGGACGGTTTCACTTTAAGTAGGTCTCTTACATATTAAGATTAGAATGTGTCTATAGTTCATCGACATTAGCATTAATTAAACCAATGAGACAACAAGCAAAAAATATATTATATCTTCGGATTTTCTAAGAAAAATGAGCATGACGGAACAGTTGCTGCTCAGGGAAGTTTCTCCAAACGCAAGTAGTGGAAATGAGGAATAAAAATAGATCCCTAGGAAACTTGTGCTCACTCTTGACAGAAAAGTGAGTGCCATAATGCGTGAATATTCAAAGATAAGACCATCTGGGTTGAATCTGAGGGTAAGGTTACCCTCAGATTACAGTAAGTCCATCCTCAGTTGTACTCTGTAATTACACGGTTATATATTAATAAATAATTATTCCTCCCTCCTTAGTAAATCGGGATTACAAAAATCAGATTAACGATAAAATGAGATCGAACAATCTATCACATTTACTTAGACATTTCCAGTAGGATTACCTTTTCCCGAATGTACGAATTAAAGGCGTATATTCAAGAAGCTTCTGCCGTACCCTCCAGTGGCGATATGTTGAGGGACGTAGGTGTGAATGCGCACTGGGGTACAATGAGACGTCGGGTGAAATACTTCAATTGCTTCACTAAAAACATTCACTTTAATGGAAAGTTCATTCGAAATATTTGGGAATGAGCGTTCATTTGAGAATTCGAGATGGGTGCAGCTAGGATGACTTCAGACAGAAAAAGAATACGGGGTTTAGTGCAGAGTGATCAGAGGAGAAGAACGATCGCAATGAAGACACAGCTGTTTGTCTATGGGTTTCGGCTGCGGTGTGGTATCTGTTGTTGAGGAGGGAGAGTTGGACATCTGGAAAGTCAAGACGAGTGGGGGAAATGGTGGAGGCGAGGAAATCGGTGGATTTTGAATTGCGGAAAGAGATAAAAGCTTTAATGGAATTCACACGATGTTGCGACGAAAGGAGAAAAAAATAAATATACATATATATTCAGCCAAAGAGAGGGTTTCAGGGTGTGATGGGAGAGAATATTTTGTTCGAGGAGTTAGAGATTGGCGTAAGAAGGGTTGAACTTTATTCCAATGGCGAATTTAAATTATATGTATGTAGTGGCTATCAAAAGATGTGCTAGAAAAAATTGTATGGGTCCTCTAGGAAAAACGGCGCTAGGAAATTGCAGAGTGGTGCGTTGAGGAAGAATGGTTGAGACGGGAAGGATACTCGTATGCTTAAATGTGAATGAATTTACTAGGTTGGTGTTCGTTATTTACTGTTGATTTATTTCACATGAGTAATGAACCTTAAAAATCGCTCTATTTACATCAACGTCATCACCTTTGGTAACAAATGGAAGGGACTTCTCATAGGCTCGGTAATCAGCATTTCGACGAAGCACTTCAAGAAGCAGCCGGCCATCTTCTTCAATCTGCAACGAAAGCGAATGCGTTTCAGTGGATCTCCGTGGACTTTGATTTCCAATGAATCTCAGATAAGTAATGGATTAAGATTAATTTTTAAGAGTATAGAATCTGAAAAAAGTAATTTTGGTGACAATCATTTGCGCAATCATATAAATATATACAGAAGTAACATAAAATGCACTCTGTCCTCTTCGCAGACATTTCCATTGGACTCAATTGCCATGACAGTTGAGTAGAAGCCAATGCAACCCTTCGTTGTCCCCGCTAAATGTTTTGGATATGAATTTCGGAGAATCTGTTTGGGCAATTGGCATAGCCTACCTGCTAACCCTTGACAATCGACGTACTTAGAACCCCGGGGGTCCGTAGGTGGATGCCGGGACCCTGGGAGGGGAGCCAAATGCGCCGGAGATGCCTGGGGCACCGGGGGCGAAGCCGACACCGGGGGTGAAGCCTGCACCCGGGGCAAAGCCGACACCGGGGGCAAAGCCGGCGCCGGGAGCGAAGCCGACACCGGGGGCGAAGCCGGCGCCGGGAGCGAAGCCGACGCCGGACGACGGCGAGAGGCCCCCGGGGGCTCCAGGGGCGAACCCAAGGCCCCCACCAGAGCCAGGGGACCCCGAGCCACCGACGGAGATTCCTCCGGGGCCGGAGGTGAAGCCTACGGTGACGGATCCAGGGCCGGAGAGGGTGCCTCCGATGCCTCCGGGTCCAAGGCCACCCGAAGGTCCACCGATGATGCCGCCCCCTCCTAATCCTACGCCGATGGGTAATGGGGGAGCGTAGATTTCGGCGCCGGCGAGGGCAGCGAGGCTCAGGAGTGTGATGGCGACCTGGGGGCGGGATAGAAGGAAGGTGGCGTTGAGGGGAAGCAGGGACTTTCATCCCCTGCTTCCCCTCAGCGGCGACTCCAACGACCGATTGGGATTTCGTTCTTCCAAGCCGACGCGAAGAGCGACTATTCCGTATTACCGATGCTTTTTCTCTATTTTCAGAACGTGGTTACTCGATAGATTATATCTATTACGGTGTTAGATTATATGCCTCTCTGTCTAACAAAATGTTTTATTTAATAAAAATATTTTATCTTCAAGGAAATTAATTTTCCAATTTGAAGGGAATTCATCACTTAATGCCATGCACCCCTTACGGTAAATTTCATCGAACTTCCGACGATTTGAGTCGATGGTGTTTTGACGGGGGCTGCTGCGATCCTTCTAACTTTACTCTGAGTAGAATATAGATTTCTTGTATTCTTTATGTGTTTCTTGTATTGCAGAATATTTAACAAGTAAATTTTGGCAATCACTTTTGACCAAAGGAATATTTTTCAAAATGTAGATTTTTTCTCGAACGTTAATGATTGTCTTATCTTTCCCCAGCATTATTCATATCGAGAGAATACACTACTGGATATAGACCTGAACGCACACCACCAAATGCTGCTAGAAGGACTTGTGGCGGGGATGTAAGATCACCAGTCATACTTGCAGACGCACAGTTTGTTCAATTATTCGATCGTTATTCACTGTATAAAAACACTCTTGTGCCTGCATGTCTATATACAAGTACATGCATGATAGTGATGTACTTTAGTAAATAATTAAATTGATCCCTTACGTAAATATTTTCGGGGAGTTATGCTCAATTTTTCCATGGTTCCGCATCTCATGAAGACGATGCGATTACTTGAATCTCTCTGAGACGGTGTCTTATTTTATGTCGGTATCTCGGATAACACCTATATTATATATTGTAACACTATTTTAATTCTCTCGGTGTTTTAAGAAAACTTAGGTGTTCTGCAGTTTTCTATGAGTCTGTCTCTCCTTCTTCATCGTGAAGTAAGGGGTTCCTAACCTCATTCCTCGAGAACAACTTTAGTCAAAAATTGCTACGAGAGACGAGTAAGCGTGACGGCTATCGTCTGGGGCGCCGAGGAAGAAGGCCCCGCCGTTTATCGTCACGCTTACTAGCTTCCTTCATCGTTATTTTTGACAAGCGTAATGGATTTGTCCCGAACCTTATAAAATTGCTAATTTAAGTCTTGTTCCATGGTTTTCAAATACATTCCAAATTACAAACAGTAGATCATCAAAAGAAAATTCGTCGCCAAAAATTACAAGTAAATTGTTAGCTATCGTCTTCGGCTCGCGAATAATTTTAACGTATCATCTATCCTTCGAACATCAGGCCTGCGACTCAAGCCTACTGATTTGTCGAGCATATGCCCAAATACATTGGCTCACCTCTGGGAGGTCCCCGTGAACGCCCGGGGCCATGGCACCCGGCGTTCCAGGTTGAAACTTTGCTGAGATGCCCTCGTTATACTCACAACTTTCATGGTGGGGTTGGCTCTTTAGACTCTGGCTCTGGTGCGTCTCCTGAGGTCCGTCCGGCTCTTCTGATGGCCCTATTGGCGAGGGACGCCCTTTTATTCCACTCCTCGTCTCAGCACTTGCTCCAGTTTTGGTTCTCCCATGGGCCAGGTGCGCGAACCACGTTCCCGTGAGGCTATTTCCGGTACCCCCTCGCCCCAACGGCCCTCCTCGCTTCACTCCATCCAGCGCTCCTCAAACTGGTCCTCTGATTTTCGCAGCATTTTTCGTCCATGCGAATTTTCTGCAACGGCCGCAAACTATTTCAAATCATTTGTTCAGTGACGGAATCACCGCCCTTTTTCCCATCCACTCAACACTCGTACTCCGAAAAGCCATCGCCTAACATGGGTTGTTAAAGCAAATCGCCATTTATTCAGAAACGAGTCTGTTAATGGCGTGTATGTTAATGTCTCACTATGTCATTCCTTGCGTTGCGGTAGCGAATTTATCGAAGGAAAAAGTGCCAAGATCTGATTCTGCTCCAAAGACACTCCAATTCTCTTCTCGGGTACCCTCCGAGTTGCAAGGGAGCGTGCACATATCATTGGACTTGGCAGTCCTTTCGTTAACTTTTTAAGTTTCTTTCACGATGAATTATCGCGCTTTATAAAAAGACGGTTCTTCTTGGTTTCTTCAAGGCGGCATTGCGATATAATAATAACGCGATAATTTTGTAGGGAGAAACGATAAAAAATTCAAGGCAAAATGTCGAGCACAAAGACCAAATTTCCTTCAAAAAGTTACTTCATGCACAAAGACGAAAATAAAAGAATTGTTGATTGGGACAGTTTATCTGCAAAACTATTCTTTCCTTAGAGGGTAAATACTTTTAACAAAAGATGTAAACAATTTATGTAATTGTTTGATTGATGTGTTGTGTAACAGCTTAATTTTTGATTTTTTTTCTTGTTGATTGAGAAATGATGTTAATGAGATTGGGATTTTCTTTTTTTTGTGTTAGAGATTTGTGTTTGGAAGTTTCCTTTAAGTGTATTTTTTTAATGATTGATTTTATTTATGATTTGCCATGTTTTTTTCTAAGGCAGATTTGATTGTAATACTTGGGACTTACTACCTTGATCAAAAAATTCACGGAATTTATTCAGAAAATTAAAAATACAAGTTTATTCATCTAAATCTATATTGTCCCCTTCAAAGTAATCCCCATCGACTGCAACACACTTATGCCAGCGCTTGATCCAATCCTCGAAACATTTTTTATATTCGGTTTTCGGTATGTCCATCAGTGCTTCCTGCGATTTTTCCATTACTTCCTCTCGGCTGCTAAAACGCGTTCCCCGTAATGGTTTTTTAACTCGATTGAACAGAAAGAAGTCACAGGGAGCCAAATCAGGTGAATTCGGTGGCTGTTGGATGGTATTTGTTGCATTTTTCGTCAAAAAATTACGAATAATGATAGCACTGTGCGACGGTCTCGACGCACTGTGCGACGATTTCTGGTCTCTTTCGGCGAATTGCTTCACGCAAACGTCTCAAAACGCCCAAATAATACTCTTTGTTTACTGTCTGGCCTTCTGGCAAAAATTCATGATGCACTACACCGTTGTAATCCATGAAAACCGTCAGCATTGCCTTCTTTTTTGACTGAAAACGACGTGGTTTTTTTGGTCTCGGCTCATTTGGTGAACGTCATTCACTTGCCTGATGTCTGGATTGCGTGTCGTACTCATAAACCCACGTCTCGTCTCCAGTAATGATCCTTTTGATGAATGTGGGATCGGATTCAGCCTCGCAAATCATGTCTTTTGCGACGTCAACACGGTCTCTTTTTTGCATGAAATTGAGGTCTTTTGGCACCAACTTTGCTGCTACACGACGGAAACCCAAATCATTAACCACAATGTCTTGGGCGGATCCATAGGCAATGTTCAAGTCCTCCGCTATTTCTCTGATGGTTAATTTGCGGTTATTGACCAACATTTCTTTTACTTTATCAATTTTTTCACCGACTTTCGATGTCGATGGTCTGCCACTGCGTTCATCATCTTCGATTGACTCACGACCACTTCTGAACCGCTCGTGCCACTGGTAAACGACCGTTTTTTTTAGAGAATCGTTGCCGAAACACTTTTCTAACATTTCCAACGTCCGTGCGCCACTAAATCCGTTTTTTACGCAAAATTTAATACAAGTTCGTTGTTGCAAATTTAAATCCATTTCTGCAATTGTAAAAAATCGCCAACACACACAGAAATAGATGTACTCTTGGCTACGTAACTTTTGCAAATGTCAAGTTATGACACTAAGATTTAAAGGGAATATCAACAACAGATGTACCAATTTAACAAAAAAAAACAGAACTCAAATCGGAACGATGGGAGCGCCACACGGTGGTTATTCCGGGAACTTTTTGATCAAGGTAGTATGTACTGCCTGAAATTGTATATCTACACTGGTGAGTTTTTATAATGATAATAATAATTAGACGAGATACGTACATTCATCCTTTATGCCAGGTATGATGCGATATGGTGGCATAAAAGTATTTCAAGTCATCCGCAAAGCTCACTTGAAAACCTCCAGGGTTGTGTGAATAATTATGCCTAACCCTTATGCATTTTATGAGATGAGTCGACTGTTCTTTATTAATGACTACAATCACTTGAATTTTTTATTGATGAATAAAATTAGTTTAGCAAGTAACAGGCCTTTTAGGGGAGTTAGAATGGGAGCTACTTGAGATGCGAATACAACACGCGAGACTTAGACTTAAAGAAAGCTTCAGAACAAACGAATTTAACAATGACACTTAGGGAATTATAATTGCCCCGCGCTATTTAGGTAGGTCAGACCACGAAGATAAGATAAGGGAGATCGATTCCAATACGGATAGATACAAATACTCATTCTTTCCCTCGAAATTCGGGAATCACAATAACAAGAAACCAAATTCGCAAGAGAACTATTAAATACATTTAATAAACAAGTAATGACAAGATTACACGTTGCATGAACATAACGTATATTCGTAGGGGCATGTGCATGTCAGTTGATAGCATATATATTTGCGTCTATTTAAGTTATAAAGGTTTTTGCATGAACATATACGCTTCTGTGGGTGAAGATTGGCATGAATTTGTGGGTTTTGCATACAGGTTTTATCCTCTTTTACGGGTGGAGACCTAAGACCCCTCACCACTCACCTTTACGGCGGCTTGTGGGGTACTAAGTAGATGTACTCTATTCGTGAATTATGGGCAAAAGTTTGTGAAATATTTCCGGGTCTTTGTGTCTTGTTTCCATGATGACATCATTATTTCCTCAAAATAATGGAATCTTCATGGAAAGGTCTTCGAGAAAGTATATATTTTAATCATTTCTTTAATAAATAACAATATTCAGTTATGATTTGAACAAATTATCAAAATTAGTTTCGAAACAATTGTTTCACATTGAATTGTCGAAAAAGATACACGTATTTATTCGGTTTTGGTAGGATTATTCCAAAATATTAATTCCCAAGGGGGTTTAATTCGTTCCATTAAAGACAATAACATGGATGACTGCCAAAATCTTCACCCTTTGCCCATTTGAAATGAGAAATTATTTTGGTCCAAATACCTGGAAAGAACATTTTACTTTACAGTTTTGAGTACGAATTTTAAGCAAAATCAAGGTAGATGTTTTTCCTGATAGAAAATAATTTGATTTTTCCGAGATTTAATGTACCTGGCAAAGTATTTCCGTCCATCACAACTTTTCATAAGATACTTTGCATCTCACTAATATTATTTCTACTAAGCTGAATTTATTCCTTGATAAATATTATATAAAGTTCAAAAATTAGAGAAAAATCATTATGAATAATTGTTGATATAATTATTAATATAATAATTATTAATATAATATTCCCATATCATCATGTAGAAGATTTTTTTACGTAAGTAACAACATATCTATATCTTGAAAACT
Source organism: Hetaerina titia (assembly GCA_037158775.1). Lineage (NCBI taxonomy): Eukaryota > Metazoa > Arthropoda > Insecta > Odonata > Calopterygidae > Hetaerina > Hetaerina titia. Next base: position 99,666,336 of record CM073774.1, on the reverse strand, counting down.
ATAGCTGATAGGAGAAAACTAGTGTCATAATTGGATTCAGCACTCCAATTGTTCTTTAAATCAGCATTAAAAGCTCCGGCACCAAAACCACTGTTGGCCTGTGTAATCTTTCCTGTGCAAATAGTTGCCTCCATTTAATCGAAAAACCATAATTTCCGTTTCCATTAATCCAGACGGATTAATGCTGCTGTCAGGAGTAGCCTCAGGATAGACGTCTGTATCGTCGATTTTAGGTATTTTAGTACCCTGCAAGTCACTGCTGGAGTGTGCGGCATGTGTTAATACACATCGGACTAATTTTGACCCGAAGTGACCCTACCGTGGTCGGGCAATGCTATTATGATCCCTTATCGTTCGTGGAAAAAATTACATCTTAAATCTGTTCGACACTTCATCTCTCTGGTTTTATTGACTTGATCTCTCCTATCGTAGTAAGATGGGGGTAATGTTACATTTTCAACATAATTGCTAAAGTGACTTCCTTCCAATTCATACAAGAGCTTCAATCTGTAATGTAACCTTCGCTCCGTGAGTGATTCCCAGCCTAGTTTCTCTAATATTTTGGAAACGCTATTTTAATATATACTAGTTTATCATAACAACGTTTCACAAATATAGCTCCTCTATACTGCACATAATATAAATTATAAATATTCCATATAATTGCAGCATATTCTAAGCCCTAACCAGCGAAAGAGAAGATTTCCCTCTAAACTTTGATTAGACTGGGGTTCTTCTGGTTCCACTGGGCTGGCTACCCGCTCATGTCTCTTTTCAAAAATATTTTATATCATTTAAAAAAATAGTGCTTCTCCAATAAATATATTTTTTTTATTTAATTTTAGCCTTCCTCTATATACGTGAATATACGTTTTAGCATGAAATGTAAATTGGTAGCTGCAGGGCAAATGTAAATACTATAAAAACGAATCAACAGAAAATTTGTTATGAAAGGTTTTTGTGTTTCACTTTTCATTTAAGTTTCATCTGTCGATCTCTGTAATTCCGATTTTTGCAGTGTTGGAATGAATATAAAAGTAAGCGCTGACGGCTTACAGTTCGATTCACAGAGATAATACGAGTATTTTCCGCATATATCCCGCATAATAAATGAAACAATATCTTATTGAGCACTCACTTCATAGTTGGTTTGCATTTTTCAGTTTTGTCGTTAGCTTGGGATTTTTATTTAAGGTATAGCCTGACCAGTTGAATAAATAGAGTGGATATGAGGATATTCTGTTGACCTTAGATCACTCTTTAAAATAAACCGGTGACGCTGACAAAAGCAGATTTACTCGCATGTGGCACGAGGTCCACTCAAGTTCGAGGTTTATATTTTTTCTCTCTCTCTATTTCCTGAAAGCTTCTAATAATAAACCGCGGCCAATTTGATATTCACTTTCACCGTACACTTCTTATGAGGCTATGTACAACTCATGAGGGTTTTCCCTACTTTTCATCTCTGCTCTTAGTAGTCGTCTGTCTGTTGCATCTACTTTTCAACTCCTGTAATAAATTCATGCGGTACCCAGTAACCGTAGTTTGAAATAACTTGCCTACAATCTCGGCAACATACCTGCAAAACTCAGTCGCATGTCTAGTGCAATATTTGAGATTTGGTAATGAGCAGTCATTTTTGGGTGATTTATAACGATAAAATCTCCTGTTCATAGTTAAAACATTATTATGTAAAGTCATTTCACATTTAAATGTGATTCCGTTAGCTAAAAGTCCTAAAAATACCATGGTGACACTGTTAAGTGTCGTGGGTGAACGTATGAAAAAAGGGACAAATACTTAAAACATGCAGAGTAAATTTTAAATGTCATTTGATTCCTATCGTGCCTCTTATTTGTCTAAGTTTGTATAACTTTCAGGCGTCGAGTATATTGTAGGACATAGTATGTACATAAAATACCTGTAGAGTGGAAAACTGTAGATTGTCCTAAAGATATTATCTAACGCTATAGATTTATGTAGGGAACTCTAAATATCAAAAAATCACCTAATGCCCACAGTATTATTAAGACCAATCGTTTCTTTTTGAAATTAAAAAAAATTAAATGGAAAACAAATGATGCATAAATTAAACAATTTCAACCGAAGCATTTCAGTGTAGAGGAATGTTATTCCAAGAACTGATTACATTGCCGTGAAGAATAAGTTAATTCCACACTAAATTTGATATTTTTCCAAAGGAATATCAGGCAAGTTCTAAAATCTGAGGTTTAGTAATGAAGGCGGCTACCGCGGTGATGAACACCATGGTTCCGGATTACTACCGCGTGGTTCCATCTGGGTCAATGACGGTTTCATTGACGATGCAGCGGCAGTGTCTTTGGTTCCTAAGAGAATAATGAAGGCCAAAGTGCCCCCTCTGCTGCTTCGGGCTTGAAGGCGCAGACTGGAATGCCAGCGCAATCATCGTACAGGGACGATGATATTCCTTTATTTGTAAGTAACTAATCATACAAAACTGTAGTGATTACTTACTTGCAACCAACTTATTTGAGTTTGGAAATCCCTAAAAAATAGCAGTCTTAAAAAGGTTTAGAGATTAGAAAATAGTATTCCGATTTTAACTAATTTTGTATTCACTAACTGTTCATTACATTAACATCTTCGTGGATATTTACTCTCCGCTTTTAGAAATACCTTCTAATTAATATTATATAAGTACGCAGATATTAATACCTTTACATGACCACGAATAATTTTACAGGTATGTAAATTTTCGAGGTCAGTACTTAGTACTTATGGTTGCAAAATAAGTAAAATACTTCATAACCCCACTTGCATGAGGTCACATACATTTATTCTCATTTATCAAAGCTCTTTTTCACGTGGGATTTACAATTCAGAGCTGTGTAAAAGCATTAAAAATAAGATACAGCATTTTTTATAGACGGTGTTAAAAACACTAACTTTGGACAGTTCAATAATTTAGATCGGGAATATATGCAAGAACTATGTATTCCTTTGGTTCGTCCTAGAACGCGGAAGGGCGAGGAATACGGCGACGTCCCAATAGCTACGGCAAACAACACGTAAGCTACTGCTAACATGCAACTTGTGTATTCCATAAACCTCAATTGCAGTAACTATTTGGCATCCCACGTATTTCGCAACTTGATACTAATATTTTAGATAATGCGGCCCATTTGAAATAAATGAAATTTTCATAAAAATTGTATTGATTGAAGAAGCAAGAATTCTTTAAATGGTCAATAAAAGGCAATGTTACGTAATTATGTCTTAAAACAATCTTTGTACTAAATACTACTGTTCGTGTTAGGTGCTCAATATAGTGTGTATTTTGAAGCCGGCTACCAAATTAAAAGCACCAATCCCCACTCGTTAAGGCTTATAGATTTGGTGGAAGAGAACATCGTCCGTTTTAATTAAATCCAATCTAACACCCTGCCTCAATGACCATGTTTCCGCACCATGCCTAACTACTCTCCATATCAAAGTTTTGAAGAGGCTTTTCTTAATATCCTTACTCACTGTCCTTGTAATCAACTCTCTCTTTATTTTGATCGTAGACTCTCTTTCTTCTGGCCCTTCGACCTAACTGGCATGGATGACCCTACCAGGAGCAATTGTCATTGCTCCCGGCAGCATAGCTCTAGGGGTTATCGGAACACACAAGCCCTTCCACCATGACAAGGTTATAGTCCCTGTGGAGGGTTGGTACATAAATAAAGTTCTACGTATACATATTTGGTAATGTGCCAAATGCAGAGAAACATCTACTTTACTAAAGGTAGATTAAATGCAGCTTTAATATTGTTTTATATGCAATTTTATTGATATTTTCCGACGGATATTACTAACTAAAGTGAATCTGGCAGAACATAGATGACATCGATACAGGAAGGTTTAGTTGAAAATTATTGCCTGTAGTATTGAAGTTTCGGAATGAATTTTTGTCCTCGATTTGATATTAGCTATTACTTTTAAAAAACTTTTATCAATAAATTTACCATATAAATTTCCTTGACTGTCTTTTCCTCACATATTTAGTGCCCAACCCCTTAAAAAAATTTAAAAGCACATATTTATAGGAGTTTTAAACCAATATTTCAGTAAAACTCATACAAACAATTTCCCTGTAATTTCTAGTGTTATATTTAACAAATTGACTTGTTTCGGGCGTGATGTGGTGGAATTCGAACATTATATAGGAAAGATAGTAAAAATTTTCCCCCAGATAATTTAATTAGTTTAGACCTGAAGATGATGAAATACGTCGAAACCCGATTGTACTATTAAAACATGTCCGGTGGAAAATTGTCACTATCTTTTCTTTATCATTACATTTAATTTTTACTTCAGGGTCATCCATATTCGAGGATATCTGTAGAATATATCGTGAATAAAAACTAAAATTTATTGATGCAAATTATTAGCCTTACATTTTCAGCCCGATCCGGGTCTTAAGTATGCAAAAATTCCACAAAATCGGTACTAACTTAATGATTTATATGGAAAAAAACCCAGTCTTTATTATTGGCTGTCACTTTTTGAAAGCTATATTTGGCGAATATGAATGTCTTAGTTATTTTTCTCCTTTTATAAGGGATATACCATTGATTACTTATTTTTTCAACATCTCAATTACCTTCTTAGTTCATGATGTGGCGAAATTATACAGACCTATAACTAAGTAAATTCTATGGGAAAGTAGTTGAACGGATTTTTCTTGCTTCTTTTCCAGTTTCCTTGCCCAACTTTCAATGGCGAATTGTGTTGTTTACCGGTACCTATGCAATACACTCGGATAAAATGCCTTAATGTAGGAATTCACGACGGTAGAGTAATTCGCTATTCACTCAAAACGTTTACTTTTGTGCAAGTCCGAAGGGAGCGGAGGAGTGCGCACTCGCTGGACTGAGGAAGGGTTGGCTTGGGCCACGTGGATTTGTTTGCGAATGCGAGAAGGCTAACATCTGGGGGAAAAGTGCCAGACTGTTTGTCTCCTGATATTCTTCTTGTCCCTTGTCCTTTAAAGGCTCACACCATTGGAGGGAATGGAAGCTCCGGGACGGTATATAAGCAGGAGCCAAATTCGAGTGGAGTCACTCAGGGGAAGAACATAGACAGTGAACGGTACTAACCCGGCAAATACCTGCACAATGAAGATCGTGAGTATTAAAATTAGGGATTCAATTGATCATCCAAGAGAACTTAAACATGGGGGACATAATTTAACGAACCCTTATTAAGCAAGTGGCAGATAAAAACTAAATTTAAATAATTGATAAAATACAATTATCTAGCACAAGAAATAGTTGTTTTGCTTGTCAGCATATAGAATCAACAAAATCAAGTGATAATTTCTATACACTGGCAAGAGTGCGCATGTTGTAAGAAGGTGGAAGCTAAAAATATTACTTTGGGCGCACGCAAGCATAATTCGCGTGCAGTATTACGATTATCTTACACGATATTTTGGAATCTGGGTGGCTGATCAAGGGTCATCCAATTGACATTGCCCTTCTCTCCCACCCCCAGGTCGCCATCACACTCCTGAGCCTCGCTGCCCTCACCGGCGCCGAAATCTATGCTCCCCCAGCACCCATCGGCGTGGGGTTCGCCCCCCCTGGAGGCAGCGTCATTGGTGGACCTTCGGGCGGCGTTGGACCCGGAGGCATCGGAGCCACCCTCTCCGGCCCTGGATCCGTCACCGTAGGCTTCACCTCCGGCCCCGGAGGAATCTCCGTCGGCGGCTCTGGGTCCCCCGGCTCTGGTGGGGGCCTTGGGTTCGCCCCCGCGGCCCCCGGGAACTTCCTGCCACCGTCCGGAGTCGGCTTTGCCCCCGGTGCCCCAGGCAGCTCCTCCTTTGCCCCGGCATCCACCTCCTTCACTCCGGGCCTCTCTGCCTCTTTCGCCCCACCTCCCAGGGTCCCCGCATCCACCTACGGACCCCCGGGGTTCTAAGTACGTCGATTTTCAAGGGTTAGCAGGTAGGCTATCCCAATTACCCAAGCAGATTACCCGAACTAATTTCCAAAACATTTGGCGAGGACAAGGAAGGGCCGTATTGGCTTCTTCTCAACTCTCATGGCAATTGAGTCCAATGGAAATTTCTATGAAGAGGGCAGAGTGCATTTTGTGTTACTTCATGCACTTTCGTCTCTAACGCATAGATAAGCAAAACAAATATATTGTTTTCAATTTTGTATACCTTTATATGATTGCTCTAATGTTTTCACAATAATTACTTTTTTAAATTCTATACTCATATAAATTAATCTTAATCTGTTACTTATCTGAGATTCAATGTAAAGCAAACTCCTCAGAGATCCACTTAAACACAATCGTTTTCGTTGCAGATTGAAGCCGGCAGCTTCTTGAAGTGCTTCGTCGAAATGCTGATTGCCGAGCCTTTGAGAAGTCACTTCCATTTGTTACCAAAGGTGAAGAAGTTGGTGTAAATACCAGCACTGAGTGGAATTTATGCTATTTACTACTCATGTGAAATAAATCAACAATAAATTACGATCACCAACCTAATAACCATTCATTTACCTTTAAGCATATATGCTCACCAATAATACCTTCCCGTTCAATGAATATACATACATTTAGTCTCATTATATATAATTAAACATATACATGCATAAACATTTATACATGTGAGATATTTATATGCACATACATACATTTATATGAATAAACAACTGAAAACATAGATCATGCAAAAGAGATAGAAGCCATACGAGGATTTAAATTTTCGCGTTACAAAAACTATTCATTGGAAGGAATGAATGAACTAAGGTAAGGAATGGGTGTGTATGCATTGACATCCTTGAAGTTGGAGATGCAGTTTAAAGGGGAGGCGACTGACAGCTGAGGTCATTTGCGCCATTTGGGATAGAAAAAAAAATGTAGGGTGGAGAGAAACCCGGCGACGGCATTAGCCTACTCTAAACGACAGGCTCCAAGAGGTCCGCAGCTTTACGTCCCAGCCGACAGACGGCGTACTCACTCAAAGTGCCCTCCATAAAGCACCTCAAGTAGGGATCGGAATACCACTGAAAAATATCTACCGCCACCGGGATTCGATCCTGGGCCCTCTGAGGTGGGAAGCCAGTACGTTGGCCACCGCTGCATCCCGATCCCGTTGACTTCCTTCCTCAATTCTTTTAAACCCAAGAATAATCTCTGCACATTTTTCTCATTCGCTATAAAGAACTTATCATCGATACCAGCATCGTCATTACTCCCGCAAGCAATGTCTCCGTAGCTGTGGACATCCGGTTAAAAGCAACGAATAAGAGGCTAAGGGGCAGCTTGACAGACATCTTATCTCATGCAGCTATCCCTCCTGATCCAAACCCTATCCACCATTAAGAAATCACACCCCAACACATACATTAACACAGGCCACCATTGTTATGACTTCTCTAGATACTTCAATCACCCCTGAAGAGTATCCCTCTCGTCTCAAACATACGTATCCTCTCTAAACGCCCCACTGTACAATTCCCTAGCACCGATTTCCCTCAAAGACCCACACATTTTTTTCTAGCATGCAATCATGTCACATCTTATAATAGCCACTACGTTTCAACTCATTCAAATTCGTCATTGAAATGTAGTTCAACCCTTCTTTCGCCAATCTCTATCTCCTCGAACAAAATATTCTTTCCCACCTCACCCTGAAATCCTCTCTTTGGCTGAATATATATTCTTCGCCTCCATCATTTCCCCCACTCGTCTCGACTTTCCAGATGTCCAACTCTCCCTCCTCAACAACAGATTCCACACCGCAGTCACAACCCACAAACAAACAGTCTTCACTGCGATCGTTCTCCTCCTCTGATCACTCTGCATTTAACCCCGTATTCCCTTTCTATCAGAAGTCATCGCAACTGCACCCATCTCGATTCCTCAAATGAACCCTCATTCCCCAATATTTCGAGTGACCTTTCCATTAAAGTGAATGTTTTTTTAGAGAAGCAATTGAGCTATTTCACCCGACGTTGTCTCCTTGTACCCCAGTGCAATTTCATACCTATGTCACTCAGTGAAAATGTCTAAATAAATAAGACAAATTGTTCGATCTCATTTTATCATTAATCTCTTTTAATTTACTGAGGAGGGAGAAATAATTACTTATTAAATATATAACCGTGTAATTACCCTTACCCTCAGATTTTACCCAGATGGTCTTATCTTTGAGTATACACGCATTATGGGACCCACTTTTCTGTCAACAGTGAACACAAGTTTACTGGGGATCTGTTTTTATTCATTTATTTCCACAACTTTCATTTGGAGAAATTCCCTTGAGCAGCTTTAACAAAAACACCGCCATGCTCACTTCTAAGATGCGTAGGAATGAACTACATTAGAGAGAAGGAATACATCGACTCCATCTAGACAAAGAATTAACTTCTTTGAGATATCATTCTTTTCCTTATTTCCTGCCAATCAGAGATACGAAATTTCATGCAACTGGACGTCATATTCTGAGGTACCAATGATAAAAATCGAGGAAAAATGGAGAATGAAAGGAACTTCATTTGTTATTTAAATTCCGCTCGTTCCTCATTTTTCATCCAATAGTTTGTTCCAAAGTAGACTTTAGTCCGAGATACCTCAAATATTAGAAAATGAAATAGGAAACGGACGTATTAGGGTAGATGAAACTGGTTATCTTCATTTTAAATCAGGGTTTCTCAGTGAGTTCGTTGAGATGGTAGGTGTTGTCGAGTGACGGGGAAAAGCACGCTCAATCCTGATAGGCGCTACGCCGGCTGAATGTTACATAAGGTTCAGGTTAGTCTTACTTCCGCTCAGGGTTGAGATATGTCCGAAACACAACAGTTCGAGTGTAACTTGAACAATCTGTATGATTATACAAAACACTGGATCCTTTATTTTAGCCACATTTGTCATCTCCCGATTTTTCTCCGTACATCTTCGTCAGTTTGCAGTAACAGCATCGATCAGTCAGTCTGCCTTATGGGCTCCAAAATATCTCCTTTCTTTTAGTAGCATGCAAACTACCACAGTACTATTATAATACTATAACAGTAACTATTAACGGCATCTCCCGCAGTTTCTTGAAATGAACAGCCTAAGTGTTTGAAATTGGCTTTAACCTCGTGGACTGTGGCGCCTCGCGCACGACTACGAATGCCTGTGACGTTGTATGTACGGTATTTCGTCACAACATCTTGTTCCTTTAAAGCCCCCAAAATTTCAGAGTGTAAGAGGACGTCTCGGTAGCTTAAATGGTTAAAGCACTCGGCCGGATATCGAGGGATCCGGGTTCGAATCCCGGTCAAGGCGAATGATTTTTACACTCTGAAATTGTTGCATTATAATACACGCATAGCGGATGACTCCGTTAATAGTTACTGTTGCGGCATCTCCCGCAGTTTCTTGAAAGTAACACATTTCAGTTATACATTTGAAATGGTATGCATTAGAAAATCATCTACAATATAAAATAATTTACATGAAAGTAGTTTTTTCACGGCACACTTGAATTTAAAGGAACTTTTGATATTTTTAATATAAGCAGGCAATTTATTGTACATAAGTATTCCCTGATGATCTATCCCTTTAATCGTTTTATTTACTCTGTGCTGACTTACATGGAATGCATTTTGGCTTCTCGTATTATGACTATGAAGGTCACAGTTTTTAATAAACATGTCTTGATTTTTGTTAATAAGAGACACTGTTTCAAGAATGTATAGACAAGGAAGAGGTAAGATTTCTAGTTTTTCAAAAATAGGTTTACTGGGAGCTCTAGTATTAGAATTAGTTATTATGCGAATAATCTTTTTTTGCATTTGAAATAATTTTGGAAGAAATATAGAGGAGCCCCAAAAGGGAATACCATAATGGAGAAGTGACTGCACATAGCCAAAATATATAGTTCTCATGCCTGAATGCAAATAATTTCCTTGAGTACACGGAATGCATAACAGATTTGTGCCAGTTTTTGAGATAAATTATTAATATGTTCCTCCCATGAAAGATTAGAGTCAATCCAAATACCTAAAAACTTTGTTACCTTCAGTTCTTTTATGGGCCAACTGTTAATTATTGGATATACATTTATTAACTTCTTCTTGAGATTGAAGTTTAAATAATGGGTTTTACTAACATTTAAATATAGCTTATTGTCAGTGAGCCAGTTTATCAAATTATGTGTAGTTTCCGTTACCTCGTACATTAACTGAGTGGGATTATGGTTATTAAAAATTAAGTTAGTATCATCAGCAAATACCATTGTATTGGAGAGTGGTAAATTTTGAGGTAAATCATTTATGAAGACTAAAAATAGTAGTGGTCCAAGAATGGAGCCTTGCGGAACTCCACAAATAACAGAAGTTGTACTTGATTCAGATGAATTTATTTCAATATATTGTGACCTATCAGTTAAATATGATTTAAACCAGTCCTTTGCATTGCCTCTTATACCATATGTTTCTAATTTTTTTAAAAGAATAACAGCATACCCTTTGGCATCTGAGCTACTGAGAATTCCTCCCTTCTATCGCTTGTGTCATTATTGGGTTGAACCATAAGGCCAAAAGTTTTCTTAAAATCGAAATACCCACTCCTCTTAGCATCTGTGTATTCTGAGTATGTCTCCCGTCAATTAATATAGTCGTTTTCGGAAGGAACAAAAATGTTCAGATTGTCATAAAAATGCCAAAAGATTTTTTTTGGACATTTGATTCTTGGGAGGATTTCACACGCCAAGCCATCATGTCATTTTTGAGGTGAAACAAATCGGTCAAATTTTCTTAAAAATCGCAATACCCCCCTTTTTTAACATCAAGGTAGAGACATTTTTAGACATCCGAGGTTGCCTCCCGTCAATCATTGATTTTGTTTTTGGGATGAACCAAAATATTTGTATAAATCGCAATGCCTTTGGCATCTTCGGATTCTGAGGACACCTCCCGTCAATCGCTGGTGTCATTTTCAGGGTGTACAAATAATGTCAAATTTTCTTAAAAATTTCAATACCTCCCCTTTCGCATGTAAGCCGCTCAAAGATACCCCTTCCATCCCTAGGGCCATTTCCAGTGTGAAACAAGATGATTTAATTTTCGTAAAAATATCGATTACCCCCTTTTTGTGTATGTGAATTCCTAGGAATACCTACAGTTAATCACTTTTGTCATTTTCGAGGGCAAAAAAATGCTAAAAGTTTCTTAAGAATCGCAATACCCCCCTTTGGCATTTGAGCTGTCCAAAGATTCTACCAGATAATGGCTGGAGGTGTGAAACATAATGGTCAAGCTTCCCTTAAAAGTGGCAAAACGCCCTCTTCTGTGAACTGAGCTGCCCGAGGATGAGTTCCGTCCCTCGATTGTGTCATTTTCAGGGAGAAATATTATTGTAACATGTTCGTTAAACTCGTAATCCTCCCTCTTGGCATCTGTGTATTCCAAGGATGCTTCCCGCTGAACGCTAGGGTCACTGTAGGTAAGAATTACATTGGTAAAATTTCATAAAAATTGCAACACCCCTCTTCTTCTCCTCTAATACTCGGCTTCTGAGTCGCTCTAAAATGCCTCCCATCAATCGCTGAGGGCATTCTCTGGTGAACAGAATAGGTCAAATTGTCGTAATAATAACCAAATCAATTTCGACATCTCAGCCATACGAATATGCGTCTGGTTGAGCGCTTGACGTTTTCCCAAAGAGTTCAAAAGAAGTGTCAAATTTTCGTTAACATCGCAAATAACCACTCTTTCACATCTTAGTCGCAAGAGGATTCTTCCCGTAGATCGCTGGTGCCATTTTCGTGGAGAACCAAAATGGTTAAAAATGCATAAATCTCGCAATGCTGCCTCTTTGGCATCTGAGCATTCCGAGGATGCTTCCCATCGATCGCTGGTGTCATTTTTAGGGTTAACCAAAATGGTGCCATTTTCGTGCAAATCTCAACACCTCAACATTGCCATCTGAGCTGCCCGAAGATTTTTTCTATCGATGGCTTGTATCATTTTCAGGTTGATTCAAAATAATGTAGTTTTCTGAAAAATCGCAAACACCCCCTCGGGCATCTGAACAGTCTGAAGATCCCTCGCGTCGATCGCGGATACCATTTCCGGGGTGGTCAATTTTTGTATATGGTCAATATATATGAAATATATTGTCAATTTACGTATAATTCACAATTCACCCCTTTTTGGAACCTGAGCTGTCCGAGGTTGTACTTCAGCATATAAAGGCTCCAAATTTGTAGTACTGAGCACCCCAGATTACAAGAAGGAGGTCAAAAGACAACTTAATCATATGAAGTCACTCCGACTGAACAAAACTATATATTTTCAAGCTATCATATCCTTTCTTAAAAGACAGAGGTCCTCCGGAAAGCCTATCCGACGAAGATGTCTCAATTTTATCACCAAATTATCCCACTAATCCTTAGTTCTATATTCTCCCAAGAATTCTTAAACCATAATAATTCTTGCCGACCTATTGTTTCTTCCCATAATAGTCCAACTGGACACATTTGTTGAACACCATCTGCAGCCACCTGACCAAGCCCTGACGTCAAACATAAACTACATACATTTCTAGAAAAACAATTGAAATTTCTCTCCTCAGCCTGATTATGGTCACCATTAAATTGACCTCCCCACACAAGGTCCACTACAAAATTAATGCCCATTCTCTGCTAAAAATAGATTTATTGATCGCACTTGTATAAATGCTTAAAAATCTTCAAAAAACTCTCCCTCTGCATCAATACAATTGATTTCAGGGTGTCTTCCATGCCTGGAAGTCACCCTGAAACTTCTCGTTGGGAATGTCTCTCAGGAACGTTGTAACATGCTTTTGGACGTTTTCCACGGTCTTCCAATGCTTTTATTTCAGCTCTCCCTGCAGTCAGAGAAACAAAAAAAAAGTCGCACGGAATCAAGTTGGGGTGCTCTGGGCCAGGAAGTTGGTAACGATGAAGGACGTGTGGTTGGGGGAATTGTCATGGTGGAGTTTGACCGTGTCTTTGATGCCAGCCCACATGCGCGCGACCTGGCGTTTCAATCTCTTGAGCCCCTCCAGGTAATAGGCTGAGTTGACAGTTGACCGGCTGCGTTGGAAGGGCAGACTCCCCCCCCCCCACCACATTTCTCGATCGGTTTTACCGCGCTACTATGGACAGTCGCGTCACAATAAAACCATGCGCATTACTTTCATAACAATAAGGTCTTTCCTCTCTTTAAAATTTCCTATCCAAACGCCTAACTCCACAAGTCCCTAGCACAGATTTCCATGCACAATTTACAAAATTCATTCTCACATGTAATTATTTCAAAGTCAACAATAACCTCTACATTCAGATCAAAGGTTGTACCATGGAAAGTAGGTTCAGTCCTTTGTATGCCAATCTCTAATTTGATCTCTTCCAACAAGACTAAATCCTGAAATCCTTACATTACTAAGATGCATATGCAATATTTTTCTCGTTTGACAACATGGCATGGACTCCCTTAAATCTCTTCGCTCAATACGGCATCGCCTGCATCCTTCCTTTACCTCATTTCCTCCACTCAATTCACATTTTTTGATGCTCAAATCCCCCTCATCAACAACGAATTCCACACCTCGGCCTATATCAAACTCACAAACAAACAACTGTATCTTCATTTCACTAGCTGTCATTCTCCCCATACCTTTAAGTAAATCTGGTTGGTACTCTCTTTCTATTCGAGGACACCCCATCTGCAACAAACCCTGTTTCCCTAAATATATTCCTGTCGAGGCTTCATGCCTCTATTATCCGACCCAATTTCTATTCCATTACCATTTCAAAGTTTTGACGAGCTATTTCTAACATCCTTATTCGTTGATCGACATGGAACCCTAAATATAACCGCTAAGGTGCACATACCGGGAATGGAACATAAAATTAATTTTCGCTTAATTTTTGGTTACATAACATGTATCAAAATATGCAAATGATGTAGATGAAGATAGGTGCATGACGACCATAATGAAGTTAGGCATACTAATCACGTACTTGTCAAAACATTGGAAAAGATGAGCTGTTAGTATCCACTTAAAATAATAATCCACAAGAGAAAAGATAATGTCAGATGAGACAATGTCAACACACTAGGGCACCTAGATTGAAAAAATATAAAACCTCGCGCGGTTGCTTATAGGTATTCTAATCATTATATTTCGGGCAAAAAATAATACCTGAACTCTATCTGTTCTATACATATTCTCCATGATTTAATCTACGGGACCTCTCCTATATTAGTACAATGTTTGCCTCACCTCATCTTATCATGAGAAATAATACATTTTCAACATAATCGCTAAAGAGATCTCCTTATTTATGGATGAGATATACATTGCACAGGCCTACAAAATTTTTTTTTTTTTGGTGCCGGGAATCTTTATGATGATTTTAACTATATTTGTAGAGCTGAATCCAAATATGAAATCCGTTTTTATTTAACGGCTCTACTTTTTTAGATATGACACATCTTACGATTAGTTGTTTCAATATTTGATATATTCCGGAAAATAATTTTCAAAGTTAAATAAATATATAAGTATACTAATTTATAACCACTCTGTGGTGTTCCTTTTATTTTCAATAAACTGTCAATAAGTTTTATGTATATTTCTATATTGTAGGCCAATGAGATAATTATTAATATAATATTCCCATATCATCATGTAGAAGATTTTTTACGTAAGTAACAACATATCAATATCTTGAAAACTATAGCTGATAGGAAAAAACTAGTGTCATGATTGAATTCAGCACCCCAATTGTTCTTAAAATCAGCATTAAAAGCTCCGGCACCAAAAACACTGTTGGCCTGTGTTATCTGTAATTTAACCTTTGCTCCGTGACTGATTACCAACCAAGTTCTTCATTCGATTTCAATCCCTATTTTGACTTTTTTTTCGCCATCCAGTATGAATGAACCAACCGAAGATATTCTAATCTACGTCATATTCTCATAGTCATAAAAAATATTTGGTCTGTTGTCTTTATAATGAAGATGCTCTATGTATTCTGTCCATGTCCGTTGAAACTAACCTGATCCAATGTTAATTTTCCTGAATTATTTTTGTTTGTTTGCTCGGATTTTCCCTTCTCAATAAAATACAGATTCAGGTGTTATGTGATGGAACGGTTCCATAATAACAGAGACGAAAGCTCAAGTAATTTTCCACTTAATAAAGATTTATTTTCGACTAGCTTTGATGTACTACATAATTTAAAGTGCTTTGTTGTCAAAACCCTTCCCGCATGCAAGGAAGCAGCCAAGAATGTTGTGCTCGTAACAGTATTGCTTTCCCTGCTTTGTTTGTTTTCAAGTTTCTCTTCCATCCCTGGTCTCTTTCTCTCTCTCTCTCTCTGCGGGGAGGGGGGGCGCCTCCCCTTCCTGCCTGCTGCGGTGTGCCACATTCCCTAGCCGTGCCTTTGAGATGCCCATGTGATAGTACAATTTCCCCTTCTTACTTTTCAGTTGTAATTTGCCACGTTATTGGATTCATTTTTACAGCAATTATAGGTCCAAGTGAATGTTAATTGTTAGTATATGTATTTGCATGCGTGTAAGTTAAAATGTTTTTGCATGGATATATACACCACCCTCTGAGGGTATTGGTTTGCATGACTATGTTAGTTTTGCATGTGGTTTTACCCTCTTTTACGGGTGATGACCTGACACTACCCCGCCAGACGCCCCTGCGAGGGGTATTATGAACGTGTAGATGCAGATGAATTGACCACCGTGACTACCTTGTGGTCATCCTCCCGGGACGCGTCGCGAATGAAGCACCCAGTTTGGGGTTCCCGCTCCCTTCTGCCCGGCTCTTCTTATTTCCATCATTCACAACCTATGAGAGTTGCAAACAATCCTCGCACGAGCCTCCCTCCCCCGCTCGTGACAAAGACTTTCCAGGAAGTGTATTGCATCCGCGAGTGAATCGGACTTTCACACGAATCCCAATAACCACTCTATCCACATAATTCGTGCTTCCTGTTCGTGGCTGTTTGCATAGCCTGGGGCATTTGGATAAAGGCATATGAGACGCTGTCAACAGGTGTTTCTACCTTGGATTGTTGTCGTGTGACCGCTGTCAGTGTTGACATGCCATTGAGCAACTGAGATCCACTCTTGCCAAAGCGCTACACGCTAGAGGAGACCTTCGAAGTTCAATATTCAACGCAACTATTAGAATTAAATCAATCGCCTAAGAGATATTTCCGCATTATTAATATTGCCGCTACAGCAGCCACTGTCGACTATTCGGACCTCACGGACTACGAATGTGATTTTTTTAATTGAAAACCGATATAAAATGATGGTCTCAAGATACCCATACATTAATGTGATAAGATCCACATTACTGTAATATTTTTGTCACTTTTTTAAAAATTCCTTCGCGGATGATCTAACAGATATCTACTTACTTACTTTCCGGGCATCTTATATAAGTTACAGTCAGATTATAAAATAAATAAATATATATAATTGAATATGCTAAAGAGAGGGATAGTTGAATAGTTACTCTGCCTTCACGATGGAAAATGTTGCTATTTTAAAGAAATTGTTCTAAATGCCCAAATTGACGTTGATATGTCCAAAATTACGTAACTATGGATTTATATCGTCGTAAATTCGAAAAAATAAAGGTTATCAACGAATAAATACTTCCTTCTTTCTATAAACGCGATGATGAAATATCAACTTTTAAATTGTTTTAGTTTTATTTAGCACGGTGCGAGCCACCACAAGGGTGTGTGACAAGATGATTCCACACTAGACTATCGTTGACCCAAAATACCTTTCCCTTCTAGCGCGGCCAAAAAAACTTTATTTTATCCTGATCCTTCATCGCTCGTGGAAAAAATTACATCTTAAATCTATCTGTTCTACAGTTAATCTCTATAAATTTTATTTACATAATCTCTCTTGTTGCAGTACGGCGGGTTAAATGAAATATGTGTTGTCTCCAGCGTAACATTATTGAATTTGCACAACATACTGAAATGAAATGAAATCATTGACTTTGTGATTACACACACTTTTTTGAAAATTCCACACAAAAGTGTGTGGATTTGCAAAGTTAATAATTTCATTTCAATATTCAATAAAATATAATCAAAATCATTGGTAAAGAGGGATCCTTGCAGTTTATGCAAGAGATTCAA
The DNA here is from genome assembly GCA_037158775.1 of Hetaerina titia. NCBI lineage: Eukaryota > Metazoa > Arthropoda > Insecta > Odonata > Calopterygidae > Hetaerina > Hetaerina titia. The sequence continues at coordinate 99,649,157 of CM073774.1, read as the reverse complement.
ACTGTTATTTAAACTTCATTCCGTGGATAATTTCCAGTAAAGCTGCTCTAATATTTTGGATACGCTACTAAGTGTATCATAAGAACATTTCACAAACCTAGGTCTTCTACGCTGAACGCCATTCAATTCGGCAATTAATCCAACTTCGTGAGGATCCTATATACTAGCAGCATATTCTAAATGAGGCCTAACCGACGACAGATAACACTTCTCTTTGACCTTTTCATCACATTTACCAAGTACTCTTCTAATAAATCCTAATTTTTTGTTAGCTTGGTCCACATATTCCCCGTACGTGTTTACCCAGGAGTGATCGTGAGTGAGGGTAACGCCTAGGTATTTAATTGAGCCTACACATTCCGCTTCGGTGTTCCCAATGCAGAAGGTGTTCGGAAGGATATAGCATTTTTTTTACGAAAAATTATCACTCGCACTCTTTTGAGTTTAATTCTAATTGCCAAGAGTCATATTAGTGTTTTATAGCGTTAAGGTAATATGATAAAGCTGCTCTGTCCATTGGATTACAGATATCACGGTAAACCGCTGCATCGTCGGCAAATTAGCGTAGTGACTACGAGGAAAATCTCATCAACGTAAAGTAGGAATAAAAAGGTCCGATAACACTTCTCTGTGGAACACATGAAGTAACAGGCACTGGCACATTTAACCTAATTTCATCTATGACTCTTTGTACCCGACCATTCACTAAGTCATTAATGCAATCCAGGATTTTTTTATCTATGCCATATGCTTCTGGCTTTGAGAGTAGTTTACTATGAGGTACTTTGCCAAAGTTTACATAAAATTTAGAAAAATCGCGTCCACTGAAACATTGCTCTATCCCGAAATAAGAAAATCATGAGTAAAAAGCGCAAGTTGTATTTCGCAAGATCTACCTTTTAGGAAACAGTGCTGATTATTTACATAAGATTATGAACATCTTAAATAGAATACCACGACTCACAGGTGGTAACCCGTTTTTTTCGAATTCAAAAGGAAAAAGGAAACTTCTGGATGGTGAATAACGAGATAAAGAGGCTTTTGAATCTCATCCACGACAGAAATGCATGACGAACAAACTTGCAGAAGTGAGGATTCGTCGAATCGATTGCAGTTCCAATGCCTTCCTCGATTTGATTGGGCGCTCACACGTCCTTTTCACATTTTCGATTCTCGGATGCCGTGTTTGCGCTTCTTTTATCAATTCTCGCACGGAGAGTTTGCCATGGGAACTTAACTTGAACTTCGCCGCTGGATGAATGCATCGCCATTGTCAACGACACGTTGAAAGACGCCAGCACCACCGTCTCAACGTGAGACAAGGAAGAAACCCACAGTCTCCATTCCAGCTGACATTGAGACCCCAACCACTATTTACGAGGTTAAACTTTTATATTGGTAGGGCTGAAGCCTTTCAGAAAAAGGTTTGTATCACATAACGATGGCCCATTATCGCCATTTTCACAAATTCACTGAAAAGGTTCAATATTAATCGCTGATAAACAAATACTAAACAACGTGGGATATTCAAACATAAAACATATGCTTTATAAATTTGATACTTTCTAATACAATGATTTTTTCAAAAAACTACCACCATCTCTAGTTCAGGACGGGTACTACCGGGACAACACACTGAACTTTAACCGTGTTGGTCCAAACTTTAACCGTGTTGGTCTTGTCTTAACATCCCTACTCAACGTCCCCGTCATCAACTCCCTCCTCCTTGAGAAAGCCTCCTTGCCTAGCGCAATTCTTCTCCTTACGTCCCTACCACTTTGACCGTGTTGGTCCAAAACACTTCCGAGATACGTAAACTGTTCTATCTGCTCTATTTTTACCCACCTATTTTAATATTCAGCTTAGCCTTTTTCTTTCTGGAAAATCGCATAACCTTTGTTTTATTAATATTGATTCTCATGCTATATCTGTCGCGCTGAAACTCCAATTCACTCAGCAATGCTTGCAACCCCTTGGCTGACTGAGCAACTAATGCTTGATCATCAGCAAACCTAACCGATGTTACGAATTTCCCTCTGACTTTCATTCCTACCTCCAGTTCTTCCCATGCTTCCTTAATCATTTCCTTCACATTTACATTGAACAACACCGGTGATAATGGGCAACCCTGCCTTACACCTCTTCCTAACACTGCCCATCCGGACTCTCCGTTCCCCACTCGCACCTGAGCAGTCTGAGACATGTACAGGTTGCGGATCAGTCTCCTGTCCCTCCAATCCATTCCTATTTTCTGCAATACACGCAATAATCTTTCCCAATTCACTCTATCAAACGCTTTTTCGAAATCTACAAAACAGGCAAAAACGTCCTGATTGTATTCTATATTCCTCTCGACTAGTGATCTCATTACTGCAATGGCATCACGCGTACCTCTTCCTTTCCTGAACCCAAACTGATCATCCCCTAAGTAATCATTTGCCTTACTCTCTATCCTTTTGTTGATGATCCTGAGAATAACTTTAGCTGCGTGGGATATCAAACTTATTATTCTGTAGTCCTCACATGACGCAGCCTTTACCTTTTTCGGAATAGGAACTAACACTGATCTCACCAAGTCTTCCGGCCAGATTCCTTCCTCATAGATACTTCGAATCAGTCCATATAGGGCCTTCTTCCCGCATTTTCCTAAACATGTCAACAGTTCTACAGGTATGTTGTCCACCCCCACGGCCTTATTTGGTGTCATCTGCTTTAATGCCTTTTCTATCTCGTCGTCGAGTATGCCTGGACCTAAGCTATCCTCATCTACATCATGTTCCTTTTCTAAGTCTCAACCTGTTGGCTTAAGTTATTTATAATACTGTGCTTTTATATATTTCTTCCCTCTATCTTTTTCTCATGGATCTTTTTTGTGACATCTATTATTTTACTCGACTCATCTCTGATTGTTAGCACAATTTGCACATATTTGCAAACTATATGATTTATTTCTTTATTGTATACCAATACATACCAAGATGACACTCAAAGGCGAATCGAGGTTTCATTTCAAAACACTTCGAGCACCATTTCGTGAGTAATGAACGCGGAGGCGATGTCTAGCACCACGTGGGTCTCGGAGGGGCGCAGACATATTCTCTCTGGAGAGCGATCCTCATCGTTCGAGGGTGTGAGGGAAGGGGTGAGGGGACGCAAGGGCCAGGTGCAAATGCAATGCCACAGACAACGCGCCTTTTATTCATTCACTCTAGACTATTTCGACAGTTGATAAAAGAAGAGCAAACACCGCATCCAAGAATCAAAAATGCGGAAATGAGGCATTAGCCCCAAATTAAATCGAGGAAGGCATTGGGACTGCAATCGATTCGACGAGTGCTCGCTTCTGCTTCAAGTTTGTTCGATATACATTTCAGTCGCGGATGTCACGGCATACATTTAAATCGCGTTGTAATCTCATGGGTTTCCATTCAGAGGTTTTAATTTTGATATTTTAATCAACTTTCGTTTCAACTACAAATATGCGACTAAATGTTGGCTAAAGAATACTTGCATAATTGTTCTACTCAATCTTTTGCCTTTTGATTGTGGTACGATTGCTCTAGATTATTTTGGGTTTTTTGTTAGAGTAACATGCTTCAAATCGATATAATTCAATAAATGTCATTTTAATGGATATTTTTACATGAATATTCTGGTTATAAAATCAAGAAACAGCTTTGTCACTAACATTTTCTAGTCATTGTTTTCGGTACCTAGACACACTGGCCATGATAATACTTTGAAATTGCGAAAGATCAAAGAAGAGCTTTCGTGGCACAGATATCAGAGACTCTAGTGATAGAGGTTTTTAAAATTATTAAAAAAGCCTCTAAAACATCTACTTTGTGTTCCAAACGACAGATTTTACAGTAATTAATTTTAAAAAATTGGCTTTGATTTTGAGCGAAGATGTCATGATTAAAATTATTATTCTAGAAATCGCCAAAAATTTAACAATAAAATTTTATAATTTCGCTTTGAAAATGTCATCAACCCAAGTACAAATTAATTCAAAACATATTATTTTATGATACTTTGATGGAATAAAGATCTACTTTGCTTGGATTTCTCTCAAAATACTAGAATACGTAAGTTTCTACGCGTGTTTCAAAATGGTTTTTCTTTGTCTTCTGATCGCGGCTTTCTTACCCTATGCAAGTAATCTTGCGAAGGAGTTCAGTAGTAGAGAATCCATTCCTCCTCTCTTCATCTCTCTTAACATGCACACTCTGCCACTTTATGCCTTCCCGTTAGAGGTACCTGGGTGGTCTGAAAAGTTTCCGACTCAGAATATTTCAGAAAAAATGTCTTGTATCTTTGTTAGGTCGGAAACTTTTCAGGCCACCCTTGTAGTTCCCAACTCGCTATTCACTCTCGCATTATTTACGATTGGGAGCATATCCTATTTGCTTTACTTATTTCCGTTAATCATATAAAAAATTACCGATATAGCGTTTTCAGTCATATTTTCACGAAGACACCTAAAAGAACTTCGACAACGTCCATCGCTTCGAAGAGAAAAATTACCGCCCACTCGTTAAAGCGATCTCACGCAACGAATCAGCAACGAGGTTATGGAATGCATACGGGACCAACTAGCTGTGAAGGAAAATATCTATTTCAGTTTATTTACTATATATTTTGTTAGTATGAGGGCTAAATCAAAGCTACAAGAGGTCACGATAACATGTGTTACCCACGTCACGCCATTTTAATGCACGGCGGCTGGCCAGAATGTAGTTTAGCGTGACGGTGGATAAGAGCTAGAGCCACCATCTTGGTGTTTAAATGTCCCTATAATCAGTACGCATCCTGCTGTAGTAATATGTGTAGACTGTGGTTCTTCTAGTTTGCTCATCGCAAATTGTTAAAATGTGCGGAATAATAGAAAATTCCCCGAGTTTCTTCAGAGATGGAATTGAAAGGCTTGCGTATCGTTATGATTAATACCTCAATTTTAATGACGACTATATTAAACATCTACATCTACATAAATACCCTGCGAGCCACCAAATAGGGTTGTGGCAGGGGGTCTCGCACCAGGAGGAAAGGGTAAGGGATGAAGGGGTTGGGATTTTTCAAATAGGCGGGGGAATCTGTAATATTATATTCTGGTTTCTTATCGTTCTAGGAAAAAATGACATTTTGAACCTGTCAGCCTTGCAGTCTATCTCTCTAATCTTATATTCGTGATCCCTCCGGACGTAACACGTTGGAGTTCGTATTATATTCTTGATGTCATCGGAGAAGGGCCCATCTTTAAATGTTTTTAATAAGTTTAATCTATATTGTAAACGCCGCTGCGTAAGAGAATCCCAACCTAAATTGTCTAGCAAAGTGGATACGCTGCTGCGTTGGCCATAACAATGTTTGACAAATCTAGCCCCCCTCCGCTGAACTCGATCTAATTCCGAAATAAAATTTATGTTTTGAGGATCCCACATACTGGCAGTATACTCTAGGTGAGGCCTGACCAAGGCAAGGAAACATCGTTCTTTCACTTTTTCGTCGCATTTACCGAGCACTCTTTTCACAAATCCCAATATTTTATTAGCACGACCACATATTTCTCGTACGTGTTTTCCCCAGGACAGACCGTGAGCAATTTTTGCACCCGAGTATTTAAAGGAATCTACCCTCGCGATTTCGGTTTGTTTCACTTTGTAACTATGAGGGAGGGAATTAATATTTTCCCAAAAATGTATTACTACACATTTAAAAAAAATTAATTCCAATTGCCATGTGTCGCACGAATTTTGAATTGCATCTATGTCGTTGGCTAACACGACTCTGTCTTCGTGACTTCAAATGCCCCCATTGATTACTGCATCATCGGCGAAAAGACGGAGCTTACTATTAACTACGGTACTGAGGTAATTTATGTAAATAAGGAATAAGAGGGGACCTATGACACTTCCTTGTGGTACACCCGACGTAACCTTGACAGAATCGGATGATTCACCGTCCAGGACGACTGTTTGGACACGGTCACTTAAATATTGTTTAATCCAGTTAATAATACTCTCGTGTATTTCATAATTTTCCAGTTTCGCGAGTAATTGGCAATGAGGGACTTCATCGAAAGCTTTCTTAAAATCTAGGAATATCACATCAACTGGAATATTACTCTCACCGGAGTTCAATACATCATGTACAAAAAGTGCGAGTTGAGTTTCGCAGGATCTACCCTTGCGGAAGCCGTGTTGGTTATTATTCAATAAATCTTGGCTATCGAGGAACCTTATTATGGAACTAACAATGATGTGTTCAAGAATCTTACAGTAAATGGAGGTGAGCGATATTGGCTTATAATTACTGGGGTCCTCCTTGTCTCCGTTTTTAAATATGGGTGTTACAGAAGCTACCTTCCAGCCGTTTGGCACGCTTTCTTTTGCTAATGATTTCTTAAACATTGTATCAAGATAAGGGGCAATTTCAGCAGAGAGTTCTTTATACACACGCGCCGGTATCTCATCAGGTCCCGGAGATTTGTTGGGGTCTATGTTTTTAAGGAGTAATTCCATTCCGTGGGTGGCAAAATAGATTGCTTGCATTGACTGCTGAAATGTTTTTGGAAGGTTCTCGGGTATATTCTGTGAGCATATGTTGAAAACACTCAGGAAGAATGAGTTTAATATGTTGGCTTTCTCTAAACTACTCGTTACTTTATCCCCCTTTTAGGTATTCAATGAGTTTACGGTGGACTCTTTTCCCTGCACTTCCCTGACGTAGGACCAAAACATCTTTGGGTTATCGTTCAAATGTTCACCAAATTTTTTCCTTTTGAATTCCGCTGGCGCCTTCCGGAAGGCCTTCATGCAGAGGACCTAGATGCTTTGTAGTTTTGCATGGTTTCGTTCATTTTATCAGGGGAGGAATCTTCATTGAGTTTTTCATTCTGGCATGGCACACCCTTCGCCGCCTAAGGGATTTCCGTACTTCAGAGTTGTACCAACAGGGTTCCTTATTCTCTTTTATAAGTTTACTAGGTATAAATCTCTGTATTGCTAAATGTGTTATTTCAATAAAATTGTTCCAAGTATTCTCGACACTACTTGTTTTGCTTAATTCGTCAAATATAAAAAAGGAACGTTCTAATTCACATTTTAAGCCATCATAGTCAGCTTTATTGAACAAATAAACCTTTCTCTTAGGTTTGTTAACTTTATCCACGCTTAGAGAAAATTTTAGCATTTACATTCCTAGGATCAATGATTCCGTCAATAACTTCTATATTTCAGACCTTTTCGGGTATATTTGTGGCTAAAAGGTCAAGAATGTTCTTTCCCCTTGTTGGTGAAGTGACTAATTGATGTAGGGAATTCGAGGTGAACGTAAATAAAAGGGAATCGCGTAAATCCTTGTCTTTACCTTCATTTATAAAACTGTATGAATTCCAATCCATTGTGGGAACATTAAAATCGCCTCCGATAATTAGGCTATGCTCATTGTTGTGGGATGTAAATCTTTGTATCTGTCTTTCTAGATCTGGTATTGAGTTAATGCTATCTTGTGGTGGTCTATAATACCCACAGATATATATTCTTTTGGCTCTGGGTGTTTTCACAGAGCATCAAACACTTTCTATACAGCTATCAGGAAATAACTCGGCTCTACTGACGCTAGAGTTTTGAACCGCAATAAACACTCCGGCTCTATTCAGTCTATCGTTTCTTTAAACTGTGAAGGACTTGGGAAATATTTCGCTGTCTGCGATGTCATCTGTTAATCAACTTTCAGTAATTAAAATATATTTTTAAGGTGTGCCTTTAAAACCCATATAATAAAGCTTTGTTTGGCCACTTGGTTCATATTTTATTGAAAATATAAAAAAGGACAGTCCTCGTGTTTAATCCGGTTTTAAACGCCGTTTATTTGAATCATGTATTTTACCATACCAGGGTAGTGCTAAAAAGATGTAGTTTAACGGTCCTGCCATAAAGAGGATCACTAGGAAATGATTTAACGGTTGGGATGAACATAAATAATTCATTACTTTTAGATAATTTGTCATAAATGATTATAGTAATATGCTTTACGACGATAAATAAGCCCGAGTAAATGTAATCCTGTAAATTATTATTTGAGGAAATTCGCCTAAGCTTAAATAAATAAAAATTTAGAAAGGAGAAGGGGCCGATAGTATTACTCCATAAGTGTTTAGGAGTACTGCAGTGACCTGCTAGGGCTTACTATATACCCTTTCCACAGTCTTATTAATATAGGAGTGACATTAAATGGAATTGGTGAAGTTCCCCATCGCCTATGAATATGTAATATACGTATGGTGGGAAGCTATCTTAATTCATTCATTTATTTGTGTAGTACCCTAAAGGTCACCACTAGGGTTTGTGGTAGGGGGTGGTTACACACGAGGCTAGTTTGGACTCTAAACACTTCTACCCCCCTGGGTGTCTCGAACAACATTATTCCGGTCATTAATTAATAAAAATTGCCAATTTTAATTAATCATGATATTCCACCATACCGCGCCAGAAACGTCTCTTTTTATTAATATCTCTAATTTTATGGACATGAACGGCCAGTGCCGTAGTGCGAAGATATGGGGGAGTTTGTGCCAGATAGTCCCCGGAGCCAACACCTATGCACCTGAACTTCCGGCATTTGTCCTCCGATTTTAAATAATTCATTGTTTCGTAGAAAATGAAAGAAAGCAAAAGTACTGGGCTGTTTCAGGGTGACGTCAGTCCTAAAAAACCACCGAGTTACATAGTTGCACCTTCCTCAAACAAAATAAAAGGTGATTTCATATTTCCTGCAGTTCCAAATTGAACCTTTTATAATCCGTTCCGCCAGGGCATAATAGTACAGAAAAAATATTTTTAAGCACATTAACACTTAAAATTGCTGATAGACATTGATGCATATGTGATAATTAGAATTTTTGGCATGTTCCCTATTCACGCATCGTGCTACTATCCTATTGGAAGACTTTGAATATCTCCATTCCTAACTTATTTGCTGAGTAACTGTACTTAGACGCAGAGGAATGAGACGAAAATATCTAAAACCGCAAATACGTATTTTACCCTCACTATTTCGATTATAGAGGCCGAGCTGGTTTTTTTTAAGATTTGAGATATTTTTTTTAGATATTTTGCTATCCTGCAAGCCACTGCTAAGGTGTGTGACGGGGGGTGAATACACAACAGAATAATTTCGTTTAAGTTTCGAAAGGAGAAGGGACCGATAATATTACTCCATAAGTATTTAAGTATATAAGTCCGCATCCGCTCCTGGGAAACTGTGCGAATTTATCACACTGTTCCTAAACCTGTGCCTAACCATAATATAATCTAACTGGTACCTTTCTGAGTCACCTGGCATTTTCCATGTATACCTTCGCCTTTTGTGATGTCTAAACCATGTGTTGGTGATGACTAACCCCTGTCTCCTGCAGAATTCAATCGCTTTCTCCCCGCGTTCATTCCTCATACCTAACCCATAGTCCCTCACCTCACCACCCTCTCTTCCTTCGCCTACCGTCGCATTCCAATCCCCCATCACTATCAAATGTTTCCCTGCAGGAACACGAGCTGTGTTATATCCTCTAACTCATCGTACATCCTATCGACTTCTTCCTCCTTGTGGTTGCTCGATGGCATGCATACCTGAACAATAACCAAGTTCGTCGGCTCTGCTTTAATCTCTACGAGTAAAATTCTATGAGAATTCTGCCAAGGGGTTTGCAAGCATTGCTGAGTGAATTGGAGGTTCAGTGCGATAAATAAGGGGTGAGAACCAATATTAATAAAACAAAGGTTATGCGATTTTCCAGAAAGAAAAAGGCTAAGCTAAATATTAAAATAGGCGGGGAAAGAATAGAGCAGGTAGAGCAGTTTACATATCTCGGAAGTGTTTTGGACCAATACGGTCAAAGTGGTAGGGACGTAAGGAGAAGAATTGCGCTAGGCAAGGAGGCTTTCTCAAGGAGGAGGGAGTTGATGACGGGGACGTTGAGTAGGGATGTTAAGACAAGACTCGTAAAAACTCTGATATGGAGCGTAGCTATGTACGGCGCGGAAACGTGGTCACTGAAGCAGGAGGATAGATGTAGGTTGGAGGCTTTTGGAATGTGGGTGTGGAAAAGAATGGAGAAGGTGAGGTGGACCGAAAGGAAAACAAATGAGGAAGTACTAGAGATGGTGGGTGAGGAGAGGGGTTTGTTGAGAGAAATCCTATGGAGGCAGGAAAAATGGGTGAAAGGCGTATTGAGCGGTAGTGAAATGTTGAAGAAGGTAATAGAGGGGAGAATGTTAGGTAAACGAGGAAAGGGTAGGAACAGGATAGGGATGTTGGACGGGATGAAGGGAGGAAAGAAGTACACCGAGATGAAGAGGGACCTGATATAGATTAGTTTGATAGGTGGGGAGTCACAAAATGTTTATTTGATAGTTGTGTCCATCCAAAAACCTACCTTAAACGGTAGATTACCTTATAAATAATAAAGTATTTAGGAGTACCGCAGTGCCCCGCTTGGTCTATACCCTTTTCACCGTCTGTCTTACAAGTCTCACTCTCGCTTCAAAATTCAATAATTTTGGAAAAAATTTTGCTGTCACTGTTTCATACCCAAAACATTCAAAACTATTTCATGGCATGAGCCAATCGACATGCCAACATCGTCAGAGAATTCTCTGACTGTGATTCAACGATCACCCATTACTATTTCTATCACTTTTTCCACGTTTACTTCGGTTGTTTATGTGCTGGGGCGTTCGCCATCTTCCACGTCTTCACGACCATCTTGGAAACACTTATGGCACTCGTAAACTCTCGTTTACTCATAGCTGACTCATCATAGGCCTTTGTTAACATTTCACGGATTCTGTTACACTCTATTTCATTTTTACGCAAAATTTGATACAAATTCCTAGATCCATTTCTTTTAACAAACGAAAATCGTCGAGCTCATAAAAACGTCTAACTTTAGCGACTGCCACAGACAAAGTAAACAATTGAACAACAGCTGAAAATTTTATCATACTTTTGGGGCATGTATACCAACATAATAAAAACAAATTTTTACAATCGAACTCTCCAAACGCTCGAAATTTAAAAATTCCAGTTATTTTCTAAACACACCTCGTATGTGTGGTTTGAGACGTTTTCTTGCATTCCTCTAAGCTTCCGAACATGCAATCAACATATCGATTTAAACATAAATAACTGCGAGGATTTCTAAAAGGACATCGATGAAATTGATGTAATCCAAATATGGCGGTGTTCAAAGTAAAAAGAGACGTTTCAGGCGTAATATGGTGGAGTATCATGATTAATTAAAAATAGCAATTTTCCGCAAAATAAAATTGAATGCGAGCGGTTTCGATGTTACTACATCATCATCTGATGACGATGTAGTAACATTGAAACCGGTCGCATTAAATTTTATTTTGCGGAAAATTGCTATTTTCAATTAATGGCGGTGTTCACTGAAATAGTTATCTGTCACAATTTCAATTCCTTTTGATAACAAATGTAAATAGTGGTTGGGGTCTCGATGCGAGTTGGATTGGGGATTGTGAATTTCCTCTGTGTCTCACTCTATGACGGTGGCGCTGGCGGCTTTCTACGTTTCGTTGACAATGCCGATGCATTCATACAGCGGCGGAGTTCAAATTATGTTCCCATGGAAAACGCCCCGAGCGCCCCCTGGGAAGATTCCTCTGGCAATGTGCACCAAGATGGCACTCAAAGGCGAATCGAGGTTTCATTTGAAAACACTTCGGGCACCATTTCGGCTGAGTGAGTAATGAACGCGGAGGCGATGTCTAGCACCACGTGGGTCTCGGAGGGGTGCAGACATATTCTCTCTGGAGAGCGATCCGAATCGCACGGGAGTGTGAGGGATGTGGGAGGAAGAGGGCCAGGTGCAAATGCAATGCCACAGACAACGCGTCTTTTATTCATTCACTCTAGACTATTTCGACAGTTGATAAAAGAAGAGCAAACACTCAGAACATTGTAAATTTGTTTGGTACACATTTTATGTGTAATTATTTAACATTATTATCGCTTGGGTGCAGTTCAGGTGCTTACTTTTTGCTTTTTTAGTTTTAAGCATATAACAACATTAATTTGGGTACCATCTGCCAGAGAGTAGCGATTGATTGAACACATTTATGAATTTACTTAATGCGTGATTGAATATTCAGGTATTTCATATATAGTGGTTTGGAAAAAAATAAATATTATCTTTATTAACAGCGTCTATTTTTTATTCCATTTTACGATAAGAAAAAATTCCATTACTCAGGATTTTTGAACATATCAACCTGGAAAATAATTTCTTTGTCATTTCGATATCTTCCAACACTCAGATTATTTACCCAAACCTTTATCGCGCTCTTGCCATTCCCTCTCCTGCCCCCCCCTCCCACACCCTCCTGCCCCATCCACCCTCTTCCACCCGTCTTCTTCCCACCTGCTCACTCCACGTTATTTTCTTTCCATTAGATTACGCCTAAGTGGAAGGAGAGAATGCAGACACAACGTAAAAGCCATAATGGCGCTGACTCGTCTAACAGTTAAAATGAAGAGATCTTCTCATGAGAAGATGCAGTCATAAATGCCTGTTCGACTCTATTACGGAAGAGGCCCGTAATTGCGGAAAGTGCACTGAAGAGGAATGAATACGTCATTCAATTTCTCTTTCCGGATATTTTTCAGGAAAAAATTATTACTTGATTGGGTACGGGAGAATAAAAGATTGGATTATTTCAGCACTAAAATTGTGAATCAATACATTTCCGGATATGTGAATCAACAATCCAAAACGAATATCTTCCATTCACTCTTTTAAGAAATCATGCAGTTTCGCTTAGATCTATTTCAGTAAATTAATTATTAAAATGCTGATTTCAAAGCTGAAAACCCTAAAATGTTGCCGTTTGAACGTATGGGATAAGAAGACGGATAAGGATTAAAAGAATCTTCGTTAACCAACAACCAATGAGAGTACTTCAGCGCATCTTTACAGTATAATTTTTCTCTTCCCATGGAATCCCATCGCAAATAATTGTCGAGACATACTGCAGACCGTGAGGTTGCTCCCACAGTGCCTGGGGGGGCAAAACTATGTATGAGCACAGACTTTAAATTGTCACAGACAATCCCTCTTCCAGCTGGGTGGGATACTTCACTGGAACCTGGTGATACTATTCCGATTGCCAGTTGAGTTCGCTCCTGGAGGGCAGATTAGAGTGAATATTCGCTGTACAAAATGATACGCGGGCACGTTTCTGCACGCCGACGCGAGGAACAACCCGATGCATTGAATCTCCATTGTATCTTCCGAGACACCGCTACGATCTGTGGCAGGCGGGGTAAAAAACAATGACCTCTTAATTTATTTATAATATATGTGTCGAATAATTTAAATGATTTAGATTAAGATAGCTACAGGTACTGCATGCACCTCCATAATATAATGAAGTATACTTCTCTACACGCAATACCCTACATGCCTCCCTCTAGCGACAAAATTAATGAGATCTCATATGATTTCAAGATATCTAGGGCAAATACCGGGAGGAATTACGGAAAGCGTTAACCGAAAACAAAAGGCAAAGGTTAGCGGAAAATTTGAAAGAGAATCAAAAAACATTTTGGTCATACATCAGAAGTTCAGGGAAATAAGTCAACAGTTAGTTCACTCAAAACTAATAAGGGTGAAAGAGTAACCAGGAGTTTGGAAAAGGTTAATTATTAAATTCATTCTTTCAAAGAGTCTTCACGAATTTCACACCGAATGCCTTCGTTGATTTACCAAAATCGCGACTGTCGAAAATTGCCGAAAATGCCGAAAATTCAATCAGAAGCAATTAATGAATAACCAGCACGGTTTCCGAAAAGATAGATCCTACGAGATATAACTTGCGCTTTTTGCTCGAGATTTTCTTATTCCGGGAGAAATAAATGTACCAGTGGACGCACTTTTTTTTAGATTTTAAGAAAACCTTCGACAAAGTACCTCATAGTAAACTACTCCCAAAGCTAGAAGCATATGGCATAGATAAAAATACCCGGGGTTGGATTAAAGACTTTTTGAATGGTCGGGGACAAAGAGAAATCATAGATGGAATTAGCTCAAATGCAGTAGAAGTTATTTCGGGTGCTCTCGGGGAAGTGTTAACGGACCTCTTTTATTCCTACTTAACGTTAACGACATTGACTGCGTAGTCACTATTAAGATACTTTTATTTGCTGACGATGTAGTGTTTTACAGTGATATCCGTGATCCTGAGGACACAGCGGCTTTATCAGATGAATTTACTGTTGTGCAACGCTGATGCTACACTTGACAATAAGAATTAAACTTAAAAAAGTGTGAAGTGATACATTTTTAGAAAAAGAGCAATTCACTCCCGAACGTCTACTGCCTCGGAAACACCGAAATAGAATGTTTAGACTCAATGAAATACCTAGGCGTTACCCTCACTCACGATCTCTCCTGGGTGAAACACATACTATGGGGAATATGTTGACAAGTTGACAAAATATTAGGATTTATTAGAAGAGTACTTGGTAAATGAGATGAAAAGGTCAAAGCGAAATGTTATATGTCGCTGGTAAGGCCTCATTTAGAATATGCTATTGGTATATGGGAACTTCACGAAGTTGGATTGGTCGCCGAATAGTTATGATAAACTTATTAGCGTATCCATAATAACACAGGTCTACAAAAAAATTTTTTTTTGGTGCCGGGAATCTTTGTGATGATTTTAACTATATTTGTAGAGCTGAATCCAAATATGAAATCCGTTTTTATTTAACGGCTCTACTTTTTTAGATATGGACACATCTTACGATTAGTTGTTTCAATATTTGATATATTCCGGAAAATAATTTTCAAAGTTAAATAAATATATAAGTATACTAATTTATAACCACTCTGTGGTGTTCCTTTTATTTTCAATAAACTGTCAATAAGTTTTATGTATATTTCTATATTGTAGGCCAATGAGATAATTATTAATATAATATTCCCATATCATCATGTAGAAGATTTTTTACGTAAGTAACAACATATCAATATCTTGAAAACTATAGCTGATAGGAAAAAACTAGTGTCATAATTGGATTCAGCACCCCAATTGTTCTTTAAATCAACATTAAAAGCTCCGGCACCAAAAACACTGTTGGCCTGTGTAATAGAGGAGCTAGGCTGGGAATCACTCATGGAGCGAAGGTTAAATTACAGATTGAAGCTCTTGCATAAATTGGCAGGAGATCTCTTTAGCAGTAATGTTGAAAATGTATTATTACCCCCATCGTACTACGGAAGGTGATATCATGTAAATAAAACTAGATTAAGTGTAGAACAGATAGATTTAAGATATATTTTTTCCGCGAACGTTATGGGATCATAATAGCATTGTCTGACTACGGTAGGCTCATGTTCGGGTAAAAATTAGTCTGGTGTGTATTCAGCTCCTGCCAAACAGCCTAGAGGTGGCTTGCAGGGTACATTAATAAATAAATGTCGCTGCATGGACGTGTGGCAGATGGTGTTGGAACGCCACCCGTGAAACAGAATGACACCACATATAAAACAAACAAAAGCATGCCCATCACACCTGCTTGGTAAATCTTGTATACGGGCATTAATACTTCCTTTAGTGCCATTGTTAAACTCGTTTTTTCTGAACCTTTCTACAAGTTTCAGTCTCGCTTGTTATCTTTGCATCTCACTGCTCATGCTGACATGCTCCCAGCCTAATCCTCCTAAAAGGCTTGTTACACTCTTATTTCCACAATTTGAACGAATCTCTGGACTTCACCTTATTCTTTTAGCAACACTTTCTCCCAAGGATTCCAAATACTTGCGGCGTATTCCAAACGTTGCCTAAATAAAGTGAAATAACATTTTTCTTTACCTTTCTCATACGTTTTTCCCACCACCCATTTATTGAATCCGATTTTCTTTAAGTAGGATATCGCTCAGTTTTAGAGTTTAGGCCTTTGCGCGTGATACCTTTTTTGTCAAGAAATTCTTTTAGTTTCTGTTTACATGTATTCATATAAAGTACGTCACTGCTTATTAAAAAATGATTACAGCCTTCTTGGCTTTCTTAAAACCGAACTGACTCCTCCGTTGTACCATCTAGGCTTCTGGCGTACTTTTGAATTTAAGTTTGAATGGAATGTTCGTCTTCATTCCATTGCGTACATTATTTAATTAGAATTTCCAAGTTCTCTCTCTATCGGTTTTCTGTGGTTTTATCTTGGATATTGGTAAGTCGTTTTTCAAATATTCTCCATGTCCGGTTGGACTTGATATTTGACGCTTTTATTTGCTTATTTTCAGGAAATTATTTTTTAATTCAACCAATAGTTTTACGGTCGCTAAGGTCGTCCATTTGAGACGTCACGAAGATGTCAGCTATGCGGTGATTTAACGATTCGTTCTAAAGACTGTTTTGCGAATGTATAGAGGAGTTCTGCACATTAATCTCAGTTTTTTTGCAGATTTTCCGAAGCAAACCGACTACTTTCCTAAGTAAAACGACTAAGTAGAATGAATTAAAATAACTAAGGTTAAATGAAGCAATTACAGCGTGCTTGGTTATTTAGAATGAGACAAGGAAAACATTTTTTCCCCCTTATCACGGTCGCATAGTGACGTTCTGATCTCTCATCCCTCGTGGGAAAAGCTATATCTTAAACCTTTCCGTTCTGCATTTAATCTCTGTCAATCTATTCAACACCATCTCTCCTATTGTAGTACGATGGGGATGTAATACTTACCTTTACAACACCTTCGCTAAAGAGACATGGGAAAAACGACATCTCGAATTTATCTTAAATTTATATAAAGTAGCAGCTTGTTCTAAATGAGGCCTAGCTAGAAAAAGGTAACATTCTTCTTTAACCTTTTCATCATATTTCGCCAATAATCTTCAAATAAATTCTGTTTTTCTCCTAGCATGTCCATGTTTTCCTCGTCTAGGTTTCACCTAGGTAACGCCTGAGTATCCACACGAGTCCAAAATTTCGATTTCGGTATTTTGGATGCAGCAATAGGCGTTCAAGAGGGAATATCTAGGAGCTAAGCGATGGAGCGGCTCGATTTTTTACGCAAATGTCATCGTCACGTGACAACCCAACCCCGTCATGCGTCACCGACCTTGTTATGACGGCAAAATAAAAATTTGTTTTCAAAAGGTGATAACGCAGAATCTATGACGATAAACGGAATATCACTATTACACACACTATTACGAATAACAAAAGTAACATAACTAGAGAAAATAATTGAAGCACCTGTGATAAAAAGTACATTACCAGAGAAAGTAATTTAAAACTTTATATTTTAATAATAATAATGGTATCAAATACTGAAAGCTGTTCTTTAAATAATATTAATAACCTTAGACGGTGCATTAATTAATCGTATGTGAGTGCTAACATTTATTTTCTCGTGCATAAAAAAACGAATCATGTTGTAAAAATAATTTCAGAAAAGAAGCTAGAATGAGTCAAGTAAGTGGAAATCTGCCGAAGCTACTGTTAGACAGAATGTTTACACACGATATCTCCACTTCTAGTGGATTTGCAGGCCCATGGGGACTGGGCAGATTGGCTAGCAGCCGCAGACTCTCTCGGGTATTCTCAAGAATATTGGGGGTTATACAATAACCAAGCAATGGAACAAAGTAAGAAAGAAAAGAATACTGGAGAATACATGTTTATTTGTCGTTAAACTACTTCTCTAATACTTCGCGAGAAAACTTGGAGGGACCTAAAAACCAATGTGCTGGCCCAGGCTGCAAGGATCAGTTCTGCAGTAAGTACAGCGGGGAACAGGGCTCTAGAGGTTTCAATGAAACACCAAATATGAAATGCTTTTTGTGGAAATTATTCTAAAAAATTGTAACGATGGGCGAAATAGTTTATTATGACGCAAGCCGCCGCATGGGCGTGTGACAGGGGGTGTTAGGTCACCAACCCGTAAAACAGAATGCAACCACGGGCAAAACCAAACAAATTCATGCCAACCCACACCCACAAAAGCGTATATACCTGTATTCATGCAAAACATGAAAAAAATCATGTACTAGTTACAATTTACTTGTGGATATTATGTGCATATACGTCTATGTATGTTAAAAAGTCTTCTGCATTAATATATACGCCTTTGTGGGTTTTTCAAGCGACTTTATCCTCTTCTACGGGTGGTGACCTAACACCCCCCGTCGCACGCACTTGCAACGGCTTGCGGGGTACTATGTAGATGTAGATTTCTTCACGCTCAATATTTAAGAAATACTTACAACTGCTCTTTGTATCGGCGGTCTCGGTTTTTGTCTTATATTCTTCTTACGTATTTGTTTTTAAATGTACATTAAAAAAAATTCTGTCTGTTAAAATTGACCTTAGTGAATCACTACACTTTTACTTGTTTACTTTCGCCACCACAGATTTTATCTCTACAAGAATAGCTTTATACTCACTATTGCCGTTATGTATGGAATGATTGCGAAAATCTCGGGCATAGACGCCGCAAAGATATCAAATTTGTTGTGACTCCTGCAGGGTAGGTAGAGAAACAGCGCTAAGCGTACATTAGAAAAATGCAGAAAAACTATTGTTCATTAGCGGACAATTACAGTTGAAAATGTCGCATATTATAAAACTAATATGATATTGATTGAACCAGTTACCCTCATATTTTTTGCAATTTCTTCGTAATTTTAAAATTTCTCCCACGTATTATTCAGTTTTACATAGAACGCCTAGCAACCGTCATGTCATCTACGTATGCGCAAACTGTTCTCATTTGATGGAAATTGAAATTTTAAGTGAGTAACAGAGCTAGGTATTAATATAATTGGCCAATTAATGTAAATTATATGGTATAGGACGGAAAGTTTTATAAGAGATTCAATAATAATTAGAATACTCTTATCGTTAAATGTTCACGTCTACTGCCAATGTCTCTATTAATAATCACATACATTAAAAAAAATAAAGTCTATGAACCTCATTACCTTTTTAAAAGCACAGGCGCAGATATAATTATTGAAACTAAAGCCTAATTATCCATTAAAATCGCCGAATGCTCGCAAAATTCTTTTCCGTTTACAGGTCAATAGAAACATTATATAGTTATGATTGGTGGTGATGTTTTCATCGCAGTTAAGTCTGTTGCGTAGGCAAAACTGAGGTGACTCCAGAAAACGGTTTGGAAAGTGTTTGATGTCCAGAATCCGGAAGAATCTACGCTTGCACGTTTTGCTGGTCTGAGGGTTAATTTACTTTGTAAACCTGGGTCGTATTTTTTAAATAAAGTGTGTGGAATAACAAAGTAAATTATTTCATTTCAATAAGAAAATCCAAAGTTAACTTTCCTAAAACTTTATACGAGACATGATAATCGATGGAAAATGTTTGTATCCCATCGACTGAAGCAGCACATTTTCAGTTTTAAAGCACGATGTATAGCATAAAGCTAAATTGTATAATGACGCATGATGTTGGGAAAGAACGACTACATGAGACCTGTTTTAGACGGTGCTTATTTCTATTCTATTTCGACAAATTAGTCTACAAATTCAATTTGGTGCATTAATATTCCAAGAAAACCCAGGTGCCCTGTGCCTTTCGTAAAATCTTAAAATCTTGTCTGCTCTCGTCCATACATTTCGTGCTACGGAGTTCGCACATGGGCGTGGGTGGGTTGGCATCACTGACCGGCGACCCCGAGTCCATCAGCGCACGCTTACTCATGCGCCACGGGGCGCCGTCATCAGAGGCAAACTAAGATAAATTTGCGGGGGGGGGGGAGATGGGGGCCAGTGCCCTCGGGGGCGATTTTCCAAAGAGGGGACAAGGCGGTGGACGTCGAGACTGGAGAGTGGACGCGTGTGGACGAAGGGACCCGTCGCCGCATCTCCAAATGGATTCCCTCGAAACATTCCTGAAGGTGAGAAAGCAAAGAGTCCCACTTGTCCGAATCCCTTTGAGCCCTTGCTTGTGAAAAACACAGTTCTTGGTTCGGTTCCAGTTCGAGAATGACGTTCTATTGAGAGGATTTGGCCAACCTTCCACTTTAACGTATTCACAAATGACTCTTATTTAATCCGCGAGCCTCATCATTAAACTTTAATTCAAAGTCCTTGGGAGAATCCTATCACAATTAACATTCCTCTGCCGCCTCTTTCACTTACAGAATCACCGCCAAAACAGTTTATCCACCATTTAGACATCTATTTCTTGTCTATGTGAACACTTTCATGTACCCATTCACATTTGTGTGAGTGCGTTAGTCTGTATTTAAGCCTGTTTTATTTAAAAAGGCCTTTGATGGAATTCCGCTTGCCATATTGATGCACAAGTTGTGAGGGTACGGAATTAATTATAATGAAATGAACTGGATTCAGGACTTCCTTATCAAATGAAATCGAGAAGTAGTAATAGATGGCCCAAACTGTCATCATGTAAACGTAACATCCGGCGGTCCTCATAGTAGCGTCATGTGCACTTTGCTCTTTCGTTTTAATAATAACAATGCCATCTCGAAAATAAAAAAGCAACAAAGACTGTCTACCGAGGACACATGTCGACAGGGAAATAGCGAACGGTACAGATCATCAAATACTAATTTTTGACCTAAACAACTTTAACAAAATGGCGTGCAGATGGGATTTGGATTTAAATAGTAAAAGTTGCACGGTTTAGAGCTTCTTCAGAAGCCAAGAAAATGCGAGCTGTCATAACGAACTTACAAATCGGATGTGTTCGTTGCCTAGGTCTCGTGGAATGCTTGGGTGTCACATTTACATCTACATAATACCCTTGGGTCGCGTGGCGTGGGGTGTGGTCGCCTAAATTAATTCTTTTGTAGAACTAATAAACTTGTGAATTTTCCGTCTTTATGGAGTGAATTCCTCCCTGATAATTTGTGATAGCGTTGGGTGTTAGATCACCCTTTTTACTGGGATTCCTTATTTTTCTTCTCAGCGTGGTCAGCAAAGTGGTTACTAATAGAATAACGACTGTAAAGTGTACAACGAATATCACATAAATGGTGCGTTAAGTCGCCCCCTTCCACGTGCCCTCTTAGTGGATCTCGGGGCTCCATGTGATTGCCTAATTATTGTCTTAGATGTCGTATGACTGGTGACCTAACATCCCATACCACACGTCCATGTGACAGCCTGCGGGATACTGTGTAAATGTAAATGTGTCAGACTCAATCTAGTGAAATCGAACCTTGAGAAATCTGTAGGTTTCACCAAGCATTATTCCAAAACCACCAATTTCATCAGGTATCACATTTTCTAAACCAGCTTCTTGAAGATGCATGAACGTATTGAAACCAGACTTACGAAATAAAGTTCAATGAAATCTATAATTTTATTAAATCCACAATAATATTTTAATAATCTAAAAGCATCATACTAGGTAAAGTAATCCTAATCTTTTTCTACCACCTACAGCAAAATTTCCATGAGGTATTTTATGAGCTATTCAGTAGATTTATCAGCAATTGTAAATTAACGATGCTTCCGAGAATGAATTGTATTAACTTTTAACTCCGAACAGATAACAACCCTTACTACGAGGCGTATTCTTAAAGTAAGTACCGTTTGCTTATAATTAAATATTGGCGCTTCAGAACACAGTTTTGCTCCTGCAGCGCCATCTACTGATTCATTGAGAAGCTAAATCAGCATTTCGTTTGTTTCAGAAGTCGTTTGCTTGTCCGTGCATGCAAACAACAATGTCCGCGACAGTCGTTGATCCCGCCAGCTGTGAAGTGCGTTCTGTCATACGATTCTTGTATGCAAAAGGATTGTCGGCTGCTGAAATTCATCGGGAATTATGCCTAGTTTATAAACCTACAGTTATGAGTGAAGGAAAGGTTAGACAATGGTGCTGTGATTTTAAAAATGGACGAACAAATGTCCATGACGAAGAGCGAAGTGGTAGGCCCAGTATTCTGACCGATGAAATTGTTTCGCAAGTGGAACAAAAATTGCGATGTGATCGTCGATTGACAATTAATGGCCTGGCTGAACAATTTCCTCAACTTGGACGCACTACTGTCTACAATATTGTTACGGAAAATCTCGGATACCACACATTGCGTGCAAGAAGGGTACCGAAAATGCTCACCGACCACCACAAAGAGCAAAGAATGTCCAGTGGACGAGAGTTTTTGGGTCGTTGGGAACTCTTTAAACCACCCATCGTACAGTCCTGACCTTACACCCAGCGACTACTTCCTCTTCTTGCACTTGAAACAGTGGTTCGGTGGAAAACGTTTCGAAACCGAAGAGGAACTCAAGAATGGCGTTGTCGATTGGTTCAACCCTCAGGCGGCGAGTTTCTATGCAGAGGGGTTAAAGAAGCTGGTGCAGCGGTACGAAAAATGCTTAGAAGTGAACGGCGATTATGTAGATAAGTGAAGTAGGGTTGTAGCTAACTAAAAGTGCCAATAAAATGTGTTTCATATGAGTATATTTTTTCCTGTGACCAAACGGGTCTTACTTTATGAACACTCCTCGTATAATCGCCAATTATTCGTTTTCCATGCCGTCGTTCCCAGCCTGGCGGTTTCTCACAGCAAGAGATTTCTTAATATTAGTTTATAAATTTCCCTTTGTATACAATCCGTAATCCATTGCCAATGGCTGCATACATACGAGATAACCATGAGGATCCTTATTGGAGTGGATTTTCCTTGCCTTCTCCATCCTATACCGTTGGCCATCTTCGTGACTCCTCCGCCTTTAGGGGCTGTTTCTAGGACCTGGGGCAAGGATAGAGTCGAATACCGGCCTTCATTTGGTCTCCACTTCCACGGTAGCCACCCTTAGGTGCCCATCACCCACCACGAGGAGGTTTGGTGAGGAATGGGCTTCCCTTCATCGAGAAAAGAGACCTGAACGGCATTTCTCAATCCCTCCAGTAGTTTAACGGACTCCAGGAGATTGAGCACTTCAGAGGGATTTAGAGGATTGGAAATTGGAAAGTAGAAAATTTTTGAAAAAATTTTTATTTGGTGTACATTATTATATGAATTTTAAACTTGGACATTGGGAAAGAGATAAAAGGCTCAGTTGAAAGCAATGGAAATGCGTATTTGACGAAGAAGATTAGAAGAACAAGATGGACGGACAAGAAGAGCGACATAGAAGTGTTGAGAGAAATTAAAGAGGAAAGAAATCTGAAAAAATTGAGGGAGAAAAAGCGATTAAATTTGTTGGACATGTTTTCAGATGTAGCAACTTCATGGAAAACATAATGGAGGGGAAAACAATGGGAAAAAAAGGAAGAGGAAGACCAAGAAATAAGTTTATAAATGATATAAAAAATATCGTGCGAGTAACCACACACAATTAACTGAAAAGAACGGCAATGGAGAGAGGCCACTGACTGTAACGACTAGGCTCCGCCCTTAGAAGATGGCGATGATGATAATTCCCAATGCCGTAGCTCCTGTTATTTAGAAAAAAGGGATATTCTGCATAATTTTCGTAGAAAAATCCGACAGCCGATGAATTCTGATTTTCCTGCATTATTTGGACACATTCTGTGTTCGTTCGCATGAGACCTGTTCACTCGGGTCGTCAATTGCTTCGTCATGCCTCTCGGCTTACTCTTCCGCGGTCCTCGCTGCCCCCCCCCCCCATACCGAAGGGAGGGGGGTCAAGTCGCATGGTCGAGGTCCTCGGTGCTGTAGGCCCGCACCCCCACCCCCTCTCGGTCAAGGCACTGCCGACCACCGCCCGCTGCTGCGGCGCCGCAGACGTGCCGCGTTTCCCAATTGACCACTGCTCCGCCCTCTCCCGGTAATTGCGACGTTTTCCCAAACACAATGTAGCGATCTACATAATGGTGCTGAGAACAATGGCGTATAAGAGAACGAGACAAGAACGATGTTCTTGGAAAAAGTGCTTCGCTGAATGCATTGTTAATAAAAAAGATGTCCTGAATTCAATCTACAACCTCCTCGCCCGGAACAAAATATGCGCCGTATTTTCATGGCGGAGCATCCTGACTAGGTGCGCACTTCAGCGCATGCTCACATTCGTCATGCGCGCCATCTTAAAAATTTGACGCAGTATAACAATGGGAACGCGTACAGTATATGCTACAAATTAGAGCTTGGTTACTTACAACACGAAATCTAGTGATTTTCTTACGAGAATTGATCACAAACGCATCTGCTCCGTTGATCGTTGACTCGACTACAGTGCATTTCCAAAATTACCTGATAAGCTCCGAGAAGCGAGCGACGGGGTTGTTTGGTCGCCAGGCTTTGGTGCAACAATATTCACAAGTACACGATACAAATGTAAATAACTCAATCGGAATTCCACACATCGATGTTTTTCCATTTGAATTCGGGAAATAGAACGATTGTGTCTGATTTTGTCATAATAATGAAGTGGAGGAGAGGAGAATAACAAGGTCGCTGTCAAAACCCTGTCCGCATGACCGCAATAGAATGTCATTAAATAACGTAGGGCTCGTTACAGTTTTGCTTGCTCTGCTTTGTTTGTTTTCAAGTTTCCCCTTCCATCCCTCGTCTCTCTCCGTGGGGGGACCCTCCCGCTACCTGCAGCGTTAAGTCACATTCGCGTTTTGGAGGAGTAGACCATTGTTTCTTGCATTTCCATGTGGCAGTGGAATTTTGTCTTCTTACTTGTCAAGTTTTAGCTTGCACGTTATTTGATTAATTTTTACAGCATTCTAAGGTGCAATTGTTAGTTAGTTGATAGTATATGCATTTTCATGCGTGTAAGTTGAAAGTGTTTTTGCATGAATGTATACGCCACTGTGAGTGTAGGTTTGCATGGATGTGTTGATTTTACATGTGGTTTAGTTCTGTTTTACGGGTGGCTTGCGAGGTATTATGTAGATGCAAATGTAATGAATACTTATACTGCTGGCGGTGCGTTTTTTCGCGTTTCTCTCTCTCATTTCATCCAGATGGCTCAGCATGCCAGTATACTGAAGCGCTATAATTCGCTACAACAATTCATCCCTTCATGCCAATAGTTTCTACATATTTGTTGGATCGTGAATATAAAATTCTAGAAATAGACGGCAGAACTAGCGCATTCGAATACTTCTCTCCTCAAACAAAACGGGATAATAACTGCGAGGATAAAGCAAAAAATAAGGTCATTCTCCACACGTAGCAACCAGGGAATAAATAGTTTTACTTGCGTGCATGCATCTTGCACTGATTTCATGATTTTCTGGCAAATCCCTTCCCTCATGACCGACCAAGGGTGAAATCACAGATTTAGATGTCAGCAAAGGGATAAGTGACCACATATCCATATTTTTCGAACTAATTGTCTCGGTAAATAAAAGCGTAAAAGCCAAAAGAAAGATATGTCTTTTCCTGCTATGTATCTTCAACAATTTTACCGACTATTTCAAGAAAAACTTCCCGTGACGAAAATGCAAAATACTGGAATTGAAACTTCATGGAAGTGTTTCTTAGCTTTAATTAGATGCAGCATTAGAGGAGACCTACAGTTCTAGCAAAGCAAAACACGAATGCAGCGAACCATAATGGTACAACGGTGATAAATAACAAGATTTAGCCTCGGTGGTTGCCGAGTGACATCTTCGTCTGCCAACCCAGAGGTCACGGGTACGATTCCCGCCTAGGTGGTTTTTCCACCTAGTGCTTGGGTGTATGTAATTGCCAAATGGTTATATCAATGTTCAAAATCCGATGTAAAGGTCGAAGTACTGTTTTCGGGCTAATGCAAAAATAAATAAATATATATTTTACAAATTATTTTTGAATGCATAGTTATCTTCAATGGAAAATAGTTAATGTCATACCTCTCTGTAAAAGCGGGAATAAACAAGATCCAGTAGTTACGGATCGGTTTCCTCTACCGTCTCTACCATAGTTGGAACGAACTTTGGAGTACCCAATACTATGTGGGATATTTTTTGAGAGACAGTTGAGGCCAATAATTCGTGGATATTTATTGTTGTGCACGAATGAAGAATCAAAAGTCTAAATGATGTTACAATGTAGCGAAACAAGCTGACTGTAATAAGTGTTTTTAGTTCCCCCTTCGTGCATTTGTGCTGATGATACATACACCATGCATGGAAGAACGGTTTGTAAATGCTAACACCACTGCTCATTGTACTCCAACAAACTTGTCAAACTGGTGTAGGCCTCACAGAGAGATATCGAATGAAAATAAAATATTTTTCCTTCAATTCTTTCAAATTTCAATTAACCCATCTAAAGTTCTCTTCGTAGAGTAGATTATCACAAATCGATTTAGCAGTCCAGCTGCATAAAAATGTTGGCATTAACTTAGAATAAACATCTTGACCAATATTCTTATGCCGAAGAAATAATCAATAAAATGATCAATATGACGTACATGATCAGAAAATTTGATTCAATTACCTCAGGATATTGTTACAATATTACCAATTATGATGTAGGCCAAGTATGAATAAATTTTGGTATAGAATGTTTTTCTCGGAAAAATCAGTTTCCGAGTTGTCATCTGATGTAGTATTGAAAGCATTCTTCATGCGAAAAGGTCTGGGTAGGCAAAAGGAATGGGGAAGTAGAGTGGGTGGAGATGGGCGAAAGTTAAAATGGGAAGGAGGTGATGGAGGTGAGGTTGAGTGGAAATTTATATGGGGGAAGATAGAGTGAGAGGGGGTAGGCAAAGAGGGGGACTATGGAGGGGGGATGCGGAGGTAAGAGGTTGGATGTAGAAAGAAGTTTGGCAGCGTCCAGGACATCCCCATCAACATACCGTTCGAGTCGATAAATCATGATGTTACCTTGAACTTAATACTAAGTTGCATTTTATTTCCACCCAATATATTGACGTCCAAATGTGGCAGCTTAGTATTGTTTTCTAATCTGTGACCAATTTCACGTATTTTCGGAGAAAGACTAATTAATGGCGAGGAGGGAGATTCCGATGAACTTGAAGGTTAGATAAGGGTGTAATATCCTCGGAGCCATGTGACTGATTGCTCCATGCACAAAGAAGTCATAAAAAGGTCCATCGACTGGAAGACGATCAAACGAAAAATATCTGGCGGCAAATCGATGAACAAAAAATGAGCATTGTATGAAATACGATAGGGTTGTGATAGATCACATGAAACACATCTCTGCTACGGACCGTGAGCAAATTCGACCTTAATCATTATCAGTATTTAAATCCTAGGATTGGCTTACTGCAGCCCTCCATTCTACTCTATTCAGTGTCAATTCCCTCAATCCTTGATACCTTCTCTGCTTTACGTCCTTCTTAATTTACCCCACGTACATGTCTCTTTGTCTTCCTCGTGGAATCTTCCCTTCTATTTTTCCTACCTTCTATTCGATCTTGTCGTACTTAATTTTTGTTCCAGGTGGCCTCGCTCAAGTGACTCAGGATCAAATAACCACCCCCATCGATCCGTTATGAACTTATACAGAACGTAATAATATGAATCCCTCTCGGCTGTATAAGATGGCCGATGTCCCCAATAGAAATTTCAGTGTCAGAGATTTTTATCGTGAATCATCTCCCATCCGCGTCTGAGGTTGCGGGAATTGAGTTCCGGGAAATCGGGTGGTCATGCAGTTTCCAAAAAATGTACTTTACTTTATGGGCTTTCATTATCCAACAGCTGCGGCCTGCCTGAGTTTCTTGCGGCAGAATATTATTATTTATTGATTTTTTCATTTAAGTTCACATATGTGGATAACACATCGCTTGGTGACAAGCAAATAATGTAAGATTGGTTTTATTAGTTCGATTGGAATTATTAAATGGCTTTAATATAATTATTACCAAATTTGAATGAATGATAATAATTATTTTTCTGCTATGCTTACTGCTAGCTATTTTAAATGAGACATTTAAGGCATATATTATTATTATTATAAGGTAATATACCCGTTAAGGTTGGTTTTCGGATGGACACAACCATCAAATAAATATCTTGCGACTCCTTACAAAACCCAATCCAGCAGCCTACTCTACATCAAGTCCTTCATCTCTGTGTACTTCCTTCCTCCCTTCATCCCGTCCAACATTCCTATCCTGTTCCTGCCCTTTCCTCGTTTGCTCAACATTCTCCCCTGTATAACCGTCTTCAACATCCCACTGCCTCAATACGCCTTTCATCAATTTTTCCTGCCTCCATAGGATTTCTCCCAAAAAAACCTCACCCCCACTCCCTAGTACTTCATTTGTTTTCCTTTTAGGCATACATATTTCTAAAAATGCTAGTATTTGAATGAAAAAAATTATATTTAACTACACCATGTATAAATTTAATAAAAATTCAATGAATCAAGTATTTTTGAAAAAGAATTGCAGAAATGACAGAATTATAAACCCCGCCCATGTCACCCCTGCCTTCCCCGTCTAGACGCTGATGCTGCTCTCCCTTGCCCACGGCGGGTGCTCCTGCCCCCCGTCCCGCCTCCCCGCCGCCCCCGCACTTCTCGATCCCCTCTTCGCCCCCATCCTCAGGGACTCGCCAGCGCGACCCTCCACCCGGCAGCATGCAGGGGAAAGCCACGGCGCGCGACTCCCGCACCAGGACGAGGAAGCGGCCATCGCCCGCGCGTTCGCTGCCGCGTCGCTGCCCCCGCGCACCAGGGGGCCAGAAGGGGAGTCCGTCCCGCGACCCCGCGACGCCGAAGGGACTCTTTCCCCGGCCACCGACGCTTGGGACGTGAGAATCATCCTCCTCGATAGCGGAGCGGCCGCCGGGGAATCGGCAGGTAGGGTGAAATATTAGCCAGGGTGAACCCTAGGTGATCAAATCTATTTTTGCAATTCAAAGTAAGTATGAGTCGGTTGAAGGATTTATTCGCAATAATTTGAATTATGACATTTATGAGCTGTTAAATGTGGTCATACGTGCGCCACCTTCAAATGCCTGATTGCTGAATTAAGTGGATGTCAAAGACGAGAACACCTTCGAAAATAGCGAATGGCAGGAGTGGGGCGAGCCTGAAATATAAGCATTCGAAGCAAGAGGATTCTAAGCGCGGAACGACATTTGAAGTATGTTTTGAAACATCCTCCGACTTGCTCCCGCAAAAAGCACGCTGGCATTGGATACTTGGCAGCCGCAATTGGGGTCTAGAAGGGGGCCGAGGCGGATGGCGGCGCAGGGCGGGCGAGCGGTAGATGGTAAAACCGCCGAGGTGGTCCACGCAGCGCCCGTGAAGCGACCGGGCAGGCGCCATTGGGGCGGCCATTCGAGCGACGTTGCCGCAATAAAAACATTATTGAGGGGAGCTAAGCACCCTTAAGCCATATCAACCAGTAAGAATGCCCTGATGATCACAATTTCGAGTGAGTACTCACAACTATGCCACCGTGTCCACTGGAGCGTGCGTGGTGCTCGTTGGCTGGTTAAGAACGGCTTCGGTGGTCGTCATCCCACCGAAATCCATACCAAACGGGGCCAACAGCAAACACTGAGAAGAAGACAATAGAAGGAGCGAACTAGTAAGAATACGGGCCTGAAAAGTGGGGACATTTTGATTCGAGGGAAATCAGAAAATGTAAAGCGGTAGATGGAAGGAGTTAAATGCGGCATTTAAGGGAAATATATAAATATATATTTATTTATTCATTCACATAGAAATAGAGATAAGGAAAGGGGAAAGGAACACACATAAAGGACGAACACAGTAGTGGTGGGGAAGGCAAATTCAGGCATACCACTAATGTAAAAATATTATATATATACATACATACTCGTATATAAACATATATACATATATATATATATATATATATTATTAGGTAATCTACCGGTTAAGGTAAGTTTTTGGATGGACACAACTATCAAATAAACATTTTGTAACTCCAAACAAAACCCAATCCAGCAACTTAAACTACATCAGGTCCCTCTTCATCTCTGTGTACTTCTTTCCTCCCTTCATTCCATCCAACATCCCAATCCTGTTCCTACCCTTTCCTCGCTTGCCCAACATTCTCCCCTCTATTACCTTCTTCAACATTCCACTACCGCTCAATACGCCTTTCATCCATTTTTCCTGCCTCCATAGGATTTCTCTCAACAATCTTTTCTCTCAACAATTCTCTCATCCCTCTCCTCACCAATCATCTCCAGTACTTCCTCATTTGTTTTCCTTTCGGTCCATTTCACCTTCTCCATTCTTCTCCACACCCACATTTCAAAAGCCTCCAATCTACGTCTATCCTCCTGCTTCAGTGACCACGTTTCCGCACCATACATAGCTACGCTCCATATCAGAGTTTTTACGAGTCTTGTCTTAATGCCGAGCACGACACACCGCCTCTTGGGCCGAGTCCCGTAGTATATATATATATATATATATATATATATATATATATATATATATATATATATATATATATATATGCATAAAAATGCTAGTATTTGAACACAAATAATTACTATACTGTGCATAAATTTAATAAAATTCAATGAATGAAGTATTCTTAAAAAAATTACTCGGGAAGAAATGTAAACCCCGCCCGTATCATCCTAGGTGATTTCATTTAGGGCTCTGTGAGTTGAGCTGGAAGGTTAACAGGGATTGCTGGAGCGACATTTATGGAGTAATATCCAGCGGAAGGTGGAAATTCAAGACCACTGCCATCCATGCCAGCGAGGGATGACAGTTATATTGAAAAAATAGAAATATCATTGAAACGATATCAACGTATCAACCAATTGAACTTTGAAGAGTCACTTCCCATTATTGAGAAAAATACCCGAGAAAGATAATTTTTTCGACGGTAGGTTTTATGGTTCAAAGATGCAGCAGTGCCAATGGAGTCACTCACCATCGAGTGACCCTTAGACGTTCTCTTATAGCGCCATCCATTCACCCTCACCCTTTCATTTTTATAAATGTTAATTAGCCCAGTCGTGAGCTTCCTGTACTCTTTCGAAGCAAATTACTATTCAAATTTTAATGAGGATATCCTGTCACTCATTTAGGTCAGGGTTTCTTAACGCTTACGGAAAATACACGAGGTTCAGAGGAAGCTATATAAGGGAGGCTATAGGAGATATTTCCATCACGTCTGAAATTTTATCATGAGGGTTTATTCTCTCTATAGGCGCGTTTTAATGTACACGTAGTATGTAGGCAAACTCCTGCAGTGCCGTTAGCATGGTAGAGAGAGTTTTTACCTCGTTTACCAGTCGGACGTTTCCATCTGAAACGACGGGTTTTACTTGCAAATATGCCAAATGAAATCCTATCAACGCCGAGCACGGCCTTGAAATATTTTATGGAGTATCCTATTGAAAGAGGTGCCCAATCATCGTGATGTTTAATGTGGAGAAAATGAATAGAGGCCCATGAGAAGAACTGAAGGTAGGAATGAAAATTGGTGGGGATTTGATAAAATCAGTTAGGTTTGCGAATAACTAAGCTTTAGCTTGCCGTTTAACCAAGGAATTGCAGTCGTTCCTTATCGCATTGGAAAGCCGGTGTGACGGGTATTGGATGAGAATAAACGTAAATACAACAAAGGTTGTGCAGTTTTCAAGTAGGAGAAAAGGTAAGTTAAATGTTAAAACGGTAGGGTAAAAACTAGGGCAGTTGGAACAGTTTAGGTATCTTGGAAGTGTTCTGGACCAAAATGGCCTAAGTAGAAGGAACAAAAGGAGAAGAATTGCACTAGGCAAAGAAGCTCTCACAAGGAGGAGGGAATTGATGGCAGGAATTTTGAGTAGGAATGTTAAGAAATGGCTCATGAAAACATTAAAATGGAGCGCAGTTACGTACGGCACGGAAACATTTTCATTGAAGCAGGATGATAGGCATAGGTTGAAGGTTTTTCAAATAAAGAGTGTGGAGAGGGATTGAGAAGGTGAAGTGGACAGAAGGTAAAAAATTAGGAATTCTTTGGTATGATGGGAAAGGAGAGGGGTTTGTTGGGAGAAATCAAAAGGAGGCAGGAATAATGAATGGAGAGCAATTTAACGGGGATCGGGATGGTGCGGTGGCTAACATACTGGCTTCCCACCCAGAGGGCCTGGGTTAGAATCCCAGAGGTGGCAGATGTTTTTCAATAGGATCCAGATCCCTACTTGAGGTCCTTTGTGGAGGGCCCTTTGAGTGAGTACGCCGTACGCCGTCCGTCGGATGGAACGTTAAGCTGCGAACCCCTTGGCGCCTTTCGTTAACAGTAGGCTAGTGCCGACGCCCGGTTACTCTCCACACTTCATCTTTTCCTGTCCGTCCCTAAGGGCGTAAATGACCTCAGCTGTCGGTCGCCACCCCAAAGAAATTACTAATAGCATTTTAATTTGCAATGGGTTGCTGAAAAATGTGCTACGAGGGTTTATATTTTGAGCCCGTACAACAATAAGGGCTTTAGGTGCAGTCTGACGTTTCCATCTGAAAGTTTGACCCTTTTAAGGCTAACTTACTTCAGAACATTTTGTCGTTTGATAATTACTTGGGTTGTTTTCAGTGAATCGTATATAGAGGGGAGGAGGTTAGGCAAGAATAAAAGAGTGGGGAGTAGGATGGGCATGTTGGGCGGAATGAAGGGAGTAAAGACGTATATGGAGAGGAATAGGGGTTTAGTGAGGTATCACATGTCAGGTTGTGTGTTTTGTTAGGAAAGCCAAGCAAGTATATCGTTGAACAATTGTAAAGACTGTGTCCAACCAAAATCTACCTTAACCGGTGGAATATCATAATAATCTTTCGTATGTAAAATCTGAAAAGACTCTCTTTGCCGAGAAGGCTTTAACGGAGTGTAGCGATTGAAATGATTGATTGAATTGGAAATCGTTCTGGCCAAAAAACTGTTTGGTGAAGAACACACTTAAGAAAATTGTTGAAATGAGAATTGTAATGTAATAAGCTCCGTCAAATTTCACTACTTACTGGCGAACCAAAATAATTAAGAACAGCTTGGGATAATTATGCAGCGCATATAAACCTTTGAAACCACTACAAACTCCTTTTCAATGAGAACAAATTATTTTCAACCAAGTCCAATGAAGCAGCAGCTCTAATATTTGGGGCTCTCTCTGAAAGCGATGCATTATTTGTTTCTGAACGGCAAGGCGAACAGAATGAGATTGACACACCACGCTAACCAGAGAGTAACCACGTTCTAACGTGGTTATGCCCACAGAGCATACAGTTCTTTTAAAATGGTAGTATTAGTAAACACGATATTATATCTTAATGCGCCCTATAAATACATTGATATCGACATAAGCGGGAAGGGTAGATGTTAAGGAAGAATATGGGAGAGGAAGGGAAAAGAGAATTCAGTAAAACCTATCCAATAACGTGCAAATTTGTATAAATGCTGTGCATTTTTGTATTCAAACATGAAGGCATGCATATAAAAAGGCCTCCACCATAACAAGACAGGTCATGCAGAGTTGAAAAAATAAGAAGGGGAAATCCTACTATTACATGGTGTCCGGCCTTGAGTCACGGGTGGGGAATGGGACACACTGCTGTATGCAGCGGACGGCGTGAGGCGCCCCCCCACAGAGAGAGAGAGACGAGGGATGGAAGGAGAAGCTGGAAAATAACAAGGAAGGGTAGACAGTATTGTAACGAGCATTAGATTTGTTAAGTGGCAGTCACATGTGGTCTAATGGGACGGGATATGACCACAAAACATAGGAGATTAGTGAAAGTGCATTGAGTAGAACTAATTATTCCTTAGAGGCTGAGGGTGGCATTTTTGCTATCTGTAACACTAAAGTTGCTATCCCGTATTGTCCGTGGGAAGAAGGAGTCCTTCAGTCTGCTAGTAGTTACATCTATTTCCCGAATTTCATATTCATGATCTAAGCGACCAATGTTGTTATGTTGGAGTGTAATATGTTAGAGAGTTATGTGTGAGAATAATTTGCGAGATACGCAGTAGGCCGTAGCAAAAAAATGTAGCGGAGGTGTTTAGAGTACTAACTATTCTTGCAAATTTATTAGTTTATGCATAAAAAATACTATACAAAATATTTCGTGCTCATATCTACGTATTTACATCATGCAGTAATTGTCAAACACATTTGAGCCTCGATATTCTGTCGCTGGATCTCTACACGCAACACTTCCATGAAGCTGCCCGTCAATGCAAAAGTTTCTCCTATTCGCCCAGGCGAATTCCTGCTCGCGGTATCGAGCGTCCGCCCTTGGTGAAAGTGTGCGGCGAGTGAGAAGGGGAGAAGGATGTCGGAACGCGCGAGGGGATTTCGTTGGGACCCCTCCCCTCCCCATGGGCTACATTCCCCTAGGGTATGCCCCCCCTAATGGGCCCCCCCTCCCCACTCCTGCAGCGGCGCGCCCGCGACCTCCAAGGGCGGCGAAGCTCCCGCCACCGATCTCAGAGTCGCGGAGCAGAAGTAATCCACGCTATTGTTAGAGCGAGGGGTCTCAAGGGGCAGCCTTGACCGAGGGCCGTGCCTTTACCACAAATTTCCGCGGGGATGGAAAACAATATGCTATCACTCCCCGTGAGGAAACACAGTGAGTGGATCGGGTTTCCCTTAAAAATAGAATGGCGTGGCCTAGGCCCTTCTCCTCACTCTCCTTCCCCCCTCTCCTCCTTCCGTCTCTCAATCTCTTTCATTGTTGTAAAAATTGCAGCCCGAGAAACGTTTTTTCCTGAGCTCCTCTTCGGGGATCCGAGCGGCAGGAGGAAGAACACTGTTGCGTGGACCGGAATATCAATGCGGGCCCCGACGCGTTTGTTCTCGATCCCTTGAGAAGGGACCCGTGTACTTCCGTCATTGACCTTCAAAGCAAGAAGATTCAAGATCTCCTCCTTCATTTTGTTCCGCGAAATGATGCAAACTTTTTAATTTGTAGTTTTCCATGGGCTACCGCGACAACGAATAACTACAGTTGTCCCGTAGATCTCCATGGTGGGAATGGGAACTGTGACCATTTTTTTCTCTCTTTACGATTGCCACACTTCCCGACTACAAAGGGTCAGTAAGTGGTCCGAATCACTTTTTTTCTATTGACGAATGAATAGCTTAGCAGGAGAGATAATGTTTGGATAGACGACAAGAACCAACCATCGGAGTGATTGTCGTGATTAAGAACCACTTATTATAGAATTTATCTATCCATCTAGTTATCTAATAGGTTGGATCTCAATTTTTAAATCAGACAAATCCTAAATTAAGGGCAACGATCCCAGTTGTTAAACACAATATTGAAATTGAAAACATGCGCTAGGTGAATTAAGGAGAAATGTGTTTCAAAACTAAACCTATAGACTTTTGCGAAAACTGTGGCATCGGGTTGTTGTGATTTGATCCAATATTACTTGAGGCAGTTCGGGGTAACCCGTTGTCACTCTTCACATTGACGCTGCTTGCATGCGGCGACAGGCAATGTTGATTTTTATATCAATATTGTTTATGAAATAAAATAAATTAATTTATAAACAAGTTTATATGATTTTTATAAATATTTTTAAAAATGTTTCCTGTATTATCAGATTATCATTTCATTGATTCCCGATAAAAGTCCAAGTTTTGCTGTACATTTAATTACGAGTGTTCGATTATTCATGCATTTGAAATTAAATTAAACTTGATAATTAAAATCGGATGAAATGATCAAATGGGAGAATCGAAATATGAGATATACGGGCATTTATGTGTGCAAAGGTTTTAAATGAACTCACAAGTTTTCAAGAGTAATTATTGACTAATATTTTTTAAAAATGGTAGGTATCATGCACCGCCGCCACACGCGAGGTATGTTTTAAATGTGGATGTAGAAATGTATGGATAAATACACCATAATTTATATAGCACCGCGCAAGCCGCCGCAAGGGCATGCGTCGGAGGGTGTTAAGGCATCAATTAAACCATAAGTGCATTTTTTTAGGTAATCTACCGGTTAAGATAGGTTTTTGAATGAGCACAACTATCAAATAAACATTTTGTAACTCCTAACAAAACCCAATCCAGCAACCTAATCTATATCAGGTCCCTCTTCATCTCGATGTACTTCTTTCCTCCCTTCATCCCGTCCAACATCCCTATCCTGTTCCTGCCCTTTCCTCTTTTGCCTAACATTCTCCCCTCTATTACCTTCTTCAACATTCCACTACCGCTCAAGACGCCTTTCATCCATTTTCCTGCCTCCATAGGATTTCTCCCAACAAACCTCTCTCCTCACCCACCATCTCCAGTACTTCCTTATTTGTTTTCCTTTCGGTCCATTTCACCTTCTCCATTCTTCTCCACACCCACATTTCAAAAGCCTACAATCTACGTCTATCCTCCTGCTTCAGTGGCCACGTTTCCGCGCCGTACATAGCTACGCATAAGTGCATATTTATTACTTAATACATGCATTTGAATTAATCCAGGGTCAAAATTACAATTAATAGACACATACAAATAAAAATAGAAATAATAATGCATGCAAAAACAATAAAAATACATATCGGGTAAAAGTACACACATAGTACGTGAATATACCTACATGCCCATTTGCTCAGTGTTCCCGCGATCCGACCGTCGTGGCATGGATTGGAGTAGAATTCGTGGGGTAAATAATAGATTGGGAAATTTCTGTTGAGGAATTGGGGTGGGTTCCATTGACTTGCCGCCTGTCCTTACGTTATGT
The DNA here is from genome assembly GCA_037158775.1 of Hetaerina titia. Lineage (NCBI taxonomy): Eukaryota > Metazoa > Arthropoda > Insecta > Odonata > Calopterygidae > Hetaerina > Hetaerina titia. The sequence continues at coordinate 99,612,529 of CM073774.1, read as the reverse complement.
CGGGAGCCTTTCAATCGTTCGGGAGGTCATTTATACGAATGAGGCATCGCGGAAGGTAGCGAGTAGGATTGAAGAATATATTTATTTTATTTATTTATTTACCGACTTTATTGGGGCGAGATTGGCACTTTATAGTGCCTTCTTCCACCTAATCCCTGCATATTATATTAAAGACAATTAAAAACACCCAAGCCTTAGGTGGAGGAAAATCCACCTAGTTGGGAATCGAACCCGCGACCTCTGTGTTGGCAGACAAGGACGTTACTCCGTCGCCACCGAGGCCGGCTAGGTGCAGGAGGAAAAACAGGCTAGATCGAACATAGGAGGGGAGTTTACAATGCTTGTTAGGTTAGAGAGTAAACCAATTGGTGGGAATTCACTTCACAAGCATTACACGGGGTTCTTCACATAATAATTGCGTCAAGAATGACGGAAGAAGTAGTAAAAGGTTAAATGTTGTAAACGAGAATGAGAAGGCAAAAACTGCGGCTGGATTAGTTAGCATCAGAAAGAAAATCACGGAGACTTATGCTAGGATAAAGCTATCTTGGTAGTGGTATTAATTGGCGAAGTGTGAAAAATAAAATTGCTGACTTTAACAATTTATAAAAATTACCGAAGCCTATATAATATTAAGGAGCGAGAGGTGGTTATCGCAAGCCATAGCAGACGAGAAGATTTTTCTAAAAAGACTTAAGAATGCACGGAATGCACAGAGAAAATAAGATTGAAGGAGGAACGCTAATAGTTGTTAAAGATATTCACAAAAGCAAAAGTAAGTTATACTCTATAAGTAAGACAGAAAGCGTTTGGTGCTCCATAAAAAGCCCTAGACGTTGAGAAGAGTCCACATTTGTGCCTACAGCAAACAAAATGAGACAATACATAACCATAAAACGACTTAAGCGTTAGCCACAAAAGCACTCACCAAGCTAAAACAGAATTTACAAATGAATGATTAAGTGAATATTTGAACGATGACCCTAAAGCAGTTTGGTCATATGTACGGGAAGTTCTGGGAAATAATTCGAAAGTGTCCCTAAATAGCAACGGACAAAAACTTACCACCATTTTACAAAAAAGTTAGTACATTGAGCTACTATTTTTATTGCGTTTTTAATAATCGTGCACAAGCAAATTTCGAGCCGTTACCCGATCGCTTCCATGACTCTATGTCTGAAATTGTAATATTATCTCTTGGAATAGAACGCTAACTTAAAGACATCAGTTCAAACGAATCGTCAGGCTCTGATCAAGTCCCTGCTCGTGAACACAAAACAATTGCCTCTGGAATAACTCCTTTCTTGGAAATAATATTTAATAAATCCCTAAATGATCGTACATTACCGAAAGACAGGAAAGAACTGTCCGATGTAACGTCCATATGTAAGGCGAGAGAGGAAAGAAAAAGGCAGAAGAGGATTCCGAGTAATTACTGACCCAACTCTCGCACATCCATATCATGCAAAATCTTAGAGCACATAATTGTAAGTTGAATCATGAACTATATCAAATCTCAGAGATTACTTAAAAAACCAAAACGATTTCCGAAAAGGTAGATCATGAAAGACACAGCTGGTATTTTTTGTTCATGATATTTTGGTCTAAGGTGAAAATATTGTTGAGATTGTAAAAAGATATTCAACAAAGACCTTCATAAAAAGTTGCATTAAAAGTTGGGAAGCTACGGGGTTGATAAGTGTGTAATACACTGAATTTATCAATTTTTAATAGACCACTATAAAGGGGTCGTAATAGACGGAGTATCATCCGACAAAGAATCACATCGGGCGCCTTACAAGGATTTGTTAACGGTCCGCTATTGTTCCTTTCGTAAATTAATGACATTGGATCTCAGGGTTCCGGAAAACTTCGTCTATTTACAGACGAAGCAGTGATATATAGGGAAATATCCAGTCATAAAGATAGAACATCATTATCTAATGACCTAAATTCATTTCCAAAAACGGTGCGAGATATTGGAGCTGGAACTAAATTTGAACAAATGAGTTTCGATGAATTTTTGGAGGAAGAAAATTTCACCCTAAAACACACCATATGATTCATAAAAAGGGTACTTGCGGATCGTAATAAGATAGTGAAGGAGCTCTGTTAATTCCCGTTAGTTAGGCCCCACCTAGAGAATGCAACGGGTGTATGGAATCCTCATGAGGCAGGCTTAATTTTGGAACTAGATAGAGTGCTACGTAGAGCAGCTAGGTTTGTGAAAAGTTGTTATGAACAAGGTGGCAGTGTCAAGACACCATTGGAAGGATTAGGACTGGAGCCATTAGTTGACCATAGGCTTAAATACAGGTTAAACTTACTGCGTAAATTTGAGACAGGTTACATATCTGAGGATGTTAAAGAAATTTTACGGTGCTCCAATTTATTTGGTTGATCAAATCGAATACGTAAAATCATGGATACGAGTATATATAAGAGAACGAATGGATTCAAAACGTTGTTTTTCCCCGCAAAATTATAAATAAAAATACATATAGCAAAAAGCGTCTCGGCGAAAATTAGTTTTCGCATGTTCCACATATATTTATTTCGACATTCTACATGTTTTAAATAAAACTGACCCAATCTTTCTAACAGTTCTCCCTCATGATATGCCTTCTCTTGCCTGACTAACTTTAACTACTGTGTACGACCAAACTAAGATTTGTGTAGAGAAATCATGATTGCAGACTGGTATAGATGGGGTGTTGCATTCACGGCTGGTGACCTAGCACGACCTGCCACACGCCCTTGCGCCAGCTTGCGGGGTATTATGTAGATGTGTACGAGTATGTATACATTGCACAAAAATTGACCATTACCACGTTTGATATTAAATGACTTATTTGGTTACTTGGTACGATTGGTAACGATTGCGTGACCCCTGCTTTCTGACTGCTGAAATGAAAGGACGTGTTGCGAACGGGGAAACATATTAGACAGATATGTGAAGAAGTTGACCTAAGATTAGAATTCGTCAAGAGAGTACTGGGGAAATGCAATGAGAAAGTGGAAGAGCGATATTACTTTTTGCTTGTTAGGCCACAACTGGAGTATTCACCCACACTGTGATCCTCATGAGGTAGGTTTAATGAAAGAGTCAGGTCGTGTGCAGTGTAGGGCACAGAGATTTGTACCGAGAATGAATGGACTTCAGATGTCGCTTTTTTACGAGAACCATTAGAGACAGGTTTTGTTTCTTCGGAGGAGAACGACTGAGAAAATTTTTCCCATCCTTCGCGATCGTGTAAGTGTATGTGTTTTGTGTGCCCATATATGTATATACTCGTAAAAACTCTGATATGGAGCGTACGGCGCGGAAACGTGGTCACTGAAGCAGGAGGATAGACGTAGGTTGGAGGCTTTTGAAATGTGGGTGTGGAGAAAAATGGAGAAGGTGAGGTGGACCGAAAGGAAAACAAATGAGGAAGTACTAGAGATGGTGGGTGAGGAGAGGGGTTTGTTGAGAGAAATCCTATGGAGGCAGGAAAAATGGGTGAAAGGCGTATTGAGCGGTAGTGAAATGTTGAAGAAGGTAATAGAGGGGAGAATATTAGGCAAACGAGGAAAGGGCAGGAGCAGGATAGGGATGTTGGACGGGATGAAGGGAGGAAATAAATACACGGAGATGAAGAGGGACCTGATGTAGAGTAGGTTGCTGGATTGGGTTTTGTTTGGAGTTACAAAATATTTATTTGATAATTGTGTCCATCCAAAACCTACCTTAACCGGTAGATTACCTTTAAAAATAGGTATATATTTTAGGGTATTTATATCCATGTACGTATGTATCTGCGTGCATGTCTGTGAATATACATGTATGTGTACCTACGTGTGTGATCTGAATACTTTCCGGTCTCAATATGAAAATGTCCGCACTCTTCAACAACAATTGGGGAATGTGTTTGCGCGCGAAAATATCCAGTCCTTAATCTCTAGTCTCTGAAGCGTATTTCTCCAGAGGCTCACGTGTGAAATAATCAAATGATTAATCTATTCACAAACTCCAGTGACTACAGTGAAATAAAGTTGAGTAATTATTATAAAAAACGTGAAATTAGAAAAACTTCTTAGATTTCACCGAACTTTAGGCTGTAGGACCAGCTTCATCAATTATGTATGTGACATCCCAACTGAACAATTACCTGAAGATGTCACACCGATAATGAAGCCGATTGCACCGCAATAAAGGTTAGAGAAATCTACAAAGTATTGCTAACTCCTGGAGATGGGATTTCACAAGGTTGAGCCTCATACCATTGAAGTGATATGAGACATTTCATAAATTTATATACAAACATACTTGTACATATTAAAAAAAAAAGTCAATAAGCTACACGAGTCGCAGTTATTCCGTCATCATAGCTAATCGTAATATAAATAATTGCATAATTGCTAATTGTATAATATAAATAAGAGTATAATTGTCAGGTACTTGGGTTATAGATGTTGCACCCCCACCACACCTCTGTAAGTTTTCGAGAGTTTCTCTCCGTGCTAGGACGAGTACCGGACCCAGTTATCTCGAGTGCCTTCAAAATTGGTGATACATTCGGGTCACATTTTTTTTACCGACTATTTACCATCTGACTAAATCGTTTCAGCAGCCCGAAGAAGATCAGTATTTCGGAATGGGCGGCCATTTAATCTTTTATCGTCCTTAAAACGAATATTAATTGTTTTTGATGTTTCAATTGTGAATTGGCAATTCCAATTGGCATTGGAATGGGCAATAAATCTTTTCCCAAGTCAGTCAGTGAAAGCCACTTTGGACCTGAAGATGGTGACTGCAATGCCAGCGAAACCATCCTTCACTCACACGGGACTGAACCCCAAAAATCCTCGAGCCAGCTCTGTATCACCGCGGAAAATTTCGTTACAATAGTTGGTTTATTTTATTTCTTCCGAACATGTTAAAATTTTCTTCATTCATTAAATATGCTCTGCGTTTTTCCTTGACTACTTTTGCGAGATTTGTTGCCACTTCACTACACTGTCACTACAAATCCAGCTTAGAGAGTCCCTAAAACCTTTAGTTTCTTTAATATTCATGATAAACTCTTGTTTGTTGTTCGCAGAAAAAGAGTATTTTGTATCGACGTGTCGATACTAAAAAATACCTGTAACACTTATTGCATGGTGAATGCATAAAAAAACCTTCTTTTAAGAAACGTGCCTTTGAGAAGGTTTTCCTATGCATTAGATGTCCAAATCAATTGAGGGCAGATTAAAAATGCCGGTAACTGTGCACAATTTGCTATGGATTGACAAGTAGAAAGTGACCGACGGAAAGTCCTCATCAAAGTGACAGTAAGTGACGAAGTAATGAGTATAATCTTTCTAAGTCAGTTGAAGGTGGGTTAATGTAAACCACAGTCTTAGAGTGGGCGGATCACGAACCGTTTTCAAATTAAGGCTTGAGGCGTGGCGCGGGGCACCTTGAGCGTTGTCGTGAAGTCCGTTTCCAGGGCGGCATCTTCCCTCCGCCGCAAGCGATCATTTACCGCTTGTTTGGGTTTCGGCGGCGGAGGGCTGGGGAGAGAGCCCGGCCGCGTCACCTCCGTCGCTCGGTCACCGAAGGTCCAGCTCGGTTCTACGTAGCTCGACGCTTTTTCCGAAGAAGCGATCTTCCCTCCGCCGGGAAATACCGTTCTCTTGGTGAGAAGGCTCGCGACGCCGTGTCACAATCGATTTCGCGGAGAACAGGAGTTTGCTTTCCTCTGATGATGGATGCATTCATCATGTCAAGTTGATATTTAGCATTTCTCTCTCTCTCTATCTCGTCATTAAGTATACCTGGTCCTTATCTCCTCTACATTCTCTTTCTATATCTAAGTCTGCTGGCCTAATGTCTTCACCATTAAGTTCCTCCATTTATATGCCCTTCCATTTCTTGAAACTGTCGTGGTTCAATTAAATATCTTTCTGACTTATCTTTGAACATTTACGCGGATTTTCCCTTTCGTCTATTTGGTATTGCGTTCACCTCTTTTCAAATCACGCCAATGTGAATTTTACTTTATAAATTTTCTATATCTCACAATGCATCTTCCACTTCACCCCTATTGTCTTTGCATTATTAGTTTTCCTCCCCTGTTAATTATAGATCGCCTGCTAATCATGATGTACCTACATATGTTTATGCAGGGAATGATTATTCTCTTTAATCCCTAGATGTTGTGGTTAGTAGCTGTTACTCCTTTTAATTGTTTTAGGAAAAAATAGATCTTAAACTTATTCATCCTACAGTCTATCTCTCTAATCTTCAATGAATGATCATGTCTCTCATAATAACTTGGGATTTCCAAAATACGATGAACCTCTTCGTACAACTGAACGGTCTTGAATTTAAAAAAGAGATTATTTATGATCATTAATCTTCGTTTTTTTAGGGGATCTCACGCCAAATTTTTCGACAATTTCGACACACTGCTTTCTGCGTCATAAACTCTTTTGACAACTCTCGCTCGCAAAGACAGCAGCAAGCTGTGAACATCCCTATACACTACTGTGCCGTCAGCAAACAGGCGAATTCTACTCTCGGCTGTGCCAGCTGAGTCATTAATGTATTATGTGAGTAAAAGAGACCTATGACGCTTCCCTGCGAGACACTCGAAGTTACATAAACTTTACCGTACGAATAACTGTACCTTAAATAACGACACGGTGTGATTGGCTATTTAAGAATTCTCTGATTCAGTATATAACTTTATAGTCTATCCCAGAGTTTTGTAATTTTGTAATTAGCATCTCATGGGGCCCCTTGTCGAAAGATTTTTTAAAAATCTAAAAGTATCGCATCAACCCGAATGTTATTTTCAGGAGGCATCAAAAAGTTGTGAACGAAAAGAGCTAGGTGTGATTCGTAGGATCTAGCCTTTCGGAATTCATGCTGATTTCTTAACAGTAAATCCTGGCTGTCCATCCATCCCATAATAGATGTGTCAATTACTTGTTCTAGAACTGAAGAAATTGATGTCAGAGAGATTGGTCTGTAATTACTGGGTCCTTCCCTATCGCTGATCATAAGTACAGGCGTGAGGTTAGCTGATGTCCAATCCATCGATGCCTTGTTCTCCGCCAATTATATGCTGAATATTATTTCTAAGCATGGTATTATTCCTCACTCCATTGTCTCGTTAACGCGGGTGAGAATTTCATCGGGACCACGAGACTATTTGGGTTTGAGTATTTTCAACTGACACGCTGCTGCACGGCACGATATGTTAATTTCATTCATCGCATTCTGGTATAGATTATGTCATGATATTAAGTCAGATTTTTCCTGACATGGGTTGAATGCACTTTTAAGGAAGGAATTAAGTAGATGAGATTTTTCTAAGCTGGGCGTTATTTTTTGCTCTTTTCCATCTTTTATTGAGCGTACCGACCGCATATTTTCTTGAACTTCTCTCACATTAGGCCAGAAAGCTTTTGTTTTTTTGTCCAATGAGTTTCCTAAAATTTGACATTTGTAATCAGCAAGCTTTTTCCGAAATTCTGCTTTCGCCAAGGACTTAGACTTTTTGAAAGTTTCTATTACCGTGACATGGCCATTATTAGGGAAATTTCTGCTGTAATTCTGAATTTTTGCGTGGCACACCTTTTGGCACCTTAAAGATTTCCGTACTTCTGAATTGTGCCGTCGAGGTTCTACGTTTATTCTTTTTAATTTCATAGGTATTGACTCTTCCCTTGCTTAAATGGTGACATCAGGGAAGTATTTCCACATTGACTCAACGTTGCATATGTGGCTAAATTTTTTAAATTTCGTAACTCGGTCAGTTAGCACACTCCATATAATATGAAATTATCATATTCAATTCTGCTGAAATAGTATGTTTTTCTTTTGCGAAGGGATTTTTTCTACACAGAAGGTGAATTAAGCATAAAGCATGCTTAATTCACTTAAAAAATTAAGCATGGAAAATTAAGTAGCTTCATGATCACTAAACCCTTTTACGTTAACTACATTTCAAACCTACTCGGGCACATTTACTGCTAAAAGATCAAGAATAGATCCCTGGTCGGCGATATCACTAATCAAAGCACGAAGTTATTAGAAAATGTATCCAAAAGTGATATCGCAAATGCCTTTATCTTTTTCGCTCGTTTGGAAATTGTAAAAGCTCTATTCTATCGAGAGAAGATTGAAATCTACACCAATAATCACAGTTCGATCATTACATCCAAATATGATATTCTGTACCCGCTTTTCTCGTTCCAGTACTGAATTATACTTTGCATTATGGGGCCTACAGTAAGCGTAGAAGTAGATTCTTTTCAACGACGACTTTTCGATGGAGCACCAAATACAGCACCAACATAGCACCATTTCACTATCGGGAAATATCTCATGTCTGCTAACTTGCGATTTTTGAACAGCAATAAACAACCCGTCCCTTTTTTTATCACCTCTGACTTTTCTATAGACTGATACTGATTTCGGGAATATTTCGTAGTCCGCGATTTTTTTCGATAACTAGCTCCTATAATGACATTAGTATCTGCACTCCGAATGAGGCGCTGAAATTCAGTTGCCTTATTGTTTAAACTACGACAATTAAGTACTATTGCGGATAAAACCTTTTACCATTATTCAAGGCATTAATTGTACTATTTCTGCGTGAGTAAAGGGCCTTAGTTTCGCTGTGCTAGTTTGTTTTATTATTTGGAGGATGCAAGAATCCAAGACTGATTTGGTGCGATAAAAAGTCTTATATCTTACTTTGTTTTCCCGAATATATGACCAACACTCTTGCCTACCAACTATGCTAAACACTCCAAACGTGTTCGTGTATCCTACGCGTATCAACTGCGATGCGTAGTATAAGATGAGAGGACAGGCCTCAGATCCAAGAAGTTCGCTCAATTTGATTGACAAAATGCACCAAATCTTTCATTAAGACCCCCTTCACGCCTATGAACGGGTCTTCCGCTGTCAATACTTGACTCAATGCTACAAATCGTTGAATTTAAATCAGCCAAACGGATGTGTACATATTATTCCTAATAACATATAAATCTGAAAATCAATGTGTTTTTTCATTTAGTCGTTTGCTTCAGGACAGATCACAGAGAGGTGGTAGATTTTCTGTTTTTTTCATAATTAAGGTAACAATTCCGAAAGTCGGTAAGGCCCGATTTGGATATGGTTTTCTGGATATTTTTTAGAACGAAAAACACAATTAAAAAATATATTTTTTCATACACTCAAAACTAAGATTTAACTTCACTCACTTCAACAAGAAGGGTCAATTGAACTGCTTCACTCCTCCTCAATCAAAACGTACGTGTATATTAATTCATGGCAACATCTGAGCAGACGCTTCATGTATCGTAAACGGATACTACGAAATCCCACGATCTCCAATTAATTCCTGAGAAATTAATTTTATAAGTGATATATTAAAAGATCATTTCAAAATTTGTACATATTTTCATGGGACCGCTAACGACACCCCAGGGCTTCTACCGGCAGGCGGGGAGATCAGCCTCAGACGAGAGGGTGATGTCTCCGTCGTCTCAAACACTGGCCGCGGCGAGCCCACGAGGACATCTGGTCCTCAGGTTATTTATCACTAACCGATAATTTCACCACATTCTGATGAGAGTACAATGTGCACCTATCAGCACTATAGCCGCAGCTGTTTCAATCGGAACTGAAATTTGAATTCATTCACTTGAACGAGGAGAGAAAATTAAACTGCCACGATTTTGTTCCTGTTATTATACCATTAAAATACGTATGTGTTCAGGTGGAGCAGAATTGACTCCTTAGTTTTAAAAAATCACAGAAGACCTCGTAGGCAAATTAGCGAAGTGGAAGTAGTGATGTTAGCTGGGGTAAACAACGCCATTTTTAGTTTCTACCATGCAGTGGTCGGGTGAGCATCGACGTTTTGTCGTAGAAACGTTCTTTAAGAACAATGATAGTGTGGTGGCGACTGACAACACTCGTGAACTTCACCCAAGACCTCTTCATCACCCCAAAGTGACAGTTTGATGCTCTGTGTCGTCTCTAGGAATTATTTGGCCTTACTTATTTGAATCTCGAGGTTCAACTGTTACTGTGAACTCTGTGCGCTCTTGCGATAAGCTGGAGAATTTTTTACACCCTAAAAGAATATGACACAGAAGCCTTTTGGTTTCAACAGGATGGGGCCACAGCTCATACCACCCGTCGTTCACGTCAAATCCTGCAAGAACCATTTTCCGGTCGCCTGATCTCCATAGGAGGGAATGGATGTTCCATGGCCCTCTCGCTCCCCGGATTTGAGCCCACGTGAATTTTTCTTTGAAGATATCTCAAACCTGAGGTTTACAAAGCTCGACCAGGGACCTTGGAAGCTCTTTAGGAGGCAATTACAGATGCCATCGCTGGATTAACGCAAGATATGCTGCGAAGAGTTTTCAGAAATAGAAACCTTTTTTTAATTATCTTGGTTAGTTTTTTACAATTCACCCGTCAAATCAGGGAGTGCATTCTGTCACACCCTGTTTATTATGAATATGCCGGCAGCTGAGTAGACGCGCTTCGTAATTTGTAAACAGCTGGTACAAAATCGATAGTCTCTGATTAATCCTTCAAAAGTTAATTTAAAAACTGCCTATTTACGTTTTGTCGTATTCAGTGTTCATTTTGCCTGGCAAAATCTCTCTGTCTATCAAAAGCTGTCTATCTATCTAACTACATGGTTATCACAAGCCACCGGTAGGGTGTATGGCAGAAGATGATTACGCATCAGGCATGCAAAATTAAGAAGTAAGTTTTACGTAAAATTTAGTTAATGCATAGTTTTTAAAAAATAATACGCATAATGTGGGTCTTATTAATGCACTTTGTTAACCAATTTAGAAATGATGGCTCTAGTATCTGAAGGGAATAAAATCACTTCCACTGCGCCAAGGTTATAATTAATAATTCGTCGTTTAAAATGATAATTATATTTTTGGCTTAATTTGAAAAAATGCATATATATATATACATATATATATATATATATATATATATATATATATGTAATATTAAAGATTAGGAATATCTGAATGGTTCCATGAATATTCTAAACTTTAATATGCAATTGTAACGTTGGTGTTAAATACTTCTGGGGTGAAGTTTTCAAATAAACTTTGAGGCATAAAAACAATTGAGATTCTATTAATCTGTTCGAGCTTGTTTTTAATTTCTAATAATTTATTTTCATCGTCAAACCAATGGTTTCAAATTTTCAATGTTGACATTTAGGACTCCATCTCCCGGAGAGAAAATTACTGGATCAAATTTTTAGTGTTGTTAAGAAAAATATGTAATAATTACTTTTGAAATAATTTATTAATTCCGGGGCGTAATAATCCCGTGAATAGACCTCTGAGCTACTGAGCAGCGGGCCTGGGTTTGGTCCTGGGGGATGCCAATGGTCAGCCTCTGATTATATCTGTGTACATGGTAACTGCCCGCCACTACTGCTAGGGTGCGTGGCGAGGGTGATTAAACAAAACACATCAAGCATGTGTTGTTAGAAATCGACTCTATTTTAGCTACAAAATATTTCTGAAAAATTCCTGGTTTCTACTCAAACAGGACCTCACCACGTGCGTTTGCCTCTCATAATCAGTATTTTAAACCTAAGTTTGGTTTACTGCAGCCCCCTCCCCCCCCTCATACCTTTTCATGGGATAGCAGGATTTACTCGTCAACTTCCTCATCTAAAAATAAAAAGAGATGTTACAGGCGTGATATGGTGGAATATCATGATTAATAAAAATTGGCAATTTTCCACAAAATAAAATTTTGAATACGACCGGTTTCGATGTAACTGCATCATCTTCTGGTGACAGTCATCACTCCACGAGGTAATCCAGCCACGAGGTTTTCTCTGGACTTTTTTGTGTTCCCCACCCCTTTCTCCTCCACCGCACCTCGTCACTCACGCTTCCTTCCACCTCCCCTCCCTCTATCCTTCATTTTCCACTACACCCCCCCCTTACTAGCTTTTTAGCATATATACTAGACACTGAGTTATGACTGTCACCAGAAGATGATGGATGTGGTTACATCGAAACCGGTCGTATTAAAAATTTTATTTTGTGGAAAATTGCCATTTTTTATTAACTTTCTCATCTGTTTGGTTTATATATACATAATTACATATAATGTTTATCAAGTTAGCTCTAGCGAACAAAAACACAGTAACAAAACACACAAAATATAAAAGAAACACATTTTCGAATTTTTGGTGATCAAACTACCTTTCTATATCCTTATGCTTTTTCTTTCCCTAGCTTCCCTATCCACTTAACCTTAGGTTAGGGTGGTATTAAGTTGTTAATCTTGTGGCGGGGGGTGTTAGACCTAACACCCCCCGCCACTAGCCCTTGCGGCGGTTTTTGGGGTTTTATGTAGATGTATATTTAATCTTTAGCATTTTCCTCAAGCATTGTCTAGAATTGCAATATCTGCTGCCAGCTTCGCCGTGTCAACTTCTTGTGCCTTGTTGTTCTTCAGTTCTTTTACGGCTGTGTTGAATTCGCTTTTCAGTATTTTCAGGGCGTATAGATGTAAATGCAATACATAGTAATATTTCTCCACAAGCTCACGCTGTTGCATAATGGCATAAGGAATGCCACCTTGGAATGAAAATGACGAAATGCGAAATGGCAATTTAGCACCTTTTGTAACAAATAAATAAAATGGCGGATCCTTTTCAGTTTTCATATTAATTCGATGCGAAACATTTTAATTTTGGAAGCGATAATTAAAAAAAAGCGCTTCGGTATGATAAGAGGTGTGAGCATCTAAATCCAACTTATTATATATTAACATATATTATGTTAAATGTTATTAACAAATGTTATGCTTATGTTATATTAACAAATTTTAGTTCAGACTGAATAGGATTACTTCAATGTCACAGGTCAGGGGTCAATCCTTCGGACCCTTGTGATGAGGCAACAAATTTTGTGGAAATTCTCCATTTCGATCTAGAAACCGCGCACGTTAAGCTCTCCCGCATTGGTGCTCTTAATGAAAAACAAGGACAAACTTGGTTTACGTTGAGGCGATGTTTGCTGCGTATTACGCAATCTCCAGAAAAACTAATTTTCTCCCGCTAATTCCCAAAGATGCCCTTCAAAATTTGTCTTTCCAAATAGCGACGATTTGGCATCTCCTCGGGAGGACACACACATTAAGAGGAATACTTGCTCCTGCACATTTTTCCCTCCCGCTCCGCCCCCCCGCTTCCCTAATGGCCTCCTCCTTTGACCTCACTCACTACGGGGTCTTCCTCTTCGCGCCCCGCCCTTGGCCCCCGCCCCTGCCCCCCGCTCTTGCCCCTCATCACTCAGAAATGGCTCGACCCAGCGATGGACCATTTGGCCATATATATAGAGAGAGAGTGAATCTCAAGAGCTCTCAAATATCTATCGCCTCTCAAGTGAGATGTTTACTTGACTTGGGTCCAGATCTTTTCTGGAAGGACAAACAGCGGCCCCGTCAACCGGTAACATCTGCAGCAGTGACAAAATGGCGCCGCCGCCCGTGGCACTGGCCGTGGTGAGTGACTCTCAGTGTTTACTCACGGACAGCCCAAAATCAGTGAGAAACTTAGCCTTATTGCGGTGGCTTGAAAGATTTTGCACTTCGCAAATGTCTCGATTGAGTCCGTTAAGGTGCCCATCTGGCAACACGTGTCAACGTAGGGGCACCAGGGAGGTGGACGATGATGCCAGCGAGTGGAGTCTGCTTCTAAGCGCGTTTTCCAAAGGACGACGACGCTGAGCCAGCCCTCGGCTAAAATTGCAGTTTAAATGCAATAATTAATGTAACATAATTTAGATAACCCTGGTTAATCGTTAAGCCAAGCCAGAAACTTTATCGCTAAATGCTTTCGGTTTTTCATTGAAAGGAAAACGTGAGTCATGATATTTCAGCACTCCTAATACTTGGAATCCTTTAGTAAACAAACAACAAAGCCTTAATCTGTGTTAATAGAAAAATGGAATACTTGAATTGGTTTGATTTGTGACTTGGAAATTACTATAATGCTTGTTACTTCGCAATAACTTCCATATTAATCTTAAAATTATCTTTAAAAAATCTTAATTAAAATCCATATTATGAATTCACGTTTCATCCAGCATCGGAAAAATCAGCAGTCACTGTAAAATGGATTATAAATTCATTATTTTATGTATGGAATCGAAAATACACGAGTGGGGACACCCCAATTTAAAATAATCGGAGTTGGAGCCCATAGCTCGAGTTGTAAACATACGACAGCACAACAAGCCTGCCTGGAGCAGGTTTGACACTCCTAACCTTGGTCGATGTTGGGAACACGTGATCCAGTGATGAAGAGGATCCAGAATATCGTACGTGCTTTTCGCTATATCTACACAATGCCCTGCAAGCCGTAGCAAGGCGTATGGCGGGGGATGTTAGGACATTAGCCATACTTACAGAAATATTATTTCATGCGTTCACTCGAATGCATGTTTGCTCATACACAACTCTCGTGCGCATAAATTCCCAGTATATTACCCGCAATAATTATTGCACTTGAGTTATTCATCAAATTCAGACTAATTTTCCGGGGCCTTGGGTTCGATTGGTTTGTGTTTACATATAGTGCGAGAGAAGAATGAGTATTTGAATCGGCCCTTTACGATGCCTATCTCTCTCTTATTTTATTCCTGGGAACGATTCTACCAATATAATGTGCCACAATAATTCGCTCTATGTATGTTTGGATTTAATAATGCTGGTGTTGCTAGTATGAAAAATTTACTTAAATCTGGGAATTTGATTTGATTTTGGAACATTCAAAAGTAATAATTTATAACGGAGTCAAGGAAATATTACAGATGGTCGATGGCGTTAGCTGAAGTGGAATTTCCAGGAATTATGATTTGCTTGGTTTCCTGTTACGAAAACTAGCATTTGCAAACGGTCAATGACGGCCGCATTGAGGACCTTAGGAAAGGTAAACATAGAATATTTCAAATACGTGAAGCGTCGAAATTACTATACTGTGTCTCATGAAATCTGCTGCAACACAATCAAGCACAGGACATCGTTTCCAAAAGTTCTTTCCGTTAACATATGCAATCAAATGTAAGGCTAAGAAACGGAGAGCATCATTCCCGTGATGAGTGCTAAGAATTCGCTTAGCTTTTAAAAGATATGTAAACATTGTGATACGTTTTTTCCGAGAAAAATCAGGTAGAGGGAAGGCTTCTTTGGCCACCAAAACAAATTGGAGGTATTTTTGCATTCATATGCATTTTTATTTTTTTCTTGCAAAATTTGTATGTTAAAGAATTTCCCTTTATTCGAGAAAACGCTCAGATAGGAGGGCTTCGCCAACGTAGCCACCCCATCACCCTTCTCTGACCTCAGTCCACAAGCTGTTCGTTCGAAACGGACGGCGTGTCACTTGTAGTGTAGCACGTCGCTTGCTTACCGTCGCAAGAGATTGCTGAATATTTACGTTTGTCTGTCGCGTACATAACTATTGAGAACAAAAGTTTGTTCATCATAAAATGTTACAGTTCACGAAACATTAATACATATACATATGGTGAAGAGATTCCGTCAAGGAAAATAAAATGTATTCATAATTAAATCAGGTGAAAGGTCCTAAAATATTCAATATCTATTTATTTTTTGAAGTTTAAATCATCGAGTGCGCTCACCAGGTTGCGGATGGTGAATGTGAGCGAGTGAAGATATCGGAAGATTGGAACCGGGTGCCGTTGGGAGTGTTGTTGCAACCCTATCCACCAATAGATAAATCGTGTGGAGGATTTCTTTTTCATTGAAAGGACGAAAATATCAACTCATCATTTTTATCGATACATAGCCGACGGTGGATTGAAAGTTTGAAGACTGGAATGTATACATACATATATATGAGTATGTATATATATGTATATGTGCATATATATTATATATGTGTGTGTATATATATATATATATATCTATGAGTGTATATATATATATACACACACACATGTATAGGTACACACGTACATTTAAATACATGTGTGTGTACCTATTCCTTTTCATTTTATCTATGTTATATCCATGAGTGAATATGTGCTCGCCATTTGGCGGGTTTCGTGTATGTATGTACATATGTATATAGAATATTTTTATATATATAAACACATACACACAAACACACGAATAGGTAAATAAATACTCTATTTTGGTCGGTAGTTTTCAGTTCAAACTTAAGCGTCTAAAGAATTTTAACTTGATAATAATCACTCATCGTGATCGCTCTATGATCACGAATACGGAGTTAAGGGATATCGGAAACGTAGTGATTTCGCTAACGTATTTCATAATGAGCGCCAGTTATTGCTAACTATCTGATGAAATTCACTGCTGTGCTTGCATCAGAAGCCAAATCCATAAACTATATTCCATGGCGTACATTTAATATAGAAAAATAACATGAAATAACACCTTATGAGAGGATATGATATATTATTATTAAGCTAGCGAAAATAACCTATAAAGGTTAGGGATGATTTTCGGAAAACTGGCGCCAATCTGGGACATTAATTAACGTTCCAGTGAAATAGCACTGGAGCGTTAATTTTTATGCTTACAATGATCAAAATAATTTTACCATGTCCGGAAAACGAAATTTACTGAACGTTAATGATTGAATGAAACGCGTTGAATTGATATAAATTATACTCTATCTACACTTTACGCTTGTGAAAGTGTTCTACTTTGAGAAAGTGATAGAAAAATGTGTAAGGCCATAGATGGAGTAAGGATATATACAAAGATATGTGGACGCAAAATGACGTCACGCTAAAACGGGAAGACCAAGAAAGGCATCCCTTGAGAAAGAATGCGAAAGTGTATTGCCCAGGAGATAGAGATTAGAAAATTATGATGTATAATGGAATGCAAGCGAGACCAACTTTTACGAAACAGTGAAAGTAAGTTGACGAATAACAGAGAAGTTGTTTTCTTGGTCGTCAGTGAGCGGAGCGATGAGAGCGTGGCGCTCGTCCAATTATAGCGGGAAGGGGGGGGGGTAGGTCCACACCGATAATAACATTTAGAGAAACACTGGAAATCAGTCAGGAAGATACAAATCATTTCAGGCAACTTTAAAATGGTTGGAGATAATAAGGTTATCGAACTCATAACTCCTCACGATCGCCGCGCCGCACTCCTTTTTGGAGAGAAATTCGCTTGATCGCTACCTGCGTGTTTAACTCTGCCTTCTTTCTCCCTTCCGACATCACTCGCAAGGCGCTGATCCTGATCGTTGGGGCCTCGGACGACACCCACGCTCAGCAAGTCTTCTTCCCGGGAGGGACGGAGGTCGCGGGCCGACGGGGCCTCCTTCCGGTCATCCCACTGCCCGCGGGCCTGTCCACCCTTGTCCCCTCGCACCACCGTCCCATCGCGACGAAGCCCCGGCCCACACCTCCAGGGCCGGGCCTCAACGCGGCTGCACGGCCCACCGTTGCGCTCCCCTCTGTTCCCAGGCCCCTGCCCGGGGGACCCAGACCCCTGCCCGCGGGACCCAGGCCCCTTCCCGCGGGCCCCAGGCCCCTTCCCACGGGCCTCAGGCCCCTGCTGGGATCCAGGCCCATACCTGCGGGCCCCAAGCCCCTGCCCTCGATCCACAAGCCCACGTCCTTCCCCCAGAGACCCTCGTCGGGGGAGACCAGGCCCACGCGACCGCCCCCGCCTGCACCCACCCTCCCAGTCTCCACGCGACCCACGCCGCCACCGCCCCTTCGTCCCCGGCCGAGACCGTCCTCCACTCCGAGGCCGATAACATTCCCCACCGCCACGACACCCACCCCCACGGCCCCCACGACCCCGACGACGGAGAGGCCGACCGTGGGGGGCGGGGCTGGCGGCAAGGAAACAGTGTTCACCGTGTTCAGAATGTCCGACGACGGATCCTACTTGTTCGAGTGAGTGCATACCATTAAATGTCATTGCCCAAAGCTCAATATTAGATTAATTCATGCATGTCAGTGTAGAAATGAAATCAAAGTGAGAGAGACTCCATTTTATGTACATGACAGTCCGAGAGAACTCGATAATGAGGCAGTGAAGGACCTTTTACTCGAATTCGCAAATTCGGCTCATAAATAACCAGCTATTTACTGGCAGCTCTTTAAGCTGCCAGTAAATTTCCTAGTCCTTGCTCATTGCTCATACCGAATGAGTTGATGACAATTAATACATTACATCTATTATGAATTGTATACAGTATACAAAATGGCATTTTCATGTCTTTGAGAACTTGATAAATGACAGCCTAGTCTTAAGAAAACTTCCTAAAGTTGTAAGATCACTTTGATATGTCTAAAAGAAACGATTGTTTCTGGATTTTACTGGTCGTTCACATTTTGCTGGACGCTTGACGACTGATAAAAAATGTCTGGTAATTTCTGGTGGTGTTATCTTATCTTATAAATTATTTAAACCTGACCAATTTTGTGGACACGCGAATTATTTTCCAGTGTAGACTCCTAACTCGAGCAAATGCCTGAAGTGAATGAGTAGAAAGTCGATTTAATTTCAGAAATGTATTATTTTAAAAATATAGTGCTTCTTCATATAAACAAAATGTTACCCTTCCCGTCGAAGATTTTTCCTTGAACATGGCGTGTAATTGGCGACTTTCTAACGACGGGCATGGTAACTGGGATTACATTCTCGCTCATTTTTTCTACACACGTTTTTAAGACCTGAACTGTAAACTGAACATTCTCGAGTCTTTATTATACTTCCCTGCTTTAGCATACTGTTATTTTCCATTTCAGAAAGCTTTCGAAGGGATGATAGAAACAGAGGCAATAATATACGCATGTCGTGTGAATTGTATTGAACAATTCAGAGCATTTATTTATGTCAAATGAATCATGTCGGGCGCCCAGGAATAATATCTTCTTTTACCCTTTCTATATAATCTTATTCACTGCTTGGAGATTTCCATTCCTTTAATTGTGGCACGTTTTTAGGCATCTAAAAATAAAAACCGATGTTAAATGACGACCAAAACTCAAAAAAATTTTAATTATAAATATTTATTCTAGCAGTCTTCTCGAGAAATTATACCAGCAAAATTTGAAATTCGCAATGTAGAAATATTACAAGAATTAGAGGAGACAGACGATGGAATTCTGAGAATTTATGAGTCATCTGTACTTAGTTTAATTTAAAATGCCCTGAATGTGGATTTTAAATTTCCGTAGCCTGTATATTTTTAAATCACTTAATTATCGCGCGGTACACAAGCACTGAAAAGTAGCAAAAATCATAGCCACATTTAAAAATGGTGCTAGAAAAAATCCGAGTAATTAACGACCCATCTCATGCAATGAGTTGGATGTTAGGGAAATGCATACTGCATGCATCTTGTAGGTTATAATTATGAGTTCAATCATGACGAATCTTGATTCTCAGACTTTACCGATAAAATACGTACAATAGTCACCCTAAGGGTAGCTCATGAGAGACCCAGCTGACACTTTTCGTTAATGATATTTTGACCTTGGGTGAAAATACTCGTAATGCTCAAATTAATGCCATAACTTTAGATTTTACAAAGAGATACATCGTCAGGCCATTTTACTAACATCACAAATCGTCAGGCCCTGAGAAAATCCCTGCTCAAATCCCTTTATTTTTACATTTGTGATCTGCTGAACTCCGCCTTCCCCACCTCTCTTGTGTCCGTCCTTTATGTGTGTTCCTTTCCCATTTCCTTATCTCTATTTCTATGTGAATTTATATATATATATATATATATATATATATATATATATATATATATGGGGTAGAGCGTTGGACTACTGACCGGAGAGCATGGGTTCGATTTCCAGGCAAGGCACTCCGAGCACCTGCAGCTCCACCCAAGCTATGTGATTTTTCGGGTACCAGTTCTTCCTGGGAAACCATCACCGGTTCAGGGAAAGAAACTGGCCTCCCTACCTTGATATATGAATTTCACACGCCTTCGGGATTAGTACTGGGTGAATTCTACCATCACCTACCAAACCGACCTTCTCGTTGATTACTGTGTTTATGGTTATATACAGTATATATATATTTTTTTTTTCTAGTCATGAAGATAGGGAACCATTATCAAATGACTTAATCAAGATTCCAAAGTGTTTGGATGCAATGAGCAGGAATTAAACTTAAAGACATTTGTTTCGATGCATTATTGAAGGAGGAGTATTTACCTAAAAGCCCTCACATCATACAGAGAACTGGCATAAAAAACGTAGAATCGGTAATATACTATTTGGTGGTGCGATAACCAAGGTGATGTCCTGGCGAAAATAGATTCTTGAAATTCGAGGAATTGTAAACAAAAAAGCTAGGATTAAGGGAAATGACTCCTGGGAAATTTAATGAGAGTGTCAAGGACCTTTTCTATTCCACGTTATTTTGATCCCACCTAGGCTGAGTGCATGGCATTCTCACGAGTTAGACTAAGGTTTGGAACTAGACCGAGTGCAAAGTAGAGTATCTAAGTTTGTGAAAAGTTGTAATTAATAAGATAGCTGTGTCTCGACACTATTGGAAGGATCAGAATGGGAGCGGGTTGAATGACAGGTTAAATTTACTGGGTAGTAAAAACTGATATGGAGCGTAGCTATGTACGGCGCGTAAACGTGGTCACTGAAGCAGGAGGATAGACGTAGATTGGAGGCTTTTGAAATGCGGGTGTGGAGAAGAATGGAGAAGGTGAAATCGACCGAAAGGAAAACAAATGAGGAATTACTGGAGATGGTGTGTGAGGAGAGAGGTTTGTTGAGAGAAATCCTATGGAGGCAGGAAAAATGGATGAAAGGCGTATTGAGCGGTAGTGGAATGTTGGAGGGTAATAGAGGGGAGAATGTTGGGCAAGCGAGGTAAGGGCAGGAACCGAATTGGGATGTTGGACGGGATGCAGGGAGGAAGAAAGTGCACAGAGATGGAGAGAGACCTGATGTAAAGTACGTTGCTGGATTGGGTTTTGTTTGGAGTTACAAAATGTTTATTTGATAGTTGTGTCCATCCAAAAACCTACCTTAACCGGTAGATTACCTAATAATAATTTGAAGCAAGTCACTCATCTGAAGATTCTAAAGACATATGACAGGCTCCGACTGCTTTGGGGGATCACATAGCGTATGTAAAATTTAGGGAGATAGACAATAGAGCGGAGAGATTTCAAATGTAGTTTTTGCCTCGTGCCATTATGGAACAAAATAAATATGACTGCAGGCATGATGGAGATAATTGGAATTGATAGTGTTGATATTTTGTCTATGTCTTGCATGAATTTTAAATAGCCTCATCTTTGAATCACTCTTCCAGCATGATATAAATGTATCCTTTGAATGTTCTTGCATGTGTGATAAGTGGCTTTATTAGTGTGAATAACTATGTTTTAGTGCATGATCGAACTGATATATAGCCATAGAGGTAATGATTGTAATTTTGCTTGCATGGCCGGTGACTTAACAACCCCCGCCAAATGTGGCCAATATGTAGATGTTGTTTTCAATTTCTTATCGCCTTCAGTGAGGAAGGCGATAACCTGTATATATGTATGTATATATATATATATATATATATATATATATATATATATATATATATATATATATGATTTTGTAGAAGTAACACGCAAGTGTTGAGTAAAATAACTTGGACAGTAACGAACAATATAAGAACACATAAAAAGAACACTCACACGTCATTTCTTAAAATGTTCGGAGGAATCTAGCTCCGTCTTCCTCAGAAGACGGTACTACTGTTCCTTCTGAGGAAGACGGAGCTAAATTCCGGCGAAATTATTAAGAAGTAACGTGTGAGTGTTCTTTTCATTTGTTCTTTTTTGTTGGTTGCTTTCCAAGTGTATATTAAAAACCCTACAGGCCAATCCTAACATCGTTGTCACCACCGCCGATAAAGGCTCCTCAGTCGTAATTCTAAACACCCAAGACTATATTTCCAAAGCCCTCAGTCACCTCAACGACACATCCACCTATACCACTCTCACCAACAACCTTACACCAACCTTCCAAAAGGAAATTCGGTCATTTCTCCTCCAATTTGGACCAGAAGAAGGCCTCACCTCCCAGGACATACATCCCTATATACCTACTCTCGCCCCCAAACCCCAGAACACCCCAATTTCTCCTCCCAAAAATACACAAAGCCAACATCCTCTGTCACCCTATAGTTTCTAGTTTCAACTCTTCTACCGAAAGAATCTCCGCATTCCTTGACCACTACCTACAACCTATCGTACCCTCCTTGCCCTCTTCCACGAAAGACACGTATCACTTCCTCCACCGTTTAAATGCTGTCTCCATTCCCTCCACCTCCAACCTATTTATGGCCACCATCGACGTCACCTCCCTCTATACTTCTATTCCCCATACAGGAGGCCTATCCTCCCTCCGACACTATCTTTCTCTACGCCCCCACCCCAGTGCCCCTCGACCAAATTTCTCCTCAATCTAGCCACTTTCGTCCTGACCAAAAATGCATTCTCCTTCCAAAACGGTTTTTATCTACAAACCAAAGGCACAGCGATGGGAACGAGGATGGCGCCATCGTGCGCCAATCTCTTCATGGACCAAATTGGAGAGAATTTCCTTTCACAGCAACCCTTTCAACCTATTTTCTGGGTCCGCTACATAGGCGACATTTTTATTCTCTGGGCACACGGCTCTGAGTCTCTTGAGAATTTCTTCTCGGCCTTAAATTCTTCTTTTACTGTTAAAATCACTTCTTTCCTCTCAGACTTCACCATCACCTTTATTGACACAGACATCTCACTTCAAAATAACAAATTCACCACCTCAGTACATATCAAAGACTAATTATCAGCAATATTTACGAGTTGTAATACTTCTCACACCAAACGCTCAATTCCCAACTCTCTCTCTCTATCCGCGGACATCGGATTTGCAACACCACAGCTACCCTCAACAAATACCTCCACAATCTACACTATGCACTCCACAACGCGATTACCCAGAAAAGCACCTACAGAATAAAATCCACCGCTCCACCCGACCACACACACCACAGAAAAACAACTCCACATCTGACACAAGACTCAACCTTTGTACAACCTATTTCCCCGGATCCCACAGACTGAAAACCTTTCTTAAAGAACTTGTTCCTATTTCTTACTGCCTCAGACGACAACGACCTCATCCTTACTGCCCCAATGCCCCTCTGTCACTTTCAGACGACCAGCCAATCTCAGAAACCTTCTGAGATCCACTAACCCTTTGGCGCCTTGACAAATTTCCTCATATTTCCCCAACCTGCAACCGCCCCCGACGTAAAATGTCTGCTGATCAGATCTGCTCCCTTCTTCCCACATCGCCCCTTCAGCCCGTGCCCACGCTAATTGCCTCATGAAAAACATTATCTATCTTTTGTCATGCAAAATATGCACTTCATTCTACATAGGCGTATGCATTACACCCTTATCCATTCGAATGAATAATGACCGCTAATCCTGTAATTGTCTCACTCTCTTCTCTTCCTATTCCTTCACACGCAACTTCACACGACCTGTCATTCGACGAATACTTTTTCATATCAATTCTAAAATCCCTACCCGATTCAGCCACCAACATAGAG
The DNA here is from genome assembly GCA_037158775.1 of Hetaerina titia. Taxonomy (NCBI): domain Eukaryota; kingdom Metazoa; phylum Arthropoda; class Insecta; order Odonata; family Calopterygidae; genus Hetaerina; species Hetaerina titia. Next base: position 99,588,864 of record CM073774.1, on the reverse strand, counting down.
GTGAGAACGCGCGAATCCGCATATATCCTAGCTTTCCGATCCTTTAAAATTCCCACCCTTAACCGCCATCTTTAATTCCCATCCCAGCATTCCCTACACCTTCCCCCCTTTTCTTCCCTCCCCGTACACCATTCTTCGGCCAAGACCTTTCAGTCTGACCTGAAGAAGGCCTCGGAGTAGGCCGAAAGCTTAAATAATCTACAATGTGAGTGGACTTTTACGTGTAATCTATTTTATTCGGTGTTCTATTGTGCCGTCCAAAAGTTATATATATATATATATATATATATATATATATATATATATATATATATATATATATATATATATATACACATACATACATACACTTGAATTAGTTTTCTGGATGCTTGAGTTAACACATTCTAATGGGCCGTCGCACCTTATTTATTTAGTTGGAGTGCTTTCCTGCCCTTCAAGTTACTTGTACAATGAGTCTCTCTTTTTCCTATTCCTTTTCTCAGCTTCACCGTCCCTTCAGTTGGACTTCGTCAACGGGAGGAGGGCTTCCTCAAATCGATCGGGGACGCAAAGATTCCGGTGAAGAAGGGCTTCTTCGCCTACTCGAGCAGCGATGGGAAGCCAATAAGCCTCTCCTACGAGGCCGACGAATTGGGCTTCAGGGCCACAGGGGAGCACCTCCCGAAAGGGCCCTAGACCGCCCTTGTCCCCGGCCGACGGGGGAACGAAGTGGAAAGGATCCGTCGCCATCCATTCTTGAGGCAATCCCTTCAGACTCACCGCGGCTACCTCCTAAGAAATATAAAAGGCCATACTATATATGACGTACATTCGTACATGTGTGCTGTGGGTGATGGCTTCTTGACAGCGCTGATTTTAAGGGAGTACTGCGCTGAAGTTAAATGTTCTCTTATCTTCGCGGAAACACACCGTGCGTCGCATATAAGTGCAGGCTCCCTGAAAGTTGGCCGATGCTTGAAAAAAGTTATCCACCAAGACGTCGGTGGAAAAGGATTTCCCCATTTGCTGGAGGTTATTGGTGGCAAAATCGTACTCGTTTTGCTGTAAGGGGTACGGCCTCGGATTTCCCTGCAGAGGGAGGGCTTGGGCACGACACGATCTATTTAAATCCATATCTAACCAATATGTACGAAATTATTAATAAAGAATTCTCATTGAAAGTTGGCTTCACAAACCGAAGAATGTGTGTGAGTACGCATGAAATCTAGCCCCGCATGTGGAAGAGAAATTACTCAATTAATACTTAATTAATTTACTTATGCTATTAAAACTAATGGCATTCATGTATGACAACATGAGTTGGGGATCACATTTTCAAATTTCGTTTTTGGGAATCGACTCCGCTAGACGATATGAATAATTGCGGAATGTAATTCTGACAAAAATGGGGTCACCAATCACAGGTGACTCGAAATAAATGAGAGCTTGATTGAATTATAATGTCTAACTTACAAGAAATTTACTGTGCACTTTTGTTTTACCTCGACAATTGCACATTGAGTGCCCAGTTAGTGAATTTTCCGTATTTTCATCAATGCAATCCTGGAGGTTGGCATCCATCGAAAAGTGAAGTTTATGAAACATATCACACCATTCCGAGTGATCGGTATACCTTTTATTGTGCAGCAGAATGAGGTTCAATGTTTCATAAAACAAGCACTATCGGTATTATTCGTTGTCTCGGGCGTGACTTCATGGAATCAACTTAACATAATGAAAAGAGAAACTTTATAATTCCACATAGATTTATTAGACGGACGACCTAGGTTTCGACGTGGCACGTCATCATCAGGTACATTTTGCAAAGAAAATCGTTCATTCTCTGTCTTCATTCTGTCTTCTTTGCAAAATGTACCTGATGATGAGGTGCCACGTCGAAACCTAGGTCGTCCGTCTAATAAATCTATGTGGAATTATAAAGTTTCTCTTTTCATTATATTAAGCACTATCGGAGTAAATTCTGCATGTAAACAGCCGCGTCTCTTCTCATTCAACCATCGGCAAGTCCGAAAAAGATTTCTAAAGTCATCACGCCGCTGAAAATTGTCTAAATTAAATTAACTGAAAGTCATGTTCACAGAATATTCTTAAGGCGTAACGCGGGCACCATTCGCTCATTAACCAAGATATTCAATCTTGGATCTACAACCCGGCCTCCAACAGTATTACCAGGGCACCACTGGCAAACTGCTGTCGAATTGCTGGCCTTTCTCTCTTCTTTTTGCACATTTCCCAAATTCTTTCGACAATGCATTCATATCCATCTTCACATTATACAACCATCTTGGTGTTGGACGACCCCGATTCCTGTTCCCAAGTGGTTGGCCTTTTTGGATATTTATTTCTTAATAGTTGGAAATACATGCCAGGTATTATTTATTCTAGAAATTTTTATGTTTTCCAAAACAACTGGTTCAGGGAACACGCTCAATAGGTCAAAATCGTATTTCATTTATTAGGAATTTGGCAGTCTATTGACTCGTAAACGTTTTCAATGTTATGTTCAAATGTAAGCTGAGCTCTTTCATTCTTTTTGTCCCATTATGCTATCGAGCCGCAAGTCCAAACTACGGGTACGTATTTTATAGAATTACTTTCGTTTTCCTGCTAAATTTTCACAATTTAAGCCGTTTGTGTGGACCACAGTAACTTCTACTTGTCGTATTAGCATATAATAACATATCGAAGCCATATGTGAAAAATCTCAATATTATTAAATATAATAATTATTATTGTAATTGAAAAAATAACAATTAGAATAGTTAGTTTTGATTAAAATAGTACTTATTGTAATTTTAATGAAAATAATAATAAGAAATATTTTATTCACAGAGAAATAAAAAATTGTTGTCGATCTTGTCAAGGTATGCATAAAAAGTTTTGCCGACAGTTGTATAAAAAATCCAGTTTTATTTTTAATCAACTGGTTTAGTTCTGGGGTCATTTTCAGTGTGCATTGCAACAAATAAGCCATGTCCTAAAATGCACTTTTTAACCCTAAAAGGGGCAAATTTTTTGTATAGGCAAGTTGTTGAATAATTTTACGCCCATTATCATTTCATTGTGGTCCATTGTTTTCCAGTCTCCAGAAAAGCATGTCAGTGCTTTAGTCCCAATATTTCTATAATGTATACATTTATTACAGCCATTTACATTTCCGTATTTATTTGAATGGTTGTTTGAAATACTGATCAAATTGAGCATTGTCTAAATTATTTACAAAAATATTCCTGTAATCCCAGAACAACTCCTATTTCATTTCCATGACCCCAACCTACCGTTTTACCCCACCAAACCATAGAGTTTTTCATATTGTCCTAAAATAGTTAAAATATTTCCCTTGAAATTTCACAATCATTTAGAACCAATGAGGAAAACCAAGAGTTAACAGGCTCAATGCATTTACGGACATTCTTGAGGCTCTTATGCATTGGCTCAAATTCATTGCAAAAAATTTGCTGAAAATCGAATGAATTTTTCCTGGAGTCCTTTTAATGACTGAATTTTTACTAAATAAACCTCCTTGTAAATATTTAACGTTGTACCATCATCAGCATTTGATAGAGAGTTACAATTAATATTTGTATCCAAATCATTCATTAGGGTTAAAAAGAGGCTCATCCAAGGGGGACAATCATTAATTTGTGAACCATTGTCTTTAATTTAACACATTTAACTCATGCCCTCTTATACCATTCATTTACAATTTAGAAATGAAAGCTGAATACTCAGCAAAATAAAATGTCTTGCTCAGGTCACATGTTTCCGTGCCCTCCCCTTTATCAAGTTCATCAGAACTGTGGATTGCATCAACTGCATATCTCCCTTCTGTACCGATACAATGTGATTGGTTTCTAAAAATTGACCTAGTTGACTTTTCATAACTGTTTCCATAACTTTTGGAAAAATATGGACGGTAGAAATGAGTCCATAGTTTTCAATTCAATTTATATCACCGTTTGTAAAGACTAGAATGCATTCAGAGGTCTTTAATTTGATTGGGAATGTACTTTGAACGAGGCGGATGTCCATATAAATTGCCAAAGGGTCTCAATGCAACAATTTCAGAGCGTAAAAATCATTCGCCTCGACTGGGATCCCGGTCTAGGCGAATGATTTTTACACTCTGAAGTTGTTGCATTGAAGTGCATGTTAGCGGATGACTCCGTTAAAAGTTACTGTTGCGGCATCTCCCTCAGTTTCTTGAAATTTGCCAGAGGGTCATCAACATACACTCTGATGGCTTTCATCTCATTATTTGACAAGCCAAAAACATTGTTACTCTTCGACTGCTTCATATTTTTCTCAATTATTGTAATATCCTGCCTTATGAAAGACTTCCTGGTCAAGATTTTAATTGTTGCCACTCACCTTCACCGTAATGGCTTGAGCAGCAACATTGAGATTCCAATATTAGCCGTAAATTTATTACTGAGTCTCTACGATCTACTTTGAAGTCATTAGTAGAGAAAGGTAGAATAAATGAAAAACTCCAATAGCCGTAAACAGTTAACCTTTCTAAAAAAATTACAAGGTGGTTAGTTGGCTAACGCCACAAGTCAAGAATGGGGTAAGAGGCAACAAAGGAAAGGGAAAAGAAAGGTGAATACGCTTTCCTTTGTTACCTTTTACCCCATTCTTGACTTGTGGCGTTAGCCAACTAACCACCTTGTAATTTTTTTTAGAAAGGTTAACTGTTTACGGTTATTTGAGTTTTTCATTTATTCTATACGACGAGCCGTAAGAGCTCAATTCCTATCAATAGTAGAGAAAGGGTAAGTAAAGTAAGAAGTAAAAATTTACGTCAGTTGATTCCCTCAGGATTCTGTTTTTATTATTTTCCTTCCAACTGTACATTAATACCCTGCCGCCTTATTGATGTATCCCCCGTTTGATTTCAATTTATCCTGTTTTATAGCAATTCTATACTTGCTCTGAGAGGACAGGCATCAAGTGCAGACTGATCAAATTCCAAACTCTAATAAGTATTCCGGAATGTGAAAACGTCAGATTTCATCTTTTCAAGACTATCAGAGAACCATGCACACGGCTAATTTATATTTTGAAAGGAATATTTTTGTAATAACAGGAAAATATTTATCAAAACAGTCAATAGACACAGTTCAAAAGCTTCTAGATTTGTCAATTGCTTATTCTGACCCTAGAATGGTGTACCATCTGATCAACAGATTTAAGTTCAAAGATATCACACTGTGGTCTGTTGGGCCTGTGTCTATATTCGAGATATAGTTTTCTCTATTGAAATTAATAGTGATACTAGGATATTTTTTCGTTGGGTAGGTGATGCATTTGTGCCGTGAAAACCGAAGGAGATAAATAAGTTTAACGTATTTTAAAATAATGGTATTTTTGGTAAAATTGATTTTGAAATAAAATAAAAAAGCATTATCTTAAAATGTAATAAAAAGTCAGTTGTTTTTTATGCTGGTTCAAGATGGACGCATCCCAATTACGATAATAGTCTTGGGATGAAATTATTCTCTTGAACAGGGACCAGTCCAACTCCAACAACCTCAAAATGCAGTTCCAAGCAGCATAAACTCATATTATTTCCTTAAAATACGGAACAGCTTCATCAAGTATGATGATATTCCCATTGTTCCGCTTTGCGCGTTAGCAAATAGTTACATTTTAAGAGGCATTAGCAATCACTCTTTCAATCAAACCATCATTCTCTCCATCCTCCTCATTTGGCGAACTAACTCACTAAAACAAATAACACCCATGCCGCTCATAATAATAATTGTGTCCATTTCGTCCAGTCTGTTGCGTAATCGCTGACTATTCATGTGGAATACACTTGGTCATGCCGAACTCGCCTCATTTGTTCGCCTCTGCATGCCAGTTTGTATGAGCCTTGTTTTTAGTCCCTTAAATCCTCTTCAGCTGCGTCGTTCCTTTCAGCACAAGAGTCTTATGGCCAAAACATGAAAATGAACACATTTTTTTGACCTGTCACTATCCATTGAAATTTCAAAATATGTGTGCCGTCCTTTTGCCTTGAATAACATGACTACAACATCGTCAGCGCAACATAACAGTTTCAGTTTTCACTTGGTGGAATTCCTTCATGATGAGGGAAAAAAAAGAAAGAAGAAGGAATGTGGAAGTGCAAAGTTTCTTCTTTTTACCCTCATCGTCAGCACAGGTGAATATCAGGTAATTTTCGATTTTGTCAGGCTTAGTTAAGGGGTTCAAATCACAAGCTTGTAAATGGAAACTATGGGCCTTTTTCACGTAAGCTCTTAGCGGTATATGTCGCAATGCCTCTGGCAAAATCTTTGCTCTTACTCCTCGGAGGAAATTTAATGGAGCTTCCTGCAGAGTGCAATCTCGCCTAACCATGTCGGAATATTTTATTTATCGTTGTACTAGGCTCTACTGCCAAAGTAATTGTTTTCTCAATCGCCTGTGACCAGCTGAAAAAAATTTGACAAGACTTTCAACTTCGCTTAGTCAGCCGCCCGATCCTTATGATACGGTACTCCTATTGAATGGATGTCTGATTTTCCAGATACGGGGCCGTCAGTGGTGAGTCCATCAGGGCATCCGTGTACTTTTTCCTCCTTGATTTGACGTCACTCTTATATTCTTGCTTGCTTGTTCTTTCAAATCCTTTACTTGTCAAAATATTTGGATTAGTTTATAGCATTAAATGTAAAATCTAACTCTCTGACTGCCTTTCTGTCAGCACTACAGATAAAACACAACATTAGGCTGTGAAAAATAACACTGCTACGAATTAATATGAAGATATATAATAGAGGTATATTTATATTTAGTTTATTCGATATCTGATTACTATAATTGATGAAATTGTTAAGCGAACTCCAGATTCATGGTTCCAACGGAGAATTTCATAGTGAGTGACAGGATTTTATCTTGTCAATCTGACTTTCCTTTTAATTTACCGCCTACTCAGTATGATGCAAAACATTCCAGAACAGATTGCATACATTTTTAAGACGTTTTAATTGTTGGATAATTTACATGAATTGGGGATGCTATATTGGAAAAGACGACTTTTGGCCGTGGGGCCAACTTTTCCCGCCTCATTTGGATCTCTTTCAGCGACCCCCCATTACCCATCATGCCCACCCAGCACTTCTTTTACTTTTCTTTCCTTATGTATTTCCTCTTCATCCTTTTCCACACCCGCATAACAAATTCCTCATCTATGATCTTCACTTTTCTTCACAGGTCAGTGGTCCGCCGCGTACAAAAATAAGATCCATTTCAATATTTTCTGAAACTATTTTTGCGACATCGCTCAAGGCCTTTGGTGAAAAATCTTTACATTTATCTCCATCAACTACATAAATCTTTTAAGTAAAGTCCAAGGAACTGCTGGAGATGCCGCGCACATAAGGATAATTTAAAAGTAACTTTATTCGTTAAAACGAGAATTCAATTCCAATTTATTCTGGCAGGAAACTTCGAGCAACAACACTCAGCACGCACACATGGCACAAATATAAAATAGACATAATTAGAGAGGCACTCCCTCATATTTTTATAAATAGACATAGTTACAAAGGCACGCACACGTATGTTTACGTTTGACAAGAAACCGGGAGTTGCCACATTATTAAAAGTATTTGCTTCCAAAGAGCTTTTGAACCGCCCAGCCTACATCAAGCTGGCCGATAACCAAAACCGAAAATACTTCCCTCCATCCACCCCTCTCCTTTCACCCCTCTACCAAGGAGGTGAGGAAACTGAGGCATTAGGGGTACTTTCCAGCTGGGGCGAAAAGATCAGGCGGGGCAATATTGGTACATTCGCTTGACTCCAGCAGAGGGGACCACATTTACCACTTCTGTTCTGACTGTTTATACAAGAGGTTACTCTCTGTACCTACTCGCTTTGCACTTGGAATACTGTACATGGTTATATCTTTAATTACAAATGTATAGTATCATATAACATAAAATATAATTATAGAGAAAATAGATAAAACATGGGACAAACACAAAGTAAGTGGGGAAGGTGAAAGTGTGGAGAAGCCAAGCAAAGAAAAGTTTCTTCGACCGGGACACGACAAATGGACATTTCGCTTTCGGATTGGGTTGGAACTCTGTCACTGTGCCAAGAAAGACATATTTACAAATAAAAATCCGAGGGGACCCTATGCAACCAAGTGATTCGTTTTCATTTATCGGCCGAGAGATAACATTACGGCATAATAAATAATATAAGAGAAGGCAGTCATACAATGCCATAAATAGACAGTACAATGCCTTGAAAAGAATGCATAGGAGATCGGAATATTGCGGTGGCTAACGCACAGGCTTCCCACCGGGAGGGCCCGGGTTCAAATTCTGGAGGTAATAAATATTTTTCAGCGGTATCCCGATCCCTGCTTGAGGTGATTTGTGGAGAGCACTTTGAATGAGTACGACGTCCGTGTGATGCGACGTTAAGCTGCGGACCCCTTGGCGCCCTTCGTTAAGAGTAGGCTAATGACGACGCCGGGTTTCTCTCCGCCCTTCCTCCATTCCCATCTATCCTGAATGGAGCGAATGACCTCAGCTACCGGTCATCTCCTCTAAAACTACTAGGAATGCATAGCCAGAAGGAAATGAACTACACAGGCCAAATACGCATTCAGACATCAAAGCCAGCAACGGCGAACATATGTTCATAAAGATACAGATGTAGGAAAAAACCCAGAGGCACAGAAAAAGGGCCCTATTGAAGGTTAGGAGGGGAGGGGAAATAGTGAGGCTGCCAAGTGGAAAATGTATGATTGACCGAGACTGGGATTGATCTGGGCAAGGAGGCTTTAATGCATGTGCGTGATCATCCTAAGTGTGTTCAAGTACTTTGTATTTCCATCCCTTTCAAATATACATGTAGGTTTTGGATAGAAACAAGTACCAAAACTGTCTCTCCCGATCTACAACAAGCCCCTCTTCATCTCCGGATACTTTCTCCCTTTATCCCACCCAACATCCTTATCCTGTTCCAGCCCTTTCCTCGTTTGCCTAACATATTCCCCTCTATAACATTTTCAACATCCCAATGCCGATCAATAAACTTTGCATCCATTTTTCCTGCCTCCTTATGATTTCTCCCAATCATCTCTTCTCCTCTCCCACCATACCCAGTACTTCCTCATTTGCTTTATTTTTTGTCCATTTCACCTTCTCCATCCTTCTCCACACCCACATTTCGAAAGCCTCCAATCTACGTCTATCATCTTGTTTAAATGACTACGTTTCCGCGCCGTACATATCTGCAAACAGATCAAATCTCATAAGGTAAGTAATACAAATAAGAAATCAGTAGACAGCGGGGCTGACCGACCTATCTCCCCTATTCCTGGCGAGGACCGGTTGGTATCAGCTTAGAGCCCGTCCGTTGCGGATCGACATACTGACCCGGACCATCTCACTCAGCCTAAGCGTGGCCAGATGCACACCCCCGTGTGGGGTATACGATGAGCTCAACCCACGCCCGTGACTCACGCCAATAATCCTCACATTTTCCTTGTGGGCTAGGGGAGCAAGTACCGAGGGCTTACGAATGGCTAGCCTCGGATTCTAGTTACTCACCGGGAGAAACTGAGCTCCCGGGCCGACAACTAAAACCGCTGCCACCGGCCTCGGGGAGGCAGAAACCACCCCCTAAGGTGTTCCCCCCCCATGAATTTAAGGCTTTAGCATCGCACGATGGGCTAGATACAAGATGGATCTACAGGTTCGAGCTTCAGACATTGCGAGGCTTTACCTTATGGTGCGGGTACCGGTAGGGCTACCGCATCCCCTACCACTCCTGTTTGCGGTATTTCTGCTGCATCATGAGGTGAGTCACAGCTGGTTACGCTGAGGCGTAATCCTTCCGGGCATCTTTTGCCTTATGAATGCGCCCGTTATCCACTTGTGTGGGATTGGGCAGTAACCCAATAGACTTTATGGGTAAATACAGCGCAGTCTGCAGTAGGAGAACGGAAGACCTGAGGCGTAGGTGTTGCGCCGGAGGTAATCAAACAACTACTCCCCCCTTTTACCCGGATTATTTTAACTTTCATGCGAATAATATGTATATGTACATGTATGTATGCATGTATGTTTTTGTACGCCGTATGGCGGGACTTCGTATTTGAAAATGTATATATATTTTTTTCACAGAAATATTATAATTAAGCATAAATACACACATTAAAAAGAATTGAAAGATTTGCTGGGCGTTTAAATGCTACAGTTGAGGATTTACAGAGTATGCTGGCGGTGGTTTTGTTGCTAGAGACGACGGGACGAAGATATCTTAAAATAATTTTTAGGAACTGCAATCTTGGCAAGTGTATTGTGTAAATGTAGAGTGTCGTTTTTCTGCTTATGGGATATTAATGGGGTATATGTATGTTTTAGGATTTTTTGCCCACGAGGAAGTCCGGAAACCACGTTGAATAAGAGAGGCATGAAACCTCGCCAGGAATTAATTCAACGAATCAGTTTGTTGCAGGAACGTTTTCACCATTACAATCAGCCGAAGACGAAATGGACATGTTTCAAATGGAAACTGCTGCCGCGGATACAATATTGGAGTCTTAAGTGAAAAGTGCACCACACGACCTACAAGGTCGTGGTATAATATAGATATAGAGTATTGGTAACAATTTTTCATTGTGTGTCCGTGAAGTGCTGAATTCAGACCGTCGGTTAAGTGTACGCATGATCGCAGATCGTATTGGCATTGATAAGATGACAGTCACACCATTTTCGCTGACATTTGGCGATGCAAAAGATCTCTGTTAGACTCGTCCCGAAGGTCGTGACGGACAACCAAGAGCGGAGTCTAGTGTCTGCTTGCGAAGACCTTGAACGACATCGCGACGATTCCCCAACCCCCTTAATGTCCCGGATTGGCACCAGACCACCTATATTCCCTGTTCCCTATGAAAGTGATATCCTCCCTTAAAGGACACTACCAGTGGACCCTAAGTGCCGTCAAAGAAGCTTGCACGCGTACCCTTAAAGACCTTCCGGAATCTACCTGCCAGGGAGGGTTTAAGTGGTGAAAAAGCCCCTAACAATAGTGTGTCGACAAGGGATGTAATTGGAATGATTTCGAGGGATTGTAGAAATATTTGAAGTAAATATATTTTTCCGAAAGTTTCCCAAATACTTATTTTGCGAACCTTGTAGGTCAAAAGGTTCACAGTGACTGGAAAATGCCTATATTAATATTTAGTTATAAAAGTGGATTTATAGAAGAATTGCACTATTTTCCTCCCACCCGTCCAATGCAAGGTATTGGCAAATTTAATTACTACTTTGATAATGTGACACCTGAAGAAGTAGTTATGAAAAATCAGCACGACTTCTGAAAGGATAAAACCTACGAGAGACTATTGGACGTCTTCAATTCCTTGTTTAATTGTCGGCAAATACTCCATGGATGTTTATTGAAAGGCATGCTTCTACGCCGACAGTCCTATGGTTTACAGAGTTATCCATAGTCCTGAGGATAATTTGCCATAAGGAAATGACATTATAAATCTTAAAAAAGTGCACGGCTGCATTTTTGGATTAAGAGTAGTTCACACGCGAAGGTCTGCTTCACTGAAAATACCAAATAAGAACGTTTTAGGCTGATGAAATCCAAAGGGGTTACTCATACCCTAAGACAATAAGGGAAATATGTGGAAAAGCTAGTGACAAAGTAGAACTTCTGAGAAGAGTAAAAGAAAAATGTGATGTTAAGTTGGAAGGACATATTTTAAACGTTGTTATGTTAAATTGAGGGGCTTAAGAGGATTAGAAGAAAAACTTGTTTGGGATTCAATCACAAGAGCGAAGGTTACATTGTCTAGACATTGAAATTGGAATGATCAAATGCATATCTACGATACATCTACATAATACCCCGTAAGCCGTCGCAAGGGTGTGGGGTATTAATCTCCAATCATGCATACAGAATTACAATCATGACGTGTCTACACATATCAATTTGATCATGAAATCAGGCAAAATTAGTCATACGAAGGTAGCTTTATACCGTACATACAAGAATTTTCAATAACAAGCTTATTCATTTACAGAATATATTGAAATCATGTAGGAAGAGGATTATTTCGCGCCTTCTATCATATTTATTTCGACTTCTAGACGTAGACGATAAACCGACATTTTAAATCTATCATCCTACTATCTACCTCCCTGATTTTATGAATGTGATCTGATCTACTGTAGTAATCGGAGCCTGTAATATGTCTTTAACACCCTCAGATAAGTACCCAGCCTCAAATGTTTTCAGTAAATTTATATATTATTTATAACATAAATAATATATAAATAATATTTATATATTACATAAATAACCAACCTTTATTTAAATTTAAGGTCAATTAGCGGCTCCAATCATAATTCTTCCCATAGTGTCGTGGTACTGCTACCTTGTTAATTAGAACTTTTCGCAAATGTAGCTGCTCTATGTTACATTCAATCTACGAGTAGTAGATTAGTACAAGGTTAGTTGTAGATCTATCGTAGTTCCAATATTAAGCATACCTCGGGAGGATCCCATACAATTGGAGCCTAACTGACGCAGAAGAGCAAGGCTCCTTGGCCCTGTCATTACATTTCTCAGGTGTAATTTTCATGAATCCTTTCCTTTTTATTTGATATTCCTCAATTTTCAAGAATATGTTTTCCCCATGAGATCTATGTTTAGTTATCGTAATAACCAAGCATTTTACCGATTCTACGTATGATATGCTGGTTCCCTACATGATGTGTTTTCGGGTGAAATACTCATCCTACACAAATTTTTCGAAATATTTATTCAAATTTAATTGCAGCTCCCATGCATCGCACCACTTTTGGAGCAGTTTTAGATTAGAAAATTTTATATAGAACTGCATTGTCAGCAAAGGTTTGCTAGAAACCAGAGACTCGATGCCATTGTATATAGGGTACAATAGCGGGCCGATAGTACTTCCTTGTGGGACACCCTATGGGACGCTTATTATTATTATTAAAATGTACATGTGCAAATAGACAAATGTCAGGTGTCAGATAATACCATCTCTCATGCTTTGAGAAGTATACACATAGTTATCCTGAAGCATGTGCATGCAATATTCGTGTTTTACACTAATTGAATTGTTTCGCATAACTATTGTAAAGAAAAATTTAGAAAAACTTAAGAATTTATGCTTCGATTTTTATCACCCCTACCGCACTGTGTAGGTCTCTATTTCAGTTGGTCTTTTGGTTGGTCTCTCGTGTGTCCCGCCTCCTGCGGCGCTTCGCTCCTAGTATAATGATCCTTCGAGCAATTGACGAGCTCCCGACACGGCCAAAGGACTGATCGCAGCTCACTCCAATTTCACTCCAGTATCCCAACCTTAATTTTCCAATCGACTATTTAACCCCGCTAAATCATGATCCCACGGTCAACCCGCGGGACGATACAGAAAATGATTAAATTTACTTGAAATTTAAATGCGACCCGACCCGCTATATCCCCGAATCTTGGTTATCGGAAGAACGCTGGATTTTTTCCAACACGCGATGACCTTTGGACATCGATACCGTGGAATAAATCGTAGACGGGAGCAATCAATGTCACGTGCAGCGCGTTCACTGCCTACGTCACCTGAAGAACCCCGCGCTATGGTGCACAAACGATGACCGCGGTCCAGCATATCCCTGCAGTTGTACCTACTTATTTGTCGTTTAGGAGATATAATGACGGGGACATTAGGGCTACCTATGACAGTAATTCCCTCCGTTCCCCTCCGCTGACGATTTTGCCTTGGCAGCGATCTCGGAGTAGGGATAGGGGCCGCAGGTATGGTGGTGCGCTCACCCGAAAGGACCAAAAACCTATTGGAGACGGGAATGAAGTCTTCATCCACAGGTTCCAATCCCTGCCGCAGCGTAACCTTCACTTCACACCGGCAAACGACCCTCTGGTCGTTGGTGGAGGAGGATCCCACGCAGGTTTGCGAACCCCCAGCCGCTTTATGAATTAATATACAGCTACATCTACACAATGCCCCGCAAGTCACCGTAAAGGCGTGTGGCGGGGGTGCATTGATATCATCCGTAAAAATCAAGTGCAACTAAATGCAATACCCATATCAGTATTCTAATACACACTCATACGGAAATTCGCATTCATGCCAAACTTATTTTAACTAACGCACATGACAACACATATGCCTGCAACTGATATTCACAAGGACATGCACCTACTAATGCATCAGTGTGCAACTCAACGTTAAATCTAGTCCTCCATTTTAAAAATATTTACTTGACTTTGTTACAAATGCAATTCCTGATTGTCTGAAGAAAGAACGGATAATTTGCTACTACCACCAAGATCTGCAGCGACGGCGGCTCCAGGCAAGCTCGAGCCCAGACCCTTCTGCGCACGCCGCCGCGACCCTCCTACTCGTCGCCGCGTCAAGCGGCACTCGACCCGGAGCCGAGTCCGTCCTGCGGCGACGGCCGGGTAAAGGCACGACGCTTCAGCGCCATCCATTTTCAGGGCTAGTTGCTTATACCTATCTGCACTGGAGTCTATCTCCCATACCTTACCTTCGTAGTCTAACCTGCCCTTATAGTGCGGGGCCATAATAGCTTCCTTTGGATCATATTTCAACTTACTAGTAGTGTTCTGAACCTTGCTAAAAGTCTAAGTCTTGCTTATTACATTTCCCCACACCCTATTTAATTATGCAGAGTTTTTTAAGGCGGATGTGCATATTCTCCTGCCTAGTACACCCCATGAAAGACTAGGACTAACCCCAAATATTTTTTGACCTGTCATAGTTAACAGTGAACCCTATATTGTATAACTTGCACCTTAAATTGCATAACTATAATTTACAGCTATTTCACTTCTTTTGCTCCAAAATTTTAAAACTGCACATTTTCTTACAAGTATGTTCAATTCTAAGCATTATTCCTTTCACCAATCCGATATTTTGTCTAAAACTCTAGAGAGCAGCCCGCAATCTGCTGGGGGTCCTTATTTCACTGTATACCACTATGTTGTCTGAAAATAGTCTAAGGTTCCTACTAGTGCATCAACATAAGTATTAACATACAATGTACTAAGAGGGCCGTACACTCCCATGAGGCATACCCATCTTTACATCTACCTATTTTGAGCATAACCCATCAATGGCTGCTTCTTGCTTGCAATATGACAAGAAGTCTGTTATCCAGTGTATTCCATTCTCATTGAGATTATTGTGTTTAAGTTCATGTATTAGTGTATTGTGAAGGTATTTATTGAAGAGTTATTGAAAATCCATAATTAGCGAGTCCATCTGTGTATTATTTTCACCAGATCCAAGGATAATTTGAATAAAAAAACCCAGATGGGTTTAGCAACTCTACCAAAATCTGTTCTGGTTGTGGCTTATGTTGTGGGCAAGGTTGTGCTAACAACAGTGTATTATAACCAATTGCATGGAATAAATGTTAAAGAACCTTTGATTGGTGGGCTTCTTGCTAATGCTGCCTTTATTGTTAGCAGTTATGTGAGCTGGCTTCCAGTCATGAGGTACTGTGTCTTCTTCTATTGACTGAAGAAAAATGCTTATTAAAAACAGGGCAACATCTTCTGGTAATTCCTTCAGTATTCTCTCTGAGAAAGACTCTTTAGAAAGAGTCTCTAGAAACTGCCACATGCTATGCATCAAGAAAATTTGATGCTTTTAAATTCGATAAACATACATATGAACTACAAAATGGAACACAAAGTAAGCCATCCACTCCCTAAAAATATATTTCAATTCCACACATGATACGACAGAGAGGTTTACTGGTATTTGAAATGAACACTTTAAAATAATAAAATATAAACAGAATTTTAATGATAATCAGTACAGATAGCTGTTAGTCTATGCCCTTACCCCACTGAACCATGGCTGAAGAGCAGGCAGGTAGCAGGTCTGTGGTACAAGATATATCAGGAAGGTGCCAAAGCACATTCTTTCTGTTAAGGGGCTGAGCAAAGAATGAGTGAGTAGAAATACTCTCTGACTTGAACAATTCCTAGAGCAAGATTTTAACAGAACAATTCTGTCAAATTGATAATTAAATATGGGGTGACTTATTCATATTTTCTGCATCCCTAGTAAATTTGCAGAAAAATTCTAGAGCCTTTCCAGAAAAATAGGTAATTCAGATATGTATGACATGATTTTGAATATTAGCAAAACGGGACAAAGTGTACAAAGGCCTTCAAACACATGAATGTATGTGGCCATCCATGTGGAAAGAAGAAGTATTGGTACCTGTTTTCAATATAATTTCTATGGATTCAAGAAAAAAAGGGATTTGGTCTTGAAGCTATTAAATACTGTGGGTAAACTGGAAGATACAAAAAGGAAGTTGTTGACTTCAAGGCCAAAATATTGCGGACTAAAAAGGAAAATAGACTGTTTCCAGTGCATGCTAAATGAGCTAAAAGTAAGAATTTAACAACAGCCACAGACTTGATGCTATGCCAAATGGCAAGAAGGATCTATTGCAGGGGCAGATGAAAAAAGAGATCAGTTTAAAAGTACCTCAGAAGTACAAGTATTCTCCTGAACTATGAGCATTTGCAGTCATGTTAAATTTTTAAAACCCCAGCACACACTCATATGCATGCAAGTATAGTTGGGTTCAAACTATAATATCAGAAGTTTTGTGTTTAACAACCATTCTTTGGATTTTTATTTTCATTGATTACTACCCATTTACTGATATTGGTAAAGTCAAATTTCATGCCCTGCTTGTAGTTCTCTATACTTCAATATGAATACTGCAGCATCAGTGTGTAATATAAGCTCAGAGAAATTACAGCACTTGAATATGAAATTTTTATACATTAAAAATAGTACATGGCCAAGAATAGATCCTTGTCACACAATTATTTATCTGTTCATGTTCATCAATACACGTATTATTGATTTTAGTGACTAACTTTCAATCCTTTAAATAATTAGAAAACCAAAGTTGGGTGAGTTTATGGACTCCAGTACAGTATAAATTTTTAAACAATATATTGTAGATGACTACATGAAAAGCCTTTCGAAGACTCAAAAATGTTATTACCATACTAATCCTCCTATCAATTTCTTGTCTGACACGGTTTACTACTAAGTCAATGGTTTGTGAGGTTCCTGCATTTTTTTAGAAACAAAATTGAAATTTTGATATTATCCTACACTTATCCAGAAAATTCAGCAATTTATGTACCATAAACATTTACTTAATATTTCAAACGGTTGGTAGTATTGATATTGTGTAATAATTATATTATATCTTTTTAGATTATTCCTTATGAATGAATAAGTCACACAGTTTTTTTCAAAGATTAGGGATTTGTGCATTGGATATTGAAAGATTTATAATGTCTTTTGATACTCCATTATCCTAATCTCATCATGCCCACTAGACTTTATTTCAATTTTGTTGATAATATTAGAAATGTCATCCTCAGTTGTTAAAATTACAACTAAACTATTATGTAGGTTCTTCATAGTTACTGAATTCAGTGAAATCTTGCAGCTAATTATGTCAGGAAAGTTATTTCTTTAGTGAAATGTTTGAAGAATATTTATACTTGGCTTGCCTTATTTCTTCAATCACATAGTTAGTATATTTCAGGTAGGTTAGTCTTTATATCATATTTGAAGGTTATTTGTTCAATTTTTAAACTCTTTATCCCTGCATATTAGTATTTCTAACAAATATTCATATTCCGCTCCTCTATAGTCATGTTACTCAAATTTTTATTCTTTAAGATTGAAAATATATATGCAACATTGCATTTACACCTTCCTAATAGAGTGAGTCTGGCTCTTAGTTCATGATCAATTCACCCCAATTATACTGAAAGAGGAGGATGTTAAGAGAGTTATGACAAATTACTTCTTTGAACTCAATATCATGCCTTGCATTACAATTGTTGGTTTTACACACTTCATACCCATCAGCTACCATGTCGTGGACTGATATTACAGTTTTAAAAATCTATGTGATTATGTCACTATGTGATATGGTGCTTTGGCAAATACAGTCTTCCAACACATTCCCTATTATACCAAGTTATGACTCCATTGAACGCTCTAGCAGCCATCATATGTCATCAGTATTACTTTTATTCTTAATATTGATATCAAAGGGCCCTATATAAATGAATTCCTTCAGACTTGGATTACCAATAAAAGGGTTCACAAATTTTACAAATTATTTTATAGCCTAATGTGGTGATCTATAAGTACTCTCTTAAGAAACATATTTTGTCAAACATCAGTTCACCATGCAGTAAATCACATGAATGTAGGGTAATTTCTTTTTGTTGAAAATAATGTTATTATTTACAAATAACATAATACCACAACCTCTAATTTTGGTTTTCCAATTTTTGGTTTCTTTTATATGCTTTCACAAACAATTTTTTCCAAAGAACATACAAGTAGTGGATAATTTAGGCCTCAACATTTTGAGAGAGAGAGAGGAGGGAAGAGGAATGTCATATGAAATACACCAAATATTTGAATTGTTAACTGCTGAAAACCAATCCATCCACATATAGTTACATTTTCACTTTTTCCTTAGACCCATTCAAGGTCCTCCTCTGACCTTTCAGAAAGAACTCTTTTTTTATAACTTTCAGAACTCTTTGCTTATATTTTTCTAAATGTTATCCGTCTGTATTTGTAACCCATTTCGTTTCTCTCTTTTTTTTACTTTCTGAGTTTTTTAATTATCCAGTTAATGCCTCATTTATAAATATTTTTCCCAACTATTTCCCATTTGTGGTGTATTTATTGTTTATTATTTTCCTTTTGAAAAATATTCACCTTTTTATTTTGAAGGCAACCAATGGTTTTGTCATCTTATTGGTTTAATTATTATTTTATGAAAAATGAAAAAAACTCAATTTTCACTGTAGTCTTTGATGTTAATTTCTTTAGCAATATTTCCCGCCATAGATATTGCAGAAATATATATGTTATTAACATCGCGACCAATAATTTCCGCCTTATTCATCATAAAGTTTAGCTGGAGTTCATTTACTGTGTTTTGTATATCGCTATTTATCCTCATGCTGAAGGTCCTTCTTTAAATTGTCAATTAGGTCTTGGATTTCTTATACAATTTAAATGCTTTTACAAAGTTCATTAAATTTCTCAAACATGTCGATCACTCACATCTAGTGAATCTAAGCGTTTACTTATTTCAAAGCACCCATAAATACCTCAACTATCTATGCTTCCATCTTCCTGTTCCATATTGGCCAGACCGAGGTTCAATTTTTGTCTACCACTTGTCGTGGTCAACATCTGGATAGACGTTTCAACTTCATCATCACTCGTTGACGTTGATCACTCGCAGTCAGGACATTTCCACTCCTGTCTCAACGTTTTAGAGACCTCTCTCAACGTTGTTCCTCCCGGCACTTGGAGAGTGTTTCAATTTCCATAAAAGGGGATATGAGTAATTTAATTACATCGAGTGCAGGCAGCATAGAAACCATCCTTCGGTATTTTTCTACTGCATTTTCCACAGAACAAGGTGATCAATTGTTTTTGAACAAAATGCAAAGAAGGCATTCATAGCGATATTAATTAGAAAAGTACCTATTTACGCACACGAACATTGCCACAATTATTCGAAACCAATAAAACACTCAATCACATTGGACTTTCCAGCCAGCACTGAACTTTCACCAATAAATTATTAGAAACATGAGATACCAAAAAGTAGTCGATAAATCCACGGGGGAATTTGAAAAATTAAAAATTTCTGAAATTTCCTATCGCCATTACGATCACCAGATATCGCTAGGACTTATCTTCTGTTTATGATCACCACCTCATTGGACCATTCTCCCGGATTTACCTTTGCCACTCGGAATCAGTTTACTCTCCCGCTATTGACCTTCTCACGCTTGGACTCGCCTTTGTATATCTCAAAAGTACAAAAACTTTATTTTCCAAAATTTAGTCTGCATCTATTTTGTCCCCTTCAAAGTACTCTTCATTCGTTACTATTCACTTATTCCACTTTCTTTTCCACTTTTTAAAGCACCCTTGGAAGTTCTCGGCAGTTAGTCTTTTTAGTTTTCTCGTCGTTTCTTGCCTTATTGTGTCAATATCTTCCTAGTGATGGCCCATCATCACATTTTTTTATTTTGGGAATAGGAAAAAATCGCAGAGGGTGAGATCTGGTGAATAAGAAGGATGATCAAGGATGGCGATTAAATTTTTTGCCAGAAACTCCCATACAATCTATGCTGAATATGCAAGTGCATTGTCATGCTGAAGGACCCATCCTTCTTGTTCGGCTAAAATAGTGTGCACTGTTGATTTTCCTAAATTCAGTTCATCAGCTATCATTCGGACTGTTTTTCGACGATCGATAAGGACAAGGGACCACACACGATCAATGTTGTCGTCAACACTGGTGGTTGAAGGTCGTCCAGGCCTCCGGGCCGTCCAGTGCATCATCCGTGCCGTCTTGTCGGCCATATTTAAAACGCTTAGTCTACTTGAAACGGATGTTTTCTTCAGAGCATTATCACCGTAAACAGTTCTCAACATTTCAGTAATTTCTTGATAATTTTACCGAATTTCACCAAAAACTTGATTTTGATTCGTTGCTCCGTGATTTCGTCAAAATACATCTTGACAAACAGTAAAAAGGGCAACAGAAACTAACTTGACTGGCACCATACGCACAGCTCGACGATCCGCCAAGCACAGACGGCTTATTGGGTCTCGAGCAACTGGCACCGCTAGTGGGAGGGAGTCCGCATCATGGCCGCCAGATTGCACCAGTTCGCGCATTTATTGCATAGACCACGTATACACACGACATAGTTCCAATGAGAACTCCAAAACCAACGCAAGTGGTCCAAAAAGAAGCGAAAATCTGAGACCTCTGAAGCCAAACTGTGGAATCCCTGTGCTGCCAGTCAGGTTTCTCCCTCCGCTTTAAATGAAATCAAATTGTATTTTACAAGGAATACTTCCTTAAGGTGACAAACGTCTGTGGTCTGAAGGCCACCCTGGAACCTTTCAAACCGTTCCCTAACCTTCCACAATGCACCAAGTGTCAGCGCCTCGACCGCACCTGCTACACCCGTGGCCTCGCTCCAAGATTCGTCCCATGCGGAAGACCACATGGTCATCAATCGTGCACAATCCCGCTAAATTTGCAAACTTTTGGTTAGGCGCGTCCCGCAAATCACCGCGCATGCGTCGAAGAACAGACCTTCAGGACCGCACAGAGTACCGAAATCAACACCTCAACTCCTACTCAGTCCCCCGGCAACGGAATTCCCCTCACTACCAAATCCTTTCCACTCCAGCTTCTCCCTTCACAGCAACCCCATCTCCTGGTTCTCCCTCCTCCCTTCCCTCGACCCTCTACGCGGATCACACTTCATTCCTAACTACCTGAATTATGAACACCTTCCATCCTCTCCATCTGGTAAATCTACCTCAGATATCCTAAGAGAAGCGATAATTCTAGGAATATCATCTCTCCTGAAGAGCAGCTCATTAAATTTCGATCCAATCTCGGCGAGTTCTGCAATGGAATGTTCATGGTGCCAGTCCGAGTAGAGAGGAAACTCGTATATTTAGCGAAATTGCATTCTGCTGAAGCCTTCCTTATGGGTACAAGAAATGTGGCTAACTGAAGCTTTTCACGCCAGGTTTTTAGCCGTATATGTGGGAAGGAGAGATTAGAAAAGGAAGGAGTTACGCTCCTCATTAAACCCACCCTCTCTTTTACGCCTAGAAAAACCAAACTGAGCTTATATGGGTAGCGCGATTATCCGCGCCCTCATTTCCAATGCATCGCCACTTTGGCTCTACGCCGCAAAAGCCCACCTCAATCGCATCCTGACTACAGAAAACAAGAGTCAGTCAGGAAAATCGTCGACTCCCCTTGGATTGTGAGGACCAAGGGCATTTGCCGCGATCTAAATCTTCCTTCCTCCCACCTAGACTGCACTGTACAGCATCATGACACCTGTAAACATTCTATCTTTCCACCCAACCCCTGAACGACAACAATCGAATGCTATGGTTTGGAATATAGAGTCTAAGATTGCCGCCGTAATAAACGAGAAAGCCAATTAATTATACTGCAAGCACTTTTCCCTGCGAGCACCAGCATTCTCTCCCATCGCCAAATAACTAAATAGAATCAATAATGTTTGCATGTTAACTACAGTTATGCGAAAATAACTTTGCTGTTTTTATGCAGATTGTATTAACTTTACAATATTGCTAGAATCGAGCATCTTTGTTCCTGCTACTGGGCATTAAAGTTGATTGAATAAATGAAAAACTCTTATAACTGTTTACGTCTCTTGGAGTTTTTCATTTATTCAATACGACTAGCCGTAAGAGCTCAAATCCTAACAATATTTAAGTTGATGACGCAATTTAAAGTATAGCTGCCATCATTTCTCGTATCAGTTAAGAACAATCTGAGCCAGAGCTGGCAAATGTTAACGAAACTAGGCAGATATATTTTCGTAAGTTCATCAGAAAAATACCCTTGTAACTTAGGAAAATATATTGACTGATTGTGAAGTATTCATATCGAAGCACATGGAACTAAAAGCCGCTATTCTAGGCATGAACTTGACTTAAATAATATCAGTAAATGGGTACATGATAATAATCAAGTTATGAATGAAAAAAATCGAAAGTTGTCCTTGTAAAACACAATAACTCTAATATTATAGATAGGAAATTACTCATTCATTCGCATAACTGCCTAGATTACCCCACTCATAACTGTAATTAACCTCTTTTATCCCACTTAACTTTAACGGCATTAACTCTGTAGTCACAAGTAAGATACGTTTATTGCCGACGAAACAGTGGTTTTCCATGATATCCGTGATCCTGAGGACAAAGCGGCTTCATCAGATGAACTTAATGCTGTACAACGCTGATGATACACATGACAATGAGAATTTAACTTTAAAGAGTGCGTAGTGATACATTTTTAGAAAAAGAGCAATTTCTTCCCGAACGCCTACTTCATTGGGAGCACCGAAATGGAATGTGTACACTCAATTAAATAGCCAGGCGTTATTACCCTCACTCACGATCTCTCATGGGTGAAACGCATACTATGGGGAATATGTGGACAAGTTGATAAAATATTAGGATTGATTAGAAGAGTACTTGGAAAATGTGAGGAAAAGTTCAAAGAGAAATGTTATCTTTCGCTGTTTAGGCGTCATTCAGAATATGTTCGAATATATGGAATCTTCACGAAGCTGGATTAATTGCCGGATTGGATCGCGTACAGCGTAGAGGAGCTAGATTTGTAAAAAGTGGTTGCGATAAACTTAGTAGTTATATCCAATCCCAGGAGCTAGGCTGGGAATCACTCAAGGAGCGAAGTTTTAAATATTAATTGAAGTTCTTGCATATTTATCTAGTCTATTTAACAGTGATATTGAGAATGGATTATTACTCCCATCGTACTACGGTAGGAGTGATCATGTTAATAAAATTAGAGAGATTAAGTGTAGAACAGAAAGATTGTCATTTGTCAAGAAAGTTGTCATTTTTTCCACGAACGATTGGGGATCATTTTAAATTTGCCCGACCGCTGTAGTGCCATGTTCGGGTGAAAATTAATCTGGTTTGTGCTGACCACCCGCCACACACCCTAGCAGTGGCTTGCATGGTACATTAAAAAAATAAATTCCTGTATAAAATAACGAAAATTTCTCCAGGACACATACCGCATATTTAAAGAACTCCATCAGCTCTGCATTCATTTTACCTCCCATGATTCCACTCAAAATGCCCATTCTCTTCTCCATCGACCTCGCTTTCCCACCGTTCTTTTCTTCCCTAGAATGTCTTCTCATCAGATTACCCCCGTCTCCACTTTTTTTGCCATCGAACTTCTCCCAACAACCAACCGCCTCTCTTCCCGTATAATGTCTCCTGCTTCATCTTTGCCTTTCAGTATATTTAATATTTTTCCATTATTCTTCACACACAAACGCATTGCAAAGCCCTCAAATATACGCTTACACTCTTGCCTCTATGACCAAATTTCTGAACCAAACAAAATTACACTTCATTCTTAATAATTGGCCATCAGTCTTTTCATTACATCTTTAGCTTTGGTTCTTGCCCTTCTCAGCAGCCTCTTAGTAAGCCCTTCTTCACTTGAAACGAATATTCTTCGAATTACCTTACCGATATGTCAACTCTCATCCAACACATGCCAAAATGGACGAATTTTATTTACGCGTTCTGATCTGGAAAGGATGAATAGAACTTTTGATGTCCTTTTCTGAGACTGAATATATGAAATAATATTTCCTTAAGCCGTAAAGGGTCACCTCTTCAAAGTTTAAGGAGATATTATTGAATATAGTCGGTCTGTTCTAGTCTGTTGAACTCAAACATTCAACGTTTATCCTTCCTTTTTGTGCACTAAATATTGATTGTAACCCTCTGGCTGACAAGATATCAAATGCTTGATCATTCGCAAGATTGTTTTGAAGAGCTCATTATCTCTATCCATAATCCAGCATCAGCCGTTTCCATGCCTCTTTCACCATTTCCTCCGCACGCATTTTTATTTATTTTGCATTAGTCCGGAAATAGCACTTTGACCTTTATATCGGACTTTGAATATTAATACTATAATTTGACAACTGCATACACCTAAGACCTCGATTGAGGAAAAACCACCTAGGCGGGAATCGAACCCGCAAGCCTCTGGGTTGGCAGATGTGGACGTAACCCCGCCGCCATCGTTGAAATGAGCAGGGAATATTGGGCACATCTACCTTACTCCCTTTCACTTGGACTGCCCATCTCCATTCCCAATTTGTACGTCAACACGTTGAGATGCACAGGTTCCGGGATAATGGACCATCTCTCCAGCCTCTTTCTATAGTCTGCAAAATGACCATTAGTTATTTACAAATAACTATGTCGAACGCCTTCTCAAAAATTTATTTAGACCTCACACTACTCTAGATAGAGTAGAAATACGTCAGTTTTAACCCAAAACTTTGTGTAATTAGGGAGAACATTCTTGTCCATAGTATCTGTTGAAATAATTTAAATTGGAGATGAATTATAACCGTAAGATGTAACGCTGTAATGAAACCTAGGTCGTAATATAAATATTCTATGTGAAAAAGCGAAGTGTCTTCTTTCATCATGAATGATATCCACCATGTTACGCCTAAAACTGTCATTTACGCATAATACTACTTTTAAGAACATTGGCGATAGTCACACTGTATTCAATATATTAATCAAAGGATTAAATTGCCACTGTAACCCAGGTTGAGGGATTTTTTCCGGCCGTTAAAAACACACGACTTTGGAAAGGTTATTTTTATACCAGTTTTTCACGGCTATAAAAATTTCAGTTTTTCACGGCTACAAAAAATGTCAATGGTGTCATTTCAAGTTATACCATCACTTTTAGTACTTGATGACAGATGCTGGTAGGTTTATAAATCTCACTGGATAACGAAGAGTGTGTAACGTTACAACAATTTGAGTGTTTTAAAATTAATAATCATATCATTGCACTTCGTATTGTCAGAATAAAGACTTACTGGAAGACATTCATGCTGAAAATGTAGTCCCCAAATTTAACTCAATTTAATTTCAGCTTTCTCATATAATCACAATTTACATGAATAGGCGAAAACTAGCATAAGGTGTCCTAGTTAACACACACAAATTATTAATACTTAAAATTTAATTTACGAAGGAAGAAAACTACAGCGCTCGAAACGAGAGTGATCACATGAATGAATTCCTAATTCCTCCATCCAACGAATAACCTCATGCAGGGAAATCAAATTGCTGTGCTAATCTAATAAAACAAATCGTCATAAACTTGATGAAAAATAAATAAAAACAAAGAAGAGGCCGCGAAATATACAAGCGTGCACCGACGCTCTTGTGCACTACCATTGGCGATTCACATTGTGCCGTCGTAGAGGAATTTATAAATTCCTTTGCCAATTTTTGGAAAATTGCTTTTTAATGGAGGGAGAGATAACTTTATTTATTTATATATACCCTGTAAGCCACCGCTAGGGTGTGTGCCAGGGGGTGAATACACACGAGAATAATTTTACCCGAACATGACCCTACCGCGGTCAAACAATTTTATAATGATCCTCTATCACCATCATCATCATCTGCAGCTCTACAGCCCGGTGTGGGCCTTGGCTTTCTCTATGATATGCCTCCATTCAGTTCTTATTCTTGCTTTTTCCTTCCGTCTTGTAACTCCCATTGCCTTCAACTCATCCTCCACATCCTGTAGCCATCTCTTCCTTGGTCTAACTCTTCTTCTGACTCCTTCCATCTTGCTATTAAGTATCAGTTTGGGCATTCTGTCATTTTCCATCCTTTCTACATGCCCCAACCACGCCAGCCGCAGTGACTTGGCAAACCT
Source organism: Hetaerina titia (assembly GCA_037158775.1). Classification (NCBI taxonomy): domain Eukaryota; kingdom Metazoa; phylum Arthropoda; class Insecta; order Odonata; family Calopterygidae; genus Hetaerina; species Hetaerina titia. The sequence goes on along the minus strand of CM073774.1, from coordinate 99,562,393 downwards.
AACTATGTCCTTCCCTTCTAGTAATTCATTTATCTCCATGTTCATTCTGATTCTCCATCTCTCTCCTTCTCTAATTGGGCCATAAATTCTCCTTAACATTTTTCTTTCGAATTTTCTAAGTGTTTCCTCATCCTGACTTGTTAATGTCCATGTTTCAGCTCCATAAGTTACCACGGGTCTAATAAGCGTTTTATAGATCTTCATTTTTGTGTTCCTTGATAGTAACATTGATTTGAGGATTGTTACATTTGCAAAGTATGCTCTGTTACCTTCCATTACCCTTTGGTTGATCTCCGTGGATATCTTATTTTCATTGTTAAGTCTGACTCCTAGATAGATAAATTCCTTGACACCCTCAAACTCATAATTCCAAATTATTATGTTTTGTAGGTGCCGCTTGTTCTGATGAGCTGACATTTTCAAGTATTTGGTCTTCTCTTCACTAATCTTGAGCCCCACTTCTTTACCAGTGTTTTCTAAAATGTTAACCATTTCTTTTAGGTCATTCACATTTCGTGCAATTAGTGCTATTTCATATGCATATGCGAATCCTTGCTGGGATTTATGCACTATGGTCCCTCTTAGTTTCAATTCTTTCATTGCATTATGTAGGGCCAGGTTGAATAACGTGGCTGAGAGAGCATCTACTTGTCTTACCCCCGAGGTCATCTGAAATCCTCTATCGTTCGTGGAAAAAATGACATCTTACATCTATCTGTTCTACATTTAATCTCTCTCATTTTATTAGCATGATCTCTCCTAACGTAGTACGACGGGGGTTATTATACATTTTCAACATAAGTGCTAAAGAGTCTCCATTCCAATTTATGCAAGAGCTTCTATCAAGTTATGACGCTTTGAAAGAAGAAATTTATCAAGTTAGCCTTTTTCCAAACTGCTGGCTACTCTTTCGCCTTTATCATTTTTTAGCGAATTAACTTTCCCTGAACTTCTCTGACATATGACAAAAATACTTTCGGATTTTCTTTCAAATTTGTCACCAAGCTTTTCCTTTTAAATTATGTTAACTCTTTCCGAAATTCCTTCTTGATATTTACCATAGAAATCATATAATCATAAGTGGTCTCATTCTCTTTGTCCCTAGAGATGTCATCTCTAATATTTTTCATTTTGACATGACATAGCCTTCGACGTCGTAATGCCTTTACTACATCCGCGTTGTATCATCTAGATTCCGTGTTATCTTTTATAAATTTACTGGGAATGGACTTGTTGACTGACGAGCGTGATCTCAAGAAAGTGATTTCACGTATCTTCAGTATTTATGTGATTTCGTAACTCTCTTAAAACTTGCAAATTGAGTCGGTAGGACGTATTATAGACCATTGTAGTCCCCCTCTTTAAACAAGTTTTCCTCTTTGGCTTCTTATTTCGGACCCCATGTAGCAAAAACTTAGCATTGACTGCCCTGTGGTCACTAATTCCTTTATATTTTCTATATTTAAGACGTTTTCGGGCATATTCATTGCCAACAAATCAAGAATATTATCGCCCCTGGTTGGTGAAGTGACAAGTTTATTCAATGAGTTATACGTAAAAGAATTAAATAGCGGTTCGCAGAGATATCTTTGTCTTTACCCTCTGCTTTAAAACTATGTGTGCCTCAGTAAATAGATGGGACACTGAAATATCCATTATAACATCGCGATCATTGAGTTGGGATAAGAAACCTTTGATTTGCTTATCTAATCCTAGTATTGAATTGTCTCTGTCGACTGGTGGTCTGTAAAACGCGCGCACACAAATTATTTTGTATTGAGGACTTTTAATTGAGCGGATATACCTCAGCCCTGCCGATGCAAGAACTTTTAACTACAATAAAGACACCGATTCTATTTGTTCTGCCATTTCTGTAAATGGAAAAGGAGTTTGGGAAAATTTCACCGTCGGCAATATCAGCTTTCTGTCCCAATAATTATACCTTGTGCTTTGAATAAGGTGATAATATTCTGAGACTTTGTTTTTGAAACTTCGGCAATTAACTCCATTACAGATAATGTTTCCTTGACATTGGTTGGTCAATTCAATTATGGTTTTTCAATTTTTAACGAGGATCGTATTTTTATTAATATTGCATCTGTTATAAAATTTTCCTTTTGATGTTACCTGATTCGTGTTGCTAGCACTGAACTTCACTTCATTTAAAGCTACATAATTTGGCAAAGAAGACTTTATTAAAGATTCATTATTTGACCAACATGCTGACCTATACTTTAATTTAAAAGAATCCTCCAGTGCTCGAATATCCTGCCCGCTACACACCTGGCGGACTCAGACGTGAAGTGAACACAGAAGGGTCCAGGGGATTTCTACACGGAATTAGGGGTAACTAGTCCCCGAGTCCATAAAAATCTACCCTAACCTGGTAGGCCACTGCAAATGATGCAAATGTCCTTTATCACTGGATGAAAACTCACCACAGACTAGGTACTCTCTCCAAATCGAACAGTCTACGGCGTTCTTCGGGCAAATTAGAACATACTAACATAGTGAATACACTATTTACAATTTCACAACACTTAATTAATTTGTACAACGTTTTTTTCCGTTGGTGTATCAATCAAATCACGATATTAAGTCAAAAAGAGCGAAACAGGGCTGAAAAAAAAATTAGCTCGGTATACTTTCCTTGTTGCAAGGCATATCTGTCTTAAGCTACATATTTTTTGTTTCAAATATTCAAGTTCATCAGAAACATTAATGTGCGTAATACGGAATATTATACTCAAAGTATGTATCGAGCATGTAGAGGTCAATTTAAAAATGATATTCGTTAATGAATGCATATGAGATATTATACTGTTGCTCTAATGGAGACACATCAATCGCTTATATAAATCAAAATGATGGATTTTGGAAAGCTAATGATAACCAAATCCATTTATTCTTGGCAAAATGATTCCTTAATACCTGCCTATGCACAAAATAAACATCGTTAGGAAATGTTATCGTTGGTCTGTCCATAACGGGACAGAGTATTTTGAGGTAGTAGAGAGATCGCTAACGGCCAATTGGATTTCTGGCGAAGAACTTTAAAGAGGGGGTGTGGAACTTTGCAACAGAGCGATGGCTTACGTCTATTGGGAGGAAACGTTTTTGTGATGTGGCCTTTGTAGGATATCTGGTGCTAAAATTGGCCTTAATTCTTCGTCATATCTGCCATTACTCCTATTAAAAAAGGAATTTAACTTCACGTGAGGACTATAGCACGATGTCTTTGGTCTTTGATTTCTCATGCGGCGTGATAAGAATTAAATCCAGATTTTATCAATTGGATTTATGGGTGTTTATGGGGTTTATCATGGGTCGCGGTAGTCCAGTGGGTAGAACGCTGGACTACTGACCGGAGGGTCCCGGGTTCGATTCCCGGGCGAGGCACACTGGTCACTTGCAGCTCCACCCAAGCTAGTTGATTTTTCGGGTACCAGATCTTCCTGGGAAACCATAACCGGCACAGGGAAAGGAACTGGCCCCCTATCCTGATGTATGAATTTCACACGCCGTCGGGCTTGGTACATGGCTCTATCATCACCTTCCAAACCGACCTTCGGGTTGAATACTGTGTTTCTTATGGGGTTTATCATGAGGGGGCTAAAAAATTTATATTAGCGTAAAATGTTGCAGCGATTAGGGTCGTTTTAGGTTGGTCTTATTCTTTGGGTCATCAAAAACAAACCTTCGTGTACAGACAAATTTTAATTAAGGGAATGAATTACACCAATCCTCTTACGATGTCATGAACGATTCACAGATAGGCGGGCGCAACAGAGCGTAACTCCTTTCCCTTTCGCCCGGGTTGCTTGCGTGAGGAGGGAATTATGCATCTGAGCACCGGCCACTAGCCGCACCCCCTCCTCCGCCCCCACCCACGGCGTCGCGAAAGCCATCTTCCAGCCCCCAAGAAGAGTATTTACATCGCGGTTGTTCCTTCCGCTCGGAACGGCACGTCCTTTCCGACTGGGCCTGAGAAAATTCCCCTCCCTCTCTCAAGTATATGGTCTTTTGATCTTCCATAGAATGGAAAGTTGAGAGACTACTAATGCCATTGGGGACAAAATATATCCATTTGTAGAATATTTTTCACTCCACTACTGTCGTTGAACCTATAAATCCTGAGATTGAGCAACGACCGCTGTGTCCAGGGCACTGCTTCATTTTCTTGAAATCTGACCAGGCCCGGCTACTACAAATATACGCATCAAGCTTAATCGAGTGCTACAAGTTATCTTTACTATGAAACTAGTAAAATAACTAACAAGTGGAGCATTGAATATTTTAATTAATCACGTTCGTTTTAACGGGTTAATTAGAAACTTTAAGAAGTGAGGCCATGAGGTGGAATATTTCCATTTAAGACGATATAAATTAAACATGTTGGTTAATCTCCATCACCGAAAATACGACGAGAATAAAAACACAACATTTTCTAAAATGATATTTAAAACTAAACTTTTTCTGGTTATAGTATTGAAAAAGCAAGCTGTTGGTTACTGGATTACTTGGATAAAGCATTTAAAAAACTTTAAAGTTATTATTATTTTATTTAAATGGTATTTGGGCTAGTATACAAGTCAATGGCGGAGAAATGTTATTCCGGTGCATAATCTGTTGGAATACTAGAAACGTAACACAAGACCTCCATTGGAGTCAACTACTTTATGGATGAGTCCTTTAACGAGATGCCCCCTCGCAGAAAAATCGCACATCTTGACTCCTATTCTTTCACGTGAGGGGCAAAGATTAGCCCGCGATGTAATTCCTCCATTGCAGATTTAGGAGTTATTCCTTCCCCCATTCAAGGTGATATTCCCGGAAGGAGAATACCCTTTAGGACCTTCCAGAATCTGCCTAACAGGGAGCCTTTGAGCTGTGGAAGAGCCGCTGGCAAAAGTTTGTTAACGTTTAAGGAATGTACTACTTTGAAGAATTTTGAGGCATTGCAACAATATCAGAAATTAATGAATTTTTCCGAATATTTTCCCGATACTTTTTATAAATAGGGGGGGGGGAGAAGAGAAGAGATATTCAGCAGCAGTCAGGAAGGAAAGAGAGATAAACAGGAAGCGCAGGCAGGGGGAGAGAGGAAATTGCTTGGAGAAATTCGAATGCTACATTAAATATAAATGGAGGATATATTAAGGGATGATGTGATGAATGAGGATGTTATTGAAGAAATATTAGAGAGCGGAAATCAACAGGAAAATATCTGGTGACATTTTCAGTGGGATGGATGAAGATGAAAAGGAAATTGCGTTGTGCATAAATTTTTTAGAATAAATCTACGAAGACGATTCGTGAATCTTTGGAAACCTATTTTAAATAAAAATTTGTTGTCTCCGGCGTAAATTTATGAGATTTGGTTAACATATTTAAATGAAATGAAATTATTGACTTCCAATTCCACACCGTCTGTGTGTGAATTACAAATTCAATAATTTCATTTCAGCTAACTTAAATTAGTAGACGCCTCATAATAATTATTATCATGTTATTACCCCTTTTCAAGAGAAAGCCGGAGGGTAGGAAAGATAACTCACAAAAATCTATCCCTATCTCCGAAATACCCTTCGCTTTTTCTCTAAGCTTTTAGTGCAGCGGATGAGACACACCAACTTTTAACGGGGAAAGAAATCTGCCTTATATCTTTGAGTCCCCCGTCTGGAACCACCAATGAATGGTCGGATGGAAGCATAATGGCTGTGATTGATACGGAATTAATGTTCCCGTAAACGACCGCCGTTAATTAAGCTGTGCTCCGCTCCACGTCCGTCGATCCCTGACATGCCATCCATGCATGCGTAGCATGTAAAAGAGCCCTTTTGCTCTTGTTCTTTCAGTGAAGTCTCGGGCAAAATTATTATGGTCAGTTTGATATTTCCCCACCTCTGAATTTGACGCGGACGAAGAGTAGCGTTGACAAGTGTGCAACTGTCGCGCGCGGCATGGGGAGATTCCCGCTAATCTCGAGGGGGGGGCGTGACGATGTTTAGGCGGGGGCAGGGGAGAGGCGGGGGGGCGAGAGCGTCAAAACAGAGAAACGCTCCCGGGGCAGAGGAGGGAAGGGCGCGGCTGCCCGGGGTCATTTCGGAAGAGGCCGGTTGCGGAGCTGATGTAAGTTGTGTCAGACCAGGATGTCAAACTGTTGGTCGACATCGTCTCTATAAAAGCCTGGGCGGGATCCGTATTGGCATCAATTCGAAGGAAATTCCCTTCGTGGTCAAATCCGCCAGAGCAGAAGAATTTCTCAAGCAACACGGCCTAGGATTACGTATTCCGGCATGAAGTGGGTGAGTTGGGATGGATAATCTCGATTGAACATCGCCATACATGTAAAAATTTTCTGGGTTTAGAACAAGTTGCCAATTTCATAAGCATATTTCAATGACTCATTCTAGTGGTATTTGCGTGTTAAAACTTCACAAGCATCCTCATCCGATGTCGAATAGAAGTGTCACCAAAGAAGTAACCAAATTTAATTGGAACATATCAAAAAAAGCATTACCCAAGCATTCAATTCATATTATCTTTCTTAAAATTAAACTCCTAATTCCGCACATAATATTATTTATGACTCAAAAGACCAGATGTGAATATTATACTTTGAGTGTTCAGCAACAAATTAGAGGCATGTTATGATTTACTGGAAAATATAATATTGTGAATTTATAAAACGATGTAATTTATAGTACGAAATATATCAAATTTATAATACCAAGCATGCCATTGCAACAATTTAAGAGTGTGATAATCATTCGCCTTGAGTGGGATCCTGGTCCTGAAATTGTTGCATTGAAATGCATATTAGCGGATGACTCCGTTAAAAGTTACTGCCGCGGCATCTCCCGCGGTTTCTTGGAATCAATCATGGCATTCAACTGTGATCAGCTATTCAATGTTAGTCTATTGATGAACTTTTCACCGAAAACTAATAAATTTTAATAGAAGCCAGGATATAAAATACTCTTACATTTTTGAATCATTATTCAACCATTCTCATGAATAATTGATAAATCTGGAAATATTCGTCACAATTACTGTCTTTGATAATAGAGTAACGGAATGAGATAAACGAAGTGTAATAAAAATACGTGTTTTAGAATTTTTCTCATTTTTAATGGTCAAAGTTATTTCTGTTGACATATTAATTGTTAAGAACTCGACTGCCGAAAAAATCCCAAAACATAATATAATTATATTTGATAATCGACCAGTCGAGGTAGGTATTGGATGGACATGGGACATGCAAAGGAAAAACGATATGTTCCCTTAATTCTCCACAACAAAAAACTTGCTGACATTCAACAGTTCTAGAAATCCGTTTATCATTCCGCATTCTCCGTTCCTCCTTTCATCTATCACAGTCTTAAAATCCCACTTTCGATCAATATGATTTACATCCATTTTTCCGGTCTCCTTTGGATTTCTCTCAACGATCCCCTCTTCTCGCCCACCCTACCTAGCACTTCCTCTCTTGGTTTTCTTTCTGACCACTTCTCCTTTTCAATCCTACTCCACACTGACTTTTCGAAAGCCTCCAATCTACGCCTATCATCCTGCTTCAACGACCATGTTTCCGCGCCGTATATAACTACGCTCCATATCAAAGTATTGACAAGCCGTTTCTTAATATCTTTATTCAACGTCCAAATGATCGATTCCCTCCTAATGAAAGTCACTTTGTTTAATGCAATTAATCTTTTTATATCCCATTGGCCATTTAGTCCAAAACACTTCCAAGACACTTAAATTGTTCCTAAATCTAACTGATGAATTGAATTGAATGAATTTTCCACTAACTTTACTGCCTAACATCTCTTCATAACAATGCCTATTCGGACTCCCCGCCTCCCACTCGCACCTGAGCAGTGTGAGACATGTACCGGTTAAATATAAGTTTCCTATTCCGCCAGTCTGCTCCTATTTTCAGCAATGTATAAATTAATGTCACCCAATTCGCTCTGTCAAACGACTTTTTAAAATATATGAAGCACTGCAATGGATCATGATTGTATTCCATAATCCCGTTTATAAGAAACCATGCCATTACTATGGCATCAGGCGTCCCTCTACCCTTTCTGAACCCAAACTGATCATCCGTTAAACTATCATTTGCCCTGCCTCCCAAGTCCTCTTAGTGGTGATACAGAGAACCAATTTAGCTGCGTGCTAAATCAAAATAATTGCTTTATATTCATTACATTTGGCTTCCTTTCACTTTGTGGAAAAAACCTACACTGATCTGACGAAATCCTTTGGTCAAGTTCCTCCATCATGAATGATACGAATTAGTCCATAAAAACTCATCCTTCCGCGTTTTCTTAAATGTCTGATTAGTGCTGTGGGAATGTTTTCTACTCCCACAACCTTATTGGATTCCAGATCCCTTTATGTCCTTTATATCTTGCCATCGTGCAAGCCTACGCTATCCTCATCTTCGTTATAACCTCTTTTTATCGTACTCTACCTCGCTGGCCTAATATCTTTGCCATTCTGCCCTTCTATAGATTCCTTCCATTTCTTTTGGATCTTCTCTGGTTCAATAACATTCTTCCTGTCTTATCTTTGATCGCTTGCACTGACTTTCCCTTCGTACTTCCTGACAGGTTTTTAGCGTTCCCGTATAGCGCAGCGATTTCACTCTTCCTTTGTAAACTTTCCATATCCTCGCACTGCTTCTTCCACCACGCATCTTTCGCCCTATTTGTTTCATCTTCTTCCAACACACTTCCAGGCTAGGTCAATAGTTTTACCTTCTCTAGTTTCTGCCCTCGTATTTTAATATTTACCAAAATTTCTTTCTTCTGAAAATCCCCATAATATTTGTTTTTTTTTAAATTCATTCTCACCGCATAACTTTGAAACTGGTTTTCTAAGATAATCAGTGATGATTATAACTCCCTAACTAACTAGCTTATCGAAGTTTGAAAATTCGACTCCCTCATCATAACCCTAGCATTCAAAGTGAAAACAGAATATTATAGTATGCACCTTCGTCCCACTTCTCTCCTACTACTCCGTCCTGCCTTGCGCTTCCCATTCCGAATCTCCATCCACCATACGCACCTGACCTATCTGCAAAATGTTATTATTATAGGTAATCTATCGATTAATGTTGGTACTTATATGGAAAAAATCTGCCAAACGGTACATCGTAATTCCCATGCATTTCCCAACGAAACATAACCAAAATTCTACTATGCAACAAGCCCCTCTTCCTCTCTGTGTACTTCCTTCATCCCGTCCAACATCCCTATCCTATTCCTGCATTTTCCTCGCTTGCCAAAAATTCTTTCCTCCATTACAGTCTTCAAAATCTCACTACCGATAACGTTCGTTATCACGTTCGTTCGGTAACCACGTTTCCGAGCCGTACATAACTCCTTAACGCTCCATATCAAAGTTTTAACAAGTCTTTTCTTAGCATTCTTACTCAACGTCCCTGTCATCAACTTCCTCCTCGTGAAATCTTCTTTGCTTGCATGGTTTTTATCTCCCTTGAATCTTGAAATACGTTCTAGTAATTTAAAGAATATGTCTTATTTTATTGTTTATCAAAGGAAAAACAACGAAAAACCTATACATTAAAAGAATTAAAAATGGCGGTTTCATAATAGAAAAATATAAGAAAACCTATGCTAACTCTTCAATGCCCCTCCCAAAGGAATATTAGAATCTATTTTTTTGGTGGCGTATTTGAAGACTTAATCTCTATTGCACATAAAATATGTAGTATTTCCAGCCTCTTTAATCCAAGTATGGGTGTATATGGATGAATGTTACGATAATATAGTAATTTGGCCCATTTTAAGATAGCTAATTCAGCACGTTCTCACTCTGAGGGTGGTTCATTATATTTTGACAAGTGAAGTGAAGTTTTGACAAGGGTCAAGTGAACTTCGAATCAAAATGCGGAATTCAGAATTGTAGGAAATCTTTCGCATCGAGTACTCCATTAAATTATGAATGGGGAAAAAATAAAGCCTGCGGCGGTTTGATTTTGGATGAATACGAAACGAGAAAGATCATACTCTATAAGTAGTGGACCTCCAAGGATCCAGCAATGCCTTCCATTGCGCAGTATAGGCGGATACCTAAGCACATATTTTCCATTAATCTGAGACATTTTTCCTACTGGTAGGCATGACTACAATTGTAACGTTCATTTTAAAAGAAAGGCTCGGAGACTTCAATAGCCGTAGGAAGGCAGCAATTCCCGCAAGGAAATGTAAATGTAGACATCACAGCGTCCACCGGAAAAATGTGTCACGTGCCCTTGAAATATTGCTTAGTTTAGGCTGTGGATGATTAATTGAGGAACCAAAGGCAATCCGAAGTGACGGAAAGTCCACGACTTCAGAGCGCTCGCTTCTGATTCCCGATGGCTCCTCGATTTGCGTACGCACCGATGGTATCGTCTGCACACCCCGCGCTCATCATTACTGCACTTCGTCTTTCAGGTTTTCCTCATGGCTGCCCTGGCGGCGGCCCTGGCCTCACCGCAATACGCACCTCCCTCCTTCGCTCCCCCCGCCTCCATTCCGCACATCACCTACGGGCCCCCGGCACTAGCCCCTCCGCCCCCACCTCCTCCACCACCACCTCCTTCCAGACCTTATAGCCCACCGGCAGCCGCGCCTCCACCCCCGCCGCCTCCACCACCACCTCCTCCTCCACCGCCTCCCTCCAGGCCCTACAGTCCGCCAGCAGCCGCTCCTCCACCACCCCCTCCTCCACCACCCCCTCCTCCACCACCACCTCCCTCTAGACCCTACAGTCCACCGGCGCTAGCCCCTCCACCACCGCCTCCTCCTCCACCACCCCCTCCTCCACCACCGCCTCCCTCCAGACCCTACAGTCCACCGGCACTAGCCCCTCCACCACCACCCCCTCCACCACCACCACCACCGCCTCCTCCACCACCGCCTCCCTCTAAGCCCTACAGCCCACCAGCAGCCGCTCCTCCACCACCCCCGCCTCCTCCTCCACCGCCCCCTTCTCCTCCACCACCTCCCTCCAGACCTTACAGTCCACCGGCACTAGCTCCTCCACCCCCGCCGCCTCCTCCACCGCCTCCTCCCCCTGCTCCCGTGTACGGCCCCCCAGTAGCTGCTGCGCCGCCGCCTCCTCCCCCGCCGCCACCGCCGCCACCGCCCCCACCGCCCCCTGCTCCCGTCTACGGCCCCCCCTCCGTCGTCGCTGCGGCCCCCCCGCCTCCCATCCCGGCCTCCACCTACGGCCCGCCCGCCTCCCGCGGTAACGTTTTCGTCCCCGGGAGCACTGCCACCCTGTCCACGGGCGTACCCCTGGCCTTTGTGGGTCACGACGGTCGCAGTACGTTCGCTGTCAGTCCGGATGGGAACGCCGCGTCCTTCAGGTGAGGAGGCCCCCCGCAAGAGGGCGGTGCTCGCGCATCAAACCTCTCGAGTTCAACGCCCAAAATTATTTGGTGGTAGATGCATGCATGTATTCCAATGAAACTAATTCAACATCAACCAACGGAATAACTCGGCTATTGATACTGTAAATTAACGGAGAAGTCACTACAGGAGAACAAGATTGGATGATGCACATGCTTGGTTTTGCGATTAAAATACGTGTCATCCTGCCAGAGTGATCCGAATCTGGTGAGAATATATTACAATATTCTACCCGTAACGTGAAAGAGAGTCTCATACTTTGCACACTTTGCTTCAGAATTTCTAAATGGAGTAACACATGTGCTAGGGTTGATGCGTCTTTAATTTGGAGAATTTGATACTGTGAGGCTCTACACTGTGAATATTCATGGTCACTGAAAAATGAACTGGGTATTTCATTTCATGAATATCTTTGCAAAATCTCATTCAGGTTTATAATATATTTTTTAGATTCGTACGGGACATTTTGCTATTCTTATCTCGTAAACGCTTTGAAAGTAATCACAAGCAGATTATACATGCAATGATATTGCGGTCATGCCCACCAAAATATTAGAAAATTATCAAATTTCATGGCGAATAATAATACCAATGTTGCTACTTAAACTTGGGCAATCCGATGATTTTTTTTCCGGAATACTATTCGCGTGTACTCTTATGCATAATAATTACATGCGATTTGGCAGGTGTAAACGCTTTTTCACGACTCAAGCACCACATTGAAAACATATTTTTTAATTCGAAAAAAAAGTGCGCATACTTTGAAAATTCCGTGCGACCACTTTGTCGAACTAATTTCGTTTCCCTAACACCCACTGGTTGTTTCAATGAGTGCCATTTTCTTCCAGGAATTCCGATCTAAATTCGTGTAATAAACTAGGTATCATTTGTTCTCCCTAGCTTCTCCACGTAAGGTGTACGATTGCTGGACACCAACGAAGAGCGGTCATCACAACTGAGAAGTCTTGGAACGAAGATGGTCGTGATTCGGAAGAAATAAAACCCTGTCGGCGGATTTTATTGAGGAGGCTATAAAGGCAAGCTTCAACAAACATCAAAGAAGCCGTCCCTTCCTAAAAGAACGTCTGCTCGCGTGTTGCAGGAGGGCAGCTTTCGTGCATCGCCAAAATGGAATGAGGACGAAGGATTCCATTGTGATTGTTTCTTCGGCACTTACAAACAGTGTAGTAGGGATTCGCCGGCCAGGAATCGATTGCCAAGTCTCTTGGAAGTGTCCTTTTCTTATCTTTTTTCCGGCTGACCAGGGCGGGCGGAGTAGGGGGTGCGGTTGGGCGAAGGGCTCTAGGGAGGGGGGTTGGAGTAGGGCATCGAGGGGAAGGAATGGAAGGGGTGGAGGGAGGGCTCGTCCCAAGACGATCGGGGAAGGGCAAAGGTCGCGGGGGCGCGTTCCGGACTTGGTCACGTCGCCCTTTGGCGGAGGAAGGCGCTCGTGCTCTTCCCGAGGATGGGAGACATGATGCATACGGCCCTCGAGAGCAGGGGGGGCGGGATGCATGGAAGTGGTCCAAGGCCGCCGGGATGTGACGGCCGGGGGCGGCGAGCACGCGCCACCCCGTCCCGCCTCCCTCGCACCACGACAGCGGGAGCATCCCCGTCCGATCGCGCCCCGCTCGCCTCTCCACTCCCATCTGACCCCACGTCGCGAAGTGCGGAGGAGGAATTTATTGACAGGAAATTCAGCCCCTCCTTCCCGATTTCAACCCCCCTGAGTGTGTAAGCTGCTATGCCTCTTTTTCTCTTTGTATGTACAACTCTTAGCGCAATAAACGCAATTTCAATCACCTAAATAAGATGAGGACAAATTAATTTTCAAAAATATATTATTGCATGGGCCCACCTCGGGTAATTACTCGGGTGGGACCCTCGCTGTGGCTGTTGAATGTGTGCGTAACTTACACCATTAATATAAGAGTAAAGCAACATTGCAGAATTACGTAGACCATCGATTTCTGAGCTATATCTGAATGGAGGCTATCGAGGTGGAGATGGGCCACGCCGACTGGTTTCATAATCGATCGCTATTGCCTTTGGCGCGCGGAGGAAACTTTTATTCCGTCCACTTTCACCACCGCCAACTGGCGTCCATTCCAAACAACTTCAAAGTAATTGCATTGGAGTTTTACACGGGAAGGAAACGTGAATTTAAGGAGGTTGGGGTTAACTCTCATTCAACGGTGGCTATACAGGGCGGTGCAAAAAATGTGAAGTTATCCACCACCCCTGCAGCCTGCCGACTGTTCGCCAAAGATCTGCCACTCATACATATATTTACGAGAAAAATCGCCCAAGTAATTGCTCAGTGGACATTCGATCTGCCCCTAAGGCACGTACGAATGAAACAGAGGATGTAACATTTCACTATAACGGTTTGACGTGAGTTTATTAGTTTTAGAAAGGAAAACGATTTAATGGACCGGAGACATTATGCATATTCATACTCGCTACACTTTTACACACTACGCAACACTTTTTAAATTCTGACCTGATCCTTACACCTGCTTGAGTAGCTGCTCGATGAAGTAATATTACGCACAGGTTTGTGTAAAAATAATAAAAAATATGAAGACGGATTCTGTTCCAGAGTACCCAGGAAAAGAATTATCCCTGGAAATATCAGCAACTACATAAAATGCTGATAAACGAAATCACGCACGGAAGGTAAAAAAAAGACACAAGCAAAAAGGTCATTGAACGTGTGTCATTACTTGGGCGGCACCATCCTCTTCTTCGCGAAGGGGTGAATATTCTAAAGCCACCTTAAGACTGACAGGCGGGGAGGAGCTGGTAGGAACTGCAGACTGATGATGTTGCTATGCTTTCAGAAAATCTCGCAAATGCAATAATGAAAGTTAACCTCTGGCAGAGGATACGCGTTGGAATAGGTTTTAAGATTACGACGGAAAAATGAGAATTCATTCAAGTCATTGAACTCTTAAAAAATCCTGTGATTTGCCAAAGAAGTCTAGCTAAATTTTTACAAATGGTTAGCAGAAAAATCAAATAAGGTGGTTTGACAAATCTTCTGAAGTGGAAAGTATTTCTAAAATTCAAAGAGTCTATGGTATAACTAGGGATATTTACAAGAAAAAGTGCTTTTATAACAATATATCTACATCTACACAGTACCCTGCAAGCCATCGCAAGGACGTGTGGCAGAGGGTCACACAGGTTACCATCCAATCTAATTAATTCCCTCTATTTCCTCATGCACTTGGCATCCCCCGATCCACCAAAAACCGCGTGGAAAGGGAGCGACTGAATCTGGATCCAATCGTGCAAGATGCCCACACTTATTACGAACATTACGTGGCTAGTAGCCATTCCTTTTCTTATGCAAGGAGGGTAAGAAAATAAATTAAAAGAGGGCAAGCACACATGCAATTCAGACACTTATTACCGGCTGGTATTCTACATGTTCCGAACGGACAATTCACAAATACAAGAGACTTAATATGCATTCACCTACACCACATAAAAAATAAGACACTTTGATGCAATAGGGAAGCGAATGTCTAGCAAAGAAGACGAAATAATACACAAAGGCGAAAGCTTATCGTAGAAATTCGACAAAGAAGCAAATGCGTGGCATTGAAATACGACATAATTCACTTACGTCAGAAACACTTTAAGGTGGTTAATTTGAGAGGAAAAGTTCTACCAAAAACGACAAAAGTATAACCATGAAGAAGTAATGGTGCAAAAAACAAAATACAGAAAGTATGAAGGAGACTAAAATCCGGTTATTCGGAAGGCGCCTCGCAGCCGAGATAATTCGAAACGGTGAGAAAAAGGTTGACATGTTATGGGCATTAATGTTGGATAAATGATGATGCGTCAACAAACCGGATATTCAAATACTATATATTTGGTAAAAGCAGAGAAAAACAAGAGAAACACTTTAGGTATAAACAACATAACGGAAAGGGAGGATATGGGAGGAAAGATTTTCAAAGTAAAGAGTGTTCAAATTGGAGGGATTCCAAGGGGAAAGAGAGAAAAATAAACCAACCCAAAGTGGTCCGAAGGTGTAAAAATTGGGAAGAGCATAAAGATAAATGAGTATTTGAGGAAAAGAAACAGCAAAACAGTAAGCATTGAAAGTTCCTCATAGAAAATAGGTGGAGAAGAGAAGGGTAAAGGTGTTTGTGGAAATTGAGCTTCAACAAAAATTTATAAATGGTAGCATAAAGTGACTAAATTAAACAGGGAAATATTGCAATAACCGTTTACCAACGAGAGAGTCATAAAACATTGGTTCATTTTAGGGAGTTACGCGAATGTGTCTACTGGTCCCCGTTGAAGCAATTGCAGAGCTTTTTAGCTGCAGTATGATGAGGCTGGGCTCCCCTCGCATTCTTCCCAGATAATTCTTCCCTTCTTTTACCTTCCCCTCTTTTAAATACCTTGTCCTTCCCCTCTTACCATCCGGTGACTTATAGGAGATCTCCAAACTCTCTGGAGCCTCGGGGTAAGTAGCTGAATTGTCGAGAATGAGAATATTCCATTGATCTGCCGTTGCGAGGCAAATCTAATATTGCTAATTCTTTACTCACTAATATAATGCATACTTAAGGCCTCCATGTAAATTTTACATTCTACTATATACTTTCTCATAATGATTATCTGTATTCTTTCACTGATAGCGAACTGAGGCTATTAAAGAGAAATATGCGTGGCAGAAAATGAGGTGAGAGAATTGATTAAGGAAAGGAGACGTTTTTTACCGTAAAGGAAGGAAAAAGAATTGTGAGGATGTAAGAAGGAAAATCGGTGAAAATAATAAAAGATAGTTAGGAAAGGCATAAGTGGAGCCAAGGAAGAATAATTTATTTATTGGTATTTCATTTTATTCAGAAAATCAGTTAGGTTTGCGGATGACCAAGTAGTTTGTCAATCGGCCAAGGTGTTGCAGGCTCTGCTGAGTGCATTGGATGAGCAGTGAGAGGAATATGAAAACACAATTAGTGTAAACAAATCAAAACTTCTAGTGTTTCCAAGAAACGGAAAGGTTACGTAGAATATCAAAATAGGAGGGAAAAACGTTGAACAGGTGGAAAAGTTTACGTGTCTCGGAAGTGTTTTGCATGAAAATGGTGAAAGTAATAGGGACCTAAGGAGAAAAATTGCGTTAGACAAAGAATCTCTCACAAGGAGGAGGGAATTTATGGCGGGAAATTTGAGTAGGATTGTTAAGAAATGGCTCATGAAAACATTAAAATGGAGCATGGTCATGCACGGCGCGGAAACATGGTCTTCGAAGCAGGATGATTGGTGCAGATTTGAGTCTTTTAAAATGTGTGGAGAAAAATGTGTGATGAAGGTGAAGTGGACAGAGAAGAAAACAAATGAAGAAGTGAAGTATGGTTTTGGTGGAGAGGGGATTGTTGGGAGAAATCCAATGGAGGCAGGAATGATGAATTCAGAATATTTTAATTTGCAATAGGATGTTGAAGACGGTGCTATTTAGAGGGGAGGACGTTAGGCAAACAGAAATTGAGTGGGGTGTAGGATGGGTATGCTGGAATAGGATGGAGTGGAATAGGATTTGTTTTAGCGTTGGATGTCAGTTTCTGTCCTGTTAGGAGAGGCGAGGGAATATATTGTTGCACATTTACGTTGGGTTTATTCTTTAAAAATCTACCTGAACCAATTGGATAGAATTAATAAATAAAAACGTCTAAACCTGCCTCCAGCAATGTGATTATGAATTTTCCTTTACTTATCATCGCGTTAACCTTTCTCCTTCCTGTACCCCGTGAGTTGGTGCTGGGGTATCTGGCAGGGAATAATTGGTCAGCAGTGATATTATGTTCGAACGAGGAGTAAAATGATCAACCTTCCGGCCGAAATCGGAAGAGGTCTGCAACCTCGATTAACAGTATTCCAAAATTATAATTGTAGCTGTTAACGATATGATGCAACTCATTAGCACCAATTCAGTCACAAAATAGAATAAAATTTCGTTGCATTGGAAGAAAATCTCACGATTGAATTTCTAACAATTGGTTTGAAGTATTATCACCTTTAGAAGAAGATCAGATCTTCTCTCTTGGAATTTCACTGGTCAGCTCAATGAGGTTGCACCTCAGTTTCCCGGATTGAAACGCAAATAAAATCTTCGAATAAATCCATCTAAATGCATAAAAGGTCAAATCGCCAAAAGTTAATGAGAAACCGAATGGCGAGGTACGGAAGGTAAGTTGGAAGGTATTGTGATTATTATTTTAGGTTGATTTTAAATGATGCTTGATTTTTAAAATCGTTATCGCTTTCATCTACATCTACACAACACCTCGCATGTCGCCCCAAGGGCGTATGCGCGGGGGGCGTTACGTCGCCAGTCATACACACTAAATCCCAATTATGTCATCGCTACGTAAATATTGGTTTGATCATGCACTCAAAAATGTTAATCGCACGAACTAAAGTGAAAAATGCAACAATATTCAATAAAAAGATATACATGTAGAACTGTTAAAAAAGGTTGGTATATTTAATAAAAACTCTCATCAAAGATTGAATAAAAATAACAGGAAAGAACATACAAGATACGGACAACAGAGATACGAAAATCTCCTACGTGATTGCTGTCGTGTCTATTTTGCTCTCTGATGGTACGAGGAAAACACATTAAATCTATCACTTCTACCATCTATATTCCTGATTTTACCTTGGTGATCTGATCTACAATAGTACGTGGTGGCCAGTAATGTCACTTTAACATCCTCAGAAAAGTTGACTGCCTCAATTTTACGCAGTAAATTTAACCTGTGTTCAAGCCTACGATCAACTAGTGGCTCCCATCATAATTCTTCCAATAGCGTCGTGACACTGCTATCTTGTCCATCACAACTTTTTAAAAACCTAGCTGCTCTAAGTTACACTCGATCTAGTTCTAAAATTAAGCCTACATCGTGAGGATCCCATACACTTAAAGCATACTCAAGGTGGGGCCTAACCAACGTAAAATAAAGCTCATTGACACTCTCTTGACAATCCCCAAGTATCCTTTTTAAGAATCCGAACTTTTTATTTGGTTTTCTGGCTTTGTGTGAGAGTAAGCTCTGACCTTACTGATGTAACCCAATATTTGTCTTTGCTAGCTTTTCCAGTGAGATTCATATCAAATTTTCACTCACATTGCAATCTAATGCCCATCTTTAAACGAATGTGCTGAAAACGTACCTAAGAATAATATGATATTAGACCCAATTTCATGAGACTTCATATTGGAAAGAAGTAAAACAAAGTAATGGGTTCCACAATTTTTAACTCCAATGATCAGTTTCGTCGAACAGTCGACATTGGATCCAAGTGAACAATAATGGACAAGAATGAAAAATTGTGGAACCAACGAAGTTTTGTGTTTTCTCCGTTCAAGCTATTTAAGCATTTACCTTTCCCAAACCGGGTTTACTCGTCTTCATAATTATTTATTTAATTTATTTACTTAATAACGTATACATTACTTCTTAAGAAATATTTTGTGGTGAATTTTTCAAAACTTAGTTATAATCCCTGTAACGGCTGGAATTCAGTGAAATGTTTCATCAGTTTCCGAAAGAGTATGACCCAAAATGAAACCGGTTATTCATGAGGAGAGTAAGTAGATAGGGGGAGAGAGTAATATATTTAATTTATATGTCCATCCTGTCCTCCCCATCTTTTTACTCTTCGTGATATTCTCGAATACCTCCAGTTCCAATGAAAGTATGTGTGGTAGTTGGGGCATTAATTTCAACACGGACACGTACGCGCCTCTGGGCACTCTTCGGGTTCTCTGTTCTCCTCGCCACGGGGGCGAGATCATTTTTCAGACAGGCGTCTCAGAAATTGGTAATTACTTTCCATGCATCACATACATATGCTCGTTGCTTTCAATTTTCTTTTGCATTGGCTACAAGTTTTGGAACTATTCGGAAAGGCTTAAATAAAGATCTCACCTAGGTATAATCGATGGTTTCAGGCGTTATTTTATGGAATCGGTTCATTCTAAAGCGGATAAAATAATACTTTGTAATTCCACAGATTTATTTCACAAACACACGACCCGGGTTTCGACGTACAACTTCATCTTTAGGTCATTGTGAAATAAATCTGTGGAATTACAAAGTATTATTCTATCCGCTTTAGAATCTCACCTAGGATAAATTATTTAAAAACACTAGAAAAAATTTTCAAATATAAATCGAAAAAATGTTTGCTCTCATTAAAGCTTTGCTGTCTTTGTGTATCGTGATCATAAAATGGGATTTACATCAAATTTCCTAAAACCAGATTATTTTAAAAATTGTAAAAATATACAAGAAGGGGAAAATCAATATCGAGCTTATCATTATCCTCCCGGAGATGGGAAATTTTACAATACAAAGCAATTTTGAAAATAAATATATTTAAAATACATCGGCTTATCAGCTGATATATTTTAATTTCAGTTGTGCTGATAGCTTTGATGATATTTGCGCGGCCAAAATATATCCATATTTTACAAATTTAATGGCTAAAATATACTGATGCCTTGATTTGTTCTACAATACATCTATAAATGTCAGCAATTATTTTCCACAGAGAATATTATGTTTTCGCACACTTTAGGTAGGCAAGCGTATTTCTTATTTACTGCATTCTTCGCAAAATAAATTTTTAACCAGCGAATTTCAAAATAAAAAATAATTCAGCGATTTGTTGCATGTAATTTTTTCTCAATTCCCCCTCGTTTCTCTCTAGTCCATTTAATATCCAATAAAGAGGTATTTATGCATTCACCTTACCCTTAATCTATCAACCTAGTTGCGACAGAGTTTCCTTTTGGAGTGATACCTTCACTCGCAGGTTAAATACTTAATGTCCCATACGGAGGGATTTTGGAAAATGCACAGACTTGAAGGTAGACTGCAAACTATGTGTAAAGTGTATTAATACTCAGATGGTAGTAGAAATTTGAATTTCCTCTAAAAAGCAAATATTTCCTTTGTCTGTGAAAATCACATCTCTCGGAAAAAAATTTCCTTTGAAACTATTTGGTTGAAACCATTTAATCTAAGCTCATCATAAATCAACACGAACTGAATATGGAACCTTATTATTGAATTTTGCATTAACAATAGTAATTGAAAGAGGCGACCGACGGCTGTGGCCATTTATGCCATTAGGAATGGATGTGAAAGGTGAGGTGAAGAGAAACCCGGCGTCGGCATTATCCTACTTTAATAACGAAAGGTGCCAAGGTAGTTTAGGGGTCCATTCGAAATGGGAGTCTATTTCATAAGCCACCCCACCATCCCGATCTCCCTTATATATGACCATTTTAGGGATTTTTAGACCACTCGTACGATCAGGATATAAACGGTTCTTTTTAAGATATTTTATTTAATAAACAGTTTAATAAGGTGAATATCGTCCGTATATAAATAATTATCTGTTTTATCCTTCCCCAATATCTTCTTAGGTAACTTACCTTGATTATAGGAACACTTGGTTATAAAAACTCATTAATAGTTCAGTAGTTAAATCACTAAGATGGACAAAACTACTGTTTTGCGCGCAAGTACTATTTTTCATTCCTAAGTAAACGTTGCCGTGGTTATCCAAACCTGTAACACTTACCTCTGCTATTATTACTTAATTTCGTTATGAATAACGTTTCCCATCGAAACGATTTCTTTTAATTTCGGTAGCCGCTCTTTTCCATTTGTGTTGGCTGAATTAACTTCCTAGTCCCTAAATCCCTTTCCCTAGATTAGATTCAAGATGATTTTTAACCTATGTCGCCTCATGGGATTTACTTTTACCGAACCATATACATGAATCTAAACGATGGGAAGGAATTTGGAAAATTTTATTTCATATAAATGCTTCAGAAATTCAGAATGAAAAACATATAGTGTTGACTTTTCTATCCTTTGAATTGAATATTAAAAAAGGCTTAGTGACATCTAACGTAATTATATCAAAATTATGACGAAGAGAACAGTTCCCTTGAACTATCTAAATGCAAAGATTCCGATCATGGCAATGTAGAGTGTTCTTCGTTTGCCGCGATCATTATTTACTCGAATATCCACCCGAGTGCCACATAATGCTATAATAATGGTTTCTCAGAGCACAAACTCAAAGAAGGGTTTGAAACAAAGACTGTCGCTTCTTCAGGTTAAACATAACACTTAGCGCCAAGCAGTCTCACGTGAAATGTCCCGCTGATGCGAGTGAAAAATTTCAAATCCATAGAGCCCAAAAAGCAATTGCGTGCCCATTTCGCATGGACTAGTAGATCCTTCAGGATTAATTGTCAAATTATTAAAAATAACCAGTAACATTAACGATGAAGCAAAAAGACAACGGTGAAAGCGTCTCATTTGTCCAAAAGATAATGCAAGTATATTTTTTCGCATATTTCCATAACTATTTCAATTCCATAATGTCTGGTCGGATCCTCCTTACTGGGAAATCGTCGGGGAGGCATTGTCGTACTGATTTTTGATCCGGAGGTGCTCGCCCATACGTGGGCGTCGCGTGTGGGATCGAGCAACAAGGTGCCCCACGCCCCGCCCCCGAGTCCCTCGGAGGAACGACACCCGCCGTGCCCACAGGCCAACGAGGCAAGCCGGAGCATTTATTTTTGGCGCCCGAGTGAAAGTGGCTGGAAGGCTTGAGTCGCAGGCGGGAGGAGGGCATCGCCCAAGGCGGACGTCCCTCCCTCCACTCCGCCCCGATCCAGTCCAGTTGACCGAGGACGTTCGCTTGCTCATGCTGCCGGAATCCTTGAATGCAATATTGGAACGGTCCCGGAAGTCTGATTGGTTCAATAAACATCATTTTCCCTCCAGCAGCCGTATCTTTTCTCAGAAAAGCTTTAAAATATAGTATAATCTTCAGTTGATGGAGATTGGGCCACAAGGTCAAGTGAACTGGATTTTTTGAAAGTAAAACTCCAAATTCTATTTATCGCAAGTAACTTTGTCCAGTTCCTTGGTTGCAATCAAGTAACTGCTATACGAAACTTTCCAATTGGAACTAAGCAGTAAAATTGAAATTTCCTTCTCATGAATTAAACCTGAGAGTTTGACGGGAAATATGCACAAGTCGAATTCGTAAATGCAGCGGTCACGATTCACGATTGCAGCGGTCTGCACCGTAGGGTGAACGAATAATGCCTAGGCGAGGGAAACATATTTCTGCGCTTTCCAGCGGATGACTCCGTCAAAGTTACTGCCACCTCACGCAGATAAATGCATATGCCAAAGTAGGTGGATTAAGAGGAGGACTGATGTTGTTTCGCATTTGAGAAGAAATAATTCAAGCTTCGGTTCCCATAAAGGCCTTGGTTGGTTTGAGTCTAGAACTAAAATGTTGCATGTATTTATATTCGTGTGTTACTCATTAATTTTAAACGAGAGCGTGCGGAAGGGGGTATTACATCACTATCCTTTAGTCCTATTGTTATGTACGCGAATCAAGAGAATGGGCGTAATAATTCTTTAAATTGATATGTTTGCTTTTCTGAGCAGTTCGTTTGGGTCTAGACTATTAACACATTGCGGCGCTGCAATGTTTCTCTCTGGGTTAGCGGTCAAGTCAAACAAAATGCTTCAACCTTCATGTATTCAATACCCATGCTTCCAGTGACACCATAACCAGAAATTCAAGGTAATAATATTCCTTACCCTTGGACTACAACATGGTGTAAGGGCTTGTACGTTTCGATGACCCCAAGAGCTTCGATGGCGGGAGCAATGATAATTGCTCCTGGTAGAGTCATCTATGCCAGATAGGTCGAAGGTAAGGAGCCGGACGAAAGGTAGCCCGCGCAGCGTCTGTTCCTCAGAGAGGCGGTTGCAAAGGCGTCTGACCCCAGTGGGACGGCCATTAAGTGATTGTGTCACGTTAAAAACACTATTGAGGAAGGCAACGGGAAACCACCTCAATTATTATTCCCAAGACTTTTATGATGAACGGTATAGAGAATATGAGTCCTGGCGACTACGAGACTCGCCCCAATCGGCCGTGTGTCGTGCCCGGCAGCAGGAGTGTCGAGGCTTCCTCGGTCGTTTTCTCACTAAACGTTTGCTAAATAAAACCGACAGCAGTAGCGCAGAAGACGCAGAAGAACACGACTAAGTTAGTTTGAATAGGAACTTGGAATGTAAGGAAAATGTCGAGGAGAGAAAAATTAGAGATTATAAAGCGAGAGATGGAAAGAGGAAATATAGTTATTTTATGTCAATGCGAGGTGAGATGGAAAGATAGCGGAGATTACTAGAGTAATAATTATAGAATAATATACAGCGGAGGGGATGAGAACCAACGAAGGGTTGCCGTAATATTGAACAAAAAGATAGGAAGAAGTGTAGTGAACATAGAACGAGCAGAGGATAAAATATTACTTGCAGAACCAATGAACTTGGCCATTTTTCAGGTCTACATTCCCCCAAGTAATAATAGGTAGGAAGAAGCTGATAGGGTATATTATCAGTTAAACGATATATTCGCCATTTGTTCCTAGATTTTTTCCTATCTGCCCATTCCACCTTCTCCATCACACCCACATTTTCCAGTCTTCCATCCAACGCCTTTCATCTTGCTTCATCGACATTACATTCCCATTTGCAGCGATTTCCATGAAATGACGTTCAATGCGCCAACTTCGAAGGAGACGCGAAAGCAGCTCCCATTCAGGCCGTGACCGCCCTGGATACATGTCTTCTCCGAGCGTGTCGCAGGGGAGCGCCTCGCGGCGGCTGACATTTCCACCCGAACAATGGGAGAGGGCGTGTACGCGCGCCGCTGAATGTTGAAAGTATGCGACAGATGGAGCGTAACTGTGGCCCTTGAGGTGTCCGGAATGAATAGAGGGAAGGGAAAGGGGGAGGCTGGGACGGGGGTGCAGGGACCACTGCCATGGAAGGGTAAAGTAGGTATTAGGGTGTAAAATAAACACGTGTAAATTATGCTACCGTAGGACTGGAGGTAGAATTCACGTACATCTAAACATTTCAGCAAAAACCACCGCAACGGCGTATTGTGAGGGATTACATAGCAGCTGTACAAGTAGAACTATCAATTTGACATACACTTGAATAAATTTGAGCTCATTCACAACATCGTGTACCAACCTCGTTCACACACACCCGCCTCTGTCACCTGTTCTCAGGATCATCAACAAAATGATAGAGAGTAGGGCAAATGATTACTTAGGGGTGATCAGTTTGGGTTTAGGAAGGGGTTTGCAGTTACGAGATCACTAATGGAGAGTATAGAATACAATCAGGACGTATTTGCCTGTTTCGTAGATTTCGAAAAAGCGTTTGATTGAGTAAATTGGGAAATATTAATGCGAGTATTGCAGAAAATAGGAATGGATTGGAGGGACAGGAGACTGATCCGAAACCTGTATATGTCTCAGACTGCTCAGGTGCGAGTAGGGAACGGAGAGTCCGGATGGGCAGTGTTAGGAAGAGGGGTAAGGCAGGGTTGCCCATTGTCACCGTATATGTGGAGGAAATGATTAAAGACGCATGGGAAGAACTGGAGGTAGGAATGAAAGTCGGAGGGGAATTCGTAAAATCGGTTAGGTTTGCTGATGACCAAGCATTAGTTGCTCAGTCAGCCAAGGGGTTGCAAGCATTGTTGAGTGAATTGGAGGTTCAGTGCGATAAATATGGGATGAGAATCAATATTAATAAAACAAAGGTTATGCGATTTTCCAGAAAGAAAAAGGCTAAGCTTAACATTAAAATTGGAGGGGAAAAAATAGAGTAGGTAGAACAGTTTACGTGTCTCGGAAGTGTTTCGAACCAACACGGTCAAAGTAGTAAGGACGTGAGGAGAAGATTTGCGCTATGCAAGGAGGCTTTCTCAAGGGGGAGGGAGTTGATGACGGAGACGTTGAGTAGGGATGTTGAGACAAGACTCGTAAAAACCCTGATATGGAGCGTAGTTCTGTACGGCGCGGAAACGTGGTCTCTGAAGCAGGAGGATAGACTGGAGGCTTTTGAAATGTGGGTGTGGAGAAGAATGGAGAAGGTGAAATGGACCGAAAGGAAAACAAATGAGGAAGTACTAGAAATGGTGGGTGAGGAGAGGGGTTTGTTCGGAGAAATCCTATTGAGGACGGAAAAATGGATTAAAGGCGTATTGAGCGGCAGTGGGATGTTGAAGAAGGTAATAGAGGGGAGAATGTTAAAAAAACGAAGAAAGGACATAAACAGGATAGGGATGATGGACGGGATGAAGGAAGGAAGGAAGTACACAGAGATGAAGAGGGATCTGATGTAGAGTAGGTTGCTGGATTGTGTTTTGTTTGTAGTCACAAAATTATATTATTATTAGGTAATCTACCGGTTAAGGTAGGTTTTTGGATGGACACAACTATCAAATAAACATTTTGTGACTCCCCACCTAGCAAACTAATCTATATCAGGTCCCTCTTCATCTCGGTGTACTTCTTTCCTCCCTTCATCCCGTCCAACATCCCTATCCTGTTCCTACCCTTACCTCGCTTGCCCAACATTCCCCCCCTCTATTACCCTCTTCAACATTCCACTACCGCTCAATACGCCTTTCATCCATTTTTCCTGTTTCCATAGGATTTCTCTCAACAAACCCCTCTCCTCCCCCACCATTTCTAGTACTTCCTCATTTGTTTTCCTTTCGGTCCATTTCACCTTCTCCATTCTTCTCCACACCCACATTTCAAAAGCCTCCAATCTACGTCTATCCTCCTGCTTCAGCGACCACGTTTCCGCGCCGTACATAGCTACGCTCCATATCAGAGTTTTTACGAGTCTTGTCTTAACATCCCTACTCAACGTCCCCGTCATCAACTCCCTCCTCCTTGAGAAAGCCTCCTTGCCTAGCGCAATTCTTCTCCTTACGTCCCTACCACTTTGACCGTGTTGGTCCAAAACACTTCCGAGATATGTAAACTGTTCTACCTGCTCTATTTTTTTCCCCGCCTATTTTAATATTTAGCTTATCCTTTTTCTTTCTGGAAAATCGCATAACCTTTGTTTTACTAATATTGATTCTCCTCCCATATTTATCGCACTGAACCTCCAATTCACTCAACAATGCTTACAAAATTATATATATATATATATATAATTTTATATTCAAACAGAAACAGGTATAAGGAAAGGGGATAGGAAAACACATAATAGGCGAAGACAGGACATGTGGGGAAGGCGGTTTTTGAGCAGATCACGAAAGTAAAAATATTTCCCTATCCGGGATTTGAACCACGGACCTTCCACTTTCCGGGCGGATGCTCTACCAGTTGAGCTAATAGGGAAACCTGATTTACCTTGAGATCTGCGATCTTATAAAGCGCCAAAGTGCTCCGATACATATTGCCCGAGAGATGGCGTTATGGAGCTGTTTCACCCACCAAAGGAGAAATGGACGGGACACAAGAAGGGGAAAGGATAGTAGAAAAGCATTCATACGATCTTATAAAGGATAGGAACGGTGCGTTTCATGGCACGCATAGCCAGAAGAAGAGACGAGCCACATTGGCCAAACACATATTCAAACTTGAAAATCCCGCCATACGGCGTCCTCAGACTGATGGTTCAGAGGTTTTCACTTTTTTCACATTTTTCTTTCTTGAAAAAGGAACACTTCTTATGTCAATCTTCTTGAGGCAATCTTCTTAATGTCCCTCAGTAATTCGTCTCTCATTTACATATCACATATTATTTTGAACTGTTGCGTCATATTTCTTGAATGTTCTCTTGATCCCGAGGGTAAATCGTTGATCGTTGGTGTCTTGTTCGGTCTTAGGTCCTTCGTTACAGGCTCCAATTCAGGCATGAGGGCATAGTCTCATTTTTAATCATCCTCGACATCTCTTATTTAAGTATTCTAACTCCATAAATTTCTTCTCGTCCATAAAGAATCCCCAAATACTTTTCCATCTTTGCCCTTTGCCCTTATATTCAGGGAGAATTTCACCACTGCTCTCCCAAATAACTTTGACATTTACTCTGCGTTCATTAAAATGGTGTCTAATGCCTCTGTAAGATGCCTCAAACTTTCTCTGGACAAGGTCAGACACTTTGCACTGATATTCATCCCCTCTTTTCCCTTTTCTTTTTTTTTCATTTATCAACTTTCTGTAGCGTATGTATCTTTCTTCCCTGAGTCCTCGACGTGTTGCTCTTTCTTCTTTATTAATTTAGGATCAGTTTACTCTATATAAATCAGATGGCACAGGAAAACAGTTATGGTACAGGAAAAGAAGGATAATCAAGGCGCGCAGATACGATCAGGGGAGTTAGGCAAGCTTATTACCTTTAATAGCCTTTATTGCGGTTAAATGTCGGTATTTATAACATCAATTATGAGAAAATGTTAAGGCATCTTGGAGGTGATAGTAAAAAAGCTTGGGCTCAGAATAAGAATGGGAGGAGGGGAAAATAAGGCAGTTCGGTTGTATGATTGTAAAAAAATATTTATTACAGTTATTTCTGAATGCTCTCTTGAAAAATTAATATCTGAGATGTGTGAGTAAGTTTCTAATCCGTTGGCCTCAGATAAGAATAACGATGAAGTGATTTAAAACTCAAAAGAGTCATGATAGACACGATGATGGGAAAAATGCTAGCTAAATATAAATGTCGGTGTAATTTCTACAACAGGAATGGTATATTCTATAAGATGAGAAAGATTGTTTTAAGAATAAATATCAAGGCTACTCAAGAAAGGATAAGGCCTGCGATAAATGAATGTCAAAGAATATCCGTGAATCGTGACCTTAAGTTAGGGAAGACGTTCGCTCTACAAGCAACTAAATGCTCTCTTTACGATCAAAGGTTGACTCGGCTCCAGGAAGTGAGTTATCTGATATTATTTCACGTGCCGTTTTCACATTTGCCTCATCGCTTAAGGGCCGCAATAAACAGCTATTAGAGAAATGAACTATAGTTCAGAGTTGAGGTCCATGAGTGCGTACGCGTACGTCGCGGAGTATGCGCGAGTATTACCCAGGCGAGTGTGCCTCGTAATGGACAAGTGCGCGCCCAATTCTTTAACGAGCGTACGAATACACAGTCAAATAGATTTAAATTCTTGTTATAACTTAAAATAAGTAAAACATACGAAAAATATAAATATGGTAACAGAAACCCTTTAATTATCAGGAGGACTATCGTAGAAATTGAACACGAAGGAATGAAAGTTTGGGCTTCCAAAGTGTGTAATATCTAATAAGTTAGTTCACTTCATTCTCTTGTTCCCTTCTTTAATTCTCTTTAGTTCAATTCAAAACCACCGCTCCGTTTGTGTAACGGGTTAACAGAACGCAACCACGGAGACCAATCTCGAGAAAGTGAATGAAAATCGAAAGTAAGAACTTGAAATACGTAATCTTCCACAACTCAAGTGAGATACGAAAAAGCGTTTATAGGACAAGAGAGCGTAATCCGTTTTCGTCCAGGAACTTTCTTTTGGATGAGTGATTTCATATTTTAAGGAGTGAAAATAGTTCCACGTGGAAAATCATCTCTTCTCCTATTAAATGAAATTTAAAAGCGTTTATTGATTCTAAACCACCCTACACATGAAACATGTAATGTATCTAAGAATGTAGTGCGTTCACACGTATGCTTTATGACACAAAGAACAGACAGAATTATAGATATATACGCTAGCGAGGATTATGATATGGTTTTGTCAGAGACACGTTGATAATATTGTCAGATCTTGCAAAAATCGGAAACCAATCTTCCTCGGAAAGGTTTTCAAAAAAATAATTGAATAAAATAATAGTTGGTTTGCGCATATATAAGTCCAAAACATAAAAAAACTATCATTTTCAAATAAAACCAAATTGCAGATCACAGTGGGTTTTCCCGTTACCCAATTATTACTGGGCAAAAAAAAACTAGCAACGCACTCGTTCTTGCTGAACTTGGCTTTTGCACATCCCCAAAATCAACCAAAAATGCGAAAAATAATTGAAACACACGATCTTGAATATGAAAAACATATTTTAAAACAAACTTCTTAAAAAAAGGAACAGAAGTATTAACTATGCCAGTTATCTTTTCTATGTCAACAACACTGAAAATGATATATTTTGATCTGTTATATGGATAAAAATTGACCATTTACATTTTTTCTGTTTGAATATTAAAGGCCAAAGTTAAAAAAAATGCTCATTGCTTATGATTTTAATGGTGCTCTCATCGCCTTAGGTTTATCGGAATTTTTTTAATTTTAAGAACGAATGACTGGATGATAAAAACTAATTTTAGATCTGAGGAATATTTTGAACCGATCCATTTATGTTTCGAAATGGTTTTCCGAAAATATGTTGTAAATAAGGTAGAGACCCCCGACGCGCATACAAAATATCCGAAAACTAAGATAACCTTTTCACATGTTCCTGTAGCATTCTCTGTGGCATTCTCCACCACTTATGGAATGTGTATGGGCTACTTCCATGGAGATACACGATATCATTTCCATGAGGTTGTTTGAATTATCATAGTTTGAAAAAATAATGGCTAGGAAGGTGTATTTCCTCCTGTAATTAGAAATATGAAAGGGAAAGACGCTAGAAAATAAATATATATTAAATATATTTAACTACGGGATCATTTATGATATACGAGAAACACGAATCTTTGGTATCTAAATTTTTCAACGATCTGTTGGAATGATAATCGTAATGCAATGTCTCATAGACTCCATGGCATTTCAAAAATAGTCATGGAATTAATAAAATCGAAGACCAAATGTAATAACAAATGACGCTAAATAACAAAGTTCTTCCCAACGATCATTACCCTATCGCTTTCCCTATTATATTTAAAAAACAAGGAATAGCATGCGTTCGGTTCTTCTCATATAGCGCCTATTTGCGATCTTTGATTACCTATTTAGTGTGGCGGCCAACGCTTCAAACTCCTAATTCCAAACTTACATTCGATCTTTTCCTTCCCTGGCCACAGAAGTGGCAATAATTTTAAATCGCATTACAAATGCTCTCTAATCTGTACAATTCTTTCCTCAATCGTGAATTCCCTCGGACGCCTCATAATAATAAAAACTGCTAATAATTCCCACATCGCCAAGGTTTCCCAAAACGATGGCATGGGCACCCCTTTCATCGCACTACACGCCTTCCAGGCACCCAGCCTAGCAATTAACTGCAAAGAGACCGTTTCCCCAACCTCACTCCTTACGAAAAAGCGACAACTCGGTTACACCAGCCAATACTAAATGACCCTCTATCACTCCGATCCGCCGATCTATCCGACATCTTGAAATTTATTAAACCATTTTTTTAAATCTCCGGTTCACAAAATTCCACACCGACACTTTGCAACCGATCCAGATGCAAAACTGTCTCACCTTCACCACGCCCTTAATATTCCGTAATTCTATTAGATTAGAATTAACTACTCAAAAAAATGCATTGAATTGCTGCACCCAGTTGGGTAATGTTTTTGAAAGGGCCTTTAA
Source organism: Hetaerina titia (assembly GCA_037158775.1). NCBI lineage: Eukaryota > Metazoa > Arthropoda > Insecta > Odonata > Calopterygidae > Hetaerina > Hetaerina titia. The sequence goes on along the minus strand of CM073774.1, from coordinate 99,531,467 downwards.
TTTGTGGGATTCTCACTATCGGCGCCTGTTTCGATGGACGTTATGTAAGCTACCTTTAAGTCGCGATGTACCGAGGCTTCTTCTAATAACTTGAGAATAATTCTTTTTAAAAATGGGGCGATGTCTTCAGCTAATTCCTTCAATATTCTATCATGTAATTCTACAGACCATGATAAACGGTTTATTCTTTGACCAACTCCACCGCTTATAACAAACTCCATCCGTATTATATTCTCTCAGACGCGGATTAATATGCACAAGTCATTAATGGAAAACCACTAAGACTAACATACCCAAAAATAAACTCCACCAGCCCAAAATAGAAGTCTACCACGAAATTCGCAAAGATTTTAGGTGTCCAACCCATAGCCAATTTCCAAAGCTCTTCTTTACCATCCTAATCAAAATGTCGTTCCTAATCACATTTTGTACCCTAATCAAAATGCTATTCCTGGAGACCCATCTGCTAAATAATGCTGAAAAAGATTAACAAAGGAAAGCCAAACGGAGACCTGAATTCATAAAGATGAGATGAGACTTAGATTTTTCCCGTGTAGAAATCTGAAGTGACCTCAATTTTGATAGGATAACCTTTTACACCAACGTTTTTTTTAAATTTTTATTTGTGCGAGGGTCAGATAAGAAACATCTCGATCGGTCGACGATGACGTCATGTCGCCACTGCGCTGCTCATTTTGCCCTAGTCGTCGTCATAAGCCACCGAAAGAAGATTTCTGTAAGATGTTCAGCTCTCTTTGACTTTAAATCGCTAAAATTCACTTCACTACCTTTTGTGGTAACACATCTTATATGATGCGTAATATTCTTAACAAGCGACCAAATAGTGCAATAAATAAGAACATTATATTTTTAAGGGTAATTTAAGGGCGATTTCTGGCCCACAATGATCATTAATCACATTTCTGAGAGGATGAATACACGCCAACTCAATGACATCTTTATTTTCTCTTCCCATCTTGAACATATAATCATTTCAACCATAAACCAAATATAACTTGCTGAATACACAGGGTCTGTCCTAAAAAGTAAAACGATTTTTCCTGGCAAATCCAATGACTGGGGTGGACAATTTTTTTCGGGAAAAAATGGTAAGAGGCCTCAGAAAAGCAACACGGCCCGCGTCAGCTGTCTGCGGGCCGTTACAGTCTGAGGATTGCTTCTTGACGTAACCCCCGTTCGAGGGTCGCGTCACAAATTCACGATTCTACTTTCCATAAGGCAAAGATATGTGATCATATTTTCTGTCAAACTCGAGAAAATGGGGTACGAGGACAATGACCATGGCTAAGGATGCTTATGGAGGTGGAGAAACTAGCCCAAGTGATGTTCTCCTGCTTGGACAGGGTGTTTTGGGAGGGTAACGAGGAGGTTGACGAGGAGAAATGCCCCGGACATCCATCAATAACAAAGTGTGATGAAAATGTGCAAAACGTGAGACACATGCTCAATTCTGATTGACCCCCATGTGTTAGGATGTCAGAAGAGGAGTTTAATATACTAAAAACTACAGCATTCTTACAGAAGATTTAGCCATGAGAAAGGTGTCCAAAGATGGTCCCCAAGGTGCTATCGGAGGACTGCTTGTGTGACACTCTTGCCTTGGACCTCTTGGACCACTGTGAAAGTGACCCGCATTTTTTAGAATAGGTGGTTACTGGTGGTGACGAGACATGGGTATTTGAGGACGACCTAAGTATCCTTCGAGTGCCATTTTGAACCACTGGATTATGTCAGAGAGGCCATCAACGACGTGCCTGAACGAGGGTCCTGTCGATGCCTTACAGGAAGTGTACCAGAAGCGTGGCAGAGGCGCTGACATCGCTGTGTTGATGCACAAGGCTGCTGTTTTGAAGTGTTCGTGATTTGTCCTTTGATCTGCAACTAAGTTTTCCCCCGATTTATTCCACTTATTTTTTGGGAGATACTATTAAAACCTCGGTCTAGTAAACGGTCTAGTCTCGGTGTAGTACTCTCGTCTAGTACTCTCGGTTGACACAACACGAAAGTAAAAAGTGTGTGTAGCCTTCGTGTGAAATCCCAAGCCATGGAAGCCATATAAACAAGGGGGAAATATTTCTCCATTTTGGCCTTAAGGCCAATTCTATGGAAAATTCTCCCTTAATACGATCAAATTTTCCTCAGTATGAATACCTTATTGGAACTTCGGGTCTATTTTTATGATTTTGCGATTTAATATCATGCAGAAAATAGAGGGATTCTACGGGTAGGTGTAGGTGGTGTAGATGGTCTAAGCACTAAGCAGTTACAGTACTTATTTCCTCGAAACGCGATTACACTAGTACCCTCCTGTAACTTGGTAATTTATATTTTTGTCACCTATTCTTCATTTAAACTCATTTGCTTTAGTATTAATGACCTTAAGATATCTTACAGCGAAGGAAAACCTTTTAAATTTAACTATAGGCCAGATGACTTATAATGAAAAGGAGATACATAAAATAAGAGTTAAGATTAGGAATGTCTAAATTGCCCCAAGAATTTCCAAAACTTTGAAACACAATTATACCATTGATGTAGAACGCTTCTTGGATGAAGTTTTATTCCATTTTTGATTCTGGATAATAAACGTAGGTCGGAGGTTTTCGAAATTTGTGTGGTGTGGAGAAGGATGGAGAAGGTGAAGTGGACAGAAAGGAAAGCAAATGAGGGAAATATAGGCAATATGAGAGGGGACAAGAGGGTATTGCTGGGCCAAGGAGGCTGGAAAGATGAATTCAGAGCTCTCCGCGTTCAAATCGCATTTGTTCAAAGCATCCCCAAAATCGCGTGCCCACAGACGACACCGTAACAAAAAGACATCTCGCGTACACACAAAGACGAAAATGACCTGTGAATCGAATTAAATCCAGTAACAGCTGTACGGATAAATTTGTATGGGGATTTCGGGCATATCCGCTAGTATATATATACATGTATGTATCCATATATATATATATGTGTGTATGTATATATATATGTATGCATAAATAAATAATATAATAAATATATTTCGAACATTTGGATGACACAATACAACACAGAATAAAACCGAGACGTCAAGGCGAATGATTTTTACTCCCTGAAATTGTTGCATTATAATGCACACATAGCGGGTGACTCCGTTAAAGTTACTGTTACAGTTTCTTGAAATTTGTCTAAGGTATGAACAGCCTAAGTGTTTGAAATTGGCTTTATTAGCATCGTGGACTGTGGCGCGTCGCGCACGACTACGAATGCCTGTGACATTGTATGTACGATATTTCGTCATAACATCTTGTTCCTTTAAAGCCCCCAAAATTTCAGAGTGTAAGAGGACGTCTCGGTAGCTTAATTGGTTAAAGCACTCGGCCGGATATCGAGGGATCCGGGTTTGAATCCCGGTCAAGGCGAATGATTTTTACTCTCTGAAATTGTTGCATTATAATGCATATATAGCGGGTGACTCCGTTAAAGTTACTGTTACAGTTTCTTGAAAATACTCACATTGTAGATTGTTTGAGCTTTCGGCCTACTTCGAGGCCTTCTTCAGGTCATACTGCCTGAAGAAGGCCTCGGAGTAGGCCGAAAGCTCAAACATTCTATAATGTGAGTGTTCTTTTACGTGTTGTTTATTTTATTCTGTGTTCTATTGTAGTGTCCAAATGTTATATTGCTCTCGTGAGTACTTCCACATCATCGATATTATATATATATATATATATAAATAAATATATACTTTTGTCACTTTTTTGAAAATCCAACGGACGTGCACAATAATGCAACTGGACTAGTCGACACAAAAGAGAAACACAGAGTCCATCTTTTATGTGTTTCTGTTTGTCTCGACTAGTCCATTACCATTATATATATATATATATATATATATATATATATATATATATATATATATATATATATATATATATATATATATACATATATATATATATATATATGTAATATATAGAAAGTTCCTTCCTCTGCCTTGAGAAAGGTGGCTTGGACCAACGAAAATTCGAAACCTAGTGAGTTTCTTTTCTTTTTTTGTGTGTGTTCTGTTTTTGCCTTAGTTATTGATTGTGTATACATATGAGGATGTTAAGCAGCACGCAAAAAGCACAACTAAGATCAGGATATAATGGTGGGATCAATCCCGCGAAGCATTCGACTGAATTTCAGCTCCGGAGCGATCAAAGCGGTGCGGTGCTGAGCGCCGAGCGCCTGACCACCTCCTCTCCGCGCCTCACCCTCCCCTCTCCGCGTAGCATGTGCGCGTCCGTGTCCTTGCGTAGGTATTTCTGACAGAATGAGAATTTAAGGAGAGGCCGCCGATGCTCGCCATTGGACTGCCAGCGTGGGCCGCGTAAATCTCTTCCTCCCCTTATGGTTTAAAATGCCCAGCCGTGGGTGGAACTCGCCACCGGAGCAAGCCCACGTATATCCCAACCTTGCGTCGCATCGAAGGACGAATTCCCGAGTGCTTAATGTTTTCTCAAACATTTATCGTCGCTAGTGGTACAATGGTGTGGATTGGGTCCGCTGGAACCGGGGAATCTGGGGGATATCCGGCCTCTCTTTTCTTCTGCAAAACGTGCAGAATGAAATAAATGCCCGACGGACCCTCCCGGTTCACGTTGGGATAAAATATGAGCTCACTTTATAATGCTCAGTGCTTTAGACTAAACCGTGCTTTAAACTAAACTTAGTGCTTTAAACTAAACTAGACTATAATGCTAAACTTTAGACTTCTATAGAGGGAGGATATTCGTCGCTTGCGAAGACAAAGGTATGGCTTTTCTCCCAGGTTTAATGTGCCTACCTCTGCATATTTCCAGTGCTAGTTATGAAATGCGTGAATGTATATACATAATATGCAACCACTCATGGGCAGCGCACGGCAGCACTCTTTCCCGAACGTGGGAAAATAAATCAATGCTGCGCTCTAAGAGGGAAAGAAACGGAACAAAATCAAATTATCAGAATAGCTCATTTCTAACGGCCAAATCTGTCGTGACTTCACTGAATTTTCCAAAATCCTAAATGATAAAAATGAATTGAATGTAAATTTTCTAAATTTATTTTATATTCAGCCGAGCAGCGTTGCAAAAAATGATCTCGACTGATCATATTCGACACGACAGAAGTTGTTGAAATCATAGCCGATTTAACTTAAAGTACAGAATATATATATACACACACACATGCATACATACATATGTAAGTATGTACTATAAATATACAGGTATATATACCTGTATGTTATGTATTTCTAGGTTTGTATATGTACACATGTGGGTCGCGGTAATCCAGGGGTAGAGCGTTGGACTACTGGACAGAGGGCCCTCGTTCCATTTCCGGGCAAGTCCCTCTGGGATAAAGCTAGGTATTTGATTTTTCGGGTGCCATGTCTTCTTAGGAAACCATACCTGGCATTGGGAAAGGCACTGGCCCCCCTTATTAGCCTGCTAATGTGTGAATTTCACACGCCATCGGTCATAGTAATGGGTCTATCATCACCCACCAAACCGACCTTCGGGCTGGTTGCTGTTTATGATTTTTATATTCATGTATGTATCTCTATTTATGGGCATGCTGGAATGATTACGCTAAATGAAACATGTGTTACTGACCATGATTTTAAATTGCAGATAGTGATTTTTCACTATTACTCACGCATTACTAATAATTACAAAAATAAACTTGGGTCAATGACAATTAAACTAAGATATTCAAGTGTTTTAACTTGCCCTTGAACCCTGTTATCAAAATGGCATATCGATGATTATTCTACAAATACTTTTTTATCATGAATTTGGGCCGCGTGATGTGGTTAGAAAAGTAATAAAATAAATAAAGACAAAATTCTAATCCTACTTATTTTTTAAGTGGCACATTATTTAATTTTTTTAACAAAAGGTCAGTTTTATTGAAAAACGTGTTTCTGAGTTAAATTAGCACATTGATCTCCATAGATTGACCCACAAGGTATTTTTCAATAATGCCAGCTGTATCCTATGCTAATTTGTGGACCTCCATATAAAAAAGAGAAAGCGAAGCATCACATTCCCACACAAATTTTAATTTAACAAAGCATGACCTAGATTTCGTAGATCGGTGAAATTATTGTTTTATACAGGACCTGACGATGATTTGGATCTTCTAAAAATCCTAGGCCGTCGTTTGAAGGGAGCTCACGGCTGAAAAATTGTACTTTACGTGATCCTGCTCGGATAGAGTAGTCGAAGAAAGGAATAATGCAAATAGGGTAACGATAAATCTAAATTCATTATTTGCTAGTCAAATTATCTGCCTCATGAAAATCTTTTTTTGACACCCTCATTTCTCAATATTTTCGACATAACATGTCAGGGAGTAAATAGAAGCAGTTATTATGTTAACCTACGCTTAAGAATGAAAGAGGGCATATTTAAGTGAAGTGAGCCTTCCAGATTAATTTAGTTTGCTTTGTTATTGCATCGCACAAACATCGCATGATAAAACAAAAGACATCGTGGATCGGAGGCTTTCGCGGCTGTTGAGAGATGCAGAGGCGATTCTCGGGTTAGACTGCGTGAGAGTCATTCTTTTGAGCATTACGTTGAGCCAAAAATGACTCTCACGCAGTCTAACCCGAGAACCACCTCTGCAAAACAAAAGATATTTCAGTAAAATATTTTTGTATTAATTACTATTGCACTATTGTAAGTGTATTACACTATTCATATTTGCTTCAAAGATTAAAGTTTGCAATAATTTGCTCGGAATAATTCCTCATAAAGCCTTGCGCGAGAATGAAATTCTCTTAATATAAATATTACATTTTTCACAATCATGTATAATTGCATTAATTTCAATTGACTTACATATATTTAAAGATGAGATTTGCAGAAATGGGTCAGGAGATTTTTAAAACAATTCGAGATAGAACTCAAACAAGCGTAGAGTCCAAGGAACTGTGGGAGATGCCGCGCAAGTAACGGAGTGTCATCCTCTTTATGTTCATTAAAATGCAACAATTTCAGAGAGTAAAAGCCATCCGCCTTCCGGTCAACGGGAATGGCTTTTACACTCTGAGATTGTTGCATTGTAACCTAGAGTCATTACGTTTAAAAAAATGGTATCACTACCAATGCTGGGGTGATTACATTGAACTAAGAATTATCGTTTTGGTTGGCAAAATTTGGGATTACTTACATTGGTAGACATTAGGTTTCCCAAAATTTGAAATTGCTAAAAGTAAACTTTCGTATACATTATTGGAAAAATTATGCAACTATGAAATATACAAAAAAGAATTTTTGTAATTTTATCCAATAGTTATCGTTAAATAGAAGAGTGCAAATCATCAACATTATTGTCATTTCGGTGTAATATTCTGGCTGAGGAGCCTAGGCATCACGTCGTGCGCTGCCGATTAAATTTCCTGATTATTTCAAAGGGTTTCGTGGTTCATCACGGAACATGGACCTTTCGATGCACCGATGATGGCTCAGGGGCCAGCCGATCGATCGGGGATGGAGGGCGGTTCCTGACCACCCCGCGGACAGAGCGGAAGGGAGGCATTCGAGCGGAGGGCACCCGGATGCGGAGTCAAGGCCGGTGGCTGGGGAAGGGGGCGGGGTATCGTAGGTACGTGCGCCGCAGGTGATGAGTCCGTCGGCCTGCCGACGGCTGTTAATGGCTCGGCGGTGCTGGGCGATTTGGCTTTGGGTTCTCGACCAAGAGTGATCTACTCAGTTTCCTTTGAAATTTCCGGTCTTATTTCCCTCCAAAAGGGATGACTGAGAAATAGAAAGTACGTCCGATTTCCCCATCAGGAAATTTTAGTCATAGAAACTAGAATATCGTGGAGGAAATGTGGAAGGTCGTAGTTTCACACGGTTTTAGCGAAACGTTTCCCCAAGTCTCACGTCCGTTCCATCTGGATGAGCTGACGTCAGGGGATCGAGATGGTGCGGTGGCTAACGCATTGGCTTCCCACACAGAGTACCCGGGTTCGCATCTTGGCGGAATAGAATATTTTTCAGTAGTATCTCGATCTCTCTTTGAGGTACTTTGTGGAGGTCAATTTGAGTTAGTGCCCAGTCCGTCGGATGGGACGTTAGGCTGCGGACCCCTAGGTGCCTTAAGAGTAGGCTAATGCCGACGCCGGGTTTCTCTCCACCCTTTAGCCTTTCCTGTCCATCCCTAATGGCACAAATGACCTTAGCTGTCGGTCGCCTCCCCTAAACACTACTAATACTAGCTGACGTCTTGCAGGGAGACCCAAATTGGCCGAATTCTAAATATGGACGGCATTGAAGTCGAAATCATTGCTATCATTTATGCTGTCACCCTTTGTAGTCAGTGCACGTTCTAAAATTGAAAAAAAAACAATTTTCTACGAAAATTGACTCTAGCGAAGCGCCATCTATTATTGTTCACTAATTAAACGCATATTATAAAAAACAATGTTCAGTAGTTCAAAATAAGCTGTGGATAGAATTTTAGGTGTGTGTGAACACTCCAAGTCGGAAAAAATAGGATAACGCGTTTTCTTTGATTCACTCTCTTCCATACCCTGATAATTTTAATTATCTGCCTAACAAACTGTCTTTAAAAAAGGATAAAATATTGTTCATCGATCGCGCATTGTCTTCTCCGATTTCATCTCCAAGCGGCCAATGGTTGGATGGCATTTAATACTGACGCCACCTGCCGGGAGGATTATCTCGATGTAACCATAATCTGATAATGTACGAATGCGGAAATAGACTTGATTTTTGGGTTAACAACTTGAGCGATCTCCATTAACTCCAAAATATCGAACGCCTTTTCCCAGCGATCATTTAGATTCGAATCTATCCATGGAACTGGCTTGATCGCCGAGATTACCACTAAGCACCTCTTCGATGTGGTAAAAATTGCAAATATAAAACATTCCTTGTGCTATTCATGCATTGATTGAGCTTGGTTCTAAATTAATAAATACATCCTAAAAGTCGTAACGAAAAATCAATCACGAATTCTGATTTATTATAAATATTTTAATATGGTTAGCCGAAGCCAAATGGCTCGCTAAGAGGAATGTGGACCGAAATGTCTTCATTTTTGGTGTAAAAAACTTCGCTCCTGAAAATAATTTTCAAGAAGTAGCCTTTATAAAAAAAAACGAATCTTAATGCTGATTTTTTTGCTGATGCTGATTCTTAATACTGAGTTTTTTTCCTTTGGAGTGGATGTTCTTTTGGTGCCTTTTCCTTCTTCATGCAAGTGTGTTGAATTTGATTTCTTTAAGTGGCTGTGCGCCGCCTAAACACGCTCGCCTTGCATTTTGACGAGATGGCGAAGCACTCTACCCCGTTGGAGGTTCACCTCTTCACGTCAGAGTCACTGGGCCTCACACCCGAGGAGATAGTGGCGATCCAATTTGGACACAGTCGCAATTTGATATTCCTGAAGTTGGTAACCGAAGCTACAATGACTAGGATTTTAGACAATACTCCGCGGAAACTACCGTTTCAGTCTTTTAAGTGACCAGAGGACGACTATAATTATAATTATAGTCGTCCTGGCATTAATTATATTGACGTCACTTCCGGTAGCCCGCGTAATGCCATGGTTCTTTGTCTCCCCGTGAAGACCCTGTTGGAGGACATAACAAGCGAGCTCCAACCTTTTAGTATTACTATAAAAAGCTTCCTTGGCGCAGGTTTTATCTGTAGACACCAGTAATCGGGCTTTCGGGATATACCAACGACGTTTGAGTTTTTCTCAAGACTTCGCTAAATACAAAGGCATAAATAAACCGTCACATGACATTCCTCTCTTGCTCAATTGCGAATGCGGAAGTCTATTATAAAAAGTCCCCAAAATATCTTCTATGAACTTGCTAGGTAAGTGCGTAAATCATATACGTGTGCTTAAACTTCTTATCAAAAATTATTCATAGTTTCCGAGTATATTTTCAGGTTTACGCATCATGCGCTATCACGGGATCAACACTCGCATGCAAGTGAAAAGACTGTTCCTCGAATGGGCCCGGCGATTAGAAGCTTTGGCAGTAAAATAATAATCTCTTTTGACCACATTGTCTTGATGTCAGAATAAGAAGGCCTTTAGAAACGCACTCAGCTCATTCAGTCAAGCATTTCGAAATAGATTCACCAAAAGTTAACCTTACTTCCGTTTTTGAACATAATTTAGCATTTCAGGATTATTTCGGACATAAGAAGTTGCCAAGGAACTTGAGAAAGACCGAGTTGCCTACTTCATTGATTTGAACGGTCTGATGTATCCAGAAAAATATTTGTCTGACACATAGGCCAGCAAAGACATCATCTGATGAAGTAAAAGTATCAACCTGTGTTACTGGGTGCCATTGCGGTGCAACTGGGATCCAAGCGACTACATGAAAGGGTGTCTCACCATCGGCACCACTGATCCACAACTTCCTGTTCACTATTCTGGAGTGGGACCGCCAGCAGAGGATTTGACAGGTCTCCCCCTGCACCACGTCGCTGATTAGCACCACCGGTAGGCATTCCGGTCATCACGACTCTCCTAACACATTTTTGTAAACAAAATGGAAGTAAATTGAAAACACATATCCGAGTTTTAAATTGTAACCTAACCTAAACCACGTATTTCGCAAGCCACTAGCGGCTCGCTGGGACTCCAACTGACGTCCTCTACTTCTTCCGCTGGCGATGAACTATTTTCGTGCGAGCCAAGACTCTTTTATTCTGAAAAACTGATATGGACCAAAAATAGCTCAACGGACGTTGAAGGCGAATTTGGAAGTTTAGGGCGCAAATAAAATTGAAAACTTATCTAACTGCATGATTGGGTCTTAAGTAAATAATAAAACCGCAAGGTCCGAAAGCAAAAATCTCCTCGCATCGCAATTTGCAGAAAATGAAGTGTCCAAAATGTACCTTGGGAGTTCTAGTGTTTACTAGCCGTGCAAAACTCTCCATGGATCATTTTATTCTGCGATCGAGGTTTGGAAGAAGTGCACGCGAGGTCGCTAGAAGGCGCATGTGCCCACGGAACCGCGGGCCACCGCTGGGCGCACGCTCACCTCGACACCGGAGAGTATTCCCGAGGCATCGTACGGTCTCCCTTCCCCCCGGGATCGCCTCTTCCCCCGGCGGGCGGACTCCAAGAGACGTCGTTTTTTCTCTCAGAAATAAAAGCTCGGGAATGACTGTAGCGGACGGATGCGGAAGCTTCGGGGAGCGGTTTGAGGGAAATTGGAAAATATCTTCGTGTCCGCGTCTCTTGCGGCAATCTCTTCTTCCTGCTTGGATCGGCCTCCATGAACATTGATTACTCGCGAGTTGAGGGCCTGCGTGGTGCGCGAGGGATGTGAGGATGTCGATGCGGTGGCGGCGGAGCAAAGCGCGAGCCTCCGGGCGGACTGCAGCCCTGCCTCCGGTCACGCTCCCCTCCCACTCCCTACGCACCCCCAGGAGCCATCGAGCGAAACGCTCCGATGGGCGGCTTAAACCAATATTCGACGGGAGACATACTAGCCGCAGGAGGGAGGGCAGGAGCGAACCCGGATCCCGCTGAACGCCAACGTTCACCGATGATGTTAGCATTGGAAGTTGATGAACTCACCAATCTTCGGCGTTAGTATTTTCAATTTTGGAGAGGTTCACTTCGATTCTCATGAAAAATGGAATCTTAAAAATAAATCACTTACTTATGCGTAACCTTTGGCTACCGGGAAGTCGATGCAGCATCTCGCCGAGCTAGCGATTCGCAGGTCGGACTGTTCCCATCTCACACCAAGAGCACCGTGCTAGGCGCGGGTGGGGGAGGCACGTGAAGCGACGCCCTAGCTACGAGTCCACATGATGGAGAGTAATGTAAATGAGAAACGAACGGAGAAAGTGGAAATTTTTTAAAGCTCTGGGTAAAATAATGGATAATGATAATATTAATTAATTGCTCGATGCTACGCAGAAGTTAAGGCAACATACATGTTTAGAATAATGGAGAAAAACCAACTGTTGATCCTATGCAGAGCATATAGCATGTAATACGTACAATGGACAAATAGGCGGATCTGATTTAAATATTAAAAAGTCTGCTTAACAGACAAGTAAATATTGTCCTTCGCATAGCATCATATTGATCTCCAATTTGGTCCACCTCAGCCCCAGCTAATCTAAAATCCCTCGATTGTATCTCTCATTTTTTGACAAAATAGTCAAATACCGAATTCCACATTTCCGCATTATGCCCTTAAATGCTCTTCTGCCTTCTTTAATATACATTTCTACCCCCCAAAACCGCAGACTCAAAGCTGATTTAAAACTCCTCCACAACACCATAAACACCGACTATTGATTGCCCTGAACTGCTCTCTCTCTCTTCAACTTCAGGGTACCAACTCGACCCACCCTCACCCACTCCCTACTCCATCTGCCTATTCCTAGGATATCTCTCACCAAGCGCTCACCTTTATTTCGCCTCTCCTCCCTTCTAAATTCACTCCCTCACGCTGTCCATCCTTTTCATTTATCATGCAACAATTTCACCACCCAAGCTTTATCCCACCTTTCAACAAATTAAATGTTTCCCCGGTCCATGCTCGGTTCTCGTTGATTATTGTTATGCTGTTATTGTTTTTTGTCCTCTTTCATGTTTTTGTTATATTTTTCACTGAAAATTGGCGCTACTGCGGTATGTGAATAATGTTTTAAAATAAATAAATAAATTACAATAGGGAGCTATTAAATTAGCCGTCAGCGGGATCAATTCTAATATCTTAAAACGCTCGACTGAACCTCTAACCCCAACTACGTATTTAACGAAGATTTAGAGCCATGGCCATGCCATGGGAAGATGAAGATACCTTGGGGATGAAGGGAGTGGGGGATGAAGACATTTCGAGAGGAGTCGCCTTGCTTCGGTAGAAGAAGAGAAGCGCATCGATGAGGAGTTCCAACCCGATGGGCCGCGTGGAGGGCCGCGGGGACTCCCGGGCGGAGGATGCGGGCCGCAGGGGGCAAAGGGGAGAGACATGAGGGAGAGGGAAAAGGTTAAGGGATTGGCGCAAGAGCGGTAACGGAACTAATCTGCAGCCAATCATTCTTGGGGTCGATAAATGAAGAATAACACGGGGCGCCATGCTTCCCAAGACTTTTTTGTTATATTAATAGGAAAACTCCTCACATATTACCGGAACGTCATTCACGCTGTTCACTCCTGAGAGTAGAACCAAAGCCGATATCATGATTGGAAGTAATATGAGGTAAATGCGTCTCCTTCAATATCACCTCTTTATCACATTCATCCTTTTACTTCCTATTCTGCAATTGAGAACGCATCTGGCAAATTCAATGGAAATAATTATGAATGAAAACATCGACCAAAACCTGTATTTGCCTTACTAGAACAATTATTATAAGTAAAGGGAATTCTGTAAATATGGAGATCAATAACTGAAATTTATCATTAAAAAGTCTCATTGTTTTAAATGATCCTTGCGGAAAAACTTTGCTTGAACACTCAATAATATTCCTTCATAAAACACAGGGTTTCCTAAGAAGAGATATACGTCTCGTCCTTCTTTCCATGGAACTTGAATACGTTCCATGCTACGCAAAAAGGACTGGAGCAGTATTTTATGGGAATGTTGTCATATCTGGCGACGAGAGAGTTCGAGGTTGTTCATAGATTGCAACAGTGAGCGGAGTGGATTGAATGTTCGATCGGTAACAGTTTCGGAAATGATGACACAAAGCATCTAGTATGGACCAATATGGTCAGTCAAGCAATGCAAGATCATTCCCTTCAATTAGCGTTCGGTTGACAAGGCAACATGTGTGTGGCATTTTAATTTGTTCATCCGCATCCTCCCGGCAAACTCCGAAAGAATGTTCCGGAAGCTTCTCTCCGGACCCATGTTCGTTAAGTCCACCATACCCTCCTCGCAATGAATGACGCATTCCTCAATTCGCCTAGTGAGGTAATGTGCTGTAAGCAATAAGTAATTACAAAATCTGCAAATTTGGGGCAGGAAAAAGCCAAAAGGTAATGAGAAATATGTACATCTACATAGATACGCTGCGAACCAACAAAAAAGGTGTGTTGCAGGGGGTGTAACACAAGGAGGTACTATGTAAATACAATCATGCGTGAAAAATAAAGAATAACAGGAAGAAGATGGTGAGTACGCAACAAAATAATTTCCCGAAGTTTGTTGTGGCGAAAGCAATTGGCATTTCACTGAATCCTTAATGGAAATAAGAGACCACGGCATTGGAAGCAGGATTAGTCACAGCAGCTATCACGATGAGGCGCTGAAACAGGGGAGGAAAATCCCTTTTTTGCAAATGTTAAGGATGTCTTGAGTAAACGCCAAGCTCCTGTGGAACTTAAATATTATATCTGAGAGAGTACACCCAATTTCTTTTAAATCTTATTTTTTCATTTTAACATTATGGGATCCCCCGCCAATCAATCGCTCGAGGAAGCAGGCTAAACTTTCGTCATGTTTTTAAAATTAATGTTTAAAACTATCGAAATTGTTGAGCTCCGGGCAGGCTCATTGAAGGAAGCACTGATATTGTCTTAGGCTCGAGGAAATGGACCCGCCCCCACTCCTCTCTTTCATACTGCTCTCTCCTGGTTAAAATCATTCGCCTTTGCCACTTTTCATTTACTCCATTTTATTCCTTACAATATTACTGATTTCCAAAGATCTTTTCGGGTCCGTTCGTCCGTGATTTGGCAAATTTATCTCTTCCTCTCCTCCCAACGCATTCATTTCACTCTCTTGGGCACGTGTATCCGCCCCCGCCAGGGGCCACTCACGGCTCCCCGACATCATGCCTACCAGGAGCGCTCCCGAAGCGCTGGTACCCTCAAGGGTGCCTTATTAACGTCTACTCATGGCGCCCGTTGCTCTAATTTGTTGCCCTAAAACTTGGGGGGGGGGCCTCGCTCCCGGACGCAAAGCGAAGCGAACCCCCACATTCAGAGCAACGCGCTCAAGTCCTTGTCACTCCCCAGGAGAAATGGGGTCCCTGACTTTTTCTAGACCCCAAACAGTTTTTACTGAGAAAAATAAAGACGTAAAGCTTAACAAACCTCTTTCAATCCATTCTGCTCATTTTACATGTGTATTCATGAAACTCAACTGCCGGACGCATCTTTATGCCCTCCTAACTCCGGGAAACCAGTGCTCACCTTCTAATACTTACAATTTATACCTTTCTTGGGAACCCCTTTAAGTGATCGAGCGCGAACTTTCCGATTGGAATTCGTCATAATTGAAGCCCAATTGCTTACGCAGACGTACACACGCTTCCAATGCAATCCCTATTCAATGAAAAATATTACTTGAAAATTTTTGACTAAAGCCAAAGGACCCAGGTCAATTTGTTCATTTTTCAGCGCATTGAAAAAAATTAAAATGATAAATATCTTTTAACACGTGCACCAAATTCAGAAGCGCCAAGAGCCAGCAAAATCATACTCGGAATTGTTTGGGTGAATGTGATTTCGAAAAAACCTGATGATATCCGTGAGTTTATAAAATGGAAGAGGGCGTGAAACGTCCAATTCAACCCTTTGTTGAATAATCAATGAAGGTACTAAAATAATAGAGAGCACTCTAAACGTCTTCTAATAAATGAAATACATAGGATACATAGACAAGGATGAAAAAGTATAAGAAATTTTAAGTAAGACAGTTTTTACGAGCGGATAAATACAAATTTTTCTCAATTTAATAATATACATGCATGCTATACTTTCAATGATTCCCTTTCTTTGGGGGAGCATAGCTAAGTAATTTGCTGGTACACTATCCCAGCAGTCTCAATACGTTTCGTATTTATTTTTTTACATAAAACGAAGGTTTTATTTGCATTAAGTCATAAAATAATCATTAAGAGAATATGAGACTTAGGCCATCGGAGCCCGAAGAGATGATGTGCTCTCACCCCTGTGCCGACGGGAATAGGAGAGGCAGAGAGAGAGAGAGAGAGAAATTGGGAACGTGCGGGGAAATCGGGGAGAAATTTTCCGCGCGAGCGTGGGAAATGGATGCTGAAAAAATTATGATGTAAAAAGTCGTGTTTTTGGGTCATTTTCGAGGGCTGAAATTAAGTCGCACCCCCGCCACCCCCTTGGGAGCCTCTCCCGAATCCCCGGCACCTTTACTCACCCTTCACGGCCCCCACACCTCACGGAACCACTGTGGATTCCTCGATAACTGCGCGATTTCGATGCTCCACCGTTTATGGGCCGTTATCTAGACGCGTGGCCCGAATGGAAGGCGGCTGGAGCTTTGCCGAGCTCAGAATGAAGTCTAAAGCTTGCAACATCAGAATGATCTTCGCTGTCAACGGGGTCATCAAAAATATTTGATTCTTTTTACGCACGCAGCTGGTTGATGGTAAGCATGGCGGTTCTGAAAAATTGTTGCCAGAGGGGTTCTATTTTAGAAGAATGCCCGAGGTGGCTAAGATTAAATGAGGGAGAGTTTAAATGTTAGGTTTTTTTGATCATGTTATTTCGTAAACATTTACAAATGCTACTACAATTACATCTGGCACACATTGATTGAACGACCGCATTTGGTAAAATAACTGCTTATACGAGGCGTATTCTTAAAGTAAGTACCGTTTGCTTATATTTAAATATTGGCGCTTCAGAACACAGTTTTGCTCCTTTCGCGCCATCTACTGATTCATTGAGAAGCTAAATCAGCATTTGTTTTGTTTCAGAAGTCGTTTGCTTGTCCGTTCATGCAAACAACAATGTCCGCGACATTCGTTGATCCCGCCAGCTGTGAAGTCGTTATGTCATACGATTCTTGTATATAAAAGGATTGTCGGCTGCTGAAATTCATCGGGAATTATGCCTAGTTTATAAACCTACACTTATAAGTGAAGGAAAGGTTAGACAATGGTGCTGTGATTTTAAAAATGGACGAACAAATGTCCATGACGAAGAGCGGAGTGGTAGGCCCAGTATTCTGACCGATGAAATTGCTTCGCAAGTGGAACAAAAATTGCGATGTGATCGTCGATTGACAATTAATGGCCTGGCTGAACAATTTCCTCAACCTGGACGCACTACTGTCTACAATATTGTTACGGAAAACCTCGGATACCACACATTGCGTGCAAGGTGGGTACCGAAAATGCTCACCGACCACCACAAAGAGCAAAGAATGTCCAGTGGACGAGAGTTTTTGGGCCGTTGGGAACTCTTTAAACCTCCCACCGTACAGTCCTGACCTTACACCCAGCGACTACTTCCTCTTCTTGCACTTGAAACAGTGGTTCGGTGGACAACGTTTCGAAACCGAAGAGGAACTCAAGAATGGCGTTGTCGATTGGTTCAACCCTCAGGCGGCGAGTATCTATGCAGAGGGGTTAAAGAAGCTGGTGCAGCGGTACGAAAAATGCTTAGAAGTGAACGGCGATTATGTAGATAAGTGAAGTAGGTTTGTAGCTAACTAAAAGTGCCAATAAAATGTGTTTCATATGAGTATATTTTTTCCTGTGACCAAACGGGCTTTACTTTATGAACACGCCTCGTATTTAAGAAAACCTCTAACCATGGGCGTAGCAAAGGTGCAGTCTTTAAGAGAGCTTGTAAATGTTCCGGATATGTTGTGCCCTGATACATACGTTTCTGGCTCTTTTCACTTACATTATCTTGATTATAAATGGAGGTTATATTCTTTTACGCATTGCCAACCATTCCAAAAAAATGAAATAATTGTGAAATTGGCATGTAGAAAGAAAGATGAAGAAAGGTCTTCACTGCTATTAAAAGGCAAAATGCAGGATATTTTCCCATTTTTAGAATATGCAATAACCTACCTAGCCACTATTCAACAGAATAATTAGTTCATCACCAAGGAAATGGGAAGAATTTTATGAGTTTTAGTTGTGAAGGAGTGAGGGAGTCAGACGACCGTTTTCAATTTCAAACTCGAAATTGGATAATCCATTAAGGGTTAACACTACGTACTCTAATCATATGACTGAATCGTTAAGGTGCAGATTTATGTTGCATTAAAATACTTGGGCATTTTCTTCCATGTGAGGACTAATTCCACTTTTCTTCTTTATCGTTTTAGAAATACCGGTACAACAGGATATTATTTGCAGAATTTTCAGTTTACGGTTAAAATTTAAAGGAAAAGCAATACTGATATACACGTAAACACGACTAAAGACTACGTATACAAGAAGTAGGCAACTTTGTCCATCTGACTAAGAGTCTCTTGAAAATTAAGATAAATCAACTCTGTTTATCAGGAATGTTTACCGCTTATCGATTCAAAAACGATATCAGTTTGAGACGTCAAGTATACTTCTCCAAACACCGAATCCGTGTGGAGGGCTACCGCGCTTTGTCGAGATGGCAAGGCACACATGTAATCAGAGTAATTGTTTCGCAGCAAGTTGAAATCCGCAGGTGTTGACGTCAATTAATTAATATTTTCCGGCTAATACG
This sequence comes from Hetaerina titia, assembly GCA_037158775.1. Classification (NCBI taxonomy): domain Eukaryota; kingdom Metazoa; phylum Arthropoda; class Insecta; order Odonata; family Calopterygidae; genus Hetaerina; species Hetaerina titia. The sequence continues at coordinate 99,512,990 of CM073774.1, read as the reverse complement.
TAAGTGCTCGTTCGCGCCCACATGAAGGCATAACGATCGCATAACTTGTGATGCCCCCCCCCCACCCATAGCCTTACGGCAGGAATGGAACTCCCTCGTGCCTGGGTGACGGGTTGTTCCTTGGCGCCCTGTCGCGAAATTGTGCCTCCCGAACGGAAGACGGTCGGACGAGCCATTCATCTCTTTCCCGCCGTCCCTCTTCGTCCGCGCGAACGAGCCACGCAAACGCCCGTCCCCCGAGGGCTCTCTCTCCGAGAGATGATCACACGCCGGTGCCAGACGCGTACTTTTCTCGCTCCCGATGGTCGGAGGCGGAATGGGGGCCCTAGGGTGCGACGGGAAGGGGCGAAGGAGAGGTCGGACGACCTGTCGGCTCTTTGGAAGGTCGTGATGTTTCGAAATTCTTTTCCCGGATCCACCTGATCTCCGTGTTCTTCCCCTGTAAATATTCAGGCACGCGGATCCGAGTTTTTAAATGTCGGTTGCCGTAAAGAAATAAAGAAATAAAATAAAAAGAGCGGGGGAATGAGCTTGAAAAATGAACCACACGATGGGGCGGCAATGGGAGGGTAGAGTCGGGAATCGGCGTTGCCCCCGAGCCCAGCGCCACCCACCCTTGGGAGGACGCACCCCGACGAATCGCCGTTCACCATTCGCCTGGGGAACTTGGGCGAAACGTTACCCCCCATCCTCCCCTCAGCTGGGCCGTAGCCTCCCGGGATCTCATTTTCATTTTCATCGTCGTTTCATTAATAATCGTCCTGAGTTTACAAGTGTTTATTTGGAGGTGAAAAATATAGCAATTTAATACTAGGAGAATAGGAAGAGCTGAGATGAAATAATGGACGTGAATTCTTTTTCATGACCTACTGAAACTTAATTAACAACTCGCGTAATTGAACGGAATTGCAGGAAGATGTATGGATGCATTTTTAATTGATGTTTTAGTACCCTGCAAGCTACCACTAGGGTCTATGGCAGGGGGTGAATACACACCATACTAATTTTTACCTGCAAATGATCCTACCGCGGTCGGACAATGTTATTCTGATCTCTTATCGTTCGTAGAAAAAAATCACATCTTAAAATTATGTTCTATACTAAATACCTCTAACTTCTATGACATGATCTTTCCTACCGTAGTACGATGGGGGTAATAATATATATTCATCATCGCATCGCTGCTAAAGAGACCTTCCAATTCATGCAAGTGATTAAATCTGTAAAACCTAATGAAATTGAACCTACCCTCCGTGAGTGATTCCCAGCCTAGCCCCTCTAATATTTTGGATACGCTACCTAGTTTATCATAACAGCGGTTTACAAATGTAGATCCTCTACGCTGCACGCGATCCAATTTGGCAGGTAAAATTCTCAGGTAAAATTTACAATGAGATGTATAAAATGTATAAATTGACATATCTGTCCTATAGTCAGCGTCCAACTCAGAGTACATCTCATTTGACGTTGAAATAACTAACCCTATTATTTTAATGGCATAATCTGACATTAAGCCCACCACAGTCGTCGCTAGGTCCATCTTTAGCCATTTAAAAGGACTTGCATGGAGTGAAATCGTTAATATAAAATTGGTGAGCGATCGGAAATCAGTTGGGATTGTATGGAATTAGTTATAAATGCAAAAGAGTTTATGGTTAGAAAATTTATGAAAATGTGCTCCTGGAGTAATTCAGAATTTCTTGTTATTTAAAAGGATGCTTCTTTTACTCATCTTCATTCATAGTTGGGACGAATGGTGATGTTAAAAAGATGGTTGAACATAGCTAGAGAAGTATTAAAGAAATATAACGCACATTTTCGTTAACATCCCAAATTGAAGGAAATTATTAAGCCCCTCAAATATAGATTGTTTTGGATCCAACTGAGTAGACTAATGATATTAAGTTAATAGGATTAATTCCATGAAACTGTGGGAGAAACCAAGACAGTCACTTCCAGAGTGTTAGAGGGCTCGGTGGCTTAACAGGCTAAATCACTCGGCCGTACATCGAAGGAACCGGGTTCTATTCTCGATTAAGGCGAATGATTTTCACCTCTGAAATTGTTATTGCTATTATTGAAAATTCAATTCAACGTTAATTCCACTACATGCCTCAAACCGGTTCATTTTTTTGGGTCATCAACTGCATTGACATTAATCAAATAGAGCTTGAAGATAACTTAGAGAGTTGTTTGGGTTGCGCAAAATATGTGGATCCCAGTATTTTCATGAAAAGAGGCGTTCCTCTACATTAAAAGGGGTGAAAGTTCCTATTCAATGTATTAATTTTAATTCATACTCTTACAGTTCCGATTTACAAATATTTTTTAAGCGGGGCTTTGAGATCAAGTACACCAACAGCTGTGAGGGAGAACGTTTCGGGTGACTCTTGACTTTTATATATTATAGTAAACTGCGAGTCCACCTGATGGTAGAAAACTGGAATCGAGTGCCACCGTTTATTTAATGCGTGTAAATTCAATTCATTCATCCGCATCCTCCACCAATCAATCGATCTCCCATTTGCATTCGTACGAATCCAAATACACAGCACGATTGACCTCTTTCCCTTCCCTTTTTCGAAAACTGAATGCCACACTAGAATAAACTCAAATATTTCAATGAACTGTACAAAGTGTAAACTTAGTATTATGAATTTCACGAATCAGGTGTTCATGACTAATAATGCGAAATTTCGGAAGCTATCGGGTATCATTTCCGAAATATCCTTGAGTAAATCATTTTTCCCGCACTTTATATTTTAAAAATTGCATAAAATTAAGGGGGAGGGTGGAATGCAGAAGAGTTATCTTCAAAAGGTTTACGCCGTCAATTTGACTTAATCGATTTATACGGAAGCGTGCCCTTTAGTCAGTTGACCAAGTCGATTGAGAAGGGAGGAAGAAAGTACGCGGAAATGAGGAGAGACGAGGGAATTACCGTTGAACCGTTGTGTAGTCTATGCCCATCCAAATTCTACCTTAGTCGGTGGAATATCAAATATAATAATAAGTATTATTAACTTCTACATAAATGTTACCAAGCATTAGTTGCTCAGTCAGCCAAGGGATTGCAAGCATTGCTGAGTAAATTGGAGGTTCAGTGCGATAAATATGGGATGAGAATCAATATTAGTAAAACAAAGGTTATGCGATTTTCCAGAAAGAAAAAGGCTAAGCTAAATATTAAAATAGGCGGGGAAAAAATAGAGCAGGTAGAACAGTTTACATATCTCGGAAGTGTTTTGGACCAATACGGTCAAAGTGGTAGGGACGTAAGGAGAAGAATTGCGCTAGGCAAGGAGGCTTTCTCAAGGAGGAGGGAGTTGATGACGAGGACGTTGAGTAGAGATGTTAAGACAAGACTCGTCAAAACTCTGATATGGAGCGTAACTATGTACGGCGCGGAAACGTGGTCACTGAAGCAGGAGGATAGACGTAGATTGGAGGCTTTTGAAATGTGGGTGTGGAGAAGAATGGAGAAGGTGAAATGGACCGAAAGGAAAACAAATGAGGAAGTACTAGAGATGGTGGGTGAGGAGAGGTGTTTGTTGAGAGAAATCCTATGGAGGCAGGAAAAATGGATGAAAGGCGTATTGAGCGGTAGTGGAATGTTGAAGAAGGTAATAGAGGGGAGAATGTTGGGCAATCGAGGAAAGGGCAGGAAGAGGATAGGGATGAAGGGAGGAAAGAAGTACACAGAGATGAAGAGGGACCTGATTTAGAGTAGGTTGCTGGATTGGGTTTTGTTTGGAGTTACAAAATATTTATTTGATAGTTGTGTCCATCCAAAAACCTACCTTAACCGGTAGATTACCTAATAATTATAAAATGTTACCTTTTACTATGTTATTTTACATTGCATGTTTTCAGTTGAACGCTAGTGTTTTCTTAACTAGCGGAACGTTTTCAACTGGACATATTTCTGGGATACAGAAGTAGTTTTCTATTTATTTTTCAACGGTGCAGGGAAAATAATCTAATATGCGTAACTATAGTTGTTTTTTGTTGCCTACTCCTTTAGAAGCATACCAATGACTGAGTATAAGTGCCATTCTGCACCATAAATGGTAAAAAAAATTGTACGGATGATTCCCATTTGCATAAACTTTTCATTTAAAAGTCATTTTTTTAATTTCCTTACATTTTGCTTTTTTAGAGAAAAAGTATTACGAAATGTTTCCAGAACTCATATCGCTATGCCATAATTAATTTTGGGAACCAGTTTTACAACTACATAAATGCCTGAACCGGGGGTGGCCATCGTTGGAAAAAAATGTGTGCTCTTTGTGCAAAAAAAGTTCACTATGAAAAATCAGAATTTTAGGAAGTAGGTATTTAAGATATTTAGGTATTCGAGATATTTAATAACTACATTGGTCTGTGCCTACATGATTCCAGACTCCAATTCAGCTTAAAAAAAGAGAGGAGATGTCTTCCAAGTGATAATAGGGTATGTCGCTATCGGAATATTACACAGGCCTACAAAAAAAAATTTTTTTTGGTGCCGGGAATCTTTGTGTTGATTTTAACTATATTTGTAAAGCTGAATCCAAATAAGAAATCCGTTTTTATTTAACAGCTATACTCTTTTAGATATGGCACATCTTACGATTAGTTGTTTTAATATTTGATATATTCCGGAAAATAATTTTCAAAGTTAAATAAATCTATAAGTATACTAATTTATAACCACTCTTCGGTGTTCCTTTTATTTTCAATAAACTGTCAATAAGTTTTATGTATATTTCTATATTGTAGGCCAATGAGATTAAAGAACAAAAATACGGTACGGTACCGGTACCGATACAAAAATAAGTTTTTATCGCACAAGGGAAAAGGATATGCTACCCTTCTTTACTCAAGAAGACAATCTTACATTTTGTTTAGACGTTAAGGGTCTTTTGGAAAAAATGGGACTACTATCACAATATGATGCTAGTAATTGGCGTTTGTTTATTGATAGCTCCAAGCGTAGTTTAAAATGTGTACTTCTTCACAATGGTAACAGGTTTGGCGCGATACCAATCGCTCATTCAACTAAAATGAAAGAAGAATACGATACAATAGCATTGGTCTTGCAGAAGATAAAATACCAGGAACATCGCTGGGTGATTTGTGTAGATTTAAAAATGGTGAACTTTCTTCTTGGGCAGCAAAGTGGCTACACAAAATATCCTTGTTTCTTGTGCCTCTGGGATAGCAGGGACAGACAAAACCACTGGATTAAGAAGGGGCCTAGGCCTAAGAGAGAAAACTTGGTTGTTGGGAAAGAAAACATCATTGCTGAATCTTTAGTTGAAAGAGAGAAAATCATCTTACCGCCTCTACATATTAAACTAGGCCTAATGAAGCAATTTGTAAAGGCTCTTGACAAGGATGGACCATGCTTCGGCTACTTAAGACTAAAGATGCCCCATATAAGTATTGAAAAACTTAAAGCTGGTATTTTTGAGGGGCCACAAATCAGGCAACTTACAAAGGATCCTGCTTTTGCCGAGTCAATGAATGAGATTGAAAAAATTAGTTGGATGTCATTTGTTGAGGTCATAAAAATTTTCTAGGAAATCACAAAAGTGAAAATTATATTGAGCTGGTAAACATTATGCTCAGTAACTTCAAATCACTTGGATGTACACAGCCACTTCGACAATTTTCTTGGAAATTTAGGAGACACAAGTGAAGAACAAGGTGAAAGATTTCACCAGAATATAAAAACAATGGAAGCTCGCTACCAAGGAAGATGGGATAACCATATGATGGCAGAATACTGCTGGTGCTTAAAACGAGACTGTTTGAACAAAGTGCACTCAAGAAAATCGCGCAAAAGAAGCTTCCGATGTGTTGAGTGATGTTTTTATGTATTTTTTTCTTTTCAATTTGTTTTATTACAGTAAAAATTTTATTATTTGTGTTCAATTGTATTGTAAAATTCTGTTGTGTTTGTGGGTGATTTAACAGCCCTAGAAATAAATCAAGTCTTTATATTTAGTGGGTTTTATTATCAATATAATATTCCCATATCACCATGCAGAAGATTTTTTTACGTAAGTTACAACATATCTATATCTTGAAAACTATAGCTGATAGGAAAAAACTAGTGTCATAATTGGATTCAGCATCCCAATTGTTCTTTAAATCAACATTAAAAGCTCCGGCACCAAAACCACTGTTGACCTGTGTTATTTATGAACTACATTTCCAAAAGTAGATGATCGTGAGGCTATTTGCTAAAGATATATTTGACTGTATAACGCCACGAACTGGAGAGAGAGAGAGACATTAACGATGGTGCGGTCAACTTATGCCAACCTGAGCCCTCTATCTTCACATTCAATTGGGAAGGTTTCCGTGGTCTTTCCCTAATCGTGTTTATAAAGTGACACCGTCACTCAAATGGCCGCCCCACTGCGTTCATTATTTTTCGTTTAATTCCAGAATCGCCCGTAACTAATACAGGTCATTGATCTTTCAGCTGTCGACTTCTTCCACCATATGGCTTGATGACATATAGATTTGAACAAAGACCAAGATCTTTCTTCTTTGACTCAGCTTTAACTTCCACTAATAGTATTTTTACAGTTACTTTCTCTACGTTAATTACGCTTTCCCCCACCATTTTGTTTAACATTATTTCCACGCCCCCCACTGGCTCTCTACCGCTCCAATTTCCGCTATCCTTCCATATAAACTCACCCTTAGTAAAATCCCTAAAACATATTAATTTTCTCTCTCCATCTCACGTTTTATATTTCTTAGTTTTCAGTCCTCAACACCTTAATAACATACCATGTCCTTATTCTCGCGAACTTTGTCTTCTGTGTTCTCGTGCTGCTGCTATCATTTCCGCTTTTCAAGGATTTCGCGAGATGACAATCCAAGAAAACCTTGCCTCTCCCGACATGCGCTCGACACTCGGTCGGTAGGGTCGAGTCCCAAAGTAGCCAGGACTCATACTCAGATATACGTATGTTCAATATTGTGGAATGGGATATGTATTAATTGAGATGGTTTCCCATTGCCTTCCTCAATAGTGTTTTGAATGTGAAACCGTTACTGTAATAGCCGCCTAACTAAGGAACAACCGCTGCGTGGACTACCTTTCTTCTGACTCATACCTTTCAATCAATAATGCACGGGTAACCTTGAATAATTATCTTTGGTAGCATCAGCTAAGCTATAGAAGGCATCAAGATGCTCAATACCTTCCAGATCGTGATGGGTGCATTCCATGGCGAGGGTAAGAACAAGACATTAATAACAAAACTATCCAATTAATCATTCAGGTGATCTATGGACACCTAGTTTCCAATGACTAATATTCTAATAAAATAGTTGTAACCGTATTCCAAAAGCGTATTCAAAGGAGCTCAAAGTCTATCCTCAAATACTCTTTCTAAAATGTTCTTAAATTTCGGTTAAGAGTATCTATATATGATAAGATCTGAAGTATGGTAGCATAAGTGTTTTTTTTTACGTACAGTAGAACTCCAATTATCCGAATCCATCGGGACCGGAACCCGTTCGGATAATCGAAAATTCGGATAATTGGAGTTTTTTCCGAAGAAAGGGTCTATTCAAAGAATAAAAATTCCTTAGCCAGCCGTTACTTGCTTTAAAAGATGAACAATCAAGCTTTTGACCCAAGATCTTAGCTTTTTCGCAAAGAATCGGACCTAAAATAGGGTTTCCCATAGAACGTTGCTGCAAGAACCACTTGAAAATGGCATCTTCTTAAACTTTGTTTGCTCTTGTTTTCATTGATTTCTTCGAAGAACTTCCACCTTTATTTTCAAGGACTCACACAAAATTCACAATTGTAGGTTTGTTCTTTTTAATCTCCGAAATTGTTGATTGTCCAACACCGTACTGCTCTGCCGACTTTTTTCCCGTAACTCCCTCATCCGATTGCTCTATGATTTTGAGTTTGTCCGCTAAAGATAACCCAACATGTTTGCTTTTCGAAGCCATGGTGAACAATGAAACGCACTCTCAAAGAAAGCAACAAATCGGTGCATAAAAAACCCCACATAATCAGCAAGCAATCAAAACAAACAGCGGCAGATCGCCCGGAGCCACACTCACCACTCCGCTGGGCCTATTCTAAAACTACAACATTAGACGTTGCCTAAAGCGATTCAGATGGTTGAAGTTCGGATAATTGGAGTTCAGCTGTATTCCAATGCTGCACTTTTGAATGGGATCGGTGAAGTAACTCCGCGGGAGTCAGCTTCTTCGGCAGACTAACTTCCCTAATAGATGAGAACAGTGATGTACCTTCGAGCCTAAATTAATGGAGTATTTAAGGTTGACTTTGTATTATTTCGCTTTCCTTCACAGTGAACGGAATCCCTACCCTTATGTCATTCCTTTCGTTAGGGTTTAATATTAATTACCGCATCTATTTTGGCCGATTTCTACACACTGACCACATTTAGGAACAATGGAATAATTAATAGAGATAGATTTTTCTTCTATGCAAACACATAACTTCAATGTTTTAGAGGAGATTGTATACCTGCTGCGGTGTCGAAATTGAAGCCACTAAGTATTATTTTTTTCTCATACTCATCTAATTTTTTAATATAAACGAAAAAACATTCATCAGGATAAACTATATGTCATCGCTTCGAGTTTTCCACATGCTATAGTGGAAACCAACCTTTGAGTTGATAACGGTGGAGGATAGTGGTTGGATAGGTAGGATGGTGGTAGGATAGTGAATGTAAATTGATTTTCATAGACTATGACAGAATTTAGCTTTAGGAACACTAGGGTGAACACTCTTCATTTACAAATAGTATTTATATTTATCCAAAGTAACTAGATATTGCTATAGAATGAGCAAGCCTTATATTTTCAATCTATTTACCGGGGTCATACCTATTTTAAAACACTTCAATTGATGGGTGAAAAATAACATTTCGTCAGCCGCTGTTGGTCACTACAATCAATTAATTTCATGTTTTTTTAATGGAGATAAGTATTAAAATACGATACGTAAATAAGTACCCTTAGAGTAAAATCAAAGTAATTAGTTTGGTGAGAAAGTGTATCTTTGGCAAATACCTTAATTTAAAAAAATTGAATTAGGGCAGCGATTTATTTTTTGGTTTATTTTTCTTCAGTCCATTTATGTTTATTTCATCGACGATCATCTCGAAAACCCCCGAACTATTAGAGAAAGCAACTTAATAGATACTGCAGTTTCATTTTCTTGCTTGAAGCGTGATAGAATTCATTAGAAATTGTAGTCACATGGCTGATGTTTAAAGTCGGTCACTTAAGAATGGTTAAAGGCAAGTTCACCGCAATCACGAGAAGGCGCCAAACTGCAAGAGGTGGCGCCTCGTCTCATTCCCTTCCGCTCTCATCACCACAGTCTGCAGCGTTTTAGTGTTGGTTCTTGCCTCGGGTTGTGCACGCTACGATCACTTGAGCTTTTTATTCTCCCAAGAAACTGCCAACAGCATCCTCCTCACGTTGAGATTCTCCGAATGTCACGCCTCACGCCTGATTCAACAAGGAAGCCTTTCTTTCCTGGGCTTTCGCAGATATTAAAAAGTTTCATTCTTTCTAACTGATTCCCCAGATTATCTCGGCTGAGTGATCGAATCACTGCTTTCCATGTCAAGAGTGAGCCAAGATTTAAACAACTCTGGAATTGTGAGCACTACAAACATTTCTCAAATTAAAAATAGGAGAGGATTTGATTTTTTTATTAACCTGCGACTTTTGAAACTCTAGAAGACATTATGCATAAAATAAGCAAAAGTGATTCACATATTTTTAAAAAGCAGTTTTTTTAAACAATTTTAATACCTATAAATATTGAATAAATATGCAAAATGCAATGCATTTTAATTACGACTTGAATTTTTCTTGAATAATAGAAAGATTTCTTGGACACTAATTAACAGGAAAGGAAAATGGAAAACTTTACTAAGAAAAGGGGTTCAAAAGGAAATAGGAAATGTGCCAATTTATTGATTTCATTCAATGAGCACCGACCGAAGAGCACAATAACTTCAAAATAATGCCAACAAAGACGTAAAATTTCACAGCATGACCCGTCGGTCCGGGCCGAAACCCCTTAGCTGGATGGGGCACCGGGGGCCGGGACCAAAGCGAGGGAGGGTGTCCAAGTGAATGCGTGCTCCCGTGTGAGGTGAACCAGGGAGGAAGGATAGGAGACGGGGGAGCGCTCCACCGGCGGCAGGGGCCGACGTGGGGGCCCCTACGCGCAAGGTACCACTCGCAGATGACATGCACGGACGCAAACAGATAAAGCATCACACGAACATCGCTGACACGGGACCTTTGAGAGCCCGAACAATTCAGGTTTGGCCACGGCCAACCACGCGATAAATCAGAGTGAAGCCGGTTCACCAGAGCCCACCCTACGTTCGAAATCACGCGAACCGACTACACCGACTTCATTTACATCCTCAAGATATCTTGTGAATCATCCTTGGAGTGTCCGTCCAGTGAATGCGAAAGATTCGAATGGTGCCATAGAAAATTATCTTCCGAAAGGTTTTGAAACTGCTCACACGTAATTGTGGAAACACAGAATGGGACACCGTAACTTATCAGTACCGAAGGAAAGAAAGTGGGAAAACACTTTCGTTGTTCCCGTTAAAATCAATGACCACCATGCCGCAAATTTAAGTTATACCTTCACCGTGCGTGTGTGTGTAAGGGTCATTTCCATTTCATATCACTGGGGAGGACCTGGAGCACCATTAGGTTAGATCATTCAAAGGCCGACCTATGTAGGACTCGACATTTAATAAATAGCTAAATTTAGAGTCACATGTATGCCGTATATCAAATAAACTCAGCTCTTACAGTTTACTCAACGTCCAACGCAAAATTTGTGTTCCTTAGAAACCCGGCGCTGCTGACCATAGCAACAGCTTGATTGACGATGACCTCGAATCAGAAAAAAACTAATTCCTCCACCGGTTACTCATTTGGAAAAAGTAAAATGTAATTGTAACAATTGGCTTGAATTTTTATAATCTAATCCAACACCTCATATGCCACTCAAATTATAATTTTGAGAAACTGTAAGCATTGGCTCCACATCTCCCCTCACTCTCTCCAATCACATGCAAAAAATCAGTTTAGCGGCGAATATCCGCCGTAACCGGACGCCTGAAAGCCAGACTTAAAGAAATTATATAAATAATTTTCACGATGAATCAGAATAAAATCTTTTGTTTGCCATAATATAAGCCAAAAGTTTCATATAATTAAAAGTATAAATCCCTTAGTAATGATAAAATGCTGTTTTCCGTCACATTTCAGTAAATTATTGTGTGCTGGCGTACATCAGCTGAATAAAACATCTGAACCAAAGTACTATGCACAGAAACAAATTGTATTGATCAATTTCAGTTACATTTGTAATATTATTGATAAATATTGATTAAAATAAAATTGTAATTGATACATTTCCAAAGATCCCACTTAGCATGAAGTACAATTAGAACATGCATAAATCCTACAACCGGGATGTTATTCTTTTTAATTCCAAACATAATGAAAGGGCAACATTTTAAAGTGCAAAAATCATTCGTTCGGACAGGCATTTGAACCGATTTACGGCGGAGTGCTTTAGCCAATTAAATTTCTCTAGTTCTTTGAAAACTGAGAGTGTAATACTTGTACGCCTCGGTAGCTTAATTGCCGAAAGCTCTCGGCCTCATGTCTAGGGATCCGGGTGAATGACCCATACATTTTGAAATTACTGCATTTTAATGTAAATTTGAGAATGACTCCGTTCAAACCAGTGCTCTGTTGTCTCCATCTTTGTTCTTTTTCTTTTACTAAGCAATTAAGGGTTTTTTAAAAATTCCCTGGAAATTAATTTAAAATTATAGTCACCACAATATCCTATTAGCTTTTGTAATTATACCATGTACATTTATACTTCAAGATTAATCTTCTTTTTACACTTTTTTAAATTTATACTTTTGGATTAATTATTTGCGAGTAAAATTTAATAAAACACCATTTCAAATGTTATCTTAAAGTGACATCATTACCCCAATCCCAAGTATACAAGTGTTACACTATTCTCACATTCGATATAAAAAATTAAAATTTTTAAGAGTAAAACTTAAAACATCTTGTACTAAGGCGATGTTGTAGTCTTGTTGATAAATATAAATAAATAAATATATATATATATACACACTTATATATATTCCAACTTAAAAATTTCCCATATGACGTACATTATTACGTAAAAACAACCTTCATCAATGTAAATATCACTTTCCATACATTCTAGAAGTCAATGTTTATTAGCTTGAATATTAATGGTGTAGTTAGTTACCATTTTCGATTTGGCATCCACCACTTCAGCGCATCCGTGTATGCAAGAGTACATTTTTAAGGGTAGCTTCAATAAGTCGTCTCATGTCGGGCAATTTGCCTCTGGTAAGAAAAACGAGCCACGTGGGTGCACACAGAGCCATTAATTTGAAACCGCAAGAACCAAAAGAGATTTCTCCCAAGCACGATTTAACCTGCAAACTATGAAGTATCGGGGAGTGTTTCAAATTTTCCTTACGATCTTTTTCAAAAATTTTTAGCGATATAGAGATATTTAGTGTAAAAATAAACAAATTGTACCCATTTTCGAAAGGTAAACGACGCGCCTTATGCATGTAACTATCAAAAACTGAAGAACAGTTTGGAAGGTTCTAAATAAAACCGTGACAAACTATAAGCAAAGCAGTAAATCTGTGGGCCTTATCAAAGCATACCAAATTTTACTCATAAATGCAGACCTATGTACTTTATTATTTCGAAGTTGCATAACGTAGAAGAAATATGATTACATCATTTTACTAGACAGGTGATTTTCCCACATTCCTCAATTTTTAATGTATCCATTATCTCACTTGTCCTACTTCGCTGTGCTGATTTAAAAATAGGTTACTTCTGAATTAGAGCTAATTTTAGGCATAGCCATTCGAGATCTCTTACATCATGAAACTATTCGCCTACTTCAGGATTTTTTTCAACGGAACATGCAGATAGTTTCGATAATCCAAGTTAGTTCATAAAATTATGAAACTTATGTTTGTTTTTTCAGTAACAGGCGTTCCAATGGCTACTGGCGAGTTAATTGATATTTAAACTCGGCTCCGAAAAGCTAAGGTCAATGAGCTTTTCGAAAAAGAAGACTCCGGCTGATAAATTATCCGAATTGAGAATAAGATGTTGGAAATCATGAATTGTGCAATACTGTGGGCATCCTCAGCGATTATGCAATACGATGTATCCTGTCTTAATTTTAAGATTGGTGTTACTGAAATTTTTCAAAAAATACATTACAAATTAGAGGGCTATATTCAGATAATAAAAGAACAAGTAAACAGTAAGTTTTGGATTGTATATAGACATCGTTACATCTTTTTAGACATGAGATGTCTCAACAGATTAACAAACGGCCTATACTCATGCGTCTACCTAGGTCTGCTAGGACAGAAAACGATTTTCTCCCAGGATGTGGCTCCATGGTTATTTACTAGGGCGTTCACACAGCTACGTGCCGGGGGTGGCGAATAAATGTCTGCCGCCTTCGTCCCGTGCGGGCCCTCAAGGAAGGCCTCACGCCCCCGGCCTTACACAATCCCTCGGCGAAGGGCCGCGATGATTAATCGGGATGCCTGGAGGGCGAGGTGGAGAGGATGGCCGGCACTTCCCAGTCCGGGAGCGCCTCGGGCGGCGATCGAGCAATCGATCACGGGGAGGAGGCCGCCGGCCAGTGGGAGTGGTGGTCCGCGAGGCGAGGGAGGGGAGAATGCCCTTTCCTGGCCCCCCATTTGCGCTCGCATTAGCGGGAAATAAGCCCTGCTACTGCCCCTCCCCACATTTCCCTCCGACTTGTGGCCGACTCGTCGGCCTCCGTTAGCGGCGGCGGAAGCCAAGCAACCAACCTACACGCACTCCTAGCCCGTTCGTGCGCACTCTCCCTTCCCCGTGCGTGTGCACGAAAAGGTCACTGGGACATCCAGGCCACTTCGCCTGGCGAGGCGGCAACGTGCAAGTATTTTTGGAGGGTTGCCTACCCTCCAGGGTGCCATGGAATACCGCAAGGACTCGGCCTCGGTCCAAAGGCGAGCTAACGATTGCAAGGTCATTAAAACCTCACGCACCCAACACTAATCTTTCCAGCTCAAGCATCCTCCATGTATTTTGATGCTTTAACTTTCTCCTGATCAATATATATATTCTGATTATCATTCATTTTACTTTCGAATTCGAACATATACAGTCATAATCGAACGTAAAAGCATTTTACTATAAGCAGTTCCAGTGAAGGTGATAAAGAAGCGATTACATTATTACCTGCATATTTTCCATTCTGGAGGCTGAACCCCTCTAAGAGATAGTTAAACGTCGCTAAAACTCGTTCCAATGAAGCTTTGAAACATTTGAGAACACAGTCTAAAGAGAGCTTTTAAAAAACTCTCCATAGTTCACTAAGCTATAGTCAAATCTTATATTTCATTACAGAAGTGTTGAATTTGATCTAGATTTTTTGGAAGTTGAATTATTTCTGAAGTTATGAATTTTATTTAAATTGAATCAAGAGAAATTGAATTAACAGAGAAGATACGAGTTAATAAGGAGCATCTAGGAACACTTTTGCACAAGATATTCATTTAATCAAAAACCGGTTTCGATGACTACATCATCTTCGGGTGCAATGAAGATGTTTTGAAGATGATACATAATATGGAAACTGGTCGTGGATTAAATATCAAGTGGAAAAGTGCCTTCTGCTATTTTCTTTTCATTATTATGTCCGAATTGCACCACATCACGCCTGAAACTACGGCTAAAAATACGAAGTTTTTTCATTTCTCCACCATTGTCCTTAGATCATATCTAAACCTACAGAAATGTTACATGTTGCGTGGACTAAAAACGCCTGAAGGCGATACTAAAGAAGATTTTCAGCGAAATGTGTCTCATTTTTTCCAATTAGAACACTTTTTACATTTCATTTCAATTACTAACGTCTTATTAGATCACATTTCTACCCTAAATGAAATTTATTTCTACCTATAGGATTTTGTACATAAGATTTAAATTCCACGGAGAATCAGGTATATCGTAGGTAAATTATTGATCAAGTTTGCAAAAAAATCACTGAAGTTTCCGAAGTCTATTACCGAATGCAAAGTAAAGCAGGGATGACATTCACGTGAAGAAGACTTCTCTCGTTGGCTATGAAGTTACTTTGGCGAGGTGATGGATTCGAATGGGAGATTCTCACAGAGACTTTCATGTGTGTTAGTGAGAGTAATAAATTAATTCAAGAGAGGGCAGAGAACGAAGACTCGAGAACATGTTTATTGCCTCTGCGGATTACAAAATGAACACATCGCAACAAAAGCGCGGCAATAAAAGAGCAAACCACGTATCTTCCCCCGCTGACATCGACTGGCTTTTCGATAAAGCAGAAGCCCCTAACCTGATTAACCAATTCATTTTCCAACGAATATTTGCCAAGGAAATCTTGTCTGCGTTAAATGCTTTACAAGGGCTGTGCCATAAGTGATGACCTTTATGGATAACAGAGACGAAGAATCGAAATACACATAAGTAGGACACAAAATTAATCGCATTGGCCATTTTATTTTGCTCTCCCGCGGTAAGTTTTTTACAACAACGACTACATAAAAGTGAGAAAACTAAAACTTATGAGCGAAGCTCAATGTCCACGTACCAATATTTTAGATTCCCCACTCACTCATGTAACTAAAAATAGAATTTTTATTGGAATACATTATGAAACCACGACTTTTTATACAAGTATACTTGTAAAATGTTCTCTCGGCGCCGTTAACTTGGTGGGTCTTCGCTGCACTAGTAGCATTGGATTTGGCGGAGTGATATGTAATGGACATTATTCCATAAAAATTGTCTTTTTTATCAAAAATTGAATTGTAGCTGTAATTGTAATCTGATTAATTCTAAAGTGTTGGGTACTCAAAAATAAATTTTTAAAAATAAAATAAAAATAAAAACTTTATGTCACCTTTCAATAAATTCACCACGGTGTCTTAAAGGGCTTTGCACACCAGGCTAGGCTTCACAAAAATGGAATCTAGAATATTTTCATTACTCTAGTCCGAGGACAAACCAAACCCCATCATTTTTATAATTCAGTAAATGTAGTAAAAGATCGTGCGTTAAACTTCCTACTGTGTATATTTCCAAATTAAGACGTCCAAAACACAAGAACATGAAATATGATAGCATTGTTAACATATTTTTCACAAATACCATTAATAGCTTGACGTCTACACATGAAAACACGATACCATGAGTACACCATAATGGCTAGTGTACAGATTAAAAAGAGACCTTGATTTCATTCGGTGGTAAAATACAAATGGGTATTTTGATAACCACTTCACCAGTCGTGTTAATCTCAATTTTGAAGACATTTTCATTTTTTCTCCTCATTTCTCATTTTGTGGAACTCACAAGTATCTCATAGTAACAAAGTCAAGTGACGAAAACGTCTCTAATTTCGAAAAAGCGAAAAACTACATCAATTTTGGGACATAATTTGAAGAGTGTGAAAGGTGTTGGAAATTTTAAGCAACTAACTTATTTGTAACTTATTAATTAATTCTCTTCTTCCTTTTTCAGGGTGTCGGATTATGGATACCCACATTATTAATAAACCTTCGGCTAATTTTGTCGAAGCCTAATTTTAAATAGACGGGGTGGCTAGGACTTTAAATTTAATAAATGGAAAAAATGCAACATAATTTCCGTGTACCTACGACGTCGAAATCCATTAATTCATCTTGACATTTAGATTTTTTGTGAACTTAGGGTAAACTTGACATGCCGTTCTTCAATGATGATGACTATTTCCCTAAAGGAATACTTTAAAATCCGTATAAGTGTTTATTAATGCACGCGAAAGAATTTTATTGTTTTTTATTCCTTTTACACAATACTTGTAAATCAAACTACAGAAAATGTGTCACGTGAAGTTGTTTCTGTGGACTTACAATAATGATAATTCCTCCCTGAGTACAGTAATTACTCAATTTATTTTTGAGCACATTCTCTTTTGTTTCTCTTACTTCTTCAAAGTTAACAAAAGCACCATTAAAAAAACTGATTCGTACAGAGAAAAACATCACTGCATAAAAAAAATTCTATGAAACCAGAAGTTTAATTGCAATTTTAGAAAAACAGATAATCACAAGAGAGCTATCATAGAAGTTCTTAAAGGAAATACCTCAATTCTTTGAATGATTTTTTAATGGAATTTTCAGTAACTAAAGCAACCTACTTGGTAAAAAACGAAAAGAAAACACAAAAGTCAAAAAATAGGAAGCCATATCCACACGCGCACAGCGTCGGACGGGGCTGGCCCACAACTGCCCGAACGGGTAATTCCTACACCCACTTTTTTTCCTTTCAAGCGTACGTTGAAAGGTGTCGGGATGAAATTGCTTCCTTGTCCAGCTTTATTATTTATCCCTTTCCGTCAATCGTTCAATTTGTGGCGAATCAGTACTTTCGTAGTCCGTAAATCACTCACCCTTCATTGCAAACAACGCCAATTGTGGTTTACGGAAATATGAACATCCTGCCACCACGCTGGGCATTTCCAGCGGCCTTCTCCAAGTGCTCAAACCGCAAGTGGGATGACTGTGACGTCATTTGTATAATTTTGCCTAATTCTATATTTATAAAGAAATATGCCCAATTGTTCTTCACGGTTTTATAACAGGTTTTCTCTCTATTCTTTTCCCGATTATTAATGTACTGAGAAACATATCATTCATTATGTACGTGTACAAGTAAGAAGTGAGTGTATGGTATAAGAAAGTGTCTGTACGGTATCCATTACATTTATCTTTCATTATATTCCCAATTACATATATCTGAATGAGATATTCGATTCTACAAGATGGAGATAAAAAATAGATGAGGAAAAGACAAGATCAAAAGACTAGAGAAAAATATTTACAAGACTTGCAGAGCGAAATAAACATTATAAACGTTTTTTAAAACATCCTGAAGTGCGGAGGCTTACTATAAAACCTATAGTAAAGGGTATGATGAAGGGAAGAATGAAAGGGAAAATTTGGATTGCGAGAAGGGTAAGACACAAGCCACGTAAAATAAAATAATGAAGAGAAGGCTCATTTGGCACGTCTGACATTGAAAAAAACCTCTGAATGGTGATTACTCATTGAATGATGATGAAGAAGCCAAAGCCATTAATATGAAAAAAATTAAGCAGAGAATGATGTTATCATTTATTAAGACCGTGCATTCAAATGTTTCAATTTCAGGGATTATAGTAATATCTCCTGGCATCTGATAAATATTGAGGAGAGTTTTTCAGAATGGGTGGATTTATCAGAATAAACTCATCTTGATAGTAAATAAGGGAAGGGACTTTCCGTTCCTCTAAGAGGAGGTCCATGGGTAATGAAAACAATTCCAACCAACAGGGATTGAGATCTGGGGAACTGCAGAGTTCGCAGACATGGCCACTCATTTTTCAAATAAGCCGATTGGAAATTAGAGTAAAATTGTGTACCTCATAAGGTATTTCATTTCAGGACCTCATTATCCCGACCGAAATGCCAGATTGGTTTACACGTGATCACTTCCAAACTCTCATTTTAAAAAGGGCATGAACTTGCATGATAGACGATTTGCATTCATCAATGTCACATTTTCCACAAATACCTTCAGTATTTATGGTTACAAGCATGTGAAATATCAAACAACGAACCAGCGAGTACAAAAGAAACAGAATTCTCGGTGAAAAAATTGTTTACATGTGGATACGCATTAAATTTTTGACTCCAGAACCACCGTGGCCAGCTAATCTCATAACCTTTTGCTCCACCTGTAACCAAGTAGTAATTGTGAGAAAGATAAAAATCTTCTCAGCTCTCAAACTGGAAACAAGATGCCTCAACAACCTTTACTCGAATCACCACATCAGTGTGGAAAGTCTGCCTGACCTCGGGCATGACCATAAGGAATAAAAGGATGCTCCCATAAAGATATCGGGATTATGCGAGCACATGAGCTGCGGTGGAACTTGAGCAATCTCCGACGAAAACTTTTGCTTTGGGAAGGACGCCTTGCGAGAGGTGATCTTTAAGGAAGGGAGGATGAGCTGCACAGATGATGGATGAGGTGGGATGCCGGGGGAGGGGGCGGAGGGTGTAGGTGTGAGTTTCGCGGGGGCCGAGCCTCTCGAGATTCTGGAGGAGTCAGTCGGGCGAGAGGGGAGCGAGGGGGGGCGGTCCGATCCCTGCGGAGAGTGGGCCGCGGCAGCGGTGTGGGGCGGGGGTGGGGAAAGTGAGGATGACTCACGGCGAACGCGATCAAATCCAGCTCCCCTCAAAGGCAATCCTTCACGTCAAGGATCCCTCATTCCAGAACCACAAAAGAGCAAATAATATGCAAAACACCCTAAGGTGAAATTCAGAAGAGCAACAACAGCCTCTCAACTGTTTCTTGGTAAAAAGACTGTTTCGAATAGTTACAAATAGTAAAAAAACATAATTATTCCAACATATATAATAAAATATAAATAGTAATGAATCATGACGGAGATTAGAAGTACATAGTTTTAAGGGACACTACATGACCAAATTTTATCGGCAAGGACCGTATATATGAATATCCTATATAATAAAATGAATTCATGGCAGCTGAGAATGCTTATTCCGGGATCCTTCTGCCCATGGTCCGTGGGTGAGTTGGTTGGTTGTCATGAGAGGTCCGGCCATCTTTGAGCCGTATTAAATATCCACAACATCATCAACACATACCTTACTAAATTGGAGATGAATTTTGATGTGAATTAAACCACGCAAGTGGAGAAAAAAAATGATCTGACCGTTCTTAAGCAATTAATGACGCCATATGCAGCATTGGAAACGCTCCTCGTTCAGCGGAAGATACACTCACGCCCTATGAGCTATAATGTGCAGCCATCCCTTCCTCGAATTCATCAAGAGAGGCCGCGTATCTGAAGTTTCATCGAATCATTTTTCTACTAATAAGAAATAATTGGGATATTTGACAGAGATATAATCACAGGGTAGTGATTTTACGTTTTCTATAGCAACGTTGAGGCCTTGCAAATAGTATAGCTTGAATAGCCATATTACAGACAATTTTATCCATTTGAGAGCGGATGAGAGGGTTAGAAAGATAAACACAATTGTCGAATGAAAGATTGTGGGTAAGCACAAGATCGAGATGACCAACTGCGAAAGCACTTATCTGCTGTTCAAATTTATTTTTGTTTTTTAACTGAGTCTCCTTTTAAGTCGATAAGTTGAAGTTTTTCCCACGATTCTCTAACGTTTTAAGTCTTCCTCAAAATTGTATTTGACGCATCCATTTCTCTGCAAATTAGCCGTATACGTATGCGATAATCTCCTCCCCTGATAAAAATATATGTCCTTCAAGCAAATTCTGAAGTTTAGGCTACAGGAATAAAGAGATTGGAGGCCAGATCTGGTGAATGCGGTGAGTGGTCAAACAATGAGCAGAATAATATTTATACTACCTTCAGTTTGTCAAGTAATGATGTGTAATGATCTCCCGTTATTATTTTTCCTTTTCGAAGATGAACAAAACCCTGTGGTTATTCAAATATACATTCACAATAACCTTCCCGGCCAATGGAACCATCTTCTTCTCTTTCGGAGTAGGTTCACCCTTTGCAGTCAACTGCTTTTGCTGTTCTTTCATCTCAGGGGTGTAGTTGTGGATCTCAGTTTCATCTTCAGTTATGAATCGACGAAAACAAATCATCTCTCTTCGCTTAAGCCACTCCAAATATACCTTGGAAATGTTTTTTCGAATCCGTTTTGTACTAAAGTGAGCAAACGCGGCACCCAATGAGCGAATAGCTTACGCATGCCCAATTCTTCCCTCAATATGTGACAAACGCGTTCTTTCGATGTGCCTGTAGCCTCTGCTATCTCCATAATCTTAATTCAATGGTCGTTCAGTACCATTTGGCGAATTTATCAATGTTATCGCTGGTCGTCACAGTTTTTGGCCGTCCCGAATGCTCATCATCTTTTATGCTGCTTAAATTCAGCTGCCCAAATTTTTCACGGTCGTAAATGATGTTGCAGAGTCCCCGTACACAGCTTCTAACACGTCTTTGATTTGTGTAGGTGTACCGCCTTTCAAAACAAATATTTAATGACAGTTGATTCTCAATGTTTCCCAATTTCGCCTAAACCCTCATAACGACTCACTCAAACGATTGTCAAACAACAACTGAGCGTCCAAAACAGCGGAAACTTTGGTGAGAACCTTTTAACGCATGCAAAGATACATTATCTAGCTTTTCTTAAAACAATCTGCCTTATTTTCGTTGAGATCGGAAATATTTCCGACACCCTCGTAAATTGAACTGAGGCAACGGAGCTACGTAGTAGGAGAACTTACTGCATGCAATAGGGTTTAATTTTACTGACGGATTGTCGAACGATTTATTTGAAAGTTTCAGCCTCACGGAAAATGGTTCCTTCAGAAATCAGAGCAAGATGATTCTTGTACCTTATTGATTGCTTCGTGACTGTGATTTGTTAGAAGTTCACTGCGACAATAATACAAAAACACAACTGTTTCACCTTTATAAAAGGTGCAACATATGCAAACAACTTAATTTGTTCCTCGATAATCTCAACAAAAATGGTATTTAACAGCCTGAATGCAAGAAAAGGTATCTAATTCACATCGAGAGCCAGAAAGCGTTCGAGTCTTCCGCGATCAGCCCTTGGGGCAAGGACACCAACGGCCTGCCACGAGCGCCTATCTAATTCACGAGCGAAGGAGAATATTGAGGGGAAGTTTTGTCCCCGTTAGCTGAATTCTTATTTTTTTGTTATGAATTTCTCTCTGCGATGTATATGACAAACGTTCATCTTTCTTACAACCAGAGACATTTTCAACTGTAACATTTGAAAAGCGACTGTTCAACAGCTCTAAGAATTATCTGAACTAGAAAAAAATTCGAGGCAAGAAATTGAAATCATAATTAACATTTAAAAACACTTAAGGCAACGATAGGCTTTTAATGGAATTGTTAAATATATGGTTTGTATAAAAAGAATCGGGAAAATAGGTATATTTCAGAAATTTCAAATGACTGGCTTATCCACGATTCGAAGGCTCCCTGGTGGGCGGATTTCGGAAGGTCCTTAAGGGCATGAGTGCAATCTTCTTTGACGTCTTCCCTTCAATTAGGACCTCATAGTGATGCCCTTTGAGGGAAGATTTCACGTTCGAGAAAAGGAAATAGTCTGAAAAGGAAATAGACTGTTCAAAAAGCCGGGGTCTTCTTCAACGCGTTGCAGGTCTTTGTAAGCAGACACTCGACTCTGCTCTTGGTCGTTCATTAAGACCTGGACGAGTTTAGAGCAGATCTTTCGCATGTCCAAATTTTCAGTGATAATGGTGTGCACTTATTGTGCATCTTATCAATGCCAATGTGATCTGCGAACATGCACAAACTGGATCGACGGTCTTAATTCAGACTGCATAATTTTCCTAGGATTTTACTGACTTTTAACTTTCACCTTCCCCCGCAGCGTACCAATTTCACCCGTTCTATGTAATCTTTGTCTATCCTGGAACTACCTCTCCCAACACGCTTCTTTGCCCTATTAGTTCTCCGATTCAGTTTGCGATTAAAAAATATAGATAATATTACTGAAAATGATAAATTATATTAGGGTGGAGTTGGGCCAAAACCAAGTTCCTATTTTAAACAGAACCTATAATGATGCGTGGAAACAAAAAGTACCAAAAGGAAAACATCTCTTCGGGTTGATTTAACACTCTTAACAAAAAGTTCCTAACGTTCCAATTCCAATGGTTTATTTCAATAGCGACATGATATTTCTGGATATTTACACACACGTCAGGGAAATATTGTTACCGATAAATTTTATACAAACCTTGTATTACCCTCTAGCTAGATTTTGACCACTGCTACAACTCCAACATTTGCCTTAAATAGACGAAGTCTTATGGTATACTAAATTCCCCTTCAAATTGATAAGCTCTATACCTCCCATCGTTCGGTCATAAATGCATAAATTTTTCCTCCCCTGTCTTAGTTGCCTAATGTTTTCCACTGCGTACGAGTCTATCACAATTTTCAGCACCCCATTGCCAATCATAATACTCAGAATCCACTTTTTAATTCCTCCTTTGGATCCCTGTTAACAGCCCCTTCTCCTCCCCCTCTTTGCCAAGTATCTTTTATATTCCTTTCCTGTCCTTGCATTTCACTTTTTTCAGCCTTTTTCAGACATAGGCCAAAAAAGGCAAATAATACGGACAATAAAACATAATAAATAGTTCTTGGAATGGTGAGGAAGAGGAGAGGATTATTAGGAGAATTCAAGGGGAAGAAATGAAAGTGGGCGCAGAGCACTTTGATTGGCGATAGAATAATGAGGATTGCAATAGAGAGGAGGACTTTGGGCAGGTGAGGAAGAAAAAAAAAGATATTGGGAAAGTTTTCGGAATGAAGGGAAGAAAAATTAAATAACCGATTTGGAGAAGTATTTATTGCAATGTAACGCACCACGTGGTCCCAATAAAGGTGAGGCTTGAAAAAACTTAACGCTGGTCAGATTAGGTGTCGATCGAAAATCTAACTTAACCGGTGGACCCAACATGATAATATTTCTTAATATAGTTATTACACTGTTTTAGGTATGTTTTGAATGGACAAAGACTGAAAAAACACAGGTTGTTTTGCCTTTCCTAATAAAGGAAAAACTCAGATAAGACCATAATTTAAAACCTGCTTCCAAATCCGTATATTTTGTACTAATTTCCCCTCTTCATTCCGTCCAACATGCCTACCCTATTCCTTCCCCTTCCTCACTTGTATAACGTTCCTTCCTCCCATCAATGTCGCCAGAATTCCTTTGCCGATAAAAGTGCTCTGCAACCATCTTTCCTGCCCCCTTTCAATTCCTGAGCGCAATATTCCTTCTCCCGCACTGTGAGACCCACTTGTTTGTTTCTATTACTTTCTGCCCATGCCATCATTCCCTTCTTTCTCAAATTTCTAAACACCGTAAAAATGCACATTTACTCTGACCGGAGCGACGAAGCATGCCGCACAATACCACACTCCATATCAGAGTTTAAACGAGTCTCTTCTTAATGTTCTTACCTAACTTCCCTCTCTTCAAGTCTCTCCTAATACAGTTCATGTCCCTACTACTTTGACCATTTTGACCCAAAGCACATCTGTAATACGTAAATTGTTCCACCTTCTCCAGCTTATGAACTATTTTAATATGTAATTTAGCTTTCTGTTTCTCAAAAAATGTATAACCGTAAATAAAATCTATAAATGTGCGCAGGCTTACCAATGTGTTCAATAACACAGGCCTACAAAAAAAATTTTTTTTGGTGCCGGGAATCTTTGTGATGATTTTAACTATATTTGTAGAGCTGAATCCAAATATGAAATCCGTTTTTATTTAACAGCTCTACTTTTTTTTAGATATGGCACATTTTACGATTAGTTGTTTTAATATTTGATATACATCCAGATTTGCCTTCAGCTAGACGCCCGGTACCCCATTCAGAAGAAATACCGATCCCAACATTTCAGACGTTGCCAGATATATCTAAGGAAGAATTTGAGTTATTTGAAAACATCTCTCATTCTATTGACGATAGTGGCAGTGACTACGAGGGGGTATCAACAATTCCTCAACTATTTAATCAAGATGAACTAAGCGATCTTGCTAGAGAACTGAACTTATCGAAGGAAGAATCCGAACTACTAGCATCAAGACTGCATGAAAAGAATTTACTGCAACCCGGTACAAAAATAAGTTTTTATCGCACAAGGGAAAAGGATATGCTACCCTTCTTTACTCAAGAAGACAATCTTACATTTTGTTTAGACGTTAAGGGTCTTTTGGAAAAAATGGGACTACTATCACAATATGATGCTAGTAATTGGCGTTTGTTTATTGATAGCTCCAAGCGTAGTTTAAAATGTGTACTTCTTCACAATGGTAACAGGTTTGGCGCAATACCAATCGCTCATTCAACTAAAATGAAAGAAGAATACGATACAATAGCATTGGTCTTGCAGAAGATAAAATACCAGGAACATCGCTGGGTGATTTGTGTAGATTTAAAAATGGTGAACTTTCTTCTTGGGCAGCAAAGTGGCTACACAAAATATCATTGTTTCTTGTGCCTCTGGGATAGCAGGGACAGACAAAACCACTGGATTAAGAAGGAGCCTAGGCCTAAGAGAGAAAACTTGGTTGTTGGGAAAGAAAACATCATTGCTGAATCTTTAGTTGAAAGAGAGAAAATCATCTTACCGCCTCTACATATTAAACTAGGCCTAATGAAGCAATTTGTAAAGGCTCTTGACAAGGATGGACCATGCTTCGGCTACTTAGGACTAAAGATGCCCCATATAAGTATTGAAAAACTTAAAGCTGGTATATTTGAGGGGCCACAAATCAGGCAACTTACAAAGGATCCTGCTTTTGCCGAGTCAATGAATGAGATTGAAAAAATTAGTTGGATGTCATTTGTTGAGGTCATAAAAATTTTCTAGGAAATCACAAAAGCGAAAATTATATTGAGCTGGTAAACACTATGCTCAGTAACTTCAAATCACTTGGATGTAATATGAGCACAAAGTTCACTACCTACACAGCCACTTAGACAATTTTCTTGGAAATTTAGGAGACACAAGTGAAGAACAAGGTGAAAGATTTCACCAGGATATAAAAACAATGGAAGCCCGCTACCAAGGGAGATGGGATAACCATATGATGGCAG
The DNA here is from genome assembly GCA_037158775.1 of Hetaerina titia. Taxonomy (NCBI): domain Eukaryota; kingdom Metazoa; phylum Arthropoda; class Insecta; order Odonata; family Calopterygidae; genus Hetaerina; species Hetaerina titia. Next base: position 99,487,091 of record CM073774.1, on the reverse strand, counting down.
ATTACTGCTGGTGCTTAAAACGAGACTGTTTGAACAAAGTGCACTCAAGAAAATCGCGCAAAAGAAGCTTCCGATGTGTTGAGTGATGTTTTTATGTATTTTTTTCTTTTCAATTTGTTTTATTACAGTAAAAAATTTTAGTATTTGTGTTCAATTGTATTGTAAAATTCTGTTGTGTTTGTGGGTGATTTAACAGCCCTAGAAATAAATCAAGTATTTATATTTAGTGGGTTTTATTATTAATATAATATTCCCATATCATCATGTAGAAGATTTTTTTACGTAAGTAACAACATATCTATATCTTGAAAACTATAGCTGATAGGAAAAAACTAGTGTCATAATTGGATCCAGCACCCCAATTGTTCTTTAAATCATCATTAAAAGCTCCGGCACCAAAACCACTGTTGGCCAGTGTAATCATTGAAACCCTTCGACCACAATGACAAACCGGAGCTTGATCATCCGCAAACCTAGCTGATTTCGTATTCATTCAGCCATATTCCTCCTTTATTATTGCTGCAAATTAGCTCATAATAACTTTTTCTATGATATTTTCTTAACGCTTTAGCCTCTTCGTGTGAATGATTAATCCTCGGACATATTTGATTTCAATTCCCTTATTACCTCCTCTATCTCGCTACCACGCACCCCCATACACAAATGTGCTTTAGTCTCTTTCTACGTCCAGCCTAACTGGCGTAACATCTTTTCCAATATAGTTCAAACATAGTATTTTAATCCATCTTGAATTTTTCTGGTTTCATCATTTGTTTTACTGGCACAGATTTGATAGTTTTCTCGAATGTTACCATTTTACTTCTTTATAGTGCTTTCCCCTCACTGCAAGGCGCATCAATTTCACCTTTCCTTTTATACTTTCCATATTTTGCATTGTGCCTGCCGCAATCTAAACTGCCTTCTTCATGAATTCACTTCCCAAGCGTCACCCCTGTTTTATCCCCATGAATCTGACGTTACACTTCATTAGCACTAAATTATGACCCTCGTCAACCCCGGAAAACCCGTTATTAGGTCTGTGCCTAAATATTATATAGTCAAAATGATATATTTCTAATTCCTTGGCCATGTTTTAGGCGTACATACGCCTTTTTGGGATCTATAAAATTAGTGTTGTTATAATTAAACCCAGTTTGCTGCAGAAAATAATTACTTTCTCCCCGCGATCATTTCTTGTTCCTAAAACGTGGCCCCTCAGATGAATATCATGTTTTCTTTCTTGTACTGTCGCATTCTAATCCTCTAACAACCTTAAAAGTTTCATTCCAAGAATATTCGCGATTATTTTCTTTAATTTATCATCTATACCATGTGTATTTATTCCTCCCTTATGGCAGGTTGTTGGAAGTTCGTTGGTTTGGCTTGTGCGCCTATAAATTATTTATCATACCGACAGCTGTAAGTTAACAACACTCCATATCTTATCATTAGAATCACCCCGTTGGCTCGTCAATACTGCTGTACATTACTCTACATCTATCGCTCTAATAATTTCTGCTATCCTTTCATCTCACGTAGCATGATCCTAAATATTTCCTCTCCTACTATCGCTTCATATTTTCTAAGATCAATGTCCTCAACGATATCCTAATATTCCAAGTTCCTATTCTAACGAATGCCGTCTTCTTCTGTATCTTCTGTGCTACTGCTGCCGGTTTTGCTTTTCAAGAATTTCATGAGATGACGATCGTGGAAGCCTTGCTTCTCCCGCTGCCGGGCACGACACACGGCCGATTGGGCCGAGTCCCGTAGTTGCCAGGACTCATACACCGATCTATGTAAGTAACATGATCATAGTAGCATGGGATTTTTTATTCAGGTGGTTTCTTGCTGTCTTTCTTAATAATGTTTTAACAAGCTACCATGTCAGTTGTCAGCTCGTGTCAGATGCCTTTGCAGCCTCCACACTAAGGATCAGACGTTGCACGGATTACCTTTCAATTGTCTTCGACTCTCCGGCCGTCTCAGAAGTACTTATCTATTTACCCACCAGTACAGCTCTAGGGCTAATCAAAATGCATTAACCTTTCCACCAAGTCAGCTTGTTGCTCATGCGGTTTATGTACGTGCGTGTTATGTATGTTATGTATGTATGATGCGTTATATATTATTATGCGTTTATGTATGTTATGTATATGATGAACAATTCGTTATAATAAATAATTTCATCAATAAATCTTGAATTTAATATTAAACAAATTTCTTAACATAAATGCGTAGCTCATTTGCAGTTATCCTTTACTATTACCATAGGAAACTAAAATAAATTGAAAATATTTCCCGCCTATATCCAGACGAACCGGGTGATTCAAAAGGTAATTACTTAGCATCTAAACTAAATGACACTTAAAGCTACAATGGCAACTCGATTCATTTTCAGAAGACGACTCATGAAACTTTTTAGAATACTTTTACCTTTATGAATTCGTGACGATGACCAGACGTGCTGTGAATGAATTAGATTGGATTGCTGTATATGGAAAGAGAGATGTAATGTACAGAAAAACTGAGTAAATTATTTATATTTGTAACTTAGCTGTCCTTGACGGAGCGGAGTGACAAGAGGCAACTAGTTGTCTCCTAACCCAACTCTCTACTCAGCACTAGTCTCAATCGAACCTTGGGATATTCTCATTCTTTTAGATGATGCATCCTCAGAGTACTCCAGTAGAATAGGAACGACTCCACGGATTCATCGCAGCGCATTAATGCATAACAGTCTTTGCAAATGGGTTTAATACTTCGCATAACTTCAAAGGTTTCTCACTCCCACTTAAAAGAAATTCAAAGCTGAGTAATACCCTCGTGTATTCCTTTAATTTATTGCTCAAAATGCAAATTTTTTAACATCCTTGAATTTATATCACTTCCTCAAGGCTAATGTGCTGTGATGACGGAATAAGCGCGGATTGAAGGTTTCAGGCTAAGCAAGAATAGACATCATCGTAAAGTCTATTTGGCACTAGAGGAGGGTTTCTCCCCCTCGCGCCCTTTCCATAGCCTCCTTGGGGGGGGGGGGAGAAGTGCGAGATTAAATATTCGTCGACGACAGCATCTTATACTCTCCCTTCCTGTGGCATTTTTTTCTTAAAAAAATAATAAATTGTCACAAATGATTTAGTAATTCACAAATATACGAGTATATTATAGTTATTGCATAGAAAACATATATGCCTAGTGAATCAAGTTGTTTACAACGATTACCCTTCAACACTATGGTCAATATTCCCTCACTGCCATTCTCAAAATACCATCTTAAAGGTTATTTCTTCCCGTAATGCCGTGCACAATTTTTCTATTTTTGCGTGTCACTCTTAAATTCTAATCGGCAGTTACAGCAACATGTAAATTAAATCACAGATGTGAAAAATATTTATTGAAAATTGTATATAAAAATTTTTATTTCGTTAAAGTACCCTTTCAAGAAAATATTTTATCATCATGGTTTTTACAGAAAAGGAGCGCAATCCTAAGGGTCTAAAATACTACATTACTTATCTAATTATGTTCTATGAATCTATCAACCACTATTTTTCCATGATTTTTATTCCCTGGGTACGAAAAAGTTGGTCCGGTCGTCTATAATACGTAAACCTATGCAATGACCAAGAATTAGTGTGTCCTATTAATACGACAGTGTATAAAATAAAATATTTTATGGTTGCATGTCGGTTTGCACTAGTCTGGGGAGGACATAGATGGGGTAAAATGCAGTCGAACGAATGCAATGAAAACCAGTGTGTCTGAAAGTATAGTGATAAGAGACGGGACTGCAATGTTTAGCGAAAAGGGAGACGATGGAGGGATAGGAGACTTGAAGGGAACGGCGTGACTGGGACAGGGGGAGGGAGACAGCTAGGAATTTGCCAGAGCAATGGCTTGACAATAACAAACATCTACTGTTGAACATAGGCACGATGGAAAATGCCGAGAGGTAGATGTGGGCATAGATAATGGCAGGGTCATGCATCGTTCTAAGAACAGCCAGATAGATTCAAACAGTTCCTTCGGATCATTCACTGACTCTGATCTCAATATAGCGCTCTTGAGGTGTATATTTGAATTTGAGAGAAAGAGAAGGTGCCACTGTAACATGGAATGCAAAACTCTTAGCAGGAGAAACAGAATAAATTACCAGGAGGCAGCTGGTGAAATTCTGAGCAGGAATAAAGAAGCGAGCAGGATTGAAGAGACACGGGAATACATCCGAAAGTGGAGAGTAAATAGGGTGGATAACGAAGCAATAGGAATGACAAACTGAAAAAAAAAGGTTTTGGGAGCCATGGATTACATGGGAACATGGAGGACTGAAAGGGATGGAAAAGCGTGACCGCAGATTTCGAAAGAAGACATTTTCAAAGAACTAAACTAATCATTTAACAAAGTCGAGAATTGCATTCATTGAAAGAAATATCATGAAACGTGCTATATAAAAAACTCAATAAGGCAGTCAAAACTGGACTCAGGATGTAAGAGTGAAGAATTCTGTCAGGATTTTAAGGAAAAAATCCATTAATACTCTTAAAGAGGTAACGGAAAAACCATTAATCGAAGCAGAAGAGATTCTCATTAGATAGTTGGAAAAAAATATGGTTGATGTACTACAAGGTCCACCGAATCTTGAAAATTATTGTGTTTAATGTATTGCTTAATTTACGCGGTGCATATGCACCAACTACAACCGCTACGTTCCCAAGTCTCACCTAATAGTATAACATAACGTGACACTCAACACTACGTATATATACATGTATAATAAAACCATCAAATCAGTGTTACTTTCTGCATCTCTTCATTTTGTTCTATGTGCTTATTCTTTTTCCATGCCTAATGCGTTTTCCTAACGCTCTCTAATATATACGTATACCACACATTTAACAAAACCTTCGGGATTCCGTCGCCAATCAAGGTGCTTCGCTTTCCTGGCCACCTTCGGATTTCTTCCACAAACCCAACCTCGTCATTGTCTCGCCCAAACTGAAAATATTTCCATGCCATGCAAAACGTAAACTCTCCATAATAAAATACCATTAATTATTTCTTAACACTTACGTATGCTCAAGCAAGGTGTCTGTGAGTACTCCCTCCTCCTTGTAAAAGCTTCTTCGCCTAACGGATATCTTCCTCACATGTTCCTAATTCTTTGACAATCCAAGCATGAAAAATGTCGTAGATAGAGGAACTCTTGCACTTGCTGAAGTTATTGGCCTCGAATTTTAATATTTAACTTAGCATATCTAGAACACGAAACTTTACTGTCTTTGTTTGGATTTTTATCTCACAACTATCGCACTGACATTTAAAGGTGCCGAGCAGCAATTGTAACCCTCCGGTCGAGTGGCTAGCCATAGCTTGATCATCCTCACATCTTACTGATATTTCCAGCTCCCCATTTACTTTTATTCCAACCCACAGCTTTTCTCAACACATTTAACCATTTCCTCCGGAAATTCTTGTGAATACAAGAGGGGCAATGAATAACCTTGTCTTACCCTCTTCCGAAAAATGACCTTCCTGATGCTATACGTCCATGTGGGATACATGCAAGTGCCTGGTAAGTCGCCTAACACACCGTTAATTTAATGTATTTTTTTAAATAAGTCCCCTGATAAAAGGTATACTTCTCTCTATCAGTAACCTATTAAATGGTAGGTCATGAAAAGTACTCTCATATTTTCATACCCCAGACCTCACATGCCCCAAGTATACATTTTTCCTCTTCACCAGACTTTTGTTGATTCTATGTACACACTACCTTAACAGTGTGCGGGATCTAGAGTATTGCCGTTTAGTTTTCATATACGTGTAATGTTTTATATTTTCGATGAGAACTAATACTGATCCGGCGAAATCTTCCACCTACTTCATATATACGCGGAATCCCGTGTGTTTCTGAACATTTCAGCAGTTCCAAGTGTCTATCGCTAGAAACCTTAATGATTTCATATTCTTTAGAGCCTAATCTACCCCGGAATCATGTATGAATAGAACTGAACTGTCCTAATCATGTTTTTATGCCTAATTCGCGGGCCTAATATATTTACAAAACATCCTTCCTCTCGAGAAAGGGGTTATTATGGTGCTACTGTTAACGCCGCACTGAGATACGTGGGAGGTATGTGGCACCCGTCGGGGAAAGAGTTGATCGAAGAAATATAAGAGGTATACAGTAGTGCTACTATGTTTGCGAAGGAATATTACAATGGGAAGTGAGCGCAACGAGGGTAATAAAGGAACTAGGACGGAATTTCATGAAAGCACGAAGGGAGAATGCAAGACTAAGTAAATTAAAATTATAGAATACAATAGGTTTAACTTACGTCACATTAAGCATCGTGAATCCCACTCATTATAACAGCAGATTGGAGTATTTGAAGACGACAAGGAACATATAGACTGCAGAATCAATTCATTCAGGGGCTCTTTCATTACTCGTACAACTCGCGATCACCACGAAAAATATGAAATCAAAAATCATATTAAACACTCTGTCAGCTCCTTTTATTGGTAATAAACAAGGCGTTACCCACTACCGGACAGTTAGCTGTATTAACAAAAGTCAAGTGGTCTTTGTTCTCTATCGTTCTCCCTTCCTAGTCCAAATTTTCCCACTGCCCTACCCTAACCATCTTCGCCCACAAATGCATTAAAGTCTCTCAATCCCACTATGCAACCCTTCCGCCATTCCCTTTCATTCATTAGTTGTTTTACTGAATAAACAAACTTAGTATTTTTCAGGCAAAAAAAACTAGATCACACTAAAACCAGTTTCGACGAATAGGTGACATCATCTGATGACCATATCTGGTGACATTAGCTGATGATATCACCTATGTGTTGGATCCGGTAGCACTGTAATAAAGTTTTTTGTGTGAAAAAATGCTAAGTATATGTATTAATCATTAATTTTCATAAAGTAGAGCTTCAAATCATCGTATTCATTAGTTGTATCCTTTCGGAACACTCGTCCACTTCTTCAGAGTGTTTACTAGTTGGCATGCATACCTGTGTGATTGAAATTTAACATTATTATTCTTTCATTAATGTACTCTACCTTAATTATTGTATCTTCTTCTCCTTTTCCCTATATTCCAACTCCTTTCATTAAAGTTTTTCCTCGCTCTCACCCCATTTCACTTCACTCATCCCAAGAATTTCTTGTCTATTTTCCACCATTCCTTGCTTTGCATTTCCTAACTTGTCTCCTTGAAGTAGCGTTAGCAAATCTCCTTTTCCTACTATTATCCTTTCTTTTTACACTTCTTGCTTTGTCCTTTATCTTATTATGTTTAATTATCTCGGTTCTTGGCCTCGATACATTATTTTGAGATCTGCTTTGGGGTAGCTTTCCCTCCGGAATTTTGTGCGTTGAGGTCCATATCATGCCATGAATGTCTTGGAAATAATAGTGTGGTGGTTTCCCATTGGTTACCACAGAGTTAGAAAGATAACCAGCTTTATCAGCCGTCCATTCTAGTTAGACGCTGTTTGCAGCCGCTTAGCACGAATCAGACGCTGCGATTTGCGTTGTTCTTAGCTCTGCTCCTCACCTTTGACCTTATCGGCAAGGGCGGCCCTACCAGCAGGTTTCCCCCCCTCCGGCATTTTTCATAGGATCATTGTAGCTACTGACCCCCCCCCCCCACCACTACATGGATACAAAAAAACTAAAGCAAAAGCTAATTGGAAAATGACAAGGAAACCATGGATTACTGTCGAAATGATTCAGAATGAAATGAAGATATGTAAAACCAGAATTAGGTAAAATAACTCTACCAGCAATCACATTTATCACATCTAGCACGATGCCTTTTACGGCCTGTGAAATTCACACGCCAGGGTATAAAGGGGTGCCAGTTCCTTTCCCTGGGCCGCCTGCGGTTTCCCAAGAAGACCCGCTGTCCGAAAAATCACACAGCCTAGAAGTTGAAGGCGCCGAGGCGTGTATTCCGGAATGGAAGCCGGAATCAACGTTCAGTTTTCTGGCGCTCTATCCACTAGAATAATACGCCCCACATATGTTGATACCAAGAGATAAGTAATATAAACTTAGAAAGTGGGAAGTTAATAGAAGAAAGGAGCGTGCTGGATGACGCAGTGCGAGATTATGCATAATTTACTAAGAAAGAGCGAAATGAGTGCTCTGCAGAGGAAGCTAAAAAATCGGAATACAGTAAGGGGGAATCACCGTGCACACTATTAAGTATCTAGCAGAAACATTACTAATTGAACCAAAAATCATTCGGAAGCGATAAACAAAATGCATACAGGATCCATATATTAAAGTTAGACTAGCAAGTTAAGATATAGAAAGAAAATATGCCTTAGATGGAGAGAATTGAGAGAGATGGTAAGGGCAGGGAATACTTCATTGAGATATGCCAATGCCCAAGGGCTTTCAAGAAAGTAACTTACGTTCCGACCTAGCGTGGGGGTGGGTAGGGCTAGATCCACCATCTTGGTGTCTAAACATCCCTACACTCAGTACGCATCCTGCTGTGATTATGTGCTGACTGTGATTCTTCTAATTTGCTAACTGCAAACTCTTAGGTGCGCTGCAATAGAAAATCACGTGCATTATCAGCGAGGGATGCCCAGAAAAGTTTTTTTAAGTTGCTTTTTTACGTTTTCAAATAAAATATGAATCTATGACAAGGCAAAGTTTTATTATACGTATGCATTTGAAGGTATATCCTTTGACTAATTTTTACATAGTTGCCAATTTAATTGAGACATTTATTTATAATAAATTAATCTCTACAACTAATCTCGTAATTAAGGAAAAATAAACCAAATAAAGCAGTGGAAATAAATAAGATTTACGCAAAACTGCTATGACAATGTAGGGAAGTATTTTACGGACTGATATGCAGCAATTATGAGGGAGTAACTTCAACGGGTGATTTCGTGAAATCCCAAATATGGAAAAGGCAGTCGTAAGTGAGAACTGTAGGACACTAACTTTGAATTCACGCCTTGCAAAGGTTGTTCCAACATCATGGACAATTGAATTGAGACGAGGAGTAATGATTACTTGGACGATAATTAGTTTGCGTTCACGAAGGTGAGAGGTGCAAATGCTGCCATAGCAGTAATGAGCTCACTTTTAGAAATTAACATTAGGTATTGCACATTCTTGAAGGTAAAATATCAAAAATGTTATAGAAGATCCGAAGATAGGAACAAAAGTCGGTGTGGAATTGATTAAATCAGATATCAGCTATGGTTGACTAATATTTATTCAGTTAGTCAACTAGAGGTTACAGTAATTGCTGAGAGAATTAGGATGTCAGTGTGATATCTGTTGGATGAAAATGAACAAAAGTCAAACAAATGTTAATAGGTTTCAGAGAAAGAATTAAACTAAGTAACATGTTAAAAAATTGGACAATAGTGCGAGTAAGTGGAAAAGTTAACACATTTTGTACCAAGAAGATCAAAGTAGTAGGGGATATAAGAAGAATTATGTTAACCAAAAATATTTTCGGAAGAAGTGGGTTTCATTAAGGGAGTAAGAAAGGGTTAATGAAAACTTGAGTGAAATTCGGTTGGGAAACGTGGAATTGAATAAAAATGCGTGAAGGGATCTGCTGAGCGGGAGATTCCTGAGGACTGGCTAGAATTAAGCGATGAGTGAAGTGAAGGGAAATATTCAATACGGAAACATGTTAATTATACTAGGGAAGGAGCAAAACTACATTTCCGTAAAATATATGTTATATTTATTTGCGATCGATTTCGATACAACGCATCATCCGTAAAAATCAATAGAGCTTTACACCTTCGCACTGAAGATAAAGTTTGCATGTATTGATCGAACTAATTCTTGCTGTTACTTTTACTAAATTTTCCCTTGGGGATTATTTTTATGGAAACAAATTGGGATATGCTGACAATATGTTTATTTTTAAGGAAAATGTGTCAGAAGGGGAAAATGTGAAACCATTACTTACATGCCATCAATGCAGAGAGAACTCTTTCTCGACCAGGGAAAACTTTAACTCGGTTCTCATATTTTTGATTGACGAAGATGGATATGGAAATTCTGCGGAAGCGCATGCATCGTAGGTGGATGGAGTTTGAGAGTGTGGTTACCACGAAAGACGTGCTTGGGATGACGAGGGGGGGGAGAGTGTTTCTGGGTAGGTGAAGGGGAGAGTGTTACCACGCCGCGGTAATCTGCCACGATCGCATTATGAAACACACTCCGTTGTCCACTTCCACACCATGTCCACGCCAGAATATGAAATATTGTGCCTCTCATTTACGGTAGCCTGCTTGAACCCACCCTGGAGGGATTAATTTGATCAGTTTAAACACGGAGTTCAAGCGGCCAATCATTGGCGTTAATTAATGCTCTGCCCGTTACGAATTCATGGAGCAGGGCGGGTGAAATTTCCCGCGTCGGCATTTTCAAGCGAAGCTCAATGCATCATAAGGGCAACAAGGCATTTAAATAAGAGGTCATCTCCCGCGTCTCTTTATTGCCGGCGAAGGAAAAGTGAGTACAAACGCGTTATGAAAGGGTCCGTAATGTGGCTGGCCATGCACCAATGGAGACGCACGTGGCAGATGAAAGCTCGTATAAAATTGGGACGACTGCGTCATATACAAACCTATATACATTCGTATACATATATATTTGGTTATACATGTTATTTATTATATATTTTATAGTTTAATTATTTTTAGTTTATTTATTTATGTTTTTGTTTCTTATTTAATATATATTATTATTATTATCTACATATACATTCAATCACGTAAACCCACCGATATGGGGAACATATATATATTCATTCACATGGATATAGATATAAGGAAAAGGGATTGGGACACACACAAAAGACAAACAAGAATAGTGGGGAAGGAGGAATCGAGCGGATCACGAGCGTAAAAAGGTTTTCTGTGTTTGTCTTTTATGTGTCTTTTTATACCTTTTCTTTATATCTCTATCAATGTGAATGAATAAATGTATATAGTATATATGTGTATATTTTTACATTTACGGCACAACAGAACACAAAGTAAAATAGATAACACATAAATGGACACATTTTAGATTGAGCTTTTGGCCTTCTCTGAGGCCTTCCTTAGGTCAGATTTCTCAGAGCTCAGGCCAGATATATATATATATATATATATATATATATGTGTGTGTGTGTATATGAATACTATATAAAGGGTAAACACTATTTGACTAGAGCGTCAAAAATGAAACATACTGTATTAGTTATAATGTGTCAAGTGGAAAGTAAAACAATGAAAACATTACTTACGGATTGTCGAATCATAATTTCAAAACATACGAATGGCGTAATCAGGGAGATGTTATCGGAATCCAAATCTTTCTTTTTACGCATTAACGACTCCTAAGTCCCCATTTGAGACCCCAGGAATATATGATTATTTGCAGGCAACAGATCAATTGACAGAGAAATGGGGATAAAGACAAATTGTGCTAATTCATCGAACGAATGAAACTGGATATCGAAGAGGTGTTAGAGTTAAATGTCAGAAAATATATAGCTCTCAAATATATAAAAAAAAGAATTGAACAAGTTACAAAATGGAAGGGATCGCCTGAGTTAAACACCTCGCGACAGGAAAAATCCTTGGAGTTACGTATACTGGCATCAAACCTTTCATGCGATGCACACGTCAGAATTATATGCGGTCAACATTGACGATGTTAGATTTCATTAGACGACGGAGAGGTGTACTTCGCTTCATTTGGGCCACTTTTTAAATTCGCGGAAAATATCTGGAATCCATGAGAGGGCAAAATAACTAAGGAGTAAGGAAAGGTTCACAAGAATTCGTTAGCTCTCTTAACAATTGCAAACGTAAAAATAAGAGAATCGTAGAAGCGTGACAGCTGTGTTGGAGGACCCAATTTGGGACCCACTTGATTCTCGAAGGAAACAGGCAAGACTTCGACTTGTGAAAAGGTGTAGGATACCTGTGAAAAGGTTTTCTTACGACAGAAAAGTTATTACAAATTACGGCTCAACATTATTCATAATTTTTGGAGATTCGAACATCTGGAGAACATAAGAGAATAGACTCCGCCACATTCTGATTCTAGTACTATTTCTTCCATCGTACGATACTCGGCCATAAGAAAATCGAACCAAAGAATTAAATTAACATAAATAATAGTTTTGATTATTCAGCTAAATATTTTGCACAAATTATTCAGTCGTACATGTATGTGCAGTAGTATGTTGCTAAAGCTAATATTTATTCAAATGCATTTATGACCCAATATTTCTGCATTTATGGCTGTTGTCTCAACACCCCTCGCCGCGTTCCGACGACTTCGGAGGAATTGTACATATATGCAGTTGCATGTATATATCCTCTTATTTAATATATATTTGTTTTATTCAGCGTTTAGATAACATGTATGGAAAGCATTATTAAATTCAAAAATCTTAACGTAAATGTGTAGTTTGCCGTAGAAATTCATACATTATTACGTATATTATCAAAATCCACTTTTGGTCTTTGAAAAATACATATTGACTCAGTGAAATTATTTTATATTTGTTAAGTTAATTTGATAAATGCTTGGATTTGCATGTGTCAAGTCTATTTACCTATATCATCCTGTTCTAAGCGTATTGAAGATAATCCTGACATTGGTTCATAGGTATTGAGGTCAATAAGTTCACCATCGTTAAAGAGAGGGGTGATGTCACGAGTTTTTAATTTTCAGGCACTAACCCTCGAGTTGACCACTGTAAATGTATTTTAAATAATACCTCATATAATTTTACTGCTCTTTCTTCTCTGCTATTTTTGCAGTAGGCTTAATCTTGCTCTGAAATTTTGCATATCTAAAGGTTCCCTGTTTCTAAAAACCCCAGTGTGTCTAAAAATCCCAGTTATTGTAGCAAATTTGTGACACTTTGTGTTATTTATAGGTGACCCCTTACGGAGAAACATCACTCAACGTATTAGGAGTCATCCAACGTTTCTTCATGTTAGCTGTCATTTCTGTTTAATGTTCCGGAGCCACGCCATGGGCAGATTTAAACCCTTCACATTATTGTTTGCACTGGGTATTTGTACGTTTATTTGAAGGAAAATTACTAAAAGTTCACGCATGTGAATAATGTTCAAGCTTCATCCTATCCAAGTATTTTGTTCTTACTTGTTGTGTTCTTATTTTGATTTCGAAGTTCTCAAATGAAAACAAACTATTGAATAATCGAAAGTTTGATTTGTCACCAAAAGAATTTGAGCACATACCCACCTACAATCCAACATACAACACACAATGAAAGGTGTGTTCGACTAAATTATTCAATTTTAGTCTCTCAGGTAAATGATATTTATATATTCGGACGCTTAGGCTGGATTGAAGTCGGGAGCTAAGAATTTCATTTTCACTAGCTGTGGATCATTATCATCCCTCAGGAAGCACGATAAATGCTTGACGACTGACGCCTATCTAATGAGTTCAGATAAATAGTAAATGATTTTGAACCTCGGCTCATAGCAGGGTCCTCGGCGCCAACGCCATAGTATTTTCTTGACTTCACGTTTGTTCCACCTCGTTTTCCCATTGACTTTACTTTGACAAAGCTACTACAATAATTTTTATTTTTGGATCATCAACTTCAACATCAACTCTACAGCTCCAAAAGTCCCATTTCTTTTTTTGATTTTGCATATTTCTATCGCCAAGTGTGATTCACCCGGTTACATTAAATGTCGAGTGGTCTCACGCCCATGCCAATCGGCATTGTTACCGTCTTTTGGAAGCGAGATGAGTATTGTCTATGTACGTCGTCGATGCATTGCTTCTCTGCCTAATTCCAAGTTCCCTGCATGGTACACTGAGGCGCTCAAAACGTCAAGTCAGAATGGCAGTAAAATTGCGAAGAAGACACAAATGTAAAAGCTGCTAATGAAAAGATGCCAACCTAGAGAAACTATCACCAACAACACCACACAATTTACGCGATCGTCTCAGCAATACTTCAAGTGGCTGGGCGCCAAGTTAACAAAAAAGTAACCAAATTCGGCAGAACTTAGTTTCCCAAACATGAATATCGTTTAAAACCCAAATAATAAACCATTTCGCAATGGACCACTACAAAATGAAATATTGAAAAATGTCTGCCAAGGAACAGTTCCAGATGCAATACTGACGCAAGTTAATGACGACTGTTTTCATGAAAAGATAACGTTAACTTTCCAGTCATAATTTTTAATCTGATTTCTTTTCAGAGAAATTACTTTCATGTTAACAGGAAACTGCATATTTTCCTGCCTTATCATAACAAACTTTGACGAAACAAAGGCTTGAGAGGATATTTAAGGCGTTGAACAGATTTCGTAAGAGAGTGCCGTGAGGTTAGGGGTGGGAGGGTTTACGAGCGAGTGTCTAAATAAGAGTTTCACCGCGGGGGTCCCTTTTCCATTGGTTCAACACCAAAGAAAAGGCTATGTATTCCCGATGGACACGAATTTGACTGGTGTCGCCCTCCCAGGGGGGTCTCCTTCCGACACGTGACACTCCACCTGGAGATCATTTTTCTCAGTTCTGCTCAAACACATCTGAAGTATCCCACCGATTCCGAAAGAATAAATTTGTTTATAGCTTGTGCATGCCTAACGATGTGCGAATAAATAGTGAAACAATTCTACGTACGTATCGTAGCTAATGCACTAGATAACTAGGTAAGAACCGGAATAGTAGATCTTTTGAAAATCAGGTTGATCATCTTCCGACTCAATGGGCGTCTATCTTTTAATAAAATGATTACCACAAAGTGTGGTTTCAAGATCACTATTTCAATTGCTATATCACAAGGGAAGAAAGAATATTTCTCAAACTGGTGAATAATACTCGTATAAGATTAAAACTAGTGTTGACATTGCCGAGTATTAGAATGATGATCATAACATAAAGTTATATTGATCATAAAATCTCATCTCTTACTTCTAATATCAAGCTTTGTAGGAAATATTAGTGATGAATTGGAGAATTTCTAAATATTAGCTTAATAGGTCATGGCTTTTTATCATTTAATTTATGTAAGTCATGACAAATACGAATGATTTATGAATTATAGCAACACTAAGAGTTAGTGGTAAAAAAATTGTGCATATGTCATGAATATTCGAATACTAAAGACTCCCACAGTAAAATATTACGCTTTATTGAAGGTATATTTATGTTTTGTAGTTGTCGATGATGTTATCTAATTCCTTCCTAGTTTTCTCAATATACCGATGATTAATTTCTTTATCACGAATAGGTATTGAGAAATAAATATAGGATAGGGCGTCACTTTGTGGCAATACATGGTTCCCATTACAGTAACAGTCGAATGACGCAATAGAGTTTCCATGAGCCGATGGCATTCACGTAGGGGGCTGTCATATCGCCGCGCTCTGCCCACCATACCTACGCGTGCCTTCCTGCCATCAAACCAATTAACCAACCAAATGGCCACGATAAAAATGGATGCCCATATTGCGCTTCAGTGGGGAGCTCTGGACCCACGCACCTTCCGGAACGAGACCGCTTTCTCCAGAAAGGGATTTCTCTGTTTGAACTTGACTCCTTACCACCGCCGCCGTCTGGACTAACGGAAGGTCTCGTACCCCTCTGCGGAGAATTACTGCGATGCGCCGACATTCCTTCAATTCGTCTTCTGGTCGCGCTAATTTGAATCATCGCCTATTTTCACTCCGATTAAATGAAACCATCGCTGCAAAACTTCGCAAAACTCTAGGCTTGGTGTATTTTGAAATACAGCTGTATTGTAGGACTGAAATCACTCCGTTGAATGTGCATTCATAAAAAGAAAATGCCAAGAGTGATCCGGAACTATGAAATTATTCAGAAGATTATTTTTACTGCGCACTTAAATGCGAATTATACTTGTATGGGCAATTTGTATGGGAGATTAGTGCTAATGGTATTCTACCGGTTAAAGGAGGTTTTGGTTGCAAGCAGAATACGAAAACGGCACAAAGATACATTTTCTAGCCACTCCTAACAAAGCAGGACCTGACATCCGACATTATAACAAACCTCTCTTCAATTTCGCATAGTACACGTAATTCCTACTTCTCCATTCACACCATACCTTACACTTACTCGTTTCTTTTCCTTTCACTCCATATCTCCTTTTCCATCCTTGTCCACCCACAATTCAAAAGCTCCAATATAGGCCTACGAGTAATTTTCCTTCAATGAAAATAATTCCACGTCGTGCAAAACCACTCTCCATATCACAGTTTTGACGAGACTCTTCTTCTTAATAACCTTAATCAAAGTCCCTATGATCACTTCCTTCTTCCATGAGAAAATTTCTTTGCCTAACACAATACTCCTTATGTTCCTAACCCTTGGACAACCTAGGTTGAACTTGCTCCAACTTTTCTAGTTTTCACTCTCCTTTTTGTTAATTTTAACCTAGCTTTCCCATTTCTCGTACACTTCAAAATATTTGTTTTCTTCATGTTGATTCTCATTTTAAATATATCACATAAACATTCTAATGTGCTTATAAAGGCTTAAAACTCTTGATTGACCAAATTTAAGGAAAAAGTATGCTGAAATAAGATTCGCCTATGAGACGCTTCTTCATTTATCTTCGTATATTATATTTTGAAAAATCTACGATGGAGCACATTTACAGAGAAAATTGTTAAATAGATCATTTAACGCACGTGTAGTGAACATTTTTATAACCATTACCTATTACAGACGGGAAAATAAATCAAACTAATTAAACGACAGCTTCACAAATGCTCCGAGAATTGACGCTTAGTTTTGCATGAAATCAAGAGCAAAAAACCGATAGAAAGGGAATCAAAGAAGAAAATGACATTTCTGGAATTATTTCTGGGTCTTATATTTTAAAATAATAAGTTCTAGTTACAAGAGCGGAATGCTGGTTGACGCGACGGCATGACTCGCGTGCTCAGGGAGATGACTGCCGAATTGGATTTGTCACTCAGGCTTGCGAGGCGTGTTGCCACGATTGCGAGGCGTGTTGCTCTGTTCCTGCGACGAAGCAATGTGGCATCTGCTGGAGCACCTTAAAAAAAATTTATGGCAATTTCTATTTCTAAAAAAATCGAATATCGCAATCCTTAAAAGTGCTCACTTGCCGCCGTTGTGAGCGTCCAGAGAGAATGAAACTTAAAAGCACCGTAAAATAATAATGAGTCGCCACGAGCACTTTCGCAGTTCCTTCCAAATAACAGCATGCGCAGCTGAATGACTGATGCGCGCACTTGGGTCTTCGCGAATTTTCACTGCGAAGATTCGACTGCGGAGGAGAAGAATAGCACGGCAGGTAACCCTTAAGAATACGTGCCAATGGCTTTATCACAGTCGACGATCCTCCGCAGGTCCGCCTCTCTCCGCACCCTCCCGCCGGAAGCTGTCACTGCAATGACCGGTGACCAAGTTGCCTCTCTCCGTAAAATTACCTTCACTAAACCTCATGGAAAAAAAATCTCTCCGCTTCCGGCCTGAATGTATTAAAAATTGAGAATTGCATGCAGCTCACTGTAGGCTTGACAAGGCTCCACGCTTGAAGGGATTCCCTCCACGAAGATAAAACTTCATTGAAAAATTCTTCATCAAATCAAATCTTTCATGCACCACTTGATGGTAGGATGGGATATTTTTCCGCTAATTACATTTTTTAGAGTATTCATTTTTTTAATAAATACCGTTACTATCATTTTTCGCACAACTCAAGTGAGATTTCGGCTCGACTAGGGATTCTTTAAACTATCCACCCAAAAAGAATTTAGTATTTTAGGAAAAAAACGTCATTTACACATTTGTTTTTTCCACCATAATCACTTCAATCAATATTGCTAATTCTAATGGTAATTTTAAATATAAATATGAAATATGTCAAATATAGTGCCAAATATTGAATACAAAATTACTTCAAAGACTTCAATTATTAATTACGATTAGTATCCCGAATGAGCAAAAACGAGGGCTTGTTATGAAAAATGCCTTGATGGGTTCTAGTTACTATAAGACCGGCGGAGGCGCCACTTGCATGATATGATTGACACATTGTAACACGCAATGCAGATCGAAATTCTAAAGCGGGAGTCTGCCAAGCAGGGGAGGATGCCATTCGATGGTAATTTTCTGACAGAATAAAGTTTTCTTACATATCCTTTCTAATGAAAAATGGAAAAATGCAAGGTAAGTCCCTTGCATAAATGTAAGCTTTGACTGTGTTAACATGATAATGTTGCTAAGAGATAAATATTTACGTTCGCCATTAACAAAAATGGCTTTATTTCATGCAAGGATCATAAAAAATACCTCGTGCTAAACACTTAAATATTCTACCATGAACTGATCAGCGATGACATCTTTAAAAAGTGAATTGAAAGAAAACTTATTCTCCTAGAGAGGAAAGTTGGCAGATTATCTTCTACAAGATCCTGTACGTGATACAGTATGCTATTTTGTAGAAAGTACACCTATTCCCGTTGGACCCATCTCAAAATAAGTACCCGCGATGAAGTTATCAATCAATTATTTTTACATTTCATTACCACTTATAAAAACCAACTAACAAAGTGACAAATTGGTGAACTAAATATTTCGTAGGAATCGAACCCTTGTTATTAAATTCTAGGTGGTATTTTTTCGGCTGATTTCCTGAAATGATTCCGAAAATCGAATCCAAATCAACGATAAAAATCCAGAGCCAGGCTTGAATTTGTGGGAGGTTTAGACACCTATATTTGAAACGGAGCGTGCTATCATCCAAAATTTCATTTCGTAGCAGCACGACGCAACTGCAGCTAAATCCTATGAGTAGACACGCACTCTATGCGCGGTCAACGAAGGGGAAACCAATGCGGGTGGCCCTGTGATCCTGCCCGCGAACACTCCCCGCAGCAGCACAGCGACGACAGCTAACTCCGCGAGATGAGGAGGGAAGAAGGCGTGTGCGGGGCGCGAAGGGATGCCGCCGTTTCGAGTGGGTGCGACGGGGGGCGCGGGGCCCCAGGGTGAGGGGCCGTCGCGGCGTTTTCGGGAGCGAGGGATCACGCGGGAGGAGGCCTTCGCCGGGACGTGCGTTCGGGGCGGTTGTGGCCGGATGAGTGGCCTGGCGGTGGCAGGGAGGCTATCTGCGTTAGGCGGGAAGGGCACCCGGGGGGCGGTCCAGATCGAGAGGAGGAGACGGCGGCGGCGGGGAGGGGGGAGGGCGCGCGGTTTGGGCGAACGCGTGGCACGGAGGAAGGGGGAGTGGCGAGCGAGAGATGATCCGGAAAGGGGGTCGTCTTCGCCGCCCGAGACCCTTGATGGAGGATGAGAGAAGTGCCCTCCTGGCCAAATCCCGAGTGGCCGAGGCGCTTACCCCCCAACTCCCACCGCCCCTCGCGCCCCACCCCCAGGTGATCCGGCTCCGAGGGTGTATATAAGGGCTGCGGATGGTCTCCATCGTCACCTCACAACCAAGAGATCCATTCCGATCCACAGGATTCGCTTCCAGTCGAAGAACAACACGTAGATCGAGTCGACCAAGATGATGGTGAGTACCATAGTGGCCCCGTTCCCGAACCCTTAAGGACCTACAACCCTTCGGTTTAAACCTTTTCCGAGCACCGCATACTTCGAGTGCTCCTTCACGTTTTCGAATTCTCCCTCTTCCTAAAAAAATATAGTCTCAACTAGCTTTTACGGAAAGAGGAGTACCTACCTCTACGTATACTATGAATAGCCTTCTGTTGAAAAGAAAGTAATCTCATTAGTCACTTATCTGTTGTACCTTAGAGCCCTGTTAATTAAAGTGATTTCGTTTTGGCTATTAGTGAGCTTATCCCAATTTTAAAACTCAAAAGAAACTTTGCCCAAATGTTATATAAGGGGGATCTTTCCATGTAAATTTAGGGCAAACATACATATTAATTTCCTAGTGGGACGACAGAGTAATTTCCATTCATTATAATTCTAGAAATAATGGTAGGATTTATATATTATTAATCTCTTTTTTTATCTACAAAGACGGCAAGATTTATGTGTTGAATCAAATAATATAGAGGCACGGCCCCCGGGATTAAAAATCTTATTGCCAATGCTTTAAGATGACGTCCAATCACTAAATTGATCTCTAGGACATGTCTATTCCGAAGTTTAATACTTTTCACAGTATCACATTAAATGTAAAATGTATTAGCGTAATTTTTGCTACATACGAATCATCTAAAGGCAAAATAAAAGCGATAAAAAAATAAAGGCAATATCAGCAGAGAACCGCAAACAGTATAGGATAGTGAATTTCTTCAGCCATTTTCTCAATTCGATTTGATCAAAGAGTTTTGCATATTATGTAATGTAGCATTTACATTTCAACAGATGAGTAATTCTCGCAGTTGTATCACAAATCCTCCCATGGAATATTTGTGCTTAATAGTAGAATTATATTGAAAATAATTCACTGGACGATGAATACTATACTGGAATAGAGTTTTGTCAAATACCTTCAGGCTAACTTAATTTAGTTTCCTTTTCATTAATATATTTCTGAAATTCGTAACTTCGGAGAACGAAAATACAAAAGTATCGCTCTCTCGAATTGATCGAGTTAATCAAGATTCTCGTCACCACGGTGACGACTCCATCAGTGTGTAGGCGTAGACTCCACGTGAGCAGGCGTCGTCACGTGAGGCGCAATTATCCGTCCGCGGGAATGACGTTGCGCGGGATGCTCCCTCTTCGGGAGGGGGAGAGGGAAGAGAAGGAGACGGGGAGGAAAGGGAAAGGTGAGGAGGTGGTAGGAGGGAGTGGTCGTCCCATTCTTCTGGGCATCACAAAAGGTTTAATGAGGAGAAGGGGCCGATAGTTCACTTAAAAATGGATTTGGGTCGCGTGTGGTACGCGCGACGGCGGGCCAGGCGAACGCACTCCCAGAGACCGCCCCCTCGGGCGCCTTCCGCCCCCTCGGTCGCCTTCCGCACCCTCAGGCGCCTTCCGCCCCCTCAGACGAAGGGACGAATGAATGAATGAAAGGTCGCTCCCGTCTTTCGCCCCTTATTGGCCTTCCCATTGTTCGGAGGAGGAAGACTTTCTTCGATTACCTTAGGAAAGAGAGAGGAGCTTGCGTGCCTCGCAATATCATAAATGTCGCCTACTCCCTTCCAGGCACGCCTTAAATCTCTTATCTGGGAAGAAATTAGCATTCCCTAGGAAAAATCTTCCAAGACGTGGGCCTTGTTCCACTGCAGTTCTTTCATCGGAAAGAAATTTCTCCCTTCAATTATTATTTGACGTTATACTCTAGTAGAGAGTGGTAAATGTTATATGAAAATAAAACGAGTCGCTTGTGATGCCTTGACTCCTACATGTGCTCCGCGCTCAGATATTTTGAAAATATTAATATCAAATTGTATTTTTGCTACTCATACCGCTGAAGCAGAATTGAACTAAGACAAAGTTTTAAATGATTGAGCGCTGTAGCTCGGAATGCAAACTCAAGTACTCATCATAGATTTAAATAAATTGTTTAAGAAATAATTTAAATTCTATTTCTGTTTTGAAAATAGTTTGTAAACTAATAATATCTTTAATTTTTACCAATCATGGGCTAAATAATGAAAATACTTCCAATGGTGCTGCCAAGGAACCTAAGTAAAATCCCAAGTACCTGCATATGAGGCATACCTATGCCATCACCAAAGTTAGGACCTAAAAGATGGTTAAACTTCCATCAACGCGTTAGCTATTACCATACATGTACGTATATCATCGAGTTTTAAGAAGTGGTTTTCGGCGTGATCTCGTGGAACTGCTTTATGGCTACAATAAATCGGAATATTTACTAATCTTTCATTAAAATAACTATTTCGCCGCTGAGAGGTTTCGCTACCAAACGACATCTTCAGGAGAGGTTACAGCATTAAACGCAACTAGAGTTTACTCTAGTCTTTTGGGGGGTGGGGACTGGAAGGAGAGGCGGAGGGGATGGGGTGAGTAGTTTGATGTTCCCACGTGGAGCCGGCGCTGGGCAAAGTATGGCAATGGATATGACAATGGACCGCTCATGGGTGCGCAGCCACCTATTAGGGAGAGGGGAAGGGCATGGGGAGGGGACTGCTTATGCTGGGTGCGGGGGTGGAAAGGGAGGGAGGACGAGAGGGTGGGATGGCATGCGCTGTGAGGTTTGGATACTGGGAGCTTCAGGAGGGAATAATTCGAAACGTATGTGCTTCGGAGTAATTTAAAGCTAGGCAATGTATCATTTCCAATTGTTCTAAAAAATTATATCTGGGATTCTTCTTTTCGAAATGGGATATTTGGGAGGTAAAAATGCCTTTGCCGTCTGGCTCGATCAAACATTTCGAGAATAGAGATAATACGTTTCTGTTTATGAAACAGAGTTGGTGTTCTTTGATTCTCTTCTTGTTTGCCCTATGGAAATTGCATTCCAGCTATCGCATTTTAATTTATACAATACTTTCTAGGGTTTCTTTGATTAATTGCGCCTTTGGTATGAATAAACACTTTTTGAAAATTATCCCACGTTTTCTTTTAAAATGAAGGCTTTACTTTTATTTGGAGTAAGACGTTATTTACTTTTAACTAAAATACTTCCTAGGAAATTATGTCTCTTCTCACATTTTTCATGATCTGCTGTAAGTGAAAATATTTCAAAATAAGTACAACATCAATGTGACCGTTGGGGCCACATTGGCAAAATAAATTGCTTCGATGCACATAATGGTTCTCTGGAAAAGAGATGTTACTCAAGATTAATCATACGTCAGCCGAGATGCATTTAGGAATCCCTCATGAACTTGTTCGCTTCCGCGGTGTGCCTGGCAAGTGGCGCACTGGGAGCGCCTCCCCTTCCCCGGACATCACCCTTTCTCTTCCCCGCAGCACTCCGCCGCAGCCCTTCTCGCAGTGGTGCTGGTGTCGTGCGCGACGGCCTCACCGCAGGCGCCGCTTCCACCACCACCGGGCGCCATCGCCGGTCCTCACGCCGCCGCTCGGTTCGGCCCCGGCGCCTTCGTGCCCATCCTCGAAAAGTCCTTCGACATCAGTCCCGATGGCTCCTACACCTTCCAGTGAGTATCCATCAGCCAGCCACGCCGCGATTGGCGAGCGAGCGGGACGGGCACTCCGTCCACCTCGCCCGCGGACGCGCACCCAATTCATTCTCGAGAAACTGTCGAAGCGAATTCCTCTTCAATTTTCTCGTATTGTGATCATTTATGAATCCTAATAAATGTAGTTGTGTTGCCTTTGTGTTAAGATTTCTCATATGAATCTAAAATTTGGACTCAAGGCTGATTTAACATTCCTCACGCCATGAGGGTTATTCACATAAAAAAACCCTTCATTACTGTCCTTAATTCTCCATTCAAAAGAAAGTTCATTGCATATTCGAATGTCTTACGAAGTTAGCAATCTGTAATTCATAGTTAGGAACAATATTATGCGAATTTATATGAAGTTAATGTGTAACTTTCGATTATTTAGAAGAACTGAGAAAAATTAGATCATCAAAAATTCTAGGTTAAAATACAAACAGTCAACGCTGAACGGCTTACTACTTAAAACACATTAATTACAACTTTTAACGCCTCCAGATTACATAGACTTCATTTTATGTCTTTTGAAAATAGTCTGGCTTCAGATCGTCTTCAGATGGAAAAGAAATTTGGACAAAGAGTTTTGTGATGAGACGTGAATGTTTCCGTTCCCTCTGAATTTGAGCAATTGGCTAAGATACTCCCGGACGATCTTTCTCCATTTCTTTTGAATTCGTAATTATAAGGGTTTACATGCCACACATTTATGTTTTGCACAGTTTTGTCATTTCTTTTATTTTATCAAAAGGAATATGAAATGGTGATCAATATAATTTCATAAATATAACGCAGTGTAGTTATTTTATTCCATTCAAGTTCAAAATTTCCCTGGATTTAATCCTCGAATTGACCAGAATTTTGCAGCGTGCCTCCATATTTCAAAATTCTTCTAGATAGCTACAAGTTGGTTTCCAGTTTTAAATAAATAGCTTGTTCAACTGGAACTTTTTCTAGAGTAGTAGCGTTGAACTTTGTATTTTTTATCTGGTATCAATTATTTGAGCACAAAACCTCGTATTTTACTACACTAAAGTTTAGTTGCCTAAAACATGAAATTGACACAGGTAAAAGTAAAAACATGAAATTGAAATAAACAGGACAAAAGCCTAGTGGGATGAGTTAAATTAATGTTGATACCTATTATTCCAAGGGTGATAATATGATGTAAGAGTATTTTTATTTTTTATCTTAAAGATAAAATGGGTCACTCACTCAACCCCTCAGCGGGTTTAGCCGGACGACACCCAGACTACATGTCAGGCAGTTCGCCTCAGGGCAAGGGTCCGATGCAATAAGGCCTCCCCACCTACGACCACCATTTCCCGCGGCGGCTGGGTGGGGGAAAGGTTTTCACAGGGGCGGAAGGTCGCCCGTCAGGGTTGCGAAGGGGCGAGAGGGAGGGAGACGGGGACCACTATCGGGCTGAAATGCTTTCCGAAGAGTTCGCGAACCGAGTGGGCGTCTATCCATCTCGACTGATGGCCTCCGAGTGGCCAGTCGGCTATCAATTCACGCGTGGATCCTTCCCGACCTTCTAACCTCGATTTATTTTCGGTCTTCGAGGTTATTACTTTATTTAACTGGCCACGTTAAGGTTTTCAACTACCGAAAGGTTGTGGCAGAAATTCGATCACGGTAGTAAACGAATATCGTTGCTGACGTAATACATCTGCGTTATTTATCATGGTGGAGTGGGGGTTGTGAAGTATATTTTTTTAGTATCGCTGTTGAGATTCATCGTCTTCTTAGTCATTTGTGAACTCTGATGTCATATTTCGTGACTCTTAAAGCAAGTAATTAAAGTCAACACAAATGGTCAGAGGTTCTCACCATTCACATAAATGGACACAGCCGGCAGAGCAGTACCATTTAGTTCTCAATTTTTCATTGATATGAGCAATGGCATGGGTTTAAATGAAATTTATTCTTAATGTTTCTCGTAATACACGATAACGGAGATTTTGGAACTGCTCAGCAATGAGCTCTGAACGGCGAAAAGAACAGTCATTTCAATTTAGCGATGAATGCAATAATAGTTACTAATAGATACATTTTTCATAAAGCAGAATTTTAAAATTTTAAAGATGTACACTTGTGTGCTCAACTCGTCACTAGCATTTCTAAGTCAAGAGATAAAATATTAAAGTTTTAGCCACTGAACATATTTATTCAAGAAAGTAATTTTAACATACTATGCAGAGCTATTCCGCAACTTTTACTCAGAATGCATCATGACCAATGAATAGTACTAACGTCATAACTTGCCCACGTGAGTAGCTCTCGTTAGGGATATTATTTTAAACAAATTTTTTATTTATTCGTCAACTGTTTCATCCTTGTCTATGAAAACTGTACGGAATTCGGATATCTCCTTTCACACGCCATTTCACCAACGATTATTTAAGGGGGTTCAATACAAAGCCATATATTTGGGAACTCTTAAACCGGCTTTGCGGCAATAAGAAAGAGCAATATTGTGCAAAATTTGCTGTGGAGATAATGTTACTTCTAGGCAATAGAGCCTCGAAATTCAGAGACTTTAACGATAGAATGCATCTACTTTGAGGTCCCGCAAAGTTAATTTTAAAGAAAATTAGGACGCAAATAATTTAAGGGTATTTCAAATACACCAATCGGTTTCTCGCATGAGTCAGCGTGATAAGCGCGTAGACGGCAATGGGAGGGGAGTGATTTAAAGACGAATGTTGGGCGGAGAGCAGGGAGGGATGGGGGAAGAAGCGACGCTTCTCCGTGGACAAATGGGTCGGAGCGAAAGGGTCAGAGGGCGCGGGCGATGACGACGCTGTTGGGCGCTACGGCAATAACGAAAATAACAGCGGTAATAGGCCGTAATTAATCGCATTTTGTCTTATCCACGTCAATGGTTATTTGTACCAAATTCGGTCAAATGGACAACGAAACATTGAAATTCAGGCCTCGATCAACTCTTCATAACAAATGTGGAGGGACTAACCCTACTTCCACGCATGTGCTTTCGTTTACAATGTAAAGTTTTAATAACGGATATGACATTTGCGTCATATTTAACTCGCATTCGTTGAACGCAGGCATTGTGGATTTCAGTTTTGCTCTCTGATAAATTAATTAACCCATACTTATTCCAGAAGGATATTTACTCCGAAGTGAAACACAAACCTAATTGATCAATTGAATTCGTTCCCGAGTGCAATATTTTTTCCGTGGTCCACTTTATCGAAGACCTTCCCCGCTACTCAGCGTTGTTTCACCACAGCTTTTCCTCTCCCTCACTTCCACCCTCTGACGAAAGAGAGATCGCCGATTCAGACGATTTACCCGAAAATAGCGGCCGAGGAGAGCACATCCCGCGCCGAGGGTCACTTACTTCTCCGGTGCGAGGTCCGCCCGGAAGGAACGGGCCGCGGTGAACTTTACACGAGGCGCAGACGGCTCGCTCTTTGACCTTTACGGCGGAGTAAATTCGGACGGCAACAATGCGGGACCATCTGGCGAGGAGGGATGGAGGAAGGGAGCGTTATTGGAGAGATTCGTGCGCCGGATGCCGCACGGGTTGCGCAACCTTAATGTCCCTTGTCTTAGTTCGGATTTATTGTAAATGGCGGAGTGCTTAATTGGTTATGAATAAAATTCTCGTAGAAATAACATGAAGAGTGGAGTCATATAAAATATCGTTTATGCTCTCCCCACGGAAAGAAAGGAATGAGCTATTACAGCGGGGAAGCGAGAACGAAAGGTTCGCTAAATGACTGTCCATGAATTCAAGCACCAATTTCTTCCCTGGCATCTCATGGAAAATTAAAGTGAGCAAAAGAACAGTATCTATCTATAGCTTTGGCTAAATTAAATTATAGATAATGGAATGGCTATTGGACTCTTCGATTTTACATGTTTTAATGGCCGTATTATGGTTAAGAGATCATTGTCCCTCCCGCATCACTCATGAACTGGGCTAGGCGGAACTCGCGTGACCTCACTGGACACACTGGTTCAAAGGTGTAGTCTTAAGCGTGGGTCGAGGGAAGTGATCAGCGGGGAGATGGGTCTGAGACTTTCAATTGCCATAGTCATAACGCTCCAGGGGCTCGGTTCAACACTTAATCCGTGATCTCCGTGGCACGAAGCCGTAAACTTAAGAACTTGCTGCTTTACTACCTCGACATTACGAGGAAATCTCTCTTTAGGAAATGCAAAATAATCGATGAGCGAATATTTTTATAGAGGGAGCAATAAAACTCCTCTGTCCCAAACCAGCCTTGTTAGATAACGAGGTAAGTGCACACTGGAGAAGGATAGCCTTGGTAAAAATGAATCATTTAATGCAAACAGGATCTTGATTCACTCATCGTAACCTTTTCTTCAACCTTATATTTTAATGTAGAATTTTCAGGATTAAGAATGAGAATGAAAATTAACTCCCATACATGCATGGCATCTATCTTTGCATCGTTGTTTCAATTAAAAAATTGTCTAGATAAATATTGCAGAAATATATGCATAGTGTCCGAAGTGTTATAATACCCCGTCTGTAACACTCAAAAGTCAACAGATGGAGAGGGGAAAACGCTCATTAACTAAAAGGAAGGAAAATTAGGGCTCAGTATCCAAGTGCTGGAACACTGAGTCCTCCTCGAATCGGAAGGAAAGAATTAGTATTGGTAGTCTGCTCAAGAGCTGCTGAAATATCTCTTTTTCGATCTAATAGAACATTATGAACAAAACAAATATTTTCAATGAGCTATTCATAAATCTTTCTCGCTCCTCAATTAGAGCGTTTTTCCGTTACCTTTCTTTGCATATCCATTGCATTCGCTTTGTGCGAGATCATTATGGATGTCAGCAAGTACTGCGCCGATGACCCACAGTATACACGACCTTCCTCTAATGTTGCACTTCCCGAAATAACGGGACTAAACGAAAGCATTCCCTCTCTTCTCAGGTACACTTCTGCCGATGGTAGCTCCCGCCAGGAGTCAGGGGCCCTCAGGAATCCCGGGACGGTCGCCGAATCGAACGCCGTGACTGGTTCGTACACATACATCGCAGATGACGGATCCCAAGTGACCGTCAACTACATCGCCGACGAGAACGGCTTCCAGCCCGAGGGCAGCTCCATCAACCCCGCCATCTCCCGCTCCGTCGCAGCACAGGTAAGACACGCCACGACCCCCTCCCCCTCATGGAGACTTCAACGGGCGAAAGCGAATGAGCACCGCAAACTATCCCACCCTGGGTCGGGGTGTGGTATTGCACGCTAGTGAGTCATCTGACCCAGGTTATACTACTATAAGCGAAATTTCATTTATATCCACCAATAGAAAACCTCAATTACTACATTTCAAAGGATTCATTTTAAGGTACCAAGTTTCTAAACGCTGGATAGCTTTATGGAATTATAAGAAAACTTATATCGTAGTAAAATGTTGGACCATTTGTACATATTTAAAGAAAATTTTATTTACCAATGATATCTATGCACTACTTTAGAGGATCACACACTGTTACTTTAACGTATCCATTTTAATTACGCTCTGTTTGCCAATTGCCTTCGCATTCAGCTAGGACGCTCTCATTATTTTAGGATATTCTTCCACATTATTAAAATCACTCGACTGATATCAAGTAAATTCTTTGTTACTACCTAGGATACAATATTGCAAGTATTATGTCATAAATATGACCTAATTATCCCATTGCTGTTAAAACTTTCATCGTTTCAAATTTTGAATTCCACATCCGCTATCAAACATACACGTAAACACATCATGATACCAATTTCACAATTGACTGATCTATTTATAAGTGAATTTTTCCTAAAAAATTTATTTCATTAATCAAATTTTAATATTTAAGAGAAAGATGATCATGAAAAGTTTTATGAAGCACATAAATATGGATATACTTATTTAAATCGCCATAACTTCATTGTATTTTCTGAAAATACTACATATCGGCATTAAACGCAACCAGACCCCATTTCATATACTATAATTCGAAAACAATACCTTTTTACATTATGACTTCCTCATGATTATTTGGCAATGTGCACGTGCACCTTTTCTTTAAAAATCTTAATGTACTCAGCTCGGGAACATATTTTGCATGTTTTTATGCACATTTTTTCCACATGTAATCGTATATAAATCCATATTTACTTCGGAATTGGTAATTACACCTTATGCCATTTCAGAGTAGGACGTTTGCAAAATAAGCCGCCGTTTAATCTAGTCGATTTTTCCCCCCAGGTCCAGGAGGCCGCAGCAGTCAGAGCCGGAGTCGTTCCAGGGCCCCTCCCAGGACCCATCCGGGCCGGACTTCCCGCTCCCACTGGCGCCCCCGGCGTGCCTCCACGCCCATTCCCCGTCAACCCCGCCGTCAACTCCGGCATCTACAACCCCAACCTCTACAACCCCAACATCTACAACCCCAACCTCTACCACCCCGGTGGCTACCCCGGCTACCGCGGATACCCCGGCTACAGAGGATTCAACCCCTACTACAACCCTGCCTTCCCCAACAGAATCTTCCCCTCCCCCGCACCCGCCGCCGAAGCCGCCGAGGCCCCCAAGGCCTAAAGGTTGGGGCTCTCACCCCTTGACCCCGTTCCCGGAAACCGTGCTGTCACTGTCCTCCGCCCCCCACGAGACTCGAGCCCCACGGCGCCACGCACGCCTCGACAAGAGCAAACACCTCCGAGGGCATCGGGAGACAATGGAGTCACAAAGATTCTTCCCCTGCAAGAGAAGCGTCCGTCGTAACCCGTGCATATGACACTGCGAGGGAACGTCAAAGCGTCGAGGCGTCAAACTCTTCTTGGTGTTCATTGGTCGCCATCATGGGAGTCCTCAAGTGATCACAGCGTGTCACAATTCCCAGCCCTGCCCTTCGCCCGGACACCGACGAAGGGAGTGATCCTCTCCCCACCCCCACCTCTACCCACCCGTCCCCCCTCCTATCCCTCCCATTCTTCTCCTCGCTCTTGGCTCCGAACGAGCGGCGGCGACATTAATTTAAAAATTACTGCTTTCTCCTATTTGCATCTTTTCTAATCCCCTCTTCCCTTACTATCAAGTGACAGCGGAAATGAACATGTATAAAAACGCAAATGTATGGCTTTGGAAAAATAAATTGATGGTAATATATGAATAATTAATTACACGGAGTTTTAATTTACATAGCACTCCATCGTGTCCTTGAAACGTTTCCTACCTTCTGACTACCTTATCTTAAATTGCCGGGAAACAATTGACGGAAGTATTACGAGACTCTTATTTTCAAAGGTAACGTCCTCATGCGGAAAGGGAATGGATATCTAACCAGACGCATGCGCATCTGAAAATCTTAAATAATTTCTTGGAACTTATGAATGGCGCTACGCATTCCACCTATTCAGAAGCAAGATTCCACGCGTGGAGCGTTGAAACTGTATTTCAAACTGTGATCGTCGAATGAATTGCATTGTCTTCTTGTATTGTCTGATAAAAGAGTGCATGCTCGTCAAATGAATATTCCTAAGAACTTTGCATATTTTATGCATAAACTCTAATAATTAAATAGTAGAATTTAAAATAAGTGTAAAAATAACCCGAGGGCATAGCAATTGACCGGGAGGCGAATCTTCACGTTTTGCGCAAATAATTTCAATAATATTGAATAATTGAAAAACCTCCAATAGCCGTAAACAGCTTACCTTTCGAAACAGGGTACAATTGAGATTGGTTGGCAAACGTCACAAGTCAAAGGATGTGGTAAATTAAAAGGGAATGAAAGGTGAACACGCGTATTTCGGCCACAAAGTAGCCCTCTTCAGCGTACTGAAGGTAAATCGCCACGACAACACGTGTTGAAGTTTACCTTCAGTACGTTGAAGAGGGCTACTTTGTGGCCGAAATACGCGTATTCGTGTCCACCTTTCATTCCCTTTTTATTTACCCCATCCTTTGACTTGTGGTGTTTGCCAACTAATTCCAATTGTACCCTGTTACGAAAGGTAAACCGTTTACGGCTATTGGAGTTTTTTTCAATTATTCAATACTATTACCGGTAAGAGCTCAATTCATTCATTAATCTCAATAATGTAAAGCCGTGAGAGAGCCGCTCAACTGCTCGGGGAGAAAAATGAGCCCAAGAAGCAATTCTAGCATTAAAATATGGAGGAAAAACCCTAAGAACATCGACGGGCTTCAAAAATTCGTCAAGTGTCAGTTGAAATAAAATTGAAAGTGTTTTTTAGAATTAATGCATAAGAAATTTAATCGAGTGAGCACCAACTGGGAATGTGTTTCAATCAAAAATAATACGAACATTACATAAATAAAATAAGAAAACGTTATGATTGTTGCCATTTAATGGAATTGTCACCGTTTTTAATGATCCACCTTTAATAGAACCATCATATAAATAAATTTCAGCCATTAACTCATTATGGTCAACACAGATAATTTTTTAAGAAGTAGAAGAATTTGCACTTTCTGGTGAATCCCGTGGAGAAAAGGTCTCTCTCTGACTCGCTCAATTCGGTTATGTATGGTCTAGGTGAAAAAAAAGTGTCGCACCGCGCGAAACGCATTACAGCCGACCATTGGGCTCTCCCAGAGTCGCCCTGATCCGCAACTCCCTCCCTCCCTCTCTCTCAAATCCAAGACGTTGGGCAACGCAGGTGAGCCGTCAGCGTCAGTGGAAGAGAGGAGGGAAGACCATGGGAATCGCCCTTTTGCTCAGAAAAAACGGCCATCCCTCGGCAAAACTTCATGATAATTTCCAGCGGTTGACCTTTTGCGAGGGCGAGTATTCAGGCCAGCTCCACGGGCGGAGATGCTACCGGTGTGCCCTCACAACCGCTGGCTGCTGCCTCTAACATTAAGCGCGCGTGTGACTAGCATATATAAATTGAGTGCAACTTACTCTCCATCACCTTCTTCCGTCAAATGTAATGCAGTACCTGGCATAAAGTAATTTCAATGTTTCCTATTTTAATTTTTAAACCATCATGAAACATGTCCTCTCCTAGTGAAAGCAGTGGATGGTCGAAATCTGTCTGATTTTCCAAATGATTGATTACTCATGCCTCGTTTCCCGATGACAAATGTCCTTGTGTCAAATTTAGTCCCTTCAGAATTTGATGACTCGAAGGGTGGCAAAATGATATCGTGATAGAAGGGAATAACAAATCACTCAGCATAAAAATGATTGAGCCAAATGTCAGGAGGAAATGCATAATAGCGGAGTGCTAAGAGATTTATATGAGTACATTCCAGCTTGCTTACTCGTAACTAGTGTCTTTAAAAGTATTTTGAGTCAAAGATAAAATTCGTTTCGTGCCCATTTATCGGAAGTCAGACCACGTTACTCGGATAAGGTAATTTGATGATGTTAATGGTAGGTATTTCTATTTATTTTTTTTAAGCGAGATTTCAACATTAAATTTTCTTGACTTTCTTTATAATTTTCAATGACCCCGCGATCCCACAAAAAGTTGTGTGGCAGGGGAGTGGAGAGGTCAAGGGGGAGGCGTCATAAGTAGACAACTTTCTCCTTTTCGCCTCTGACTATGTGTTTTTTAGTAAGTACATTTTTTATTTGATATCTTGAAAAGCATGGTATACCTCGCATCGGGAGTTAACATTGTGGTCCTCTCATGCTCAATGCATACACATTGCAAATTCAATTCGCTTTCTCAGCATCGATGTACATCCTTACACGACCTTGCATCGCGCAGCAATGGATCTCTTTTCTAGGTATGCAAAAGATAAAACTCTCTGTTAACAACTCTACCACTCCACATATGGAAATGATAACACATTCGTAGGATTCCTAGGTTTCAAATTATTTACAAAATTTCTGATAATTTTCGGGTCATTTGCAGAAAATTACTTGGCTGTAGACTATTGAGGCCCATGCCAGGCATTGCGCCACAAAGACATCAACATGGAGTGGCGTTTTTTGAAACACTGCATTGGGTTTTTCAGAAAATATTAAAGTTTTGAATATATGTTTGAGTAATGACACATCTTCCTGTACAATAAACACCATCTTCATTAGAAGCCAAGCAACCCATGGCCTTTTTTATGCATTTTATATGAATATGATAGCATTTGTTTGAAAATGACACATTAGACCATCAGTTTCCCCTATTATTACTTACTTTTCAGCGCCTTTCAACCCCGCATATTCATCCGTCAGTTTTCTGAATCGTTCCAATCATCTGCTTCTAAGCCTCGATCCCTCATTTTTAAGGCCATTTCAGCTTTCTTTGTGCTTCCCTGAGTCGTCCTTGCAGAGTTTTGAAAATGTTAAAAAATCGATACTGATTTTTAACGTGCAAAGAGTATTCGTCAAGAACAGGGAGTTTTATTAGAATGGCTCGCACCTGTACAGCCTGCTGCTTTTTAGATGTGATTCCGGACAACCCAGTACCTAGTAAGATTGGGCCATTTTAAGGGGTTTATGGAAATACTTTTCGTCTCGTAATCTTAACATGAACGAGTCACCACTGACTTTACTGACAAAAGCTGATGAGCACAATAGCCGAAAGTGGATGTTCACATATTCATCCGTGCGTACTATAACACATACATATATACAATCTACCATGCACAAAAACCTCCTCAATTGCTTATCATTGTTCGGCGCCGGATAATTGAACACTGGCGCTACCTTTACCGAGTCTGGACGCAATCCTTCGCTATTCAATAAGAACCTCAAATACGAGACCTGCGAGCAGCAGAACTCACACTTTTCGCGATTTATTGCCAACCCAGCGTCCAGCAATCGCAACAATACCATTTCCAGCCACTTAAGGTGCTCCTCGAATTATTCTGTGACGAAAATTATATCGTCCAGATAGCCGAACACCACGGGTTCAAATTCCGGCCCGAATAGAGCATCAATAAGCCGCTGAAAGGTCATGGGCGCATTGGTCAGTCCAAACGGCATTCGAGTGAACTACCAATTCTGGAATTGGAAACGCGGTATATTCCTTGGTAGATTCTTCCATGGCCACTTGATGATACGCCCATTTTAAATCTATTTTAGAAATATACTTCACCTTTCTGAGCCTCTTTAAAATCCATGCACGGTATTGGATACGCGTCCTTTTTCGTAACCTTATTCAAATTCCTATTGTCTATACAGAACCTATCACTACCATCGCTCTTCTTTACAATGACCGGCACAGAGCACCACGGCGAGGCAGATCGCCCGATCGCCCCATCGCGCAGCAATCTGTCCTACCTCTTCCTGCGCTACCTGTAACATCTTAGGTGATAACCACCGAGGTCGATGCTTCATCGGCTCTACGCCTTCTAAGTTAAGATAGTGCTTTGCTAAATTTGTTCACCCTAAGGCTCCCTTAGAATTCTAAATAACCCTACCCACTAAACTATTTACTTTTCCCTCCTGCTCTTTCGTTAATTCGCTAATACCCGCACATGATTCATTCCTCGATGGATTCCGCTCTCTCGCCTACCTCCGGCAAGATTTCTTCGGCCAGCGCGAATATTCTTACCCTCTGTTCGGACTTTAATTTTGCCAACCCTGCACACTCTACATGAGCCACTCCTTTTTCGTGCATGTTCGTTCCCGCAAAATGGTTCAATGGACCTCCATGAGCTCTAAATTCACCTTGTGACAACGTATCGATCTTCCACAATCCTTTAAAATCGGTGCCTAAAATTATCTCATTATCTAAATACTCTACCGCTTTCCACTGCATTCTCTCTAGCCTTCCATCGATCTCAACGGACACATCATCAAGCAGACCCAACATCTTTGACATCGCTCTCGACAGTAGTGTCTTGACGCATAATAATTTGCCTCTCAACCGTGTTTGAAGCTTCATCGCTATGTCCGGACCCACTAACGTTATTTGCGAGCCCGCTCGAATAAAGCTTTATACTTCGTTCCTCCGAAGTAAATCCCAATAAATTAGCTGTACTCGCTTGTTACCGCTCCTAACTCGTGCACGTCATCACCGTTACGCCTAGTTACCGTAGCTAAGTTTTGCTCATTCTCTCACCCCCCAAGCTTTGGCATGCCGTTGAAACAGGCAAGTCGAAGCTTATATTTGCACTCTCTGCCACCGAATACTTTTTAATAGTGCCACCTGAACTCTGCCTCGATATCAAAGCCCCTTGCTTCTGTTCATCGTTTGCAGGCTCGACGGCTAATAATTTAGATAACATTTTGTCAATACATATTCCGGTACGCGATATCCTCTTCCGCGTCGAGACTGGCTTCTGCCGTTGACGTTTTGTTATTCCGCTCGATCCTCACCCCGGTAGTCTCGCAGAGCAAGGGCCTCTTACTCGGCTCACCACTACCCGATTTCCCCCTCTGAGCTTCGAGGAGCAAGCACTCCTTGCTCGACTGATACTTCGCTACTTTTTCGAACTCGTGCCCTCCGCAGAGCAGGGATTGCTTGCTCTGTCCATTTACCTCAACCCGATAACTCTCTTCTTCATCTCTTTCACCGCGAATGTAGTGGAGCAGAGACTCCTTGCTCGGCTCCATCGCGACGTCATTAACTACTCGTACGTTCTCTCCCTCCTTAGCCACAGAATCAAGGAGTACAGCCGACCACCTCGGCGATTTGTGTAACTTTCTAACCTCTAAATTCCTTTTAACTCCCTCACCAAACTTCTCTGGACTAGGCAACTCGTTCCTCAATTTTCGTCTGTTCCTCTCTTCCATTGGTGCTAGGTACTCAAGTTCCCGGGACCGTGGAAGCAGTATTTCCTCCCGCGTTCTATCCTCTCTTACGTTCCCGGGCCCTAACCTTAATTTTCCCTCTGAATCGATTTCTGAAGAGGTGGCGACGGACCGGTTTGTCCCCCTCGTTGGCGTTTCCCCATGCCTCGCGAGGTTGTGCACAATCGGGACAGTTAGAAAACTGTGACATAAGTTCTGCCGCAGATTTGCCAAATCTGCGGCAGACGTTGCTGCGTTTCGGGCAGTCCACCGCACGATGTCCCTGTTGATTACAGCTAAAGGAGTTCCTTTTGGCGCAGTCCCTTGCTCGATGACGGGCGTTCGAAGCAAACACCTAAAAATGCCCCACTATCTCTTCCCGCTGCGGCCTCAATACCGTCTCGTGACGCTTGCTAACTGCTTACGACGCGACAACTTACGATCTAAGTAACTCATTACGTATTTCATCGCAGATAAGAACTGAGAGATTTTCCCGCATCTTGCCTGAGTCCTATGCATCAGGTCGTCGAGAATATCCACATCAGTCACCCGTTCAATGAACCTATTCCTAAAAGACTTCTCAAAATCCCTCCATGTTCTCAATTCGTCCCCGTAACCTCTACACCACCTACGAGATCCCCCTTTAAAACGAGCCGTATTTCGCGCAGGATTTCCTTATCTAACATTGCCATGCTCGTACGGCAATCGTTAATTAATTCCAGGAATTCAACCGCGCTGTCCTGACTCCCGCCAGAAAACTGAGGCTCTCTAAGGTTTTCAAACACCTTGTCTGATGTTCCACGGAGTCGAGACGCCGTACTGAAGGCTCATGAGTGGCCGATATCCACGTAATCCATGCCTACGTCCTCTATCACGTTCAGCCTCACTACTCTGAAGGCTATCTGAGCTCGAGTGACGACAGCGCTCCCGTCGCGAGCGCTTATATTGAACCGTATGTTGACTGCTGCGGCTTACCTGTGTAATCGCTGCTATCACGGAGGCGACTTC
Organism: Hetaerina titia; assembly: GCA_037158775.1. Lineage (NCBI taxonomy): Eukaryota > Metazoa > Arthropoda > Insecta > Odonata > Calopterygidae > Hetaerina > Hetaerina titia. The sequence goes on along the minus strand of CM073774.1, from coordinate 99,450,263 downwards.
CCAGTACGCCTCCGTGAGTGCTACCGCATCGTTGGCCTTTCCGTGATCCGATACAACTCTCCGCAATACTCCCGATCTTACCCCAGTTTATGCGCCCGCGTTCCTTTGGCTTTTCGAGCCTTCGCGCAGCGCGCCTTTCTATACTCTCTCTACTCGCGTGACTATCACTCGAGCTTTACCGTTCCCGTCGCTGGCGTGTTTACGCCGGCCGAAGGTCCTGCTCCCGTTGCGTTCGGGCAGCACTCGGTGCCCTCATTTGCTCTGCCCTTACCCCGAGAGATTGCGTTCCTCCGGCCCATCGCACAGCCACGATCGTCTCGTCTTTGACCGCAGACGACCTCTCATCCCTATTCAATGATAAGTCTCGCAGTCCCAAGTCGTCAATTAATCGGGCTTCCAGTTCCGCACGCCTGCCCGGGTCCGCTTTGACTCTTCCGAGCGCTTCCTGCGGGTGAGACGACTCCGAACTGCGAGTGACCACATTCACGTCATCGAATGCCAATACCCTGTTCCCCCCACCTTCCGGCTTTGTGCCCATTTCCCTCCCCTCTGAGGTACTAACTAAGCCCTCCCAGGTCCCGAAGGTTAAATCTACACCCCGTTCGTCGAACTCAGGATACCACGGGACTTCGAGATTTGGTGGAAAGCCGCAAAGCCGTGAGTGCAACAATCGCTCACGAAGGGCAATCCCCCCTTAGCGTTCCCTTAGCGTTCAATTTTTCCTCCAAAATTGTTTCCACCCGACCATCCGGCTTAATTCCCTTTATCTCTTCAAACAGCTGCTTCGCACCAGGATCGCGCAAAATGCTGCGCATTTGCCGAGTGTAGGCGGCTGTGATCTCCTTTATTCGCACTTCCACTATCTTGTGGTCCCTACTTCGTCAAAATAAATAATCGCACGTCACAGCCTACGATCTGCACTCGCTTCGCTCTCGTACTAACTCGCTTACTTTCCCGTAAGTCCCAAAAAGCACGATCAAAAAAGAGAAAAGCTCTTCGCGCGTCCATTTAAACACTTCCCATCGACTTCGTATCGTTCACTCAGGTACCATAACCGAACCAATTATACCGCCGCAAATACAGGGGAGGTGTGACAACACCAACTAGAGAAAATTTCAGGTGGGCCCGCCCGATGCAAAACGACACTTACCTGTCGCAGCTCGACAGATAGCTGACCCAATCCATTTCCATGCTCTTCTGCTTTGGTTTGCCCTCGTGGTGTTACCTCCACACGCTCGCGGCGTGGTGCTGCTACCACGTGCTCGCTGCGGCCGACGCACCGCGCTCTCGTCTTCAGTGCACACACGCGAGGAAACAAAACAGGTTTCCTCCTCAAGAACAACCTTTTCCAATGAACTGCAAGGAGACTACCACCACACGAGGTCCCTCTGCGTACCTCTTTCGTCGTCGAGGCTAACGGCTCGACTCTCTCCAGCGAGTGGAACAGCCCGAGTACAAGTGGTCAACTGGCAATGAATGTCCGCGCTAGTGCCTAGCACGCTTCGGGCCCAGGCAGCGCTGCTCTCGCTGCTGACGTGTCCGCTCTCGCGGCAGACACTAACCCCCGCTATCCGAATCTCGGTAGTCTCGCAGCGCTAGGGGGCGCAATCCGGGCGCGACTCGAGAGTCGACACTCTACCCCCGCGGTTCGTGACATTTGCCATGTCACACACTCCTTCCCCACCTTCTGTTCATTGCTCCCAACAGTCCTCTCTTCTTCGTCACTATGCTCAGAACTTCCTCGTTTGTTTCCCCCCTGCCAATTTCACCTGTCCCATCTTTCTCCACACCCTTACTTCGACGAGCCTTTCTTAGCCTTTTCACTCAAAGATCCTTTCATCAATTCTCTCCCCTTGGTGAAAGGTTTTTGCTAAACGCAATTATGCTCCTAATGTCTGTTGTACTTTGACCATGTTGGTCCAAAACACTTCCGGGGTAAGTAAACTGTCATCTACATCTACATCTACATAATACCCCGCAAGCCGCCGCAAGGGCGTGTGGCGGGGGGTGTTAGGTCACCACCCAAAAAAGGAAAAAAGAAATACCGAATTCAAAACCAACACACACATGCAAACCCCAATCCACAGCCGTGCACACATTCATCGTAACATCCCATCATTCGACGCGCATGCAAACACACATCTACCTCCCTTCACTCCACAAGCATGCAAGTACAAACGCTTAACTACAACAAATAATTTTACCCCAGGATGCAGCAAGAAATTTATCACGAACGTGCAAGCTAGTTTATAGCAAGTAGCCAGGCGAAACACCACCACCACAAGAACGTTCCACACAAAACTCTCTCCCACCCAAGGTGAGGAAAACTGTCCCTTCTATATACGAGTTTATGAACTCCAAATTGAATATTTAAATTAGCATTTCATTTTCTCGAAAACCCCTTTACCTTGTTTACATTTATTCTCATCCAATTTCTGTCGCATGGATTTTCCAATGCGCTCAGCAACATTTTCAAACCATTGGTTGATAATCAACTATAGGTTGATTATCCATCAGCCTATTTGATTTTATAAATCCCCATCCAATTTCATTCCTGCTTCCTGCTCCTCTCATGATTTTTTAACCATTTCTTCCACAAATACGTTGAACAGTGCAGATGATATTAGACAACCCTCGTCACTTCTCTTCCTAACAATGCCCGTTCGGTCTGTCCATCTCCCTCTCGCCTCTGAGCTTTAGGAGACACATACAGGCTGCGGATTAGTCTCCAATGAAGTTAACAGTTTCATATTCATTCAGTTAATGAGGGTCAACCATTGAAAGCAAACACCCCCCCCCCCTTTGTACCGTCTGAGGTAGAAACCTTCCAATACATACCCTCACCTTCCCTTCACCCACTAATGATTGCCGCACCTACACTAACCCCTATCTCTCTCTTACTTCCCCTACCTTACTCCCCTCTTGGCGCCTGACTATATAAGTTGAAAAATTCCATTACATTGTACCTAATGATGATGCGCAGCATCGAAACCATGGTCGTAGTATGTTAAAATTGTGTGGAGGTGTAAAGTTTCTCTTATTTTTTACCCTCATCCAATTAAGTTCTTTTCTCTAAAATACACTCTTTAATTCTGCCCAATCCACAGCACCGAATGCCTTCGCGGAAGCTACGAGCGCATAATAAATTTTATTTTTTTCTATGTTCCTCACTATTATTGATCTCATTACTGGTATGGCCTCACGTGCGCCATTCCTTAACCCAAACTGATCATCTCCTAAGATATCCTTCGTCTTGCCCTCCACCCTCTTGTTGATTATCCTGAGAACCACTTTAGCTGCCTATAATATCAAAACTACTGTTTCATTGTGGCCCCCTTTGGCTGACTTTCCCTTGTTTGGAGATGATTACTAACACTGCTCTGATGAAATCTTTCTGCGAAATTCCTTCCTCATAAATGTTACTCCATAGTTAGTCCATAAAAACACTTTCTTCCGCGTTTTCCTAAACCCCCAAAATATTTCGCGGGAATGTTGTCAGCCCCCACGGCGTTATTTGATTTCAATTTCAATTATTCCTTATATATCGCACCATGAAATATACCTTAACCTAAGGTATAATTAGCATCGCTGAATTATTTGTCTGTCCCAACATGTTGGAATAATTTCTTTACCATAGAGTTCCCGTACTTATACTTGCATCCCTCTTAAGTATTTCAAGGTTCAATTCATTATTTTCCCATCTTATCTTTGATTGTTTAGATGAACTTTTTCCCTTCTTACTTGCTAATCCGTATTCGCCTTCCTGTAGAGCGTACCCATTTCACCATTCCTTGCAAACTTTCCATATTTTCGCATTGCATCCTCGCTTACTTACTCTTTTTTATCTATCTGTGCCTGTTTATTATTTAGTTCCTTTTTCTGTGCGTATCTATGCATCGAGTAATCTCCATGGCATTTCACGTAGCACCCAACACACAGCTCCGCGTGGCACTTTAGGCAGGCGTCCCATAGGTTCGCCATCTACATCGTGACCCCTACCCTATGTCATCAAATACTTGTAATTACCAGTAGATCTTTTTAAAGAAGATTACTAACAGTTATTTGTCAAAGGCTATTTTTCGTATGACATAAAACCACAAAACCGTAAATATCTACCCGAAGTTTCAAAAAGAAGTTCATTCTGAGTAAAATATTATAGGATTTGCAAATAGGATTTGCCTAAAGATTAGCAAGTCTTCTATCTTTGTTATTTTTATTCCAATTTCAAGGAATGACCGCGAAATGGGAAGTACATGTGTATGAAATATTATGTATATTATAAATATTTTCCCCCTATTGACATCCGATTTAAAATATCACGGATCTTATCTGACAAACGTACATGCCAAAAACTTGCCAATCGCTTTAGTGAGAAAATTGTGCATTTTATAGCGATATACTTTCTATAATTACAAGGTTTATTATTGTAACATTTGTAGCTGATAAAAGAATTGCAAAGAAACCATTTAAATCCCAATGCCTTTTTAATATGTATTTGAGAAGATAAACAGCCCCGACAATTTAAATAGATTTACAGCATACTTTTCAGCAGGAGTTATTGCAAGGAATAAAATTGGTATAATAATATTTGAGCAAATACACTAGATTCTGTTGTTACCATTGATAAAATATCCATTATTTCTCTAGCTCAGGTATTCATGGTGGAGACAGAAAAGAATCCTTTGGCGAGGCTGTGAACGAAGATTATAACTGATGTCCATATTGTTGTCCGTTGCTACGTACACATACATGGTTTGCCCTGAAAGTAATGTCAGTAAGTTTATAAAAAATCATTTATTGAATTTTTCGTTACAAATGTTTAAAAATCTTCAAAATGGGGTCCTTTTGCGTCGATCCATCGGCCCAGCAGGGACTCCCTGCTCTCTAATGCGTTGTGGTAGACCTGAAAAATGCCCTTTAATGCCACGGTGCAAGCTGCTTTGATCCTTTATATTGTCCCGAAATGCTTGGCTTTCAGGGGTGTTTTGAGACGAGGAAACAAAAAAAGTCGGGGGAAGCCACGTTCGGGCTGTACGGGGCTGGGGATGGAGTTGGCACTCCTGCTTTGACCAGGTAGTCGGTGATGATGAAGGCGCTGTGGGCCTGCGCATTGTCGTAGTGCAACTTCCAGTTCCTGCGATGGCCGGTCGGATCCGTTGAACCCTGCGTTTCAGTCTTTTGAGGACTTTCACATAACATTTGGCGTTCACAGTGGTTCCAGGTTTTACAAGAAGCGTTAGAACCAGTCCGTGGATGTCAAAAAACACGATGAGTATGATTTTGACCTTTGATTTGCTCATCCTGGCTTTCTTCGAGCGAAGGAACGCTGACGTGTGTCACCCCGATGATTTTCTTTTGGCCTCCGGTTCATATTCAAATACCCATGTCTTATCACCTGTAATGACGAGGTCCTCGTCGTCAACCTCTTCCCGGCCTTCCAAAAAGCCTTGTGCCACCGAAACACTTGGTGATCTGACAGGTCATCTTCTTTTTAAGCAGTCTTGATCATATCAACAGTTTCAGCGGCGGTTAAGTTTCTCCCTTAAATTGATCGCAGATCTTTGTTCTAACAAGCGTCGCATTTTCACCTGCACAAGATCAAAAAACAACTCTCACAGACAGGCCCGTCCCCGCTCTTCGGATGCTCAGAGCACACCGAACGACGGAACGCTGCTTTGCAGGTTTCCCCCACTAACAGTTTCAACCGGTCCAATCGCGGTTCGACTTACAGTCGCGTCACAATAAAATCACTGACATTATTTTCAGGAAATACCAATATAATTCGACTTGAAATCTTAACATAAGTTGCAGAATTAATATAACTCTTCTTGTACCTAACCTCATCATCCGGGGAACATATAGTCATCGAAATGTCGACAGCGGACCCCCTGATCACCCGGTGGGAAACCCCCGAAGATTCCACCGCAATCGTGCACCGGAAAAACACGAAACATCTCCACAGTTATGAGGTGTGTGAGACTAACATGCAAAAGGTAAGTGTGGTAATTTAGAAGTAGAATTATGATTGGACGATAGAATTGATAGATTGTTCAGATCACACATTCATTGCAGATTCACTAGTTTATAATTTTTAAATCTTAGGTACACCTGTAAATATATCGATTGCAAAATTTAAAGGCAAAATTTCAGCAAGACATTTTAGTCGACAGTCGTGTGGATAGCGTATATTATTATTATTATTAGGCAATCTACCGGTTAAGGTAGATTTTTGGATGGACACAACTATCAAATAAATATTTTGTAACTCCAAACAAAACCCAATCCAGCAACCTACTCTAAATCAGGTCCCTCTTCATCTCTGTGTACTTCTTTCCTCCCTTCATCCCGTCCATCATCCCTATCCTGTTCCTACCCTTTCCTCGCTTGCCCAACATTCTCCCCTCTATTACCTTCTTCAACATTCCATTACCGCTCAATACGCCTTTCATCCATTTTTCCTGCCTCCATAGGATTTCTCTCAACAAACCCCTCTCCTCACCCACCATCTCCAGTACTTCCTCATTTGTTTTCCTTTCGGCCCATTTCACCTTCTCCATTCTTCTCCACACCCACATTTCAAAAGCCTCCAATCTACGTCTATCCTCCTGCTTCAGTGACCACGTTTCCGCACCATACAGAGCTACGCTCCATATCAGAATTTTTACGAGTCTTGTCTTAACATCTCTACTCAACGTCCCCGTCATCAACTCCCTCCTCCTTGAGAAAGCCTCCTTGCCTAGCGCAATTCTTCTCCTTACGTCCCTACCACTTTGACCGTTTTGGTCCAAAACACTTCCGAGATACGTAAACTGCTCTACCTGCTCTATTTTTCCCCGCCTATTTTAATATTTAGCTTAGCCTTTTTCTTTCTGGAAAATCTCATAACCTCTGTTTTATTAATATTGATTCTCATCCCATATTTATCGCACTGAACCTCCAATTCACTCAGCAATGCTAGCAACCCCTTGGCTGACTGAGCAACTAATGCTTGGTCATCAGCAAACCTAACCGATTTTACGAATTCCCTTCCGACTTTCATTCCTACCTCCAGTTTTTCCCATGGCTCTTTAATCAATTCCTCCACATATACGTTGAACAGTACCGGTGACAATGGGCAACCCTGCCTTACACCTCTTCCTAACACTGGCCATTCTGACTCTCCGTTCCCCACTCGCACCGGAGCAGTCTGAGACATGTACAGGTTGCAGATCAGTCTCCTGTCCTTCCAATCCATTCCTATTTTCTGCAATACACGCATTAATTTTTCCCAATTCACTCTATCAAACGCTTTTTCGAAATCTACAAAACAGGCAAAAACGTCCTGATTGTATTCTATATTCCTCTCGATTAGTGATCTCATTACTGAAATGGCATCACGCGTACCTCTTCCTTTCCTAAACCCAAACTGATCCTCCCCTAAGTAATCATTTGCCTTACTCTCTATCCTTTTGTTGATGATCCTGAGAATAACTTTAGCTGCGGGGGATATCAAACTTATTGTTCTGTAATCCTCAAATGACGTAGCCTTTGCCTTTTTTGGAATGGGAACTAACACCGATCTCACAAAATCTTCCGACCAGATTCCTTCCTCATAGATACTACGAATCAGTCCATATATGGCCTTCTTCCCACCTTTTCCTAACCATTTCAACATTTCTACAGGAATGTTGTCCACCCCCACGGCCTTATTTGCTTTCATCTCCTTTGATGCCCTTTCTATTTCATCGTCGAGTATGCCTGGACCTAAGCTATCTTCTTCTACGTCATGTTCCTTTTCTATGTCTAACCTTGTCGGCCTAAGTTGTTTACCATACAGTGTTCTTTACATATTCCTTCCATCTCTCTTGGATTTTTCCTGGTTCAACTATTATCTTACCCCACTTATCTTTCACTGTTAGCACAGATCTTGCCTTCTTACTTCCCGATAATAACTTAACCTTGCTGTATAGAGCACCAATTTCACCCTTCTTCTGTAATTTTTCCATATCCTCGCATTGCGTTTTCCACCATTCTTCTTTGGCTTTATTTGTGGCCCTTCTCAATTTATTGTTTAACTCTTTGTACTTCATTTTGCCTAACTCTGTGTTTACATTTTTCCATCTTCTCCTCTCTTCAATCTTTGCAATCATTTCATCCGTTACCCATGGTTTCCTTATCCTTTTCCCGTTAACGGTTCCTATAGTGTCTTTAGCGGCTTCCAATATCCCTTTCTTGATACATTCCCATTTTTTTCGATAGTACTCAGTTCTTTACCGTCATCGATTATTTTCTCTACAGCCTGCTGATACTCCTTCCTCGTTAATCCATTTAATGCTTCTAAATTCCATTTCCTAACCCGCCGCCCTTGCCTTATCTTCTTGAAACGAACGTTACATTTCATAACAACTAAATTGTGGTCAGAGTTCGCATCCGCTCCTGGGAAACTGTGCGAATTTATCACACTGTTCCTAAACCTGTTCCTAACCATAATATAATCTAACTGATACCTTTCTGAGTCACCTGGCATTTTCCATGTATACCTACGCCTTTTGTTGTGTCTAAACCATGTGTTGGTGATGACTGACCCCTGTCTCCTGCAGAATTCAATTGCTTTCTCCCCGCGTTCATTCCTCGTGCCTAACCCATAGTCCCCCACCTCACCCCCATCTCTTCCTTCGCCTACCGTCGCATTCCAATCCCCCATCACTATCAAATGTTTCCCTGCAGGAACACTCGCGATGATATCCTCTAACACATCGTACATCCTCCCATGGACTACACCCTTGTCGTGGTGGAAGGGCTTGTGTGTTCCGATGACCCCTAGAGCTGTGCTGGCGGGAGTAATAATAATTACTCCTGGAAGGGTCACCCATGCCAGATAGGTCGAAGGTTAGGAGCCAGAGGAAAGGTAGTCCACGCAGCGTCTGTTCCTCAGTGAGGCGGCTGCAATGGCGTCTGACCCCAGTGGGGCGGTCATTAAGTGATGGTGTCACGTTAAAAACACTATTGAGGAAGGCAACGGGAAACCACCTCAATTATCATTCCCAAGGAAATATGATGGGTAGCGTATATTAATGATTAACTCGGGACGCTTGAGTACAGAGATGGTCGATGATTTAAAGTGCAACTGTCTTTCTACTGATAAGTAATAGGACAAGTGGAAGTGAGTAAGTAATAGGACAAGTGGAAGCAAGGTGAAAACCCGGACATGCAGAATTCTTCAAGCCACCGCCGCGAAAATCTACGCAGCCATATAAGTAGTCATGTAAGTCAGTTGTGGGTGGTTTATTGACTATATTCAATGTGGAATAGTGGGTTAGGTTCGTAGGAGGCGGCGGTTGATAAAAATTGAACTTTGGTGCAAGTATTTCTGTGCCCGTGAAGAGGATTTTGCCACCAAATTTGGGACGTATCAGAAAGGCAAATTTTGAGTTGTTATTAAATATAAACAATGGCTTTGATGACCATGTGATCAGTAATAAGAATGAATTATGCAATATTGTAAACAAGGATAAAGGAGTGTGTCACATCGTCATGAGAGGGTGGGGAATGACGCATCCACTGGAAAAAGTGCGTTCGTACACCAATCGAGAGATCAAACTTGCAACATTGAACGGAAATAGGTATTTTCAAATATTTTTTAATTCAATTCACTTCGGTGGTGCACATGGATTGAAGTTCAAGATTTAAATTGCTGGGTTCCTTAAAACAATATGAGGCTGTGGTAAGGAACGAGTTTAATCGAAGCATTGTTCGGTTTAAGTGTGACAATAACGATGAGTACCTTAACTCTGAAATCATTGATTTTTTGAAAAAAAAGGCATTAACTGGGAAATGATCCTCCATGAACTCGAGTCAAACGCTGTTGCCTAGAAAATTAATGAAGCCATTTAGGATAAGATTAGGTGGGCGCTAATAGGGTTAAATCTCAAGAAACCCGTTCGGTATGAGGCAACCATGATAGTTGTGTATAATATAAACAGGATTCCAGCAAGGACTGTGCCTGAGAGCTGCTAATCCTAACATGAGTAAATTAAGTGGCTAAAACACTCGGCCGGACACCCAGGGATACGGGTTCGAATCCCGGTAAAGGCGAATGATTTTTACACTCTAACATTGCTGCATTTAAGTATAAGGATTGTTGGACAACAGAAGGAATAAGAGTATTTATTTATGGAACCGTGCGAAGGGTTATAGAATGGGCCGTCTGGAAGGAAATAAAAAAATCAGGATATGTGTCTTCATCCTGCGTTAGATCATTACACGTAATGAAACAAAAACCAAGTTTAACGAAGGAAATAAATATACTTATTTTTAAATCTCGTTGCAATCAGGCGATTGTCTTGGTGGCAACGATCAAGTCTGGTCAACGGTCACTCTTACAATGCAGAAGAAGTCATTAGATAAAAACATAAGAAGAACAGATATAAGACAAAATGCTCTTATATACAATGACACTCTTTGATTACCAATCAATCCTTTGCCATCACACTAGGGCTAGGGTTCACACCATACCTACAACGCTCCGTCCATCGCCACCACACTCCGTCCATAATCACGTACTCTGAAATTTCATATACCGTTCAAAATCACGCACTGTTAATACATCATTCACTTTACCAGTACGGCTTCTCCCGCCGTCCATATTACACGCAAACAATATTTTAACAAGTATTATAGTATAATAATCACTGATCAATGAAGTTCATCAGCCAGTGGCTGATTTACACTTATTATTAAAACTCCTAAAATTGGATGGAAAGGGCTCAAACAAACCTCTAGTTCCAATCCACAATAGTTTTGTTTAAAAAAGAGTATTTTTTCTTATTCTTTTTTGTGCTTTTTATTTTAAAACTGTGGTCATTTTTTCCCTTAAAGTTTAGTTTTTCTATCTTTTCCATAAATATTCCCACACTTCGTCATTTTTACCAATTCTAAACATCGCGCCTAACCTACTCCATTTTCTTCTATTTTTCAAACTCTCCCATTTCAGTATATCGAAAATTTCCGTGACACTGTCTGTTTTTTTGTACCTTCCGAGTACATATCTTGCTACCTTTCTTTATCTTTTTAATATGTCCTACCTCGTATGGTATATGGTATATCCAATACTATGGACGAGTATTCCCGGATAGGGCTAACCAGTAACTTATATGCTTTTTCTTTTGTGGCTACACTACTTCCTTTTAAATTTCTCATTACCCAATGAAGTACTTTAAATGCCTTCCGTGACAAATCATCTACTTGGACTCCCCACCCAAGATCCCCAGTTAAGTGACATGCTGGTGGGGAGAGACTGGAGTGAAAGAATACAGGGGGGATATTAAGGTGAAGGATGGTCATTATAATCAGCAACAGAAGGAAAATAGATCGGTGGGAAGGGTGAGACAAAGAAGATGAATCTCAAATGAATAAGAGGCAGCCTGTTCAACTCAAAGACTTCGAAAATGATAATGGTCATGCGCTCACAGGTGAAAAAAAGGAGAGAGAGAGAGCAGAGGGGGCTCTGTTTATAAAAAAAACTTGCTACTTTCTTCTTCTTCATGAGTGCGTTCTCAGCTTGGGTTATTCCTCGCTTGATGTCGGTCGAACTTCTTCCATCTCATGTTATGCTGCTGATCAGGTAGGTGAAGGATTCCACTTGCTCTAGTTTCACCACTCGAATTGTGATATCTGCATTCAGCTTCTCTATTTCACACAAAAGGATTTTAGTTTTCTTCTTGTTGATGTTCATATTATATTTCCCCGGTACTTGATTCATAGCACTTAAAAGTTGCTTGCCGATCCTATCGCATTTCCGTCACTACTACGATGTCATTCTGTTCTTCCACAATCGATTTCCAAAATGTTTCTGAAGCGAATCTTTCTACGTAGTGCAGTTATCTCATTGTGCTGAGAATTGGTGATAGTCGAAGCCCATTGATTTGCTATTATTCTCCGGTTGATTCGGTATTAGATCTAAAAAACCATTTTGGAGATACTTAATTTCCATCATCTGCCCTAGCTCTATTTTCCAGTCCCTATTAATCTGCAAGCCTATCACGCTAAAGTTGGCAGCTGATCGGGAAGGCGGTCGGAACAGGAATATAAGGTGGTCATCGAGAGGTTACGCGCCTATTTTTATCCCCGCGCGATGAGCAAAAGAACAAAGGGATGAGACAAGGGAGAGAACTCAATCTTATAATTCAGTGAATGTAAATTATTGAACAAAGACGCTACAAAGGAACTTGAAGCATACCTAAGTACAGATCAACTCATGAGATTAGGAGGTGGGCAACGGAGGCGGATGGAAGCAGAGCCGATTCACTCAGTGGAAGTGCGAATATTTAGCGATATAACACCCTGAATTTAGAATATTTTTATTAAATTAGAAAGAGCTTACTTTTTCCCACCTTTATGCACATAGTTCTCCCAGATGAAAAGCTCCAATACAATTGTTACCTCGGACAAACTCGCTAGACACCTTTCTTAAAGGCCTCTTTGTACATTTATGCGTTTTAATCACTGCAATGCAACAATTTCAGAGTGTAAAAATCATTCACCTTGACTGAGATTCGAACCCGGTTCTCTTGAAAGGCAAATGATATTTACTCTTTCAAATTGTTACATTTTAATGCCTATACCAAATGTAAGCATCCACTAAGTATGACTCTGTTAAAAGTTACTGTCGCGGCATCTCCCGCAGTTTCCTGTGATTTATTTAAATCACCGTTCGAGCAAGAAACAGGGGAATAGGACGCAATGCTAATATTGCCAAAAAGTATTTTGAAAGACGCCAATTAGCGAAATGTATGCAGTAAAGCATCATATCCATCAAGACCTTTGTCGGTTTTAAACTTGCGCTTTAGATTTGAGTTTTCGAACTCCCTCAAGTAGCGCCGTGGAGAATGCGATGAACTACTCCAACCATTCCTTGACAAGTTGTTCCTCAATCTGCCACTCCGCAAAAGCGGCGCTACACCCTCTGAGCGGTGTCGCGGATAGCCTTAACCGATCGCCACACGTAATTTCATTTTCTCTTAAAGAAGTTCCTATCTGAACCGTGTGAAATGCATACACTTAAGTCTTACATAAATCTTCACCGCATGATGAGAATTCAAAAAAAGATTGGAAGGAGAGGCTGCCCAACTAACTCAATTTAACACGAAACAAATATGCAGTAGGAAATGCTTCCATTGCAATTTTGAAGAAGATTGACATCATATAAGTTATCACACCTTTTATTGTAGAAAGATGTTACCCAAGATACGAATCTGCGATACACGAGAGAAATATCGTTCGTGGAAGGGAACATTTTGTGAATGTTGCCTTACAAGTCAAGTGTGATGCAAATATTCGTTCTTTCACCGGAAAATCAGGAATCATAATAGTTGTAAGAAATCAAAGTCATTATAGAAATAGTAAATACGTACGGTTTACAATTTAAGACAAGTTTCAAGAAACAGCGGGAGATGTCGCAACAGTAACTTTTAACCGAGTCATCCGCTAACATGCATTTCAATGCAACAATTTCAGAGTGTAAAAATCATCCTGATCAAGACGAATGATTTTTACCTTCTGAAATTGTTACATTTAAGACAAGATCAAACTCTGCATTACAAGGTACATTCGCAGGTGCACGTGCATGTGTATGTTAGTTGATAGTGTATGCATTTGCATGCGTTTTTTACGTTAAGTTAAGTTAAAAGTTTTTCTCTAAGTTAAAAACGTTTTCTCATGAATATATACGCCTCTGTGATTTACATTGCAACGTGCGTGCCATGCAAAACCAACTAATCCATGCCAGGATTAGTTGGTTTTGCACGTGGTTTCATTATCGTTCACTGTTGATGATCTAACACCCCCCGCCAAACGCCCTTGCGGTGGTTTGCGGGTTATTATGTAGATGTAGACAGGCCCTCCAATATTAGCTAAAGGATACTAGTTCGGGCGAGCAGTTTTCGGAATAAACAAAGATGGAAGGTAAATGATACATAACTTCATTATGTACTCGTATATTTTTGTAATTTTGTCTCTGATGGAGGTAAACAGCCCTTTTAAACTGACGATTCCTAACTAGTTTCCCGAGGAAAAAATCTCAACATTGTCCGACAGTCATTTTAACTCCCGTATAGAGCTCCGAGAGTGCTCTTACACCAATGATTTCAACTTTCGAGCGACACCCATGATAATCACATTCGAACGATTTGTATTCAGTCTCTTGGCAATCATCACGCCAAGTTTAAAGGGAAGAAGTTATGCACGAATCGCACGGAATTATAGGTCACACAAGATTTCTTTTTATTGCGAGGCAGAAGGCGAGATAGTAATTGGCGATTTTCCAATGTCTCTCTAACGTAATGTGAAAAATGAGATATACTTTTTCTTATTATTGAACATTAACGAATCATTTTGGAAAAAATTATAGTAATTTTTGCTCTCAATGTGAGTTACAAAAGCACATTCTTTTAATTCATGTTACTGTGTGTGGAAAACTGTGAAAATATGACCTAAAATGAAGTAAAAAAATAATGTAGCTTTCCACTAATTTTTTCAATCAGAATTGAATAAAAAATTTAGTGGAGATGTACACTGTTTTGTTTTTACTTCAGTGATAATGGATTTCCACAAAGTTAAGCCTGAAAACATCGAATATATGACTTAAGATTTAAATTTTAATGCGAGGGGATGGTTTGTAAGCAATGAAGTCTGCAGGGCAGAATGGAGAAGAGGAAAGGGTGGTGGAATAAAGGGCGGATAATATACCGAAGTAGTTCAAAATTTGTGCAAGTTGCCATCGTCTTCTGGGAATTAGGCGTACGCTATTCCTTGCGCCAATTTCTATTTTGTTCTCTGCTGAGAAAAAAACTAAAATGATAATTCGGAAACAGTACGCATCTGAAGACTTTAAAAACCTTTTGAAAAAATCAGCACATCTCCATCAGGCAACTCTTTAAAGTTAATGTAAAATACTAGGACTAGAACTCTCGCCACGATATTCATGGATGACACTCCCAGGATTAGTTGTACGTTGTGCTTTACAAAATAAATGGCTGAAATATCCATACATGTGCAATGTATCTCCTTAGATAGATTGATATATATATGTCTTTATTTGGGCAAAATTGAGACCAAATGGTCTAGAACGCAATGGTAGGCGAAGGAAGAGGTGATTAGGTGGAGGGCTACGACTCAGGTACGAGGAATGACCGCGGGGATACGTAATTGAGTGCCTGCGGGCGACGGAGGTTAATCACAACAACCAATTCATTGAGACACCACAGTAGGCATAGGTATGTATGGGAAATTCCCGGGAACTCGCGAAGATATCAGTTGTACTATATAGTGGCTAGGCACGGGTGATTACTTCGAAAATAGTGATCGCACGCCCCTCTTGCTATATTTCTAAGCTCAAAGTAACATTGGTCCGACTTTTTTTTTACTTTCAAACTACCTCAACCTTTAGTCTATAATTTAACTTCTATTTTGTTAATGGTGAAAATAATGCTCTGGTCCATTTATTATTATTTCCAAATATAGAGGTTTTACTTTTCTACTATACATTCACATACTAAAATTATAGAGCAAGGTGCAGAGATACGTCGATGGGTGACAGCCGTAATAGGTAATTTAAAGCATTGCAATAAGTATATTAAAATTTAATATATGGTAAATATTAATAGAAATACAATATGATATAAGGATTTAAGAAATAATGATTAAGGCCCACATTCCAAAAGTAAATGTTAAGGAGAAAGAAATAGGTATAAAATCTGGAAATAATCACGCGTGTGCTTCTGGAAGGAAACATTAGACAATGACTAGGAATTGGAATAAAGAGAGCCTGCTTGTAGGACTCATTTGGAGATTTTAAAATAATAATAGTGGATAAATGGTTTACATAGAACAATAGGCGTAGTATATTGGAACTATAATAGGCGACTTTGTGAAACCCCAGCAGGCGTGTTATTAGTTTGGCAGATATTTAAGAATGCCGTAACTGCAGTTTCCCGGGACCTGTCACTTATTCAGATCATAATTTCATGCCAATGAAATGTAACGTTTACATGGAATGATGGATTAAATTTTGAAAAAAAGGTGAGATAATAGTAAAATCGTGTGCCGGAGAGGAAAAGGGAACGGTACAATAATGGAATGGAGAAATTAGGATGAGGATGTAGGGAAGGGGAAAGGAGCAGAAAGATGGGGGATCTGAAGAAAGCGACACCGGAAGTCGCAAATGAAACCATGACAACAGCAAATATGAAAATCACAAGAAGACCACAGATTACTGACGAGTTAGTTATGAAATTGACGAGAGAAGGAAATGACAAAATGTAAATATGCAATCAGGAGGAAAGAAGTAAAAGAATGTGAATAATAAATTTATTCGGGTAAGTAATGGAGCGAATGAATCTTGGTAGAAGACACAGTGTGAGGATAAGAAGAGCTCTCAACGGACAGTGGGTGCAACGAATACGCCACACAAGAAGGCGGAAGTACCACGAGGATACGGAAAGGTCAAATCCTTGCTCACTTAAATATCTTGTAAAATCCGTAAAATCCATATTTTTCTTATTCTCTTCCTTATTTGTTTCCCCAAATCATTGTGTCATTGTGCAGGGATGGTATACCCGTATATTTCCACCGCCTTTTTGAATCCATTGCCTTTACATGTCGTAATCAACGGATGGTAACCTAGCAGCCCCTTCCAAACGGTCTTGCGGTGGCTTGTGGGGTATTATGTAGATGTAGAAGTATTCCTCGCATCATATTTCCTTTCTTCCATCAAAATCCCTCTTTTATTATCTTTACCATATAGTTTCTCATATAGTCTTTCCATCTTGTCACAACCTGTTCTTCTTTCATTAATATTATAACCATTGTACCTCCATAAATGTATGCAGAATTTCCTCTTGTAAAATCGGAGACTTCCTTGCCTTTCTTTGTTCGCCCTCTTTCTTACAACTCTTTATCTTCTAGCATTATGTACACATTCCAGCACGTTTTATTCGCTCAATTAGTTAATTGCCTCAATTCATTGCTTAGCCGCTTCAACTTTCCTTCCCGATCTCTGCACTAACATTCTTCAATTTACGTCTCTCATCCATCTTCCTTATCATATCTTCTTTTATTCGTGGCTTCCTATCATTTCTCCTGTATTTCGATCTTATTGCTTTGCCCGCTGCTTTCTCTATTACTTCTTTCAGATCAAATTTCAATGGATGGTGTGGTGGCTCCCCACCGAGAAAGCCTGGGTTCAAATCATAGAGATTAAAGATATTTTTCAGTGGTATCCCGAATCCTACTTGAGGTGTTTTGCCGGGAGCACTTTGAGTGAATACGCCGTCCGTCGGATGGGACGTTAAACTGCAGACCCCTTGGGATCTTTCGTTAAGAGTAGTAGGCTAATATCGACACCGGGTTTCTCTTAACTCTTCCTCCTTCCCCATCCATCCTTAATGACACAATTGACTTCAGATGTCGATTGCCTCCCCTTAATCCACTACTGATTGCGACACCATCACTCAAATGGGTGCCCCACTGAGGTCAGATGCATTTGCAGCCGCATCGCTGAGGAATAGGCGCTGTATAGACCACGTGCCTTCCACGTGAATCCTTCTACCTATTTAATACGAGTGACCCTACTTTGAGCAATCATCATTGTTCCAGCTACGCAGCTTTATGGGCTATAGAAATGCTTTCCCTTCCGCTGATTCAAGGTTTAACCCATGTGGAATGTAAATAATATACTTATCTCAAATATCAATGGAACTAAAGAAACTTATTGAAAAGAACAGGATTAAAGTTTTTCAGAGGCAAGAAATAGTAGCAGTAATATAATTGAATGGGAAGAAAATTAACAAGAACTAAGGGCAAACTGTTTTAATACAGAAAATGTTTCACCGAACGATGGACGCGTTCAAGGGTCCTGGAATGAATATGAATAAATATTACACAGAAATGTTGAAAGAAAGTGTATTTAAAATGTGCAAAATATTGAGGGCAGAGTATGAAAAGATGCCAAAATGAAAATGTTCTCAGCAGGACAAAACTACTTTGATGACAATGAGGTTTTTAAGTTTATCAAGGAGAGGACACTTAACGCATAAATTGCTTAGTAATGACAAAATCAATAAAAGAGAGTGGAGTATGAAGAAACAGGTGATTTAAGAAGTTCGAGAAGTCATAAGAAAGAGTAAATTCGAGAATATTGATGGAATTGCGGAATATATGAAGAGACTAGAGGAATTGGCGATTGGCACGACTCCAAGGGGCAGGGGAGAGAAATGGGGATGAGAAGTGAGCGCTAGGCAGCGGAGTTAAACGGATAAGGTTATCCCTGGATTCTTAATTAATTTTCTGAATTAATGCTAGAAGTGGCAAGGGAAGGCCTGTTACTGTAGAATCAGAGTATGCGTCGATGGAAGAGGCGAAAAGAGGTACCCGGGCAAAGAAGTTGCTCTAACTCAAATGATTATTTACCACAGACGATAATGGAACCCCCTGAATTGAGGCAACCCTCCATTCAGCTTTAGCTTGTAGACTTATTTTATTTCCTTGAGACTCACGGAAGTCCACAGAAACAGATTATTCTGTTCTGAGCTTAGTGGGGTCTCCAAGTGACTTGCATGACCAAGAGGATTTTTAAGGTCACTCATAAATAGAGGAGTGATTCCTGACCAGCAGTACGATAATATTCATTTGAAACTGTAGTAACGTGTGGAATGGTGATTGATTGGTGACACGCGGTCTCGTAAAATTAATAAGCGCCTTCTCTGTAGGGCTAGAGGCAAATGAAAACCCCCGAATAAGAGGTAGGGTCCCTTTTTCAAACATTTTGAGGGAAAAATGGGATGTGATAAATGAAGGCCTTTACTTTTTTGAAATTTTAAAAAGCACGAATAGCTTAATAGTTGAAGCAACAACGCCAAAGTGTCGTATATCAGCAATATGTCCTACGTTGGCTTAAGGATGCGGCTGAATAAAATATTTTATTCTTCTGCTAAACAGAATATCAATTCCATCATAATTGGCGAATTCGGGGCAATGAGAGGATTTACTAAATTTTAAATTTGCGTTATAATTCTAAAAGTCCTCACCATCCTAAGACTATATCACGAGTGGTAATGGTTATTTGGGATGATATTGCCTTGGACACGTTGATCAAGGCATTCTTTTGCGCTTTTATTGAAGGAGGTACAGTTCAAGCTTGTATATTGCATGCTTATATATTTCATAGGTTATTGTGCAGATTTATATACAGATTGTAAAATTCAAAAAATGACAACAGTCACTAGTATTTAACGAGAAAACGAAAAAAGAATGTTTTAAAGACAAAGCTTTAATTTGTGATTTTTTAATTAAAATACGAAGTTGATGATCATTAATGTCAAAAGAACAGCATGCCATCAGATATTAAAGAACAAGGGCGTCCAGATGGTGAATTTCAACCACTTTGAACCCTATTAATCGTAACGGATATTTGACAGTATGTTTCAGTAAGACTGCTTTCATTGATTTGTGCATTATGCGCTAAATAATTATGAACCATCTGCCCTTCCTTCTCTATTCCTTTTCTACCGCAGCGGTTCTGGAGTCAATGGGGCCAAATCTGCCATGCATATGTGGTATGTATGGAATTTTAATCAATATTTCTCGTAGTCTTTATGCGCCGTCTGAGAAACGTCGTACCTTATGATAAAAGCATATACTTAGGTTTCCTTCTTGTAATTTTACATAACGTTATACATACATATTGTGGAGTTATTCATTACGAAGCAGCTAACTGTTCACCAATTTCGGTATGGATTGTTATCGTAAATTTAAACAGTAGTACTTTCATTAGGGAAAATTAAGATTTAGATAAGAATTGCTCTATTGCAATATATGCTATTCCGGTCAATCAATTAGAGGAGTATGACATGATTTAGATGACTCTCTCTTGAAAAATTGATTTATTAGCTATTTTTTAAAATTATAATTTCTGAGGTCTCTAATTTTTTCTTGGCAAATTCTTTGAGTAACCAAATCTATTTCTGTGTGTTTCTATGCTTTCGCTTTTGTACGCTATAACTAACTTGATATCCATGTTCCTCAGTGAGAAAGGCGTCTGAGCCCAATTGGGGCGGTCATTGAGTGGTGGTGTCACGTTAAAAACACTATTGAGGAAGACAACGTGAAAACACCTCAATTATTATTCCCAAGAATATAATGATGGACAATATAGAGAATATGAATCCTGGAAACTACGGGACTCGTCTCAATCGGCCGTGTCTCGTACCCGGCAGCGGGAGAGGCAAGGCTCTCGCGGTTGTCATCCCACGAAACCAGACGAAGGACAGAAGGCGCAAAAGAAGAAGACAAAATTAGTAAGAATAAGACCTTGGAATGCTAGGACAATGTTGAGGACAGGAATTAGAGAATATTAAGCGAGAGATTGAAAGAAGAGATATAGATACTCCCTCGTCTATCTTGCTATTAAGTAAACCAGGATCTAAGCTATCTTCGCCTGTGTCATATTTTCTTTCTATCTAACATAATTGGCATAAGTTTGAGGGCGCTGGAATGGTCCGGGAGAAGGTAAGGTAAAAGAGGGGGGGGGGGAGATACCGTGCTACCGGCGGCGACTGGAGACGGAGGCGTGGAGTCCGTCGGCTTCCCTCTCGCAACAGCCCCCTCTTCGGGTTTTTCCCCGATATATATACCCAGGGGCCTTTTTGATTTGTCGATTGGGGCCCTCTTCAATTGGCCTTCTCAACCGGGGGAATCGGTTAGGGGGAGAAGCCGTGGAAACGGCTCAAGTTCTTTACCATACAGTTTTACTATATATTTCTTCCATATCTCTCGGATCTTTTCTGGCTTTGCTAAAATTTCCTGGCTTATTTACACAGATATTCCCTTCTTACCTTTCCCTTAGTGCTTTAACCTTCCTGCATAGCGCACTAATTTCACCCTTCCTGTGTAAATTTTCCATATCCTCGCACTAATTCTTCCACTATGCTTCTTTCGCTTTCTTTGTTACCCTCTCAATTTGTTAATTAACTCCATGTACTTCTTTATGGCTGACGCTCTATTGACATTCTTTCATTTCCCTCTCTCATCTATCTTTCTAATATTCATATCCTTGACCCATGGTTTACTTGTCCTTTTTGCCATTAACGGTTTCTTTAGTTTCATTTACTGCTTTCGATATCACTTTCTTGATACATTCCCATTTTTCTTCGATAGTACTCAGCTCTTTACCATCATCCATTTTTCCTCTACAGCCCGCTGATACTCCTTCCTTTTTAATCCATTTAATGCTTCTACATTCCATTTTCTAACCCGTCACCCCTGCCTTATATTTTTGAAACGGACGCTAAAATGTTCAAATGTTTCCCTGTAGCAACACACTCATTATACACAATAACTCAACGTATATCCTATCGACTAATTCCTCCTTATGATTGATTGGTGGCATGTATACCTGAACAATCACCAATTTCCTCGGTTCAGGGATCACTATCACCCATTAACTACCCCAACCTCCTAGATATTTTCAATCCCCCTCCGCTTCCAAAACCTTCCATATCAATCCCACACTTCCAAACCTTCCCCCTCTCCCAAACCTTTCCTTCGCCTTCCCGTTCCATCCAGCGTCCTCATCCTCTCCTCTTGAATCTTTCTTCCTCCTCAGTTCTTTCTTTCCGCAGAAGAATACGGCCTTGCCACCGTAAATTTTGAAATATGTTTGGCTGTCATTTGTTATGTTTATGAAATATTTTTTGGCTAACGCCATCTCGCTCCTTCCTCTGAATTATTATTCGTATCTGTAAGACTTTTGTACCTCTGTCACGGATGTGAATAATAACTTAACCGAAGGAGCGAAATGGCGTTAGCCAGCACAGATGTAGATAAGAGGCATAGAAAAGAACACTCGTATTCCGACATTTTCGTTGGCCCAATCGCCTCCTTCTGCGGACAAAAGGAACTGGTTGGAAGGGGAGGAAAGGGGAAATGGTTTGGGCTAGCTAAGATTGAGATGGTATGATTTGGGGGAGGAAGATTTGAACGTTGATATTCGTTGAAGTCGCCGAGTACCAGCAAAGTCACGCCGTGGGCCACTCCGTGTCGCCGATTTATGAAACAACAATATATTTCGCGCGCAAAAACGCACGGCAAAATGTAAGAAAGCGGTGGAATATGACTCAAGGAATTCCTTTCAAAAACAATGCCTCGCTGGTGATACTCGTGCATTCCAGTAGTAAGATATGACCCAGATTTTCAACCACACTCAAGGACGAGCACAGAGAATAATGTTTATCTGATCATTGGTTGGCGTATTTCCATCGTGGGTGGCAATGCATTTGTCGTATGTGTCTCTCGAGAAATGGAACGTCGCGGGGAGGAGTGTCGCGGGAGTTGATTCCTCAGGGGTTTGCCGGGAATGCCTCGACGCCCAGCGCATTCCTCTCCGCTCTCCCTGCCACACGATCCGGGTGGCTCCAATGGGGAGTTTCCCACACCCGGAAGAACTTCGATGTTCCCTCCGTTACATTGTGAATACGTCCAAGAGCGTAAGGTACATACGTAAATTAAGCGGCATATATTTGAAGAATCCTATGTCAAATGCGCTGGCACACACATTGTATGATAATGAATATACGAAAACAAGTTAGCAACGGTTAGGTAATGTAATTATATATGCATTAACAAGGTAGGCAATATAATTATTCATTTTAATAAAAACAAGTTAATTGGCACATATATAATTTATTCAATTGTTTTAATGTATAATAATATTTGCCATTTTCAAAAGAAATTTTGCGAAAATGCAAACGTAATGAGTAAGAAATGACTTTCGAGTTCACTGGTGGCCTCCAAGATAAGCACCTTCAAACTTCATTCGAGTATGAATGAAAAAGTGTTGCCATGGAACCAGCGTCAAAGTAACGCGAAACAAGGTCAAAATACATACGTCACGACAAAATGTGACATTGTTCTGAGATATTATTCGTACAATTCCCGGGGTAAATATAGCTCTACTGCCCGAATATTGACTATCTGCCACATTAATTAACAGGATTTCCCCAGCTTAGGGTAGGGTTTTGACGAACACTGGCACTACACACTACTATTGTACCAATGATACAAAATGCACTCAAACCCCATTCTAGTTTACATATTGCAGCAACACATTCTTTAGCTCTGCATACTTGCTCCCTGTCATAATTCCAATTGAAATATCTATTCCGTTTGACTCCCCCTACCACGCGTTCCCCTCCCTAATTCCGCTTACGTTCTTCAGCATCCCAGTACCTTTCTCCTGCAGTCACCTGCCTTCGAATTCCCTCTTCCCCTATCACCGTGCCTCAGCATTGCTTCTTCTCCTCTCCCTAATTTATTTCCCTCTCGTCCACGTCTAAAGCAGTTCCAATCTTAACTCATCTTCTTGCCTCAGTTCCCAAGTTCTGAGTATTACTAACTACACTACATGTAAAAGTTTTTACTACTCTTTACATAATGTATTTTCAAAAGGTGCATGCTAAAAATTCCCAACTCTTTGTAAACGCTTCTTTACGTAACGCATTACTGTTTTTAATAACCTTCTTTCTCTGTTCGTTCTCTTCCAATATTTCTTAAATTAGTGAACTTTTCTAGGTTATGTCCTCCAGCATAAATTTTATGTCAGCCTCAATATTTCTTAATAATTTCATGACCCTTCGCGCTCTCCGGATTAATTCTCCAAAGACAAATTTAACTAAATTGAGGAGTTACCCGACTACTTTCCCTCCAGCTCTTCCCCAATCTCTCTTATGGTCTATTTAATCCTCATAAATAGAGCAAATCAATCTTTAAGTCGCAAACGTCAGCAAGACAAACGAAGGAGCTGTCACGAACATTTCATTGGGAACGCTTGGAAATCTACTGCCCACATTTCCCGTCTTAGCGCCCCTCCCAAGTGATTTTCATCTGTTCGGGCCCCAATCATTCATGAGGCAATAATCCAAGAGGTTCCTCATTGGCAATCAGTCCATATGGTCTCTGCCTACCTCATTTTTCTAAACCTTTTAGCAGTTCCGCAGGATTGTTGTCTACCGCCACGGCCTTATTTGGAATAGGAACTAACACATCTCACAAAATCTTCCGGCCAGATTCCTTCCTCATAGATACTGCGAATCAGTCCGTATAGGGCCTTCTTCCCGCATTTTCCTAAACATTTCAACAGTTCTACAGGAGTGTTGTCCACCCCCACGGCCTTATTTGCTTTCATCTCCCTTAATGCCCTTTCTATCTCATCGTCGAGTATACCTGGACCTAAGCCATCTTCATCTACGTCATGTTATCTTTCTATATCTAACGTTGTTGGCCTAAGTTCTTCTATATATTTTCTTCCATTTCTCTAAGATATTTTCTGTGTCAACTATTATCTTACTCGCCTTATCTCTAACTGTTTGAGCAAATCTTCTCTTCATACTTCTTGATTGATATGTAACCTTGCTTTAGAGCGCACCAATTTCCCTCTTCCTCTGCAAACTTTCCATATCCTCGCATTGCGTTTTCCACCATGCTTCTTTTGCTTTTTTTTTGCCCGTCTAAATTGATTATTTAACTCTTTGCACTTCCTTCTGTCTAACACCGTACTTATATTCTTACATTTTCTTCTCTCGTCCACCTTTGTAATCATCTCATCCATGATCCATGGTTTCCATGTCCTTTTCCCATTAACGGTTCCAATAGTTTCATTTACGGCTTTCGATATCCCTTTCTTGGTACATTCCCATTTTTCTTCGATAGTACTCAGCTCTTTACCCTCATCCATAACTTTCTCTACAGTCTGCTGATACTCGTTTCTGGTCAATCCATTTAATGCTTCTACATTTCATTTCCTAACACGTCACCCCTGCATTATCTTTTTGAAACGGACGATACATTCATAACAACTAAATTGTGATCAGGGTCCCCACACAGGTAGCCGTGCGAATTTATAACACTGTTCCTAAACCTGTGCCTAACCATAATACAGGGTTCGTCCGGAAGATAAGTGTACTGATTTTTTCCGGATTTTTGACAAAAGGGGAGTTGTCCACCACGAATTTGTACCTGAACGACAAACTGTAAATGCTGCATTTTACGTCCAAGTGCTCGACAGGCTTCGAAAACGAGTCGCCCGCGTCCGGCCTGCGATAAAAAACATCTGGTGGCTGCATCACGACAATGCGCCGTCTCACACCGCGCTTGTCGTGTCGGACTTCTTGGCCAAGCACGGCGTGGCAACGCTGCCGCACCCGCCCTACAGCCCGGACTTGTCACCACCGGACTTCTTTCTGTTCCCGAAGATAAAGGGGAGTTTGAAAGGAACGCGATACGGGACTTTGGACGCCGTCAAAGAGGCCGTGACGACGTGTCTTCGACAGGTTCCCGATGATGCCTTCGCGGGAGCGTTCCAAGAATGGGAACGCCGCTGGAACAAGTGTATCGACTCACAAGGGTCCTATTTTGAGGAATATTAGCTTAAGATATGTAAAAGTGTAATACATTTTTTTCCTGAGCTCAGTACACTTATTTTCCGGACGAACCCTGTATAATCTAACTGATACCTTTCTGAGTCACCTGGCATTTTCCATGTATACCTACGCCTTTTGTGGTGTCTAAACCATGTGTTGGTGATGACTAACCCCTGTCTCCTGCAGAATTCAATTGCTTTCTCCCCGCGTTCATTCCTCGTGCCTAACCCATAGTCCCCCACCTCATCACCATCTCTTCCTTCGCCTGTTGTCGTATTCCAATCCCCCATCACTATCAAATGCTTCTCTGCAGGAACATACGCGATTATATCCTCAAACCCATCGTACATCCTATCGACTTCTTCCTCTTTGTGGTTGCTCGGTGGCATGTATACCTGAACAATGACCAAGTTCGTCGATTCTGCTTTAATCTCCACGAGTAATATTCTATCAGTTGCTTGCTCTATGTTGACTACGCTTCTTCCTACCCCTTTATTTAATATCACGGCAACCCCTCGTTGGTTCTCGTCCCCGCCGCTGTATATTATTCTATAATTATCACTTCAGTACTCCCCGCTTTCCTTCCATTTCACCTAGCAAATACCTAAAATATCTAGGTTTAATCTTTCTATCTCTCGCTTTACATACTTTAATTTTCTTGGCATCAACATTTTCCCAACTCAACAACGTCCTTGCTCCTATTCTAACTAATTTGGTCTTCTTCTTATGCGTATTCTGTGCTGCTGCAGTCGTTTTTCTTTTGCAAGGGTTTCGTGAGATAACGACCACGAAAGCCTTGCCTCTCCCGCTGCCTGGCATGACACGGCCAATTGGGCCGAGTCCCGTGGTTGCCAGGACTCAATTTCTGTCTTGTGTCCATCATTTTTCGTGGTAACAATAATTGAGGTGATTTCCCGTTGCCTTCCTCAATAGTGTTTTTAACGTGACCCCATCACTCAATGACCGCCCCAATGGGGTCAGACTCCGTTGTAGCCGCCTCACTGAGGAACAGACGCTGCGTGGACTGCCTCTCGACTGGCTCTAAATCTTCGACCTAACTGGCATGGATAACCCTACTAGGAGCAATTATCATTGCTTCCGCCAGCATAGCTCTAGGGGTTATCGGGACGCACAAACACTTCCACCACGTCAAGGTAGTTGTCCATAGGAGGTTATGTGAGATATTTCAAGGAAATAGATAACGAAATAATGACATACTAAATAATTGAGAAAAAGGGTTATATCTGGATAATTATTTGTTTTTTGACCAGGAGAAGGGAGATCTTGGTAACAGGAAAATTGCACATGAGAAGTGTTTGTCCATGGTGAGTTCCGAGAAAATCGCGGTGAAATGTGTTCCTCGTCCTTCCTGTAGCCGAAATGTGGCTGTGACTTTCCCAGTTTCGCAATACGAAGAACACTTCGTGGAGAACATTTTTCGCCATCACTATCAGCCGAAGGCGAAATGGACATGTTTCAAATGGCAACATCTGCCGCGGATGCAATATTGGAGTTGATTCGGGGAAAAGTGTATTGCACGACCTATTTGTTATCTAAATTGTACAAAAATTGAATTTGCGAGGGAAAAATTTTAAAAATAGGAATTACGATCTCTTTCTTTAATAATAACCCCGCCGTACTGAAAAGGGATGGAGCGGGGAACGGTTTCTTCACGACGCGGCGGTGCACGACTTTTCGGCGACCGTTTCCAATAAAATTGGACCTTAGACGAGGCGAGGGAGGTTCGCGTAAGG
Source organism: Hetaerina titia (assembly GCA_037158775.1). Taxonomy (NCBI): domain Eukaryota; kingdom Metazoa; phylum Arthropoda; class Insecta; order Odonata; family Calopterygidae; genus Hetaerina; species Hetaerina titia. The sequence goes on along the minus strand of CM073774.1, from coordinate 99,423,061 downwards.
ATTGCGGATTTACTACTTAGGGCGCGGGGGCTTTCATCGTATCTAAGGTCAGTGGATCATTTTATCTAGGACGAAATGGAGTGCTTTTCTGATCATGATGGGATGCACATTGCTCACAAGCCTAAGTTATAAACTGTTTACTTACTTTTGTAGCAAAACAAGGGTTATGCGGTTTTTGAGAGAGGAGAAGATTAATTAAAATCTTACAATTAGGAAGATGAGAACTAGAGCAGGCAGGCAGACATAGAAACTGAAACTACCTTACTTATTTTGGAAGTATATTGTACCAAAATTGTCCAACTATTACCAAAATAGCATAAGCAATCGCATCAGGCTGAGAAATGCAGTGGTGTTTATCCAAAACTTTCATCAAAAGATAGAATACCAAATAAATATTTACTTTTATGCGATGTTAATTTTGTTCGAATGGAGTTTTATTGACCACTCAACGGTTTCAGGTGCAAGCATCGACTCACTAGAAGCCTTCAATCTCATCAAATGGAAAAAAAAAAGATTAAGAAACCGTTGAACTGAAATGGATCCACTGGATCAGGTGAAAGGAAAAAAAACCTCTTGGTTTTTAAGCCAAAATCATTTTGAATTTCGTGGCAGGAATGTCCGCCGGCATGGCGAGTTAAGTGCCGACTTTGGACCTCGCTCGCCCTACGGGGCAATCAGAAGAAGCGCCGCATTGTCCAGCGGGAAACCGGTTTTCTAAAAAACTTTGCACTCCCCGTTTGGACCGTGCTTTGAAATTGCATGCGAGAAAACGGTGGGTCTCATGAACCGGGGAAATCTAATCACAGGAAAAACTTGATTAAACTAATGCGTTCTTCATGGACTTAAAATTGGTGAAAAACATTTATTTAGCGTCCAGTGACACACGAGACACATTGGAAAATGATCTTGACAAAACATATGCAATACAAAATATATGGGAAAAATATTAAAAGAATTCAAAAAGATGCTTGCAATTTTGGACGTTCTCGCTTATTGGTATGGATATGAAAAATAGAAATCCGGAGGAAGCAGTTGATGGAACCCGGTAAAATGGAGAATGCATGACATTTGGAAGTCAAACCTTTCGTTGAGTATTTGGTGTGAGTCGTGAATTCAACCCCGATATTACATTGCGTATGAAAATAATTGCACCATTACACAATTTATCAAGGTTTATTACGACAATGGTTTCGAGGTTATATCGTCCTCTTCAAGTTATGACGTAGTAGCATCGAACCCATGATCTGGTCACTGCTTAAACTACGAAATAGTGCGAACAATTAACCAGCCTCTAATATTCATATTCCATACCATCAGGCCAGAGTCTACCCAACTGGTTCCCAAGTAAGCCTTTTGCTTGTAGGATATTTTAAGATTACCATTATGCACTGGGAATGAACTATCAAGAAAACCCTGGTTTTAGGTTTGACCCGGAAACGATCTCCATATTACCAAATCAACGAAGCCACGTGACGTGCCGCAAACAATGATTTTGACAGATTCACCATCCGGTGCGAGCCAATTAGGATCTAGGCTAATGCCATTTGATTTGTGAAATTCTTGCATTTCTTGTATGTTTAAAATTTCCTCCATTCTGTTCTATGAATTCTTTTTCTTCTCCGTCAAAATTAAGTATTTGATCATTTATTATCTCCTCACCTGAGAATCATAACATACCTCGTCTTCGATCACACTCATTCAAAAAACTCGCGGCCTTTTAATACTTACTTTTTTCCACATTTTTCTGCAATCCATTTGCTAATTCAACCAAACTTCTTTAGGACTGACCCGCACGTTCTTCTAGTACGTGTGCCGCGTTCAGGCTCAAATGAAAGGGTAGCACCCGAGTATTTGACCTTTTCTGAGTGAATTTACATGGAGTCGTCTGTTTTAAATTCTAGATATTTCTCCTTTTTTTATTCCAAGTCTTTATTTTCTCACATTTAATTCTAATCCCCATTCTTCCCACCGCTCCAATATATGCTCTAAATAATAACAGAGACGAAGACTATTACCATTTTCCACTTAAATATTCTTCGTCTCTGTTATTATAGTACAGTTCCACCAAATCACACCGGAATTTGTAATTTATATGGCCTAAATAGTTAAAGAGTAGCAAACTATCCGCCTGTGTCCTTATTTCTCAGCCAATCACCGTGTAGTCTGTAAGTTCCGACACCGTTTACGGCGGGTTAACGTCCTCGCCCGTCAACCCATAGGTTGTAGGTTCGATTACCGCCTTGGTGGTTTTATCTCCATTAACAGCTTGGGTGTTTCAAATTGTTTATGTCGTAATATCATTGTTAAAAAATCCGATGCAAAGGCCATAAACCCGTTTTCGGATTAATGTGAAACGAATGAATAAATAAGTATTCCGAGATTGCAGCTCGAGTGGGATCTTATGTCGTTAATCATAGCAAGAGGAGTGACACATTCCTGCGACACTCCTCAAGTTACGACTGCCTCTAAAGAGCCCAACCCATAGACGATATTTTTTTGTTATGGTGCGATAAGAAGTTCCTAAATCAGCTATTCACTTTCTAAGAAATGCAATAATATTTTTGCCAACTTATCACCAGAATCTTTTCACATGTCTTCATGGAATATAAAAATACAGCATTTACATGTGTCTTTCCTAAGTACATCTTGGTTTCGGTATGTCTAGAGTAAAAAGACCCACGTGGAAGGTGCAAATTGAAACCATACCGAATCAAATCAGAAGAAAAATACTTAAATAATAATAAAACGTAATGAATAAATAATTGAATTTCTGCCTTGCGCAGTGAAATTCGGAAAATTCAACAACGGGACATTTAAGGGTATTTGTTGGCGCGTAGGAAATCAAACATGTGTGAAATAATTGTATGCCAGCATAAGACATTCCAAGAATGAGGAGAAAGGAACGAAATGAGAGTGTGTCCCGAAGATTCGAGAAAATCTTCAAACTCACCAGAGAATTATGCAACTGGTTAAAACATAGAGTGCGGGAGATAGTCATTTATTTGATTAGGAGTTCTCAATAGTTAAAAAAACTCAAAGTGATTTAGAAGGAGCTGAAAAGAGGCGTGCGTCTAACAGAGTGGTGTCGATGTCCATGCTAAATTAATCACAATGCATACACAACATGGCATTTGAAACTAGACGGAAATAAAGTATTATCTCTGAAACAGCACCGTGTTTTTCTTATGACACCCTTCAATTCTTTGCAAATTGTCGGGTTCAAGAAATAAGTTCCCTTCTGAGTTGCTTGTGGAAATAAGTTTCCATCCAAGAAATTACTTCCTACGACACATGATGTTAAAAAATTAAAGGAATACATATAACAAACGGAAGACATAATAAGTCCGGAAGAGGTTTCCGAGGATGTAGTGAAATATAAATATTATATGTGGATCATATTTTAAAAAATTCACATAAATAGCATTTCGGTGAAAATAAATGGCAAATGGCGATGTGAATCACAAATGGCAATGGTTTAAGTAGCGTTAAAGTGAACGTCACGTACATCAAGAGTCCACCTTTCACCATTTATCTTAAAGACCAACCTTCAACTTTTCAAAGGAAACACGCATTAAGATAATGCGTGGGTTTACGAAGCAGACTTTACTAGTTGTCGGCAGGTGTTATGATGAGGTGAAGAAGACATGCCTTTCCCCATAATTTAGGCCATACTGGGATGCTTCATGTATAAGACTCGGGGTGAGTCCTTCGAGGAGAATATCAATTAAAGGTAAAAGAGGATAGAAGTTCGCTAAGAAATATAAGCATACAGACACATTCAAACACAAAAACCGCCATATGGTGAACAAATATTCATTCACAAGGAAATAGATTCCGCCTTCTAGACTCGATAACACCTTCCCCACCTCTCCTGTATTCGTCTTTTTTGTGTTCCTATCACTTCTCCTGATATCTATTTCCTTGGAAATGAATATATAGATATATAATCATTCACACATACAATATATGGGTGAGTTTTCTTTTCTTTATTTTGTTTTTGTCTTTGTTTTTGTGTTCACCAGTCCTATCTTGGAGTACATTATTATTCATATCCGTGAGAATTTCAGACAATTTCTACTTTTTTACATAAATACATAAAAAAACATATACTACCTTGATCAAAAAGTTCCCGGAATTTATTCAGAAAATTAAAAATACAAGTTTATTCATCTAAATCTATATTGTCCCCTTCAAAGTAATCCCCATCGACTGCAACACACTTATGCCAGCGCTTGATCCAATCCTCGAAACATTTTTTATATTCGGTTTTCGGTATGTCCATCAGTGCTTCCTGCGATTTTTCCATTACTTCCTCTCGGCTGCTAAAACGCGTTCCCCGTAATGGTTTTTTAACTCGATTGAACAGAAAGAAGTCACAGGGAGCCAAATCAGGTGAATTCGGTGGCTGTTGGATGGTATTTGTTGCATTTTTCGTCAAAAAATTACGAATAATGATAGCACTGTGCGACGGTCTCGACGCACTGTGCGACGATTTCTGGTCTCTTTCGGCGAATTGCTTCACGCAAACGTCTCATAACGCCCAAATAATACTCTTTGTTTACTGTCTGGCCTTCTGGCAAAAATTCATGATGCACTACACCGTTGTAATCCATGAAAACCGTCAGCATTGCCTTCTTTTTTGACTGAAAACGACGTGGTTTTTTTGGTCTCGGCTCATTTGGTGAACGCCATTCACTTGCCTGATGTCTGGATTGCGTGTCGTACTCATAAACCCACGTCTCGTCTCCAGTAACGATCCTTTTGATGAATGTGGGATCGGATTCAGCCTCGCAAATCATGTCTTTTGCGACGTCAACACGGTCTCTTTTTTGCATGAAATTGAGGTCTTTTGGCACCAATTTTGCTGCTACACGACGGAAACCCAAATCATTAACCACAATGTCTTGGGCGGATCCATAGGCAATGTTCAAGTCCTCCGCTATTTCTCTGATGGTTAATTCGCGGTTATTGACCAACATTTCTTTTACTTTATCAATTTTTTCACCGACTTTCGATGTCGATGGTTCATCATCTTCGATTGACTCACGACCACTTCTGAACCGCTCGTGCCACTGGTAAACGACCGTTTTTTTTAGAGAATCGTTGCCGAAACACTTTTCCAACATTTCCAACGTCCGTGCGCCACTAAATCCGTTTTTTACGCAAAATTTAATACAAGTTCGTTATTGCAAATTTAAATCCATTTCTGAAATTGTAAAAAATCGCCAACACACACACAGATAGATGTACTCTTGGCTACGTAACTTTTGCAAATGTCAAGTTATGACACTAAGATTTAAAGGGAATATCAACAACAGATGTACCAATTTAACAAAAAAAACAGAACTCAAATCGGAACGATGGGAGCGCCACACGGTGGTTATTCCGGGAACCTTTTGATCAAGGTAGTATATATATATATATATATATATATATATATATATATATATATATATTTATGAGTCGCGGGAGTCCAGGGGGTAGGGTGTTGGACTACTAACCGGAGGGTCCCAGGTTCGATTCCCAGGCAAGGCACTCTGGGGACCTGCAGCTCCACCAAAGCTATGTGATTGTTTGAGTACTAGATCTTCCTGGGAAACCGTAACCGGCACAGGGAAAGGAACTGGCCCGCCTACCCTGATGTGTGAAGTTCATACGCCGTCGAGCTTAGTACTGGGTGAACTCTACCATCACCTACCAAACCGACCTTCGGGTTGAATACTGTCTTTATGATTTATATACGGTGTCTGCTTAATGTGCGATATAGTCTTAGATACGTAGATTAGGTCATGGTGTGTGCGATATGGTCTTTGGAGGGAGATGGAGATGGTTAGGTTTACTTAGACACAATCGAGAAACCTAAAAACTCGGGCGTCTGGAAAGGAATGACATCCGAGACTCATTCCAAGATTTTTACAGTGTGGTGTATAAATGAATTTCCACTCAGCAGAGAAAACTAAAAAGGTCTGATGCTAGAATGGTAAAGTAAGGTATAGTTACTCTATGAATGGTAACTCGATTTTCCTTGCTGAAGTCCAAATCAGAACTGTATGTTAAAGAAAATAGCAGCATCCAAAGAAAACTTCTGCCATTCCATTTTAGAGTAGTTTTCATTTATTCACATCAAATGGGAAGAGCCTTTGAGATAAAATAAACACTGCTATACTTCTCGAAGTGAATTTTGCAAGAGGATGAAATCAGAGAAAAAATATTAGCATGAGTTAATGCCACCCATTTTGATTGATAGCAGTTTATGACTAACCACTCAGAATTAACTCAAAGTCGAGAAAAAAAATTAAAAAATAAAGTTTTTGGTCTCAAAAATGTTACGATCCAATGATCACCATTCATCCGAAATCGAATTAGGTAAGCTTACAAAATTTAAGCCGAAAAACCCATGCATATACACCGTTTCATCAACGGATGAAATCATGCGAACAATTGCATGTCGCAAGCTCCTGTTGCAAGGGATCTTCTTCATAGCGCAGCAGGCTCCGGCACAATATCCATGCTCTCTCTCTTTTCCTTTAGGCGGGCTCCGAACGGAGAGAGATCTTTTCTTGTGGGTTTAAGAAGGTAAGAGTAACAAAATTTGAAGATAGGAATTCGGATACCTTTCGACAGTATCCTTACGCGATTTTTGAGAAGGAAGAATATACTTATTACCCAAAGATCTGAGAGAGTTCATCATTCGTAATTGACTCCGATATTGAATTTCCGCACAAAACTGCAATTTTACCTCGGCCTTTGCAACTCACGCCCGCCCGTTTTCCTGCTGATGAGACCGCAGAGAGACGAACCTAGAACGTGACTGGAGGTCTGACATTGACCGCGAGTCATTAGGGGAGGCGAGTGAGATGATCCAGCGTGGAATCATCGCCCAGGAATCCATCCTACCCCGAGCCGAGTGACCCGCCCACGCCCAAGTGGTGGAGGCGGAAGGAAGGCGGTTCGGATGCTCATTCGCTGCATTGCCCTCCCGCGCGCCACTTCCCTCTAATCCTCTTTGCTTCAGGGTCAAGTCTTTGTTCGTCTTATTTCTTCCCGATCTGTCCCATTCTTTGTATGCCTATCCCTCAGTATCTACTTTGCAGTGATAATAACAATAATTTGTCCATTTAGATTAGAATCGGGAAATTTATTGTTTCAATTTTTTGGGGCACCTTATTTCAAACCCCAAAACAATTTCGTTAATATTTTTACAAAATATGAGTTACATGACCTCCCTTTCCGTCGTTCTCCCCGTTCCCCTTTTTTTTCTTTTGTTGATGAACCTACCCAATATTTTCCTGATCGGTTCCTCGTGCAGATATTTTCCACTTAGTTGGACGCTACGCAAATATCCAAGGATAGCTTTCAGTTCGCATCTTTCCTCGGCAAAAATTGGGCAATAAATATATCTGTGTATTGCAGTGTCCTCCTGCATTCCCACGTCCCCTCCTTTTTTTCCTTATTTTCTTGAGGTATGATCTGAGCTCCCCGAGTCCTGTTCACATTCGCGTAATTCCTTTGTCAGTTTTAAAGTTGATTTTCATTCTTTCCTTCACGCTAGGTGAAAATTGTCTGGTTGTTTTTCCCTTTTCTATTGTTTCCCATTCCCGTTCCCATTTATCCGGGAAATACGCTCTTAAAACCCCCCTGTCCCTGCTCCATTTCTCAGTTGGAGACAAAGTTACATCTCCTAGAGAAGCCTCTTCCATCTGCCTCATCCGTGATTTGATTCCTCTTACCTCTATTGAGAATGTTATCGGCTAAATGCCAGTTATTATTTTTTCGAGCTTAATTACAGACCGTATTGTAGCTCACCGATGTTGCAATTAGGCAAAATATTTGGGCCTCCTCCAGTTACCTCCGGCTTCTGCTGTAATTTAACCTCTCTTCCCACACCTGACAGCCGGACAATGCTGCTTTGCAGTAGCTACGTCCAACTTAACTCTGCCAAGAGCTTTATACCAAATTGAAAAAAATACCAGATGCAATTTCTACGTTCCTAAATCTCTCCCCTATCACTCCAAAGGAACCATTACTTCCCTTGTCCTTACACCTCATCCAAAACTTCAACAATTCACACCTTGTAATTTATCTTCTAACGTAATCTTCCACTGATTTCTCTTAAGAGGCTATTTTCCTTTTTCTGAATATATCACTTTACAATTCCCTGCCCTTAGATATATGTGACAGATAATGGAAGATCCTAACTGTTCCATTTTTTCATAAATATACGAAAAAGATCCTGAGGTACGTAAAAAGCAAAAAAAATTGTAGATACTGACCGTACCAATCAGTGCGCAGAATAGGAAACATCGTAGTAGACTGATCTGGGGACCGCAGAGCATTCTCTCTGCCGTCTAATACGAGTACATTCATTCATCCACTTTCTGTCTCCTCTCCTCCTCAAGCAAATCTTCTGCTATCCAGTTATTTATTCTTCATTTCCTTGCTTTTGTTTTTTTTATCATTTCCTTTGCTTTGTCTTTGGGGCTCTCTTATTCTCAGTGCGGCTCATGCACGGTGCGTGACTTCGTGTACTATGCATGCTTTGTGTAGATAGAACCCCTGCCACATACCTCCATCTTAACTTAATTTTATCCAGAGATTTAATAATACATGTACTTGATTGTTTGTGTTGATGGTGTTCTGAGCAATTATCTGTTTTGGAGTAACTGCTTGTACTATTCATGGCATTTCTTTATTATTGTTGCCTTAGGATATGCTTCATCTATTTAACATTCTTTTCCATTGAATGGGTGTGACAAGGAGTGACTTTTTATGTTTGGTCATCCACAGCCATTGAATTTTCTCTAAAGGTGTCCCTTTCCCTGTATAGGCTCATTAATAATTCAAATTTACGCAGCATTTCCCTTTAATTTCATTTTACATTGATTGCATTTAGATCTCTTCTTCCTATTATACGAATATGCCCAATTTCTTTTTTAAATAACCCTCGACTCCTTGAATTACTAGTGACACCTTTGTGTATTTGTTATGCTCTGAAAGTTGATTATAATAATTTAAGAAGAGAATGGCTGTAGTTTGCTTGATTTTTATCAAATGTTAACTCTTGCTCTTCTATTTGCCATAATTTTCTCTAATGTTCGACTGGGAGGGTAGCAGTCAATCGCGTGCGTCATTTTTGGTTCTAAATATTTTTATTTATGCAAGCTTAATGTCAAGTATGAATTCATCGTATTTTCTTGGCAAAAGAGTTATATTTATATCTTTGAAGAATATTGATAAGTTCAGAAACAAAAGAGAAAGTGATTGAATAATAGCACTTCGAATAAAATAACGATGGGTTAAAAAATTATTCCGCTGAATGTTCACCTAAATTGGACGGCGAGTGTTCCGAAAGACTAAACGTAAGTGGGACTGGTCTCAAGGGAAACCGGTAACAGTTTGTAATTGGAAACGCCCCCTGGAACGGCGTAGGTCTTCTCAAGAAAGAAGCACTGTAAAGTCATTGAATGCGTAGAAACGGCGATAATTCTGGGAGGAGGATGGGTGCGTCTCGAGGAAGACGCCTTCGACGAGTCTCTCCATCTCACAGAATGGCCTCTCCCGAAAGGGCGAAGGATGAGGAGGGAGGGCGATGAAACCCCTTCCAAGGCCTCCCCCCATTGTTCCCCCAGCATCCGTCAGCGGACGCCGCCCCCGCCGAGGTTCCTCGTGCCCAGGCGACGACTGCCGGCCGGCCATCGGGGAGAAGACGGCGGGAATCCGCGTGCTCATTGTTGATTGTTGTCCAGCCGGACAACAACAATCAGGGGCCTGTCCCGATTCCGTTCTTTCATCCTTCCGCCGGTGGTTGGCTCCATATTTGGGAAAGAACCTTTTGTGTTCCGGGAGTGGGTGGTCTGTCTTGAAGAGGTCGACCGATTAAAAACGAGGCTGGTTCATTCTTTTCCTTCTGCCCCGCTCCCTGCAAACGTCACTTCCTCCCGGCAAACGATGTCATTTCCCATGGTGCCCGTGCCTGCACCTCTCCCCCCGCGATCAAAGAGCACTTCTTGCGTGTGATTGGATGCCCCAGAGATCATCCGAGCGATGCTGCGGCCCCCGATCGGAGTCCCGGCGGAGATATACAATGAACGCGAACAACATTTGTAGGGTCAGTGTTTATCTGCGGAGATGTATCGAAAATCTAAATTTACTAGTTGAAGGCTAACACTATTTCGTAGACTCCACAGAGATATATTAGGGTAGAGAAAATATTTTGGGAGCATAGGTATTTACTTCGCTTTAGTTAGACCGCATTTACACTAGGAAGCAAATATCTGTAATCCTTGGAAGAAAACGTAATTATAAATTAATTAACCTGCTCTCTTTCTTAATCATTGCTAAGAAAAGTGAGTAAGCGTACCAGCCTAGCATGATGGCGGATTTATGTAATATTCCTCTCGATTTTTTAAGAGAACAGGCAAGACTTCTACTTTTAGAAAGCTGCAGGGTAACTGAATTTTCTAGCGATACAGAGGTAATTAGTACAGGAAACAAATTATTTTTGTAGATCAGACCACCGGGGTAGAGCAAGGGAAATGGACGCCGCAGCATGCAGATCCAAGTACCATACGTAACCATAACGGATTCGAGCTTTACATTTACAAAAAACATTAAATGAACTTCAATGATAAAACTTAATGAATTTGTTAAACCCAAAAATTATTACATGACGAATATGGGCATCCATGTACACGAGTGTGGTATTGCATGAGATAACACGTATTCAAACGAATTTATAAACAAGTATTTCTGCACATATGCATAGCTGATGTGCTCAAACTACCCCCGCCACGAACCGTTGCAACAGATTTCGGGATATCGTATACATCTACATAGTACCCCACAAGCCGCCGTAGGGGCTTGTAGTTGGGGGTGTTAGGTCACCACCCATAAGAGAGAGAATAAAACCACATGCAAAACCGACATACTCCTGCAAAACTACACCCATATTGGCGTACATATTCATGCAAAAATGTTATTCGCTTACACGCATGCAAATACATACGCTGTCAACTAACATACACATGCACCAACGAATGTAGTAAAAAATTATCCAATAATGTGCCAATTAGAATTGAAAACAAAGAGGGGAAATTCCACCACGAGTAGGGAATGCGACAGAACGCTGCAGGCATCGGAAGCTTCTCTGTACATGGGGAGAGAGACACGAGGGGGGGGAGGGAGAAACTTGAAAACTAACAAAATAGGGCAAGCAATCCTTAACAATAAAGCAATATTGAACGAACACAACATTCGCTAATGGCAGTCCCATGCGGTCATGTGGGAAGGATTTTCACAACAAAAGACACGAGATTTGTGAAAGTGCATGTAGTTGAGTAAAATTAATTATTCCGTATAAATGAACGTAATGCACTAAGTATACGTTCTACATGTCAATGTAGAATTTACGCTTATTTTCCGAGGTCACAGTGGTGTACCACAGTATCCGTACTCATGAGGATAATGTAGCATTAGCAGGCCGTAATGAAGTACAATGTCGGTGAAACACTTGGAAGTTGGAATTTAATTTTCAGAAATGTGTACTGATGAATTTTAGGAAGAGAAATTCTTCTCTCCTGAATACACACTGCAAAAAATATCATCCAAAAAGAAAGTATCCATTAAATCAAATTCTTAGATTTCACTCTCATTCAAAAGCTCTTTTCCGTGAAACATATTCGTCAAATACATGCTTATGACAGAAAATAGTTCTCCGGAAGACTCTTTGGAAGAGTAATGAGGAAACAAGACGAGAAGATTTAAATTGCAATGCTTTTTTTGCTAGTTAGGCATAATTTAGAATACCCTGCTGTTACATCGGATCTATTTTATATTATTGGTAGATTTATGGCTCCAGAAAATATTTAAAGGAGAGATAAAGATGATTTATTGTAACAGGTAGGTTACCTGTATTATTAATATAGGTAATATGCTGGTTAAAGTAGGTTTTTGATGTACGCAAGTTTTCAAACGGTACGGCAAATATTCCCGTGTCTCTACTAACAAATAACATCCCGGAATCCAACCTTATAAATAAACTCCTCTTTTAAACGAAATCTGTGGAAAAGTACAAGTCTTTCTTTTTAGTATGGAAACTCCTCTTCATCTCCTTATACTTCCTTCCTTCCTCCATTCCGGCCAAAATCCCAATCCTGTTCCTGCCACTTCCTCTCTTCCCAAACATTCTCCCCGCTATGTCTTCCACATCCCATTGCCAATCAATATGCTTTTCATCCATATTTCCTGCCTCTATAAGATTTCTCCCAACAATCCCCTCTCTTCCCCCACCGTACCCAACACTTCCTCATTTGTTTTCCTTTCGGTCCACTTCACCCTCTCCATCCTTCTCCATACCCACATTTCAAAAGCCTCCAGTCCACACCTATATCATCTTGCTTCAATGACCATGTCTCATCGCCGTACATAACTACGCTTCAAATCAAAGTTTTAATGATCCTTTTATTAACAACATCTTAACCCACCATAGCCCCTGCCATAAATCTCTCTTCCTTCTGAAAGCTTCTTTGCCTAATGTCATTCTTCTCCTTATGTCCCTACTACTTCGTTCATTTTGCTCCAATACGATACGCTTCCGAGATACGTAAACAGGTGGGAATTGATGACAGGGATTTGGAACAAGAATGCTTATAAAAGATATGATAAAACTTTGATACGTAGGGTCGGTTTGAATATCATGGGAAGTTGTTTATTGAAACGAGATGGTAGTCGTAAGTTGGAGTCCCTTCGGATGGATGCGCTGAGGTGGATGAAACAGTAAAAATGGACGGAAAGGAAAACAAACAGGGGAAGTGAATTGTTGACGAGGGGACGTTTGTGAGACATCAAAAGAAGGCGGGGAAAGATTGATGCAGAGTGCTTTAATGGACGATGGGCTCTTGAAGACGGTGACAGAGAAGAGGACGCTAAGCAGGCGAGGTAGGAAGAGAAAAAGAATAGACTTGTTGGATGGAATTGACGGGAGTTAGAATGTAAATTTACTCAGTTGAAGGGTTGACTGATGGTTTTGGGTAAGTAACTTTATGGAATCAATCCCTATTGGAAATGAAAACAATAGCAACTTGGTGATTCCACAGAAAATTTATTTCGATACGACCCGGGTTTCGACGTTCAAAGTCATCTTCAGGTACGTAATTCCTGAAGATGACGTTGAACGTCGAAACCTGAGTCATATCGAAATAAATTTGCTGTGGAATCACAAAGTTATTGTATTTTTATTTTCTACTTAATGGTTTATGGCGGTGTGGTTGTCTATTTAGGCAAACCTAAAAGATGTAACGGTGTGTCTATCGAAAAAATACTTAAAACGGATGATTATTACATAATTATAATGTATGTGATATTCATCGTACTCCTAAATTCCTGCTTTGTGAACTTACATGGTAACAACATTCATCAGCTTGTTCAAGAGGGGTATGCAGCTTATATGAAAATTATCCTCATCCCTATCCTATACTCCGTGTTGACCATTAAAAACGAATCCAGAAAGATGTAAATTACTTCAAAATTGGTAGCACCTTTAATTGTACAAAAATAGATGACAAGTATATACTCGTACATCTAACAAACCAGGACACTCATCTTTAATTGGTTTCAAGAAAATCAAAACTAAAACTTCTCCCCATCTATTCAATTTCCTTTGCTTGAAAAGACTAACTATGCACACTTCTTGTTCCCGAGCATCAAAAAGTAAGCAGGTAACACCCCAGACTCAGGTCTGAGAAAGAAATATTGGGATGGTTGAATACGTGGACATAAGGAAAGGTACGTTCAATTATGGAAAAGTTAAGGAAATCCTCGTTTTTCCTCGAGAGAAATGTCCAACTTAACGAGGAGCTGATAGCATATGGGCGGTCGGGAAAGTCTCCCGGGAGTGAGCGGGGTCGAGGGAGTAAATAGACCTTCAAGGGGGCGGAGGGACGCGGGGCATTGACGTAGAGGACGGACTCGGATCACTTGGCATGCGACCTCCCCTCCCGGGAACCATCCGAGGGTCCGTTTGGCGCGGCGGTGCTCAAAAAGGAGGGAACAGGGGCACAACCTTCGAATGAAGGCCAGATTCCCGGATTTTGTTCCCTCAACGTTCGCCCTGACACCCTGCCCAAAGGCACCGGGCACGTTTTCCCGTCCCGTTTCATCGAGGAGACTTTACGAGGTCTGTACAATAAATACGCGAACTGGTACAGTCTGGCGGCCATGACGCGGACTAAAGCCCAATAGCGGCGCCAGTTGCCCGAGACCCAACGAGTCGTCTGTGCTTGGCGGATCGTCGAGCTGTGCGTATAGTGCCAGGTAGGTTAGTTTCTGCTGTCCTTGTTTTTACTCGTACGAGGGTAGGCAGACTTCCCAGTGTTCCATTTAGATTTTCACGAACTACAGTTACCGGATACCAAAGATGGCATTTTTACAATTTAATCCTCTCAATTAAGTTGAGACTTATGCCCAGTGGAATAAATCCCTGGAAATAAAATTCTGGAGCGCGGATGATGCATAATGTAATGAATATGCTTCTAAAATTGACCATAATAAGGAATACTTACCGAAACTCACTAATATTATCCTTTCGAGGTATTTGGCAAAGCCTTGAGTGACTAGGGCCGCCCAACGAGGGCCGAGTGCCTTCGATTCAAAGGAGCGACGGAATTCGGAGGCAGGGTGTCTTCCCATGGATCCAGTGGGCACCAAGCCAACACCCTTCTCGCGCCCTCAACACGGGCGCGAGGGTGGGGAGGGTGTCCTTGCACGACGGCGGGCGGGCCCTGCGGATCCTCTGCCACCGCGGCCCGACCGTCCGCGCTTCGTGAAATGCAAACCACGGGTCGTGACGCGGGATTGGCCAACAATGGTCTCGCTCCCCTCTGGAAAAATGGCACGGAGGCGGTCGTGTTAACGGTTATGAAACTGTCGCTTCCTGAATGGCTTCGAATAAAGGTTATCGGATCAAGGAGATTACGGAACGTCGTCAGGTGACGCCCACTCGCGAGAAAGATGAAACAAGCTGGAGAGATCTCTTTTGTCGGGAATCGATCGTTCTCGCACCCTGAAACTAAACGGAAACTGCAAATGAAAGAAACAAGGTAACTTGTTGAAATCCTTGTGCATGTGCTTGTCCACATATTCCCCACATGTTTCACCCAGGAGAGGCCGTGAGTGAGGGTAACGCCTGTCTTTGATCGAATCTACTCTTTCCATTTCGGTGCTCCCAATGTAGTAAGCGTTAGGGTGGGAATTGCTGTTTTTCCAAAAAAAATTCATCATTACGCACTTTTTGCACAAGTTTATTTCCAATTGCTTAGTGTCACACTAGCGTTGTATAGCGATCAGATCTACTGCTAAAGCTATTCCATCTTCAGGAATACGGATATATCCGGAAGCCACTGCATCGTCGGCAAATACACGTATCTTACTATCAATCACGGAGTTAATGTCGTCAACGTAAATAAGGAATGAAAGAGGTCCGATAACACTTCCCTGAGGAACACCCGAAGTGAATTCTACTGGATTAGAGCCAACATCATCTATGACTACTCTTTGTACCCGACCATTCAAAAAGTCAAAATTAAAGATTCAGGTGTGATGTGGTGGAACTATCTCAAATTGACAGAGATGTAAACTACTTCAATTTTCCACAAAATAAAAATTTATCCACGACCAGTTTCGATGCACTGCATCATTGGCAAGTCAGTGATGACCATGAAAAAGATGCAGTATATCAAAAAGGATATTTTTCGTAGTTCATCTTCTGTCTCCTCGCATGCCTGAGGGCGTCAAGAAGGGTCTGTAACTCGAGCCCTTCATTCCAACGGCCCCCTGGGTTATAGTTGTATATGCATATCTAAATACAGCAGTATTAATGAGTATCAACGGAATAAACGAATTTCTAATTGGTAGTCGGTAGAGGTATAACATAGTAGTCAATATTTTAAAAAATGTGTGCTCAGGAAGGGAAGAGGGACACATGGAAGGCAGTAATGATATTGCCAGTAGAAATAATAGCACAACCAGACTGTTATTGTTTGTTTCATATAATTCGAGATGGCGTTCTTTAGAGCAAATCAGACAAAATTAATTGATCTATCGAGTGGATTAGGGTTAGTTGTGTTTTTATAAATCGTACTTGGGCAAGCGAGGAAAGGGCAGGAACAGGATAGGGGTGTTGGACGGGATGAAGGGAGGAAAGAAGTACACAGAGATGAAGAGGGACCTGATATAGATTAGGTTGCTGGATTGGGTTTTGTTTGGAGTTACAAAAAGTTTATTTGATAGTTTTGTCCATCCAAAAACCGACCTTAACCGGAAAATTACCTAATAATAATACATGTCGCAGAACGCAGAGCTGCGTGTGGCGGATGGAGAGTCAGGATGGTCAGTGCTAGGGAGAGAGAAAAAGGCACCACCGTCCTGTGCTTTTCAGCAGTTAAGTGAAAGAAATGACAATAGGGGTATGGAAGGAATTGGAAATACAAATGAAGGTCATCGCGGAATTCATAGTTAGATTCAGTTCATTCAGTTAGATTTCCGGATGTTTAGGCCTTATTTGGCAAGACAGCAAAAGGGTTACAATCATTGCTGAGGATATCTCTGAGTTTAATGAGCTAGTCCCATAAGTATGGGATGATAAATAATACTAATAAAATAAAGAGGTCTTCAATGAAGAAGAATAATTAACGTTAAAATAGGAGGGCCAAAACTAGACCAAGTGTAACATTTGAACGTCCTTTGAACAAATATGGGCAAAGTAAAGGAGCCCTAAGGAGATTTCTGTTGGACCAAATATATTTGACAATGAGGAGAAAAATGATGCGGGGGACATTGGGTATGAATGTTAAGAAAATATTATTTAAAAGTTAGACATTTGGAGCAGTTATGTGCGACGTGGAAAATTGGTCGTTGAAGCGCAGGCGATTGTTAGATGTAGATGGGAAGCTTTTGAAATGTGAGTTTGGAAAAGGATGGAGAAGATGAAGTGGACAGAAAGGAAAACAAATGAAAAAGTGGTGGGTACGGTGAAAGTGGAGGAGAGGGGATTGTTGGGAGAAATCACAAGGAGGCAAGGAGGATGGATGCAGAGAACATTTTGATTGGCAGCGGGATGCCGAAGACTGCGATAGGAGGAGAAAGTCAGGAAAACGAGGAAGGGGAAAGAATAGGATAGGGATATTGGACGGAATGAAAGGAAGAAGTGTGTATGCAATTAAGAAGCATTATTAATGTAATATGAAGTTTCAGGTGGTGCCTTGTTAGAAGAGGCTAAGCAATTTAACAATGTTAAGTCACTGTCCATCGTAAACCTAATCTTCGTTTCACAACAACGTACATCGCAATAATACAGGTAATCACTCTTAAAAAGAACGGTTGCATTAATGATGACATGGCACCGAAGCATTGCGTTTGCGTAGCTGCATAATGCCGAAACTGGACGGTGTACTGTACATGAGTACCACGTATGGGGCAAGGAAATGTTATAAAATATAAATATTTATCTCCATAAGCCTTTTTCCTGCCCGTCAACGTGAAGAAGAAACTTCGTCGAGAGCGCATTTTAATATTAGAAACGGTCAAAGGCGAATTGAACATGTTTGAAATTTCAACGTTAGCATATGACACAATATTGAAGTCAAACAAATTCTACTTTACCGCATGTAGAGCTCATATCAGGCTAAACATATAACAAAAAATAAATGCTCGTAAAATAAATTATGTGAATTAAAATTTATTGACCAACCTCGATTGGACCGCCCTGGTGTGATGAAGTTGTTTGGATGGTGTCACTCCATGAGGTGAATTATGAATGCTTAAACATTACGGTTCAAGAACCATTATCCTCATCCGCAGGCGTATTCTGTTCCCTCAAGTTGCGAAAAGCGTGCTACAGAGCTTGTAAACCTACTCAGTTGCAATCCCAAATGAAACACTCAATCGTAAGTGGAATAAAACCCGTGTTCGTATCCAAAACAAAGGGAAAACGAGAAAAACTTTTAAAAGCTCAAAAATAAAAAGTGACGTTTCAGGCGTGCTATGGTGGAATGTCATGAACTAATTAAAAATTGGCGATTTTCCATGAAATTATTTTAAAATTTTCCGCAAAATTATTTTATGGAAAATTGCCACTTTTTAATTTATTAAAAATTTCGGCTACATAGCAAACAAATCTCCGTAAATTTATTTTATCTAACCCCTTCCTTAGTTACCCATATCATGAGATATAAATGAGCCATCTGAAAATGATGTCAATGCTTAGATCCCGCCAATTATCCCGACATTATGTTAAAAAAAGCGAGAAGGTGCTCCCTTCCATTTTAGAAACCAAGGTCGAAAAAATAAAAACGCAATCCCCAGACCCAAGTCGGACTAATAATAAGATAATATTAGAATAATCGTTAATCTATAAGTATTGCGACATCACTACAGAATTACGACTTCCAGTCTCTATTTCGGCATTGAGAATAGCAAATAGCGATTGAGTGGCATTACTCACATTACCACAAAGCCCTGGTTCCCTGGGAATCTTGTTGGCAACAGGTAAGATAGCACGATGTTATTCCTTACAGAATATAAGCCCAAAATCTGAGAAAAGTGTTCTTAGGCCAGCGATTCTAATCCGGGAGAGCGCCAGTCTTGTTCAGGGCTGCGGAAACACGAGCGTCCCCCAACCTGCCCTATGCCCCTTCTCTGCGCCCGCCCCCACTCCTCCAGGAAAGATGGGCGGGGAGGGGGGAGCTCGTGTTTCGTTTTAGGTTCCCGTCACGGACAGTGGGTCCTCAAACGGCGTATGTTCAACACTAGTCAAATTAGAAAGAAATGTTGTCTGCCTATAAAATATTTACGAATAGCTACGACACGATAACAAATGGAGAAGATTTCCAGGGTCTGAGGCAATCATTCGTTCCCTAAGTACGGAAATGCAAATATCGTGCGCTCACGGATGTGCGTCTGATGAAGCAACCATCACCGTTCGCTGGCTGCGCTCCCGAAAATATATATTCACTCGTTTTTCATCGAGTTTCAGCTCTCCTTCTACGAGAAAAGATTATCGAAGACAATGATTTAGGGTGGTTTGCGGGATCCTTCCGCGTTTTCGTCCTGTTAATAACGACCTTTCGCCTACTCTGTTGCAGTCACCTTCGGTTCAGGCCGAGGAACTGTTTACAGTCTGGACCGAGGATGCCTGTAGCAGAGGGGGCGAAACGTCGTCATTAACTGGACGACAACGTGGAAGGATTCCGTAAACCACCCTCATGCGTATATTTTTAAGGCCGCGATTCGCCTATTTAGCATGTATTTCATTAGGTGAGCAGAAAAGTAAATATATTGAAATATAGAACTGCATTTCGATAAGAAAGGTTTTATGAAAAGGACCGGGTTGACGACGAGGATTGAGGATGTAAACAAAAGATTAATGAAAACTTAGATATGAAAAATAGCACTGCACAGCTGGAATACATGAGTAAGGTTTAGAGTGAATTGCAGATTGTCCTTCAATTTCTCATGAATTAGAGAGCATCAGAGAATGCCATTTTAAAACAATCATTTCATCGTTAATCAGATTTGAGAGTCTGCTAAATCAATCCTATACTTAAAACACCCTGCGTGTCCTCTTCTCTACGAGGGGTAGGAGAGAAAATGTAGCTTTTATTCTTCATATATTCTTGATCGATCGAATTAGTCCTCACTTACGCATTCTTCTACATTGTCTGTTGGTTGAGTTGCACCAAAATCATAATTAAATGTATCGCCAGACTAAATGTTGTCAAGTTTTCAAATGCTCCTTGGTTTTCTTGGCCGGTCGAGAGAAGATGACATCACTCGGTTTTCTCCTCTCATATCAATCATCATTGCGAATTATCAGTCATAGGATATAGTTTTAGGCAGCTCTCCAGACTACTATATCTTGTTCCTTGCCGGTGTCTTCACCCCCTCATAGATCCTGCGCGCCAACATTTTTCTATTACTTACTTCACATAGTTCATCCTATCAAAACTAAAATTCTAAAGGTCATTTTCCTCTTTCTTTTCATTACCATAGGCCTTCCTCGGTAATTATTCCCCTCCAAACTTCCTTCAATTATGGTCTCAAATGGACTACCAAACTATCTAATGTCACCTAACCTACCTAACTATGTCTAATCATAAAATAAATTACAGTCTCAAGTGTGATGTGGTGGAACTGCTCCATAATAACAGAGATGAAAACTATTCCAATTTGCCACTTAATAAAGATTTATTGCCAACTAGTTTCGATGCACAACATCATTTTCAAGTGAAATTCTCCCTTCACTTCATAGCGATTTTCATCTCTATTATTGTGTCTAATCAGCTTCCCTCTCTCCACCGACTCCTATGTAGACTCATTTCTTACTCTGATGTCCATCCCTTTCATTTTCTGTGCCCCATACTTTCATCGTCTCCAATCTTTATAACTCTTATCATCTCCGTCTTACGTTCGTCAAAAGGTTGACTACTCGTATGGGTTTTATTGAATCCTTTCCTTCCGCAAATGACTGTACAATTCACCAACACAAGTTGTTTCATCTAATTAAAAGTCGCCTTTTCCAATCCTATTCAGGCTACCAGTAACCCTTGGCTTCTTCCGTCCTTAGAAACGATACTACCTAAATAACAAATATTTCTCAATTATTCTAGCATATTTTCTAGCTATTCATAAATTTAATCTTAACTCCTTTGATGTTGGCCATTACCTTAATTTTACTGTTTTTTCTAAAGATTGTAACATTCCATCCCCTTTTCAAGTGTATGCACTCATTTCAAGTCTACTTTCTCGCTGGTAGAATGGCGAGGTGCATCTCAAATCGCGTCATCCTCTCTCCTTATACGCCGTGCGCATCGATGATCTTGCCAAATGTCGTTTAAATTATCAATGAACGACATTGTGAAACCCAGCCCTGCAATTTATTTACTTCAGCTTCTTCCTTCCTTTCAAAGTATCTAATCACTGCTTTCTTGCTCGCCTCTCGAGGACATAGTGCAAACACACTACAAATTGTAGTTTGCATAACAGTGTTAGAATTTTCAATTCTTATTTATAATTTTAATTATATATTGTTGATCTTTGGTGCCTTATTTGCTCTCCCAGTGTTAAATTTTTATCTCAGGGCCTTTATAATATTATCGTCGACCGCATCTTCCCCTTCTTCTTCAACTTCAGGATACCAACTCGATCCACCCTCACCCACTCTCTACTCCATCTGCCTATCCCTAGGATATCTCTCACTTAGCGCTCACCTTTATTTCGCCTCTCCTCTCTTCTAAATTCACTCCCTCTCACTGTCCATCCTTTTTATTTATCATGTAACAATTTCACCACCCAAGCTCTATCCCACCTGTCAACAAATTGAATATTTCCCTTGCCCAAGTTCGGTTCTCGTTGTTTATTGGTATGCTGTTATTGTTTTTTGCCTCTTTCATGTTTTTGTTATATTTTCACTGTAATTTGGCGCTACTGCTGTATGTGAATAATGTTTTAAAATAAATGAATAAATAAAGTTTTCTCGCATTATTTCTTTCCGTTACTAAATTAAAATAGAAGCGAACGGTAGTGCGCTATGTTTCCTAACCTACATTGCAAAATCTAATTCGCTGCTTACTTTTTCCACTTCTGTTCAAAGTCAACGAGATGGTATAACGCCATCTAGTATCAGAGTTTTGCTGCTTGTTCAAGGTTTGATTATTTGGATCACAGTTTGTTTGCCAGTTGCCGATGACTGCTGCGATGAGGAGGTGTTGGTGTCAGATAGCGTCTAATTGCGAAACATGTGACACTTTCTTATTTTTTGATAATTTCCTTTGCGTAATTACTTGCCAGTGTGTTTGAAGTACTGGGAATGTCGTTAGTTTAAGAAGAATTTTCCGAATATTCTGAAGAGGAAAGATTAAAAGCAACAATCTCTCTACCGTAAGTGCATATATTCAGGTTAGTTTGACAGTTAGCAGACTATGTTCATATTAGTTTAACTCAGGAAATCATAAGAATTGAAAAAAAATTGTTTCGGGTCATTTGCAGTTAGAATTGCAACGGAATTAGTTCGCATAATCAGGTTTTTGAGCAATGTTATTTGCAAGATACTTTCAGTTTCATTATTTATTCATATTGAAGTCACTGTATTTTAGTTCCCAACGATGACTGAGAAGAGAAACAGAAATATATACAGATGAGCGTCGGCAATTTCTATAAGAATGGAGCTTGAAATACTTCTTCATCAATTCCGGTGATAAAGCATTGGGTGTGATTTGCAACGAAACCGGGGCCGTGAGGAAAGAATAAAACCTGCGCCGTCATCATCGAAGCAAACGTTTCATGAGAAATACACACAGTTGGAGGGCAAAGTCCGTACCGAAAAATACTCTTAATTACAAAATCAACTCTTATCTTAGAGGACATTTTCCAGTAAATCCTCAAATAAACATTAATCCTTGGCCAGTTATAAAGTTACCTACGTCCTGGCTAAAAGTGGTAAACCGTTTACAGGTGGCCCAGAAAAGTCGAGGTCATGTAAAAATGTAGCTTTGGGTGCAAATGTCATTTCCCGCCGTGTTGTAGACATGGGTGAAAACATTGTAACTCAAGTATCGAAAAATGCATGCAAGTTTTGCCATTTTTCCATTAAAATGGATAAATTGTTGGACATCTGTTCCACCTCTCAACAGCTTGTGTTCATTAGAGTTGCCCATTAATCCAACCTTGCGAGTCACATAAAGAAATGATACTTCAATTATATTTTTTGAAGCTAATATTTCTAAAGTTTTTATCAGTGAAACATGGATCAGATATTTGGATCAACTCAACTGCAACGCATTAACAACAAGATTGAAGTATTTAAAGACCATTTTTGCTAATTACTACAAAAGCTAGAGAATTAACAGGATTAGAGCGCATTTTAGTATCATATGGCATTAAATGTAAACTTATAGTCGAGGCTATGAATGCATTATATATACAAATATACCAATCCAGGTTTAAAATTTTGAAATATTAAAACTCCTTTCACGCACTATGATAATAATGCAGAACTTTTCATTTAATATTTTTTTCAGAGTTTGAAGATTCCTGCCATCTTTTTGCCCTCCATATTTCTCATAAATTCAACCATATATTAGTTTGTCTTCTTGAACTGACGGTTGGGATTTTAAGGGTTTAGAAAGTGTTTAGGCGAAACATGCCGAAGATTACCACCGTAAAGAGCAAAAGGTGTGGTGGGAATGTCCACATCCGAAAGGGCATAGTCGTTTCACTCCAGGGCATCATCGGCGCAGGTTGTAACCTTGGAGACGGATCTTGAAACGTTTTTCATTGAGACAAAATTTAGTGTTCAGCAAAAATTAACCCACGATTGATGCAAGCCACACTCGGCTATTAGAAACGAGTCAAGGCCTTAAATATCAATGCTGCGACTCCAAGGCGTGCCCTGAAGGGACATTTCACGACGAATTCCTGCGCCGTTGATGGGGCAGAAAGTTCCCAATTTTCCCGATCTTGACATATGCACACGAATAGTGCAATAAAGTTATTCTATATATATATATATATATATAGAATAATATATATATACATATATAAATACATATATTAGTGTTTTAATATTTGTACGTCGCCGAAAAGCGTCCTATTTCGAAGATATTTTTACACATAAAGTTTATATAATACGAGGTGTGTTAAAAAAATAACGAGAATTTGAATTTTTCGGACAAAATATTTATTTATTCTTATACATTGATGTTGCCTCCTTCAAAATAGTCCCCATTGTAGATTATGCACTTGTGCCAGCGCTTCTTCCAATCCCCGAAACACTTCTCAAACTCGATCTTTGAGATAGCCTTTAGTTCTTTCAACGATGCGCTTTTAATGTCATCTACGGCTGTAAAATGACGGCCCTTCACGGTTCTCTTAATTTTTGGAAATAGGAAAAAGTCACGCAGAGCCATATCTGGCAAATATGGAGGCTGGGGCATCGTTACATTATTGTTTTTGACCAAAAATTCACGAACAAGCAATGAAGTGTGGGCTGGTGAATTATCGTGGTGCGAAAGCCATGAATTGTTTTTCCACAGATCCGGGCGTTTTTTTCGGATTGCTTCATGCAAACGGCGTTGAACTTGTAGGTAGTACTTCTCATTGACCGTTTGACCAGACGGCAGGAATTCTGATGCACTATGCCATTAAAATCGAAGAACACAGTGAGCATAACCTTCACGTTCGATCGCGAACTCTTGTCGAGCCTTTTTCGGTCTTGGCGAACCAGAATGCCTCCACTGGGATGATTGAGCTTTAGTTTCAACGTTATCTCCATAAACCACGAAAGTCTCCTGTTATAATACGTTTCAGTTATTCTGCATCGCCGTTTACTTCATTTAGTGACTCCTGATCAACTCCCATTCGCCGCTGTTCAAAATTCTACCATTTTGGAACGAATTTTGCTGCCATGCGTTTCATACCCAAAAAATTGGAAAAAATGTCATGACATGATTCAATCGATATGCCAACATCATCAGAAATCTCTCTAATTTTGATTTGGCGATCTTTAATTTTTTCCACGTTTTCATCGATTGTTGATGTGCTGGGGCGTCCAGGGTGTTCGTAATCTTCAAGGTCTTCACGGCCTTCTTGGAAACGCTTACACCACTCGTAAACTCTTGATTTACTCATACCAGACTCACCATAGGCCTTTGTTAACATTTCACACACTTGGTTACATTTATTTAATTTTTTACGCAAAATTTGATACAAATTCTTTGATCAATTGCACCTCAGAAGAGCAGCTCACTGTTATTACAGTTTAGTCGAAGGAAGTGCTATGTAAAACCACGTGATAATACTTTCTAAAATGTTGGTACATTACAAAAAAGTTGTATGAACCGTGCATATGTTAGCAAGGGGGTTGATCGTTTTAAAATTGCCCGAAAACCGAGCCGGCCTCGGTGGCTGCGGAGTAACGTCCTCGTCTGCCAATCCAAGGGTCGTGGATTTGCTTCCCGCGTGTTTGAGCCCTCCAACTAGGGGTTTGGTATTTTTAGTCGTCTCAATTGTTTTTGCATTTAATAGTCCGATGTAAAGGGCCAAAAAGTGCTGATTTCGGACTAAGGCTAAATAAATAAATAACTATCGGTGATGAACCGCGAAAGTGGACGTCCAGTCAAAGTTTCTGATCCCTTGTGGGAATCGAGGATAGATGGGCTTATATGGGACAACAGAAAAGTTGCTGTTTTGATGATCAAAGCAAAAGAAGTCCAAATAAGCGTTAGAACTGTTCACAATGTCATTCATAACCACTTAAAGTACAGATAAACGCGTGCGAGATGGGTTCCCAGGTAGCTTATTGATGCTCATAAAGAATCGAGAATTTACGTCAGTCAAGATTTTAAGCATCGGGGCTTGATTGAAAGAGACTCTGTTTTTGAACGAAGAGTGACTTTCAATGATACCTGGATACATTATTACGATTCTGAGACCAAAATACAGATTGTGGAGTTGAAACGCACCCGCTCTCCCGTTTGAAAAAAAAATCAAGGTTCAACCCTCCATAGGTAAAGTGATGCTGACCATCTTTTGGGGCTCATAGGGTCCAGTCTACTACGATTTCCATGAATATCAGCGAATTATCAATACCCAGTACTACTCTGAGATACTGGAATACAAACTTGAAACAGGTATCAGTAGCAAACGTCGTGGACCCTTGGCAAAAAGAGTCATTTTTCAGCATGACACCGACCGCCCCAGCTGAGCCGTGAGTAGCTTCAAGAGTTGGGTGGGGAGGCCTGTCCTAATCCCGCGTACAATCCAGATCTCGCCCCGTCCAATTTTTAACTATTTGGACCACTTAAAGACGCCTTGCATTGAAAAAGGTTTACCAACAACGAAGTAGTCAAGAAAGCGGTGCAAACGTGACTTCGGGGAAAACTGAAAAAAATCTTTGCCAAAGGAATATGAGAAGCTATAAGAAATGTGCGAAAAGTGCATTCATATATGAGGCAATTATGTTGGAAAATAGTCCAGATTTTGTAGGAATCCAAGAAAGCCTTTTTGATTCACAGCCATTTGTCTCTTTAATCATTGGTTGTCCCTCGTATGTATCCCATCCACCTTCAACAGTGTATGAGGACTGACACCCTGGCGATTGTGGCTCGAATAACTGAAACATCAATTCCGGAGTCAATGTGTTCTTACTTATTTTTTTATTCGCTATTCATATATACCACATTCAACTTGTTATACATATTTTATTTTAATGCACTAAATATGGAAGTAATTATTTTATTGAATACATATTATAAAGAGTTGTGCAATCATGAATATAATCTAGCGAAAAGGAAATTATCATTATAGATGAGAATTTTTTATTATTCTGTAATATAATGTATTATTGTAAAAGTAAAAAGCTTCAGGATTAATCTTAACAACTTATAAGCGGACCCGATATGATAAGGTATAAACAGCGTTTTTTCCTAACATTTTCCATTAAATCGGGAGTCATAGAATGTCAGCGAATGTTATAAGAGCGAGGTATTGAATCAAATTGCTACACAGAATGAAGTTGCAACTAATTTTCTGAAAATAACGGTATCAATAAATGTTCGAGTAAAGCAAAACAACGTTAAATCAATATATGATTAATCAACTTGCCAAATGGATAATTGAAATGGTTCCACAGTTTTCTCATTCCTGCTATATTTTCCTACAATGACAGAAAATGTATTCGGCTGAGTGATGTGACCACAAATATAACTGACACAAGGTTTTGGAATTATTTCTAGCTACTAATAAGATTCCCTTTAAACCCATTATCAGTTTTGACATCATACACATTAAGTATTCAATGGATAATTTCCCACAGTTCTAGAAGTCAACAAGAATGAGTTTATTCTAAACTACGTGTTTAAGAATAGATTTTTCCCATCAACACCAGCGGAGCCAGTTTAATGCCCGCGTCATTCTGCCTCCGCCCTGTTTATGTACCCATCCGAAAATTAATGTAGCTTTTGAATAAATTTAGGGAGGAGAAGAAAACTACCTGAGGGAATAGAGTAATGATATACATGATAGCTGACCAGAATTTTACTACTATTAAAACCACGTTTCACCCAAACATTTAGATGGCTACATCCAAAAAGAAATATTTTCATGATGAAAAAGTTCAAATTTAAAATTTTAAAGAAATTCCGTGAACAATGAACATAGTCCTTTCCGTAAAAATTCTCCATATAAAATTCAACAAATTACTGCAATCTTCCACCAATAATGGTACAACAGTAAGCTTACCCAAAAAATAAACGATTTCAATGGAAATGTGATTAGTATGCATTAAATTCAATCATTGGATACAGTATGACTAACCTATGTCAAATAATTATTTAATATAATTAAGGAAACGCCACCGTACATCTTTTTCATCCAATAAATTTCCAAATAAAAAATATTTAGAAAATTATCGAAAAACTTTGCATCCAAACTAATATATATATGTATATATATATTATATTATATATTATATATATAATATATATAAGATTATATTATATATATATATATATATATATAAATATATAAATTTCTTAGTACAGGGCATTGAGCCATCTAAAGTCCTTCGATGATTCCAACCAACAATGTTCAAACACATAAACGTGATATATTATATATAATACATGCATTCGCCGAAATTTGGAACGAGAATATGCGAATTTACCTCAAGGGTTTTAATAACATTCTTCACTGATAACTAAAAGTTTAAATTTCTAATGCTTACTTCATGAACGTGAAGACAGAACGTAGCAAGGCTTCATTCAGGGGAATACGCATACAAACGATGAAAATCACGGGCAACATATTATAGGCAGCAGGTGGGGTAAAAGGTCCAGAGCCACTCGAATTTCTCCCGTGGGCGGGGTGGACCAATCCTACTCGGGGTCACAGTCCAAAGGAAACGCAAATCTCGGGAGGAAAGGGAAAAATGTGAGATGAGCCGAGAAAGAGAGAGGAAAGAGGGGGGAGAGGGGAGAGGAGGGCGCTTGGGAGGTTCGGTCGGCCACCGGAAGGCAGAGAGGGAGGGAGCGTCCGTCCAGTCTCGGTGGGAGATCAACTCCCTTCTTGTTTCGGCTGACGCAAACGTGTTGTTGCGAAACTCCCGAGGCCGGGAGAACGCCACGGTCAGGGGGAGGGGGCGGGAAGGGATGGAGGGGGGGCGTGGGAGAGTACTCGCCGGATCGATGGAAATATTGGAATCACGAGGCGGGCCATTTGGAGCCGGGGGGAGGGAGGGCCTAGGCCACGGCGGGAGTTGCGGAAAATACCTCCCAATTCCTAGACCGAAGCAAGAACCTAGTATTGCAAAGACCTGACATGGGACCACATTGACATTACACTTAGGTGCTCAATTGCATTTTAATTTTTCCATCATCAAAGGAAATAAATACAAGTCCATATAAGAATGGGAAAGGTTAAAAAAATCTCAGAGATAATAACTAGAGTCATCAATCAACCAGAAGGTCGCTTTGATCGGCGAGTGAGGGTGGAGTTCACCCAGTACTAAGCCCCCTATATGGAGTGTGAGATTCACACATTAGCAGGGTAATAAGGGGGGACAGTTCCTTTCACTGTACCGCCCTTGGTTTCCCAGGAAGATCTGGCACTCGAAAAAGCATACAGTTCGAGTGAATATACTCGTATTCAATAGATTCATGCGAGATGTAGTGGAAGCTTGTCATTATGAGAAAAACAAAATTTGCACTTTTCCACAAATTTATTTGCACCGCCCCCTCCAGCGTACAATATTTTGTATCTGAAGATGATTCGATGAACTAAAACGCGTTGTACGCTACATAAAATTTGTGGAAAAGTGCAAATTTTGTTTTTCTCATAAGCTCGAGTGGAGCTAAGCATCTCCCACTCTTAATGTGTCCCTGGGAATCCAACCCGGACCCCCCGGTCAGTAGCCCAGCACTCTATCCACTGCACTGCCACGTCCCTTGAGAGATGCGAGATCGGAAAAATACGGCGTCACGAAGTTGAAATGGCACGGTTTAGATCGAGAGTGATAATGGAGAGAGATGATCCGGGCATCCAGCGCTTCGCGTGTGAAATTCGCAAAAACGTGAGGAATGCGAATCAAGCAACCCGTGTGTGCCGAGCAGAGCGGAGCCAGCCAGAAAGTGCACGGAGTTTCGATTACATTCCAAACTGTGGGTCAAATTTTAACCTCGATATGCGATCGATCATTATGGATTAAAAAACAAAGCAAGGAAGAGCGACGTGGGGGCGCACGGCGCAGGGAAACGGAAATAGGGGGGAGGGTTGAAATAAGAATCCACCGGAGCTATTTTGTTCCAGAACAAATTAATTTAAGTTTATACCTCACTGAAAACCAAAATAGGAATTAAAATTACATTGTTATTACCTTCCATTGTAAAACGTGTCCAAAATATAAAGAACTAATTCATAAAAGTTACAAAGTCGAGTTTCAGATAAAATAAGGTTACGTGGTGGAGGAAATTTAGTATTTTGGTTCCACGCTAAGTTCCCTTGGGACAACAAACTTCCAAGTTAATCCTTGCATCCCTGTTTTGAGCCTTCCCAAAATACTGTCAACTTATCAGAACGAAACTATTGTATTAACCATAAAATACTCCGCTTACTTGAGCATGAGAAAAAGGAAGGGCAGAGCAACAGGAAAGTTAGAAAATATAAGAAAAATGTTTTTTTAAATTATAAATTTTGTGGAACTACTTTTTTCCATAAAGGAAACGCTTATAATACGAAGCAGTTGAAATGGAAAATTTGATTTTTTATCATTGCTACTTACCTTATTCCGTTAAATTAATAATGTTTACAAAATTGGAAAACCCTGGTAAAAGTTAAACTTAGTGAAAACTTTGCAATGTATTCCTTGTATACAATGAGGTTTTGGAGAATCAAGGTAATTTTGGGAATAGAATTGGTAATATAATTTGGTAACAGAAAGAATAATATTTTGATAATAGAATTGAGCAATTGATGATTTAGAGTACATATGTACTTTTAAGAATCATAATGAATAGTTATCGCGTACACAACTTTTTAAAATTTTTAAACAGGATCGAAATTGTTTAATACCAAATATTTTTAATCTTAGCTGTCATTGTAAATTGAAAGAAAGAGCAATCGCTGCATAACAAGGAAATTTCATGAATAATAAACACTAAATAATTTAATACTAAATGATATGGGATTCACTTCATTCACTCGACTGAATCAAAAGCTAAAGCAAATAAATTGCATGGGTGTGTGTGCTCTCACTTCGTCTTCATAGCTAAGAGTATAGAGGCGGCAGCCGCCCAGTCCATTTTTCGCCACAGCCTCAATATACTCTAATGATACCTCTGGCGTGTCAAAGATATTGTTTGGGTTGAGAAAGAGCATGGGAGTGAGTAATACCATTAGAATAATGCGGTCGCTAGCAGAAAGGAGTTTAATGCTACATCACTACAGGAAGTATTTGTTTAACAGAGTAAACTTTTCAAAAGAAAACTTGGTAGACGGCTTATCCAGAATCTGCAATAATCTCAGACTGCAGATTTGAGGAGAACATAGGGAGAATTGGACTGGGCAGTCCTAGGCAGACGAATGAGACAGAAATGTCAATTTTCTCCTGTTATTTTTCATATGCCTTCGAAGGGAATGATAAAGATAGTAGGGAGATAGTCGTCTTTATTTTGGAGCGAGCTTGAGATTATGGAGTCCCTTCTATCACCTAACCCTTTTAGGGGATCCATGAGATGAATTGGAGGCTCGAATGAAATTAGATGTGGGACTCTTCAAATCAGTTAAATTTTTGGAATAAATCTACAGCTACATAGTACCCCGTAAGCCACCCCAAAGGCGTGTGGCGGGGGGTGTTTGATCAGCACCCTAAAAATAGAATAAAACACCATGCAAAACCCACAAATTAACGCCAACCTACACCATCAAAGGCATATATATTCAAAATCGACATAAAAACCCCGCAATTCACCAAAAAGATTTACGACAGGGCACCAGGTAAAAAGGGTGAGTTATAAAGGTGGATATGGGAGAGGAAAAGGGAAAACTTCGTCAGAAACCAACAAATAACATGTAAACAAGTATGCTGGAGAAAGACTTAATTCAAAAAAAGAATTATTATTTCACTTGACAAACTGGTTGCTTGTTATGCGAAAAATGAACCGCAACCATTTAAACGACAGGCCTCCACCAAAACAAAACATATAATGCTGAACTGAAAAAAATAGGGGAAACTTGACAATCACATGGACATTCAACCCATGGTCTCCGCCACTCAGGAAGCGGAGGTGTACCCCCCCCCAAAAAAAAGACGAGGTTGAACCCTTGGAGGATCTTGAAAACCAGAAGTTTGGGAAAAAATGTATTGTTAGTAATTATGAGTCAGCTAGCCAACAAAAGAACTACCGTTATTTTTGTTACCTTGCAGAATCTGTGCGATAGGCATGGTGGGATGAGAGTTAAACTTTAGAAAACAATGGGAAGGAGATTCTCAAAAAATGGTAAGGCTAAGTCATACTAGATTCCGGGACACGAACTAGAACCCCTTCATTTAAATTATAAACAATAAAACACGCTTTGTTTCATGCAGGTTCAGGACAACCATTTGCCCTGCGATCATCTCATTCTTCAATTTCTTCCAACGACCAACTCTCAAAGTCCAGATTAATAACCCTCGTAAGATTTCCCTGTTCGTCTTTTGATAGTTTAACTTTTTTACTGGTTTTTGCCGCCCAACACAGTTCTGTGGCCCAAGCCTTTTTCCCGAATTTGGCAAGTGAGGGGGAACAGATTACTCAAATTGCTCTGCGGCACCTGGACAGGAACTCCGTCAATATAAGTGTAAAATGTACGGTCGTGAATCAATGTAAACAAAAAAAAAGGCCGAGACCGTAACCTTGATTGGCACTGAGTGATAAGATAAAAGAAGGGAAAAGAGAGAGAGAGAAGGTTTAAAAAAATACAAGTAAGGGGAGAAAATACACACTAGGTCACTTGGGTGTGTTTGAGAAACTATTTTTTTTCTTATCACTCAGTGCCAATCAAGTTTACGGTCTCGGCCTTTTTTTGTTCACGTTTACAGGGACTCCGTCGTTCAATTTTCGTAAATTTTTACTAGAACACTACTAGAAATCTAATCCCCGATTTTCGCACTCATCATTCTCAGTAAGTTTGCACAATTTTGCGAGGGACTTCAGACTCCCTTCCCTCGGAGATGCGTGCCTCGCGAAACGAAGCGTTAGGAAGAAATGGACGTATATTTTGTTATTCATCTTCAATGCTGTTCAAAACAAAATTCAATCTAAATCTTATAAAAAAATCTACGTTGTTGTATGTACTTTAAAAAGGTTGGGGTGCTCGGTTCTCTTTTTTTCGATCAAGACTTTTCTTATTAATGCAACAATTTCAGAGTGTAAAAACCATTCGCCTTGACCGGGATACGAACTCTTGATGTTCGGCTTAGTGCTGTAGCCAGTTAAGCAGAAGAGACGTCTTCTTAAACTCTGAAATTTTGGTTTTTTTTGACTCTTTACACTCTGAAATTGTTGCATAGAAATGCATATTAGCGGATGACTCCGTTAAAAGTTGCTGTTGCGGCATCTCTTGCAGTTTCTTGGAACTTTTCTTATTAATTAAAGTGACCAGTATCTGACCGATAAAACTTTGGATACCCGGGGAATCGCCATTGAATCATGTCGTATTTATTGAGGATGATTTTATATGCCTTAGCAATGGTTCTGTCACATTATTCGACGTGAAAACTGATCATAGATGAGCGAGTTCTCTCCTGAGCCCTCCCCCCCCCCCCCGGTGAGATGTTGGGAGTAGGGACTGGGTTAACCTTAGAAGGATGACGCTCATTGCAGGGGGCCGGGGCAAGAAGGGTGAGGAAAGGCTGACCCCGGAGGAATGGAGCGAAGGGGCAGGGAAGGGAGTGAAAGGGACAAGTAATGAAATGTTATGCTTATGGTGAAAGGATTCGCCGAGGTGGCGGACTCGCCCCATTCGACGCCCTCCCGCGATGGATTGATTGCGGCCCGGGTACCAAACCAATTGGAATGCGCGCGCGCCCCCACCCACCCGACTCCGAGGGCACTTTCCGCCCCCGAATGTGCGGAGAGGGCCACGACCGAGCCAGCGAGCGCTCATCGCCGCTTGAACTCTCGCAGGCACGCGGCGTCGTCATGAATCCGCGGGGAGGGAGAGCTCGAGTTTATTGACGGTGACGTGCGTCGGAAATCGTCCCGGAGGTAACCCATGAAGATCATGCTATGTTCGCCTCGGAAATCTCAGGAGGAGTGTACGCATTGATTGGAACCGTTTTATAATCATTCCATAATCTAATACATGTTCCGTTCCGTCGCAACATTTCGTATTATAAAAGGGGTGACAAAAACCCCCAAATACCTTTGGATAACTTCTATAGTGCAATAGTATATACCAAATATTAATGAAAGGGATCAGCTATTTACATAATATGTTATGCAAACATTTTTAAAAAGCCTTTGAAACATGGTGATGGAGGAGAATGCTGAAGATTAAATGGACAGACAAAGTAAGGAATGAGGAAGTATACAGGAGAGCAGAAGAGGATAGGACCATATTGAGAACTCTAGGGCAAAGAAGGAATAAATGAATTGGACACACATTGAGGCACAATGGATTGATTAGGAATTAAATAGAAGGAAAAATAGAGGGGAAGGTTCCACGAGGAAGAACAAGAAATATGTACATAAAACAAATTAAGAAGTACGTAAAACAGAGATTAAGGATAAAGCAGATGAGAGACAGCAATAAAACAGAGAATTGGCATTAAATAGAGTAGAATGGAGGGCTGCAGGTTAAGGTTAGCGGGACGGCCTGATTGGTCTTATCTTATCAAAGTATGAGGTATACTTGTAAGGCAGAAGTTTCGAATAGATGAAGAAGGATATAATTAAACCGCACGAGGGAAAGGTGGATGGGAACACACTAAAATAAGTACCTTCGAGAGGTAGAATGCCGAAACGTACAAACGTTTTGCTGTCCAATTGAGAATGACCGCAGATCGAAATGCCGACCATGAATCCGAGAGAACATTCCAGGGGTAGGAGGCGGATATCCGGGTAGCGGAATCGCTGGAGGGCAGGAACGGCGAAGCGCCGGTCGTGGCATCGTGACGAGGAGGGCAATCTCGCTCTCCCTGGACGCGGTGCCCCGTAATGCACTCACCCCAATAGCCCTCGGACGCGGGAGTGCGACGTAGAGCGTCTCTCCCTCGGGGTGACCCAGAGGAGAGGCGGGGGGCCGACAACGCACTGGTCCAGACTGCAAATCTGACAAAATCCAAAAATGCGTCTTTTAAACGAAGACTTAAAAATTTTTCAGCTCTATACATTTGTCAATAGATATTGCTTCTTGAATCAAGACAACCTGGAGCTCCCTTTGTTTCATTTTCTTAAAAAAAATTATCTCAGGTACAAACGTTGTTTGGCGCCAATTTGCGAGGGTTACACATTTATAATATATTACGAAATAGTAATTTTTAAGCAAGCTCTAAATAAAAAAACAATGGAAACCACAAAGATAATGATATAGACTAGTTGAACGATAAATAAAGGAAATTCTTGCTTCTGCACATTGGAAGCATGTGCGGAATCGAGCGTAGTGGTGGGTGACGGGAAATACATGGGAACGAAATAAAAGATTGCGGTTTAGAAAAAAGAAAATACTGAGGGGAGGAAACTTCAGAGTTCTGGAACGGAAGTCATGAGCACTTGAATTTAAACACAAAATTGCGCATATCTGTTCGAGAATAGCGAAAATATTTAAAAAGAGCGTGATTATTTTTAGTTTCCAGGGAGCTCATGCAGATTTACACGACAATTTTGTGCAAATGAAATATAAAGTGAGATTAAGGAGGAGAAGAATGGGAAGAGCGGTAGGGAGAAGGGATGCTGAATCAGGAGCAGAAAGGTGTACCAACAAAAAGTAGAAAAATTAAAGAGTGAGGATAAGGAAACGAAAAAAGTAGAGGAAAGTTTGATCATCTCAAATAATGGACATCGAAATATTGGGGACTGTTGTTGTGGTTGGATCAAGAAAACCATGGATTACTGACGAAATGTTTACTAAAAACAGAAAATAGAAGAGGAAAAGAAATAATGAAAACGAAGGATTAATGTTAAAAGTAGGCCCTAATAAATGTTTAACCAACTTAGGCAGGAAAGTAGCGAAGGCGAATGAAGCGTGGTGGAGATAGCAGTGCGAGGATATTGAAAGTTAAAAAAACCTCCAGTCTCCGTCTATTTCTGTCTGTTTCAGTGACCATGTTTCCGCGCCGTACATAACAACGCTTCTTATCAAAGTTTTTATGAGCCGTCTCTTGGTATTCTTACTTGACGTCACTGTCATCAATTCCCTCCTCTTTGTGAAAGTTTTTCTGCCGAACGAAGTTCTTCTTCTTATGTATTCCTCAACAATTTGGGTCCTAAATTTTCGAGATACGTAAACTACTCCACCTACTCTAGATTTTTGTCCTCCTATTTTAATGCTAAACTTGGCTTTTTCTTTCTCAAAAATTTCATAACCTTTGTTTTATTTACATTTATTTTAATCCCATATCTAAATCACTAAATTTTTATTCCACTCAACAATGCTTGCAACCCCTTGACTGACTGACAAATTAAAGCTTGGTCATCAGCAAACCTAACCGATTTTACGAACTATCCTCCGACTTTCATTCCTACCTCCCGTTCTTCCCATGCCTCTTCAATCATTTCCTCCACATATGCGTTGAACAGCACCAGTGATAATGAGCAACCCTGCCTTACTCCTCTTCCTAACATTACCCATCCGGACTCTCCGTTCCCCACTCGCACCTGAGCAGTCTGAGACATGTATAGGTTGCGGATCAGTCTCCTGTCCCTCCAATCCATTCCTATTTTCTGAAATATATTCATTAACTTTTCCAAATCTACTTTTCAATACCTTTTCGAAATCTAAGAAACAGGAGAATTCGTCCTGAATGTATTTCTCTCGAATGTTTATCTCATTACTCTAATGACATCAATCGTACCTCTCCCCATCATGAACACAAACAGATCACCCCCTAAGTAATCATTTCCCCGCTATTCATCTTCTAGTTGATGATCCTGAGAACCACTCAAGCTACGTACAAAGTCAAACTTATTTTTCTTTAGTCTTAACGTGATGTAGCCTTTACCTATTTTGGAATAAACAATGGCCTCACAAGATCTTCTGGCCAATTCTCCTCTCACAAATGCTAAGAATCAGTTCATAAAAACTCTTACCCATCTTTCCCTAACCCTTTAATTGACACCCCTAGAATATTTTCCACCGCACGGCCTTAATTTATTTCATATTCCTAACGTCCTCTCTGTTGTATAAGGTAAGTCGACCCGGAACTACAATGAGTTATCTTCATCTACGTAATATTCTCTGTCATTCAATTGCAGGCGTTTAAGATTGTTGGCCTAATTCCTTTACCTAACAGCTCTTCTATATATTCTTTCCATTTTTCTTGGGAATTTCTAGTTCAAGTAGTATTTTTCCTGACTAAATCGTATCTATCATTGCTGTTACACATTTTCCATTTATATTTTTTTTGCATTGTTTTTATCCTCCTGTACATTGCACCAACTTCACCCTTTCTTTTTAATATTTCCACGTTCTCGCACTGCGTTTTCCAGCAAGTTTCTTCTGCTCTATTTGTTTACCTTCTTCGTTTATTATGTAATTATTTATATGCCCTTGACGACCTGGGGTTATTCTTGCTAATTTTGTGGTTGAAATTCCCTCGACTTCTTTGATGATCATGTAATCAGCGGCCAACGTTTCGACGGCTTATCCTGCCATCGTCCTCAGGACTTTGAGTCTCGTGTTGGATTCTTTCGGGTAGATCGCACGACAACGCTTAGCTACTCAGCAGATCCAAGGGTTGATGGGACGGTCTAACGAAGCAGAAAATAGAGATTCGTTTAGAAGAGAATGACTTGAAACCGCGACACGGGATACGTAATAAGCCAAACTTGGAAACCCTTACTCCATAAAATCAGGAATCCTAAAATTATCTTAACTCGTTCATTTCATATATACTCTTCCTATATATTATTTTGCAAATTTTATATCACATTTTTGAAATGTTCTCATTTTTCCCCCATGGTACCCAGCTCTCATATTTCACTCAATATTTTCTCTAAAACCTACTGTTTCTCCTTCGGTATCGTTTCCGCTATTGTTTATATAGTCTATTTCCTAAACCGTCTTCCATTTTGTTTCTTTCTGGATCAGACGCTGGATTTGAATATTACCAAAATACGATTTGAATCCATTTTCGCTCCTATCTTGCCAGAAAAAAATATTAAAGTAGGCTTAATTTGCTGAAAAATCTGCATTTGTGATTTTAAGAACCTTTTTATAGCAGTCATTCATTCACAGTTTTAAAACTGAAACTTTATTGTGACAAATGCTTCTTTCTAATTCCGTCTAATTGGCCGGCTCTTCGTGTACCAGGTGACCTCGTACATTATCCATCTTGAACTTGATCAGGAAGCATCGCCTTACTTTAATTTAACACTTCAAAATCCAATGCCTCCAAAAGCCAATTAGAATTAAATGAAAATATGTTAAATGGAAGGTACCAATGAAATTCCCTAACAATGGCGCCCTCTTAAGGATGCCATTATGGCATCGGACACATGAAATGGCGTCAGTAGCTATATCGTAAAAGTCTCCGGTGCCATTTTTGGCTTCTATCCGAGGGTCGGGCTACTGAGACTGTGGCATTGCTGAAATAATATCGACAATTGCATTGATCTGTGATCGTCATTTACCGTTATTTATTGGGATGCAAAACATACTTTAAGAATAAAAATGCACGAGAGTTCTATAGTTTGACGCCGCTGATTTCTATCAACTTTGATGTAGGCTGTAAAACGATGAGTTGTAATAAATTTAGTTTGTAATATTCTACGATATATAGCCCCATTGCGTAAAAATAATTTTTTCTGATGAGTGGATTTTTAATGTAATTATTGTTTAAATCAATAGGAAAATATAAGTTTCGCATCAAGTTAACTTTTATCTACAATGGACTTTATGGCTGAAGAAAGCTACCAGCGAGGTGTTAGACACAACTCCGCGGTAGTTGGCTAGGTATCAGTTACTAAACACGCAATGAAAACGATTATACTTCCAGTTTGGCTTAAATTCCTTTAAATTTTTTATGCACTTCGGAATGGAAATCTAATTTTTTTAATGCCTTGTGCCACGATTGGTGTTTGCAGAGACACATCGATATGAACGGGCAACGACAATACTTAACAAATTGCGCAGAAGATTTTTTGTTTCATAATTTCATATCAGACTGCAATACACATCACAAGCCATCCATGGTACAAAAAGTAAATCATAAAATGTGAAACATACGACATTGAAAAGGGAACCCATGAATATGGAGAGAATGCTACTCAGTTAATCAAATGAATATAATAATAAAAATGGAGGGCAGAGGAAGTTATTTTATTGATTAAAGGGACCATTTGTGAATCTGAAAAATAATATGAGATGTGAAAGAGGGTAGAAAGGTTTGATTTATGATCATTTAGAAGAGAGAGCCAATTCAGAAGAGCTGTGAGGGTCAGTTTGCTTGACTGTTGGCAAGTGATTTGTAAACAGTCGAAAACACAGGAAGAGATGTGCCGTGTAGCATACAGTCTTCAACATCTTCAGAGCCGGAACGCCTTTAGAAAGTAAGCCCACAGTTTCGACAATTCTTTACCTCTGGGGTATATTAGTGTACACATCCGTGTTTCCTCCACAGTTACGTATGTACCGACGCAGAAACTAGTCAGGAATGGGATGGAAAAGCGCCAAACCAGCCACCGAATCGCCCGCTCGATCGCGTTCATTCTCGACTGAGAGCAAACACTGCAACTTGAGCTGAAACTTAAACAGCTGTCTAGTGAGAGATGAAGCTTACTAAAAGCAAGCATTTTCCGATATCACGAGCACTACCTCTTGGATTCTCGAAAAGGTTATTGAACGAACCAATTATTTCTCTCTTAGATTATAAATTAAAAGCGTTGAATACAGGTTTATGTATTTATTAACAAGGATAAAATTGTTGAAGGTTCGTGTTAAAGAGCTAAATTATTAGTTTTAAGAAAGATAGCAAACACCGAAATACAAGTGTTACGCAGAATTAATTTCATTTTTTAACATCTCGTGCTCAGTAGCCTAGAAATGCACTTTAAGTAAATTTACAGAATATATTACGGAATCTAGATGATACATAGAAACTCATCAAATCGTCAAAAGATTGCCACACCAAAATGAAAAATATGAGGAATTAAATCTCTTGTGACTAAATATACGAAACATACTGGTATTCATTCACGATTTATGGTAGTAGTAGTAGATTTAGGTGAGGTGGCCGACAGCTAAGGTCATTTGCGCCATTAGGGATGGATGGGAAAGAAGGAAGTGTGGAGAGAAACCCGGCGTCGGCGTTAGCCTACTCTCAACGAAAGGCGCCAAGGGGTCACACACAGCTTAACGTCCCATCCGACGGACGGCGTACTCACTCAAAGTGCTCTCTACAAGGCACCTCAAGTAGGGATATGGAATACCGCTTAAAAGATCTGCCATCACCAGGATTCGAACCCGGGTCCTCTGAATGAGAATTCAGTACGCTAGCCACCGCACCTTTCCGATTATTCGTACCCCGACTGCCATCTTGCACATTGTCTACTCGTCCACATTGTCTACTCGCCCATATTGTCTACTCTCGCCTTTTCCTGCCTCGACGTTGCTCACACAAAGAAATGCCCTACGACAAACCTTTCAAGCGTTCTCTTTTCACTCCGCAGACACTTCAATTCACTTTTAAAGCCTTCTTTGAATGCATCAAAACACAGATGCCGACGTCGAAGCTTTGAAGCAAGGCCAGAAGTGTATTGTGCGAACAAATCTGAAAACAGGTAATAGGAAACACATTTTATACACTCCGCAAGAGAAGAATCGAGCATATAACAAAATAAAATGATCTACATGTATGGAGAGGGGAGATATTTTGGAGAATAAATTGAAATACAACTATCATATATGCTTATACACCGTCACTAGTGTTTACAAAAATCATTTAAAGCGACATTTTAGACGTTTGCTTATAACGATGGAAAAATTATATTAATTCGAATTGATAAATGGTTAAAGTAAACCATTTAGCCTATAATATGATTTTTGGTGCGAACATTTATTACAATTGGGATGTAATTGCAAAATACTTTTTAAGACATTCATTTAGGACATATTTAGAGGGAACAGTCATCCGCCGCACAATAAAAAAATAAAAAAAGACAATTATGCGAGAACTCATATCATCCAAGCGCGGAATAAAATGTATAATTCGCTTGATAATTACCAAATCTTTTCAGTATTCGTCTGCCGTTATGAGTGGCCCTTAACTTTTTCAAAACTTCCCATGCAAATTTAATTTACTTCCCAGGGTCATTTCCATCAATGGCAACCTATAATTTCGCAGGTGGAGGCCAATTTGGGATACAATGGCGGCGATAAACCAACATCCGCCTCTGATAGCGTGGCGCGTCTATCCCGAAGCACTTGCTCTCTCAATCGAAGCGTCCACGGAATCTCCAGAAATGGGCAAGGGAATGAGACTGGATTCAGTGTTCTCCTACTGGTACAGTCAAATCCTGTCTCAGAGGAATGAAACGGGAAATGCTTTTCAATTAATTGGTACATAATGAAATGCTATGTTAAAATTCAAATGGGGGTGTAAACTCATCCATAAAAATCATGATGAAGACAAACTCCCAACTCGATGGTCCCCTTGATGAACGTTAAGTTTCATAATTAATTATTAATATTTTATAATTAAAAATTTAAGTCTTCTCCCGTCCCATTCTTTTACTCCCACCTAACTTGCTCACGTAACCATCTCCATTTTATCACAATGTTCTGCTACAATCCATCGCCAGTCAAAGGACCCTCCTTCGGATTTCTTCAAACAACCAACTTTTCTCTCCCGTCCATACCCCTCTCTCCCTTTTCTCTCCCGTCCCGTACCTCTTCGTGTACTTTTCTTACCGTCCATTTTACCTATTCCATTCTTCCACAACTCCACATCGCAAAGCATTACACTCTACGCCTATCACCTTACGTAAACGGTCAAGTTTACGTAGTTTAAGTCCAAGCAGCGCAAATCTATGTGCCATATAATAGTTTTTACGAACAATATCTGAGCATATTCACGCAACGTTCCTGCCATCTTCAATTCAGACGACACAACTGTGGCCAAGAGAATGGAATTGAGCGCAGGACTTTGATGTGGAAGATAACGGCTAACCACAATATTAAGAGTCTCCCTAGAAGATGTAGACTAAATTCAAATGTGATTAAATGCCTTTCGCAAAAATATTTCGAAGGTTAAATAGTCCTTTAATCGGGTCTCCCGGTGGAGACTTCTCGGAGGGAACATCAGACAAGGTGGGAAAGGCTAGCGAGATTGAATTTTAGGTTAAAAATGGGTGGAAAGCTGGAAATTTCAAAGGTAGAGCAAGGGAAGACTTGGAATCTTAGAAATTAGATACCCTGGGTGGGAGCGAGATTAAGTGGCGAGGGCCGACGACTCCAGGAGCGATGGACATAAGACGGTGATGTGCATGTATATCCAGAATATAACAGTAGTGGGTTCCATGGTCAAGGAAGAATGGGCATAGAAATTTAAATTGTATTTACCATTTGGATTCCTTCTTACCTTTTATAAATCTACCTGGATTGAACATTCCGACGTCTGAGTGTGTGATGTTACCCTCTGCCACACATCCTAGCGGATGTGTGGTAGGAGATAATTGCATACCAGAGTACCTTTGACCTAAAACACCTTTCCCACCTAGCCCAGTCGGACAGGCGTTATTTCATTCTGATCATTTCGTGAGAAAAATTAATTTTATTGACATGATTATTCGTTGGTACATGTGTATGTTAGTTGATAGCATATGTATTTCAATAGGTTTAAGTTTAAAAGATTTTAGCATGAATATCGCATTCACCTCTGTGGAATGCATTGACATGAATTCGTAGGTTCTGCATTGGGTTTTATTCTCTTTTACTGGTGGTGTCCAAACACCCACCACCAAACGCCCTTGTGGCGGCTTGCGGGGTTCTACATTGATGTAGGTAGGTGTTTTAGCAATGAAATGATAGAATTCTGATGATAAAGTTTGAGGGAGAGTTTATTGCCACAGTGATAGTTCAGGCATCTGCCGACACATGTAGCCATTAAGAAGAGGAACTAGAAGAAATTCGTACACGAACAACTGGAAGGGGTTCTAGGAGCAGTGAAAGAGAGGGGAAACTAATAGTGATGGAAGAATGGAACACTTTGATCGGAGAGAGGAGCAGCATGGGACAGTTCAGATTGGGAGAACGAAATGCTTCGCGAGAAAAACTGATGGAATCCTGTACCGAGATAAAACGGCAGTGACAAACGCCATCTTCGAGCAACATCGGGGAAGAAGATACTCATGGAAGGTAGAAAAATGCACCGAATTGACTATATCGCTGTCACAACAAGATCCGTAGGAACTACCCTGGACCACATATAAATCTGGAGGTCATGAAAAGGCAACTATGATACAAGAAAATGAAGACAAGAACCCATAAGCCAAAGAGGAACACATAAACACTGAAGAAAAACCCAGCAAGAGAAAATTTCAGCGTGACCATT
The DNA here is from genome assembly GCA_037158775.1 of Hetaerina titia. Taxonomy (NCBI): domain Eukaryota; kingdom Metazoa; phylum Arthropoda; class Insecta; order Odonata; family Calopterygidae; genus Hetaerina; species Hetaerina titia. The sequence goes on along the minus strand of CM073774.1, from coordinate 99,380,268 downwards.
GACAGATTGAAAAATAGAAGGAATGAATGAGAATAGCGTTGATGGCCATTGAAGGATAAAGGAATACAGTAACCGAATTAGAAGATGAAACACAACTATTTTGTTAAATATAACACAAATAGTCCAAATCTCGTATTGCCGTATATTTCCCCTTTATTTCTGAAATAATGAGTAATCCTCAGGAGCTGGAAGATGCATTCAGATGATTGGAGAAAATGAAGCTATTTTTAAAAGAACTTGAAATGATCTTTATCAATAACAGTTACCAAAATCAGTAATATTATCCCGATTGTCAGAACACTGTTAATATGGAATAAATAAAAATTACCCAAAGCCGTACTAAGAGTACGGCTTTGGGTAATTTTTATTTATTCCATTCATTCGGCCGTAGTACGTTCCCTTTCTCTTTATTAACTGTTAATATGACTACTCTCTTTCCCTCTGTTTCTCCTGAGATGTGACGCAATACCCTGCTACCTTCCTGACACGACTCAGGACTGTATAGGAAATATTCCGTTCATTCTGAATAGTCAGCCGCTCATATTATTCAGCAGTGCGTTTAATGTCAGACTAGACGTCTTCCCAGTATCCAGCATCCCGTTCAGTTCGGAGGTCGTCGCCTTCACGCCATCTCATTCTTTAGTGTTTCATTTCAATGACTGTGCATCGAGCGCCTTCCATCCTTCCTTTTCAGACGATAACAGTTCTAGGCCATTACACGCTCATTTTCTCTGTGTTAACTTTCATATTTGCGACTTTCTTCAGCGGGGGAACTTCTTCTTCAACAAATATTTCTCAGATTTCGCCGAAAGCTCGTTCCTTATCATTTCTCCATACTTCTTCATGTTGCATGCTCCTAGTCTACCTTTCTGTACCCATCTTCGCTTCTGTCTACAACTCAACATTTGACCATTCAATTTTTGAAGGTATTTCCTCTCCTCTGATTTTTCCCTCGAACATTCCACACCACTTATTCTCACCCTTTTGCCGAGGTTTCTCTTCCAGTGCTTCTTAACAGGTTCCCAGCTCATATTTATATGGGCTGAATCATTATTTCTCTTAGTATTTCTCCCTCTTTTTCCCATCGACTCTTTCCTGAAAGCAAGTTTGCATCACCTGGAGAGCCTGTTGCGTCGCTTTCCCGCCGTCTTTCAAATCGCAGTCTGTGAATGATTCCGTGGACTTGCTTCTGGTCCACATCTGCGACGTCACGTGCATTCCTGAATCGCCCAATCAAGCGTTTTCTCGTTAAACGGCTCCGTATGCACAGCGGATCACTCTAGTTGAGTCTCTGCAGCAATTTGTATTGTTGGTTTAACCTCTTTCCAGGAAAACGAGAAGATGAACTGTCAGATTCCTAGCTAAGCCTCTGAAGGGTCGAATAGAACTCGACGTCGCCAAAGAACATCAGCCCTTTTACGCGAAGCTCACTGCAAATCTAAAGTTCAAATCAAGGTAAAATTCCTGCAAGACCTAATGCAAGGTTCAAATTTTCGACACATAAAAAAAAAAGATTTTTCAACACAGATATTTCAAATAAAAAGCCATTATTAAGTATACTACAGGTGCAAGAGTTCGTAAATTGACGGCAGTTATGTAAAACAGGTCCAATGCTGAACTAGAATTGCTATTGAACTGGGAGGACTGAATTCCAGGCTACGAAATGATGGAAATATATTTGCATAAGACTAAATTTAAATCGAGATAATGGTGGACCACAAATACAATCGTAAAAAAAGTAGTACTCTCGGTTGCCTCTTTGGCAATTAATTCCAAGAACAATACCATAATAATTCTAATTATATTAGTTAATTTATTGTTTTCGGCTTCATTTACAGAACTTATGAGTGGGTGTAAGCTGGCTACCAAGTTCATCTCTGAAGCATTACCTAAGTCCTCTGATCAATTGCTTCAATCAACTAATGTCAATGATCAAGATTGAGTGGAGTTCATTGCTGCCCAAAACTAGGCTGTAGCACAGGCAATTCATCAAGAAAGCTTTCATTAATTTGGCAAATTATGAATTCGACGAAGATATTTTCAGCGGTTCAAAATTTATTTTCTCCACCGTATCACAAATTTGTTCGTGATAAACATGGCTGAGTAAACATAAGAAACGGGAGGATAGGATAATGTCACCATCTTAGAAATTTTTACTTTCCCACCGAAATATTCTGTGAAAGAGTACAAAATCGTTTATTATGAATGCTAAATACTTCCAGAGAGTGAAATCTGAATTAAAATGTCAACTACTTCACCGAATCGCGCCTCACAGCACATTGGAACATATCCTTAGTAAATCAATATTAAATTCTTTGCCTAGTTTATTTTAAAATTACAATTTCCTTTTCGTTTTTAAATATTAAATTATTAATAACGTTTATTCGATATTCCAAATATTTATTAATAATTCATCAATGATGAAGTGCTCCTCGTAAATATATTCCTCGGTATGAAAACGGAACTTCGGCAATAAGAATAATTTTCAAGATCGAATCACCCACCTTGAGAAATATTTATGCCCAAGTGATGAAGCTTTTATCTTGTGCGGGTCATACCCATGGCTGCTCACGCCTCCAGACCTGGCTTTTCCAGTGCATCCTCTGTCACCATGAAACGGAAATCTCGATGCCTCGATTTGCATCGCTAATGACCTCAAGAGGAGCGTGAATAAATTAAAAATTAAATCAGGAAGAATTCAAACTGCTGCCCCGGGCCCGTGCGGCCCCGCGCCAAGAGTGCACGCCCCACGCCGTCATCATCCCCCTCCCGATTCCCTCCCTCAAGATGGGTCGGCCGGCCCTTTCTGCGGGGATGGGACGGCTTCGCTGGGACACTGAAGAGAGCCAGGCGCCCACGATTGTTCTCAACGTGAAGCTCATCTTTAAATGCAATTAATTAATGCTTATTTGGTTATGCAGCTGTAGGCTCTCATAGTCCAAGTTAGACTTGCGAGCGGGATATAAGAGCCCATTTTATCAATTCCTCAATATCAATATCAGAGATTTCAAAAATATTGCACAACCTGTAGATGAGAATTGGCTCCGTTACTCGTGACGGGCATTTCATTGAAGCTTCTAAAAACTTATAGCAACCTTTCCGTTCTCGAATACGGATAGCAACTTACGTCATTTAGCATGTGTAAATGCACTAAATGTATTCATTGCACGGCAATGAATACATTTAGTCAAATTCTTAAAAATAGACAAAACTACTCTTTTACTTCTAAAAAGAGTAAACCACTGCAATCGAGGTTGTAGCTTTGTATTTGAATTCAATCGAATGAATTATATCTCAATTTTTTTACTTTTTCAGAAATAATTACTTTCCATAATAAAGAGCTTAGAAAGGATTAAAAAACATGTTCGCGAAAATGCAGCCACAGAGTTTGAAAAATTTTTCATTTTGCTTGAACCTTTTTTAAGATTTCAGAAAATCCAACTTTGATGGCAAAAATTTGAATTCATCAAGGAGCCTACGTCTGCGTCCCGTCGCATGCATGAAGGGATTTGAGGATAGTATAAGTTTTTGAAGATGCCTATGACTACTTGCCTGGAGAAATTCGAAGCGCTCGTAGAAGTAGCATCAGGTGATTAACCCTGCGATTTTATTCACAGCTTTTGAGGTTAATGATTGATTGGGTTTGGTTTCACGGTGAATCGTGTGAGAAAAAGAATTTAACCGATCCGGAACACAATTACTTCTCTTGACCACTGCTCAGATAGCCTCAGACAGCCCGCTAGGCGAAGACATTCGATGCCAATGCCTCGAATTAATTCTGTCTGTGTACCCTCATAGCAATTTACAGCTTGCTGAAAGTCTTCATTCTGTCTGCTCCTTCTCCTTCTTTTGGTTTGAAAATTCTAACGCAGAAGTCTCTTTTGAGATTAGTCTTGCTCCTTAAGGAGCAATATCTCCTTAAGCGTGAAGTACTTGCTGCATATTTCATTTGCAGCCTGAACCAGGCCAAGAAACGCCTTCTCTTATCGTTATCTCAACCGATAGCCAGATCAATGAAATCAAGTTTTCCTACGGCAGAGCTGCACATTCTATCAAAAATACATAGATCGCCTTTAGATATCCGGAAAAATATTTATCATTATTAAAAAATATATTATATGAATTAGATTAGTTTGCTAGGTGGGGAGTCACAAAATGTTTATTTGATAGTTGTGTCCATCCAAAAACCTACCTTTACCGGTAGATTACCTAATAATAATTATATGAATAGGTTCTATCTCAAAGGAAACACAGAGAACCGTATCAGTTTAACTATTACGCCGCTTGAAATAGTGTCCTTAAGTGTGTGAATTTAAGAAATAGTATGTAATGAAATAGATACAGAACTTAGCACACGACACGAATCCAAGGGGCAAAGGCCAACCAAGACAATTTTGCCATTTCAACTTTTGTTATCGGCAGTGTAATAAAAAAAGAAAAAAATAGCGCGCACGTTGGGATGGCAATCAGATCCGCATTGAAATTCGGCGGCAAACTACAGGGGCATGGGACATACTACCTCTACCACTACTGTTTAAGAAAAAGACTTGAATTTGATTAATAAATTCTCATACCACAGAGTCATAGGAGCAATTTTTTGTTTAGTCCAGGAAGAGGGGTGGAAAGACCCCAAATAGGTCATTACACACCCGAATAGGTTCTCCAACGACTTTGGTCAATGTTCTCCTCCGAGAGACATAAAAAGGCATCACCATAAGTATGAAATCCAGAGAAAAGTTGATAGCTCACTCATTAATGGTTACAATACTCCTTCAGGAAAACGTAAATATGGGCGGAGTGTACGAATTGAAATTCCTTTTTCTTCAAACATCATAAGGAAGGAAATATAAATTACATAATTTTATCTCAGTTTAATGAATTAGCCTATGACAAAATTTAAGTTTATCGAAATTGGTCATGAATATTAATAAATGAGTGCCCTTAGACCTTAGCAAAGAAGCAGTGCCAAATGTTTGACCTAAGCAATTCCAATTGACTTAGAGCGAAGTTGGTTGAAAGAGTAGTATGATTTCACCATCGAGGAATTCATTGAGAAATAAAAAAAATGCTCATCTTTCAATTTAAGGTAATAATTGTCAGTACTGTTTAGTTCTCCGATAAAATAAAGATTTTATGGTGCTTGACGTGAGGTCACTTATCCAAGAAAAGGTCTACTCTACTGAAATCATACTTTCTCTCAATGCATGGATTCGATCTTTAAGCACCACTCTCCATCACTAATGCCTGACTCGGATTAACTGAAATCGGAAGGTTGGAGATCGGACCACCACACGCATTAACCGATTCGGGACGATTTGTGCAAACGAACAATTTGACAGGTACGGCGGTATAATCTGGTACAGAACCATACTGAATGACCTCCATTTTCCTGCACTGCTCAATAACGAATCTTTGTTCAATAACGAATGATCATAACATTTGTAGGAAATATGTATTATGCAATATACTAAATTTCAAGAAATTTTATAATAGAAATTTCAAGAAATTTTATACTAAATTTCAAGAAACTGCGGGAGATACCGCAACAGTAACTTTTAACAGAGTCATCCGCTAACATGCATTTTATACTAGTTACAAATTGCAGACAATGTGCAATTTACATTAGGCACTAGTTTCATTGATTTGACTAGTGTTTCAGGACTACGGCAGGCGTTGCTCGTTGAAACATTGTTTGCCTACCGTCAATGAGAAAAAATGTCAGTAAAACCCGACGAACAGTACGCGGAACTGAAAATTAATTTTTTCTAAACAAATTATTATCATTTTTATAATGTCTTAATTTGAAATTTCATTGCTTCAACAATGATTTCCCTCCAAATTTTCAATACTGTTCGCATCCTCAGTCCACGCATCAGGTAATGGTATTCCTCCTCGGGTGACATTTAACTTGAATGGGAGGACGCCCTTGGTCGCCTTCGCCCTCCCTCCCGAGGCTTCCGCAATGCGCGACACTTTTTATGGGAGCATCAATGGTGCGAAATGAGCGTATTGCATCACGCCTTTCTCTCTCGTTCTCCTCACGGCCCGGTGGGGGCCGAGTGGGAGGAGGGCGAGGAATGCGGAGGAGGGCAAGAGCGACGGGGGCTGCGTAGGGGGAAGGGGTCCATCTCACCCCCCCCCCCCCCGCTTCGAGCGCCCCAAATTGAACAAGTTCCTGATAGCTTCATTGATTCTGACACGTGGACGCAGCTGCGTACCAAAGGTGGCAGGGATCTTTCAACATTTCAATAACTTTTAATCACGACATTTGTTGAAAAAAACATGAAGAGAGACAAAATGTGCGGTCGAAAATAAATATAAATATTTGCATAAGAAATTGTAGCAAATCATTAACAATGAAATGGCAACCGCTTATTCAAAAGCTTTCCTTCTGCAATATTAGGGCATTTTAATTTAGTTTAATTTCATAACAAAGAGCGTCTTACTGTACGTTAAAAGTCCACAAGGTGCTTTCTCACACACAGTGGAAATTGTTATATTCCGCCGGAGTGGATTTATTTACAATCTGACCATTAATGATCATACATGCAACCTTCTATTATAATATTATTAGTGCTGGCAATGTGAAGAATGAAAATAAATACGGATTTCAAATGGAGATGCTTCCTCTTAGATCTTTCAGGATTGAAATAAACCTGAAGAATACACAACAGAAATGCGCAAGTGATTTGACAACTCCACTTATGAATTGCGGCTCCTTAGCCCTCTGCCAGCTGCATAATTAGGGTGATGGATTGTGGCCATTCGCCGAGTGGCTAATTGCACAATAGCTTGGGGGGAATCTTATTTAAGTAGTTTCGACATGAACAGATCCTTCGCGGGGGCGGGGAATAAGGAATCCAGAGGGCACACGAGCTGTGGCATTTTATGCTTCGACATTCACCGCACTCAAAAGAAAAACGATATTTCTTCGGGGAATACATTTTAATTCCGTGGTGGGAAATTTATTATTGCACTCCATGAGAACGGGAGTTGATTGCTACAGCAAAAATTGGAATGCCTCTGATCTAAATCTCGTTTCGATAATGATCCGCGTTGAGAGGCTATTAGCGGACGAGCATTAAAATTTCCCAGCATGTGTCACTAATTGCAGGGCAAATGCCAGGCGAGATGGACGGCTTATTTCCCGGTGATGCCAGCCTTGCGATGGGAGAGGGGGAGAGAGACTCGTTGCCAAGGATTCCAGGGGGATCACCGATAAGATGAAAACGAGGTATACACCTGCGAAAAGGGGAAAAATCTCCTTCACGGACGCACAGGAATCCATTCTTGCTGAATAAAAACCTTTTCCTTTAAATACTTTTCGCAGGAGTAGAAGAACGCTATTATTCCGTTTGAAAATGGCCGGCGGTTGTTTTAACAGACACACACATTCCATATTATTTTGATTTATAATAAGTTCACTTTCCTCCCTTTGTGCGTGCTTGCAGTCAGTCGAGAATTTGTGAAATAATTCTCATGGTTGGGATTTCCACGGGTGGAACCAATTCTCCACGTGCTTCTCAAGACCCATAAACGATGCATATGCAAAGGACAGTGGACCCACGGTGATCGTCCACAAGAAATACATCACATATGTAGATATATATATATATATATTCCTGCCCTTTCCTCGTTTTCCTAACATTCTCCCCTCTGTTACCTTCTTCAACATCTGCCTCCATTATATATATATATATATATATATACTATTATGTACTATAGTATTATGGAGGCAGATGTTGAAGAAGGTAACAGAGGGGAGAATGTTAGGCAAACGAGGAAAGGGCAGGAACAGGATAGGGATGTTGGACGGGATGAAGGGAGGAAAGAAGTACACCGAGATGAAGAGGGACCTGATGTAGAGTAGGTTGCTGGATTGGGTTTTGTTCGCAGTTAAAAAATATTTGTTTGATAGTTGTGTCCATCCAAAAATATACCTTAACCGGTAGATTACCTAATATATATAATATATATATATATAATTATATATATATATAATTATATATATATATATATATATATATATATATATATATATATATATATATATATATATATATATATATATATATATATATATATATACAAGGTACACTGTCGCGTCAATACCATAGCATCGATAGAGAGAAATACGTAGGATAGATGGAAAGATAAATATTTCTTGCCTTTCAAAGTGCAAATTACGCTTTGAAGTTTCATTGTCAATATATGCAGCTTTGAAATGAAATGCAAGAAGGATTTCAATTGTAAATTTTCAGAGATACCACCTCTAGATACATCGAAGGTGTATCAAAGCGAGGCAGACAGGTATCATCGAATTGGTGAGGGCATTAGAAGATTATTTTGGTAAAACGCATATGAATCAACATTTTAAAAAATCGACTCAGTTCAAAGTCCAACAGTCAATTAATCATTAGGATTTCAAATAATTGGATTCGTTAGAATATTGATATAATTATAAAAATAAAAAAAATAGAATATACTGTTCAAAAAAATACATTAGACAAAAGGGTCTCATTGTTAAATTAAGGGGTTATTTATCGTAAATTATTTGCACTCCAACATAAATTGGTCCCTTGGTTCATGAATATAAAATTCTGGAAATAAATGCCAGAACTAGAAGACTCAAGGACTCCTTCTTCCACGGACAATACAGGATAGTAATTGCAGAGTTATAGATAGCAGAAAGCCCACTTGCCGCCCACGGCGTCTAGGGAATAATTAGTTCTACTCAAATGCATTCACCTTTACTAATCTCGCGTGTTTTGCTGCCAAAACTCATTCCGCATGACCGAATGGGACTGCCATTTAACGAATGTAGTGCTCGTTATAGTATTACTTGCCCTTTGATTATTTTCAAGCTTCTCTTTCCATTCCTCGTATCTCCCTTTTGGTGGGGGGAGGGGTGCTTCCGCTGCCTGCCTGCTGTGGTGTATCGAATTTTCTACCTGTTATCTTTATTTTCTATTTTATTTACGCATATCCTGCAAGTTACCGCAAGAATGTGTGGCAGGGGATGAATACACACCAATTTTTAAATTTTAATAACTGTTACCATTTGTGGGTGGAGACCATGAGTTGCATGTCCACGTGATAGTAGAGGTTCTCCTTTCTTGCCTTCCATTTCTAATTTCCACGTTATTGGATGGATTTTTCCCAAATTTGTATTTGCATGGGCATATTAGTTGATAGTTGACGATTTTGCAAATGTGTAGGTTAAAAAAGTGTTTTGCATGCATATGTACGCCTCTGTGGGTGTAGATTGGAATGAATATGTTGTTTTTCCTTGTGGTTTTACTCTCTTTTACGAGTGGTGGCCTAACATTCCCCCGCTACATTCCCAGCTTGCGGGGTAATAGGTAAACGTAGATTGTGAATAATAACAACAGATGCGGTACAATGGGTCATTTAAGAGTGATGGTTTAGAAAATATGGAACCTTCATTTTCTCTTGATAGGAAAGATAAATACATGCATTAAATACTGTAAATACACATAGATTTCAGTCATCCATGAATTTCCAAGCGCGAATCGCGGCCGACTGGAGTACGTATTTTGTGGCGACTCGCGGAGAGCCACAACTCACACGGGGCTCCATTTCATTCCGAAATTCATTGTTTTCTTTCTTCATCCGAAACGAGTCCGCGAGACTTGAGATTTTTGAAGAGAGCGCACGCGTACACTGAACCAGAATCATCTTCCCATCAGTTTGGAAACGCACCCCAGGCGTGGACTCCCCGCCCCCCAAGCCATGACCAACCACCTCGCCCTTAACCCGGATCAACCCCTCCTCCTCCCCGTCCCCTCCAGGGAAAGAGCGCTCCCCAAAGTGCCCAACCGCGAGGGCACGGGCCTTTCACAACCCGCCTCCGCGATCTAACCTTTCCCCCCGCCCAATCGCGCCATCCCACGGACCCTTTTGCTGCGATGCGGCGAGGGAAGGGTTTGCAAACTCCCCCTCCCTCCCCCCTCCTCGCCGCTCTCCCCCCGCGGGACCACGGGCGCTATATATACGGATCGGGAGCCTTCATCACAACGAGCGTTCCTTCCAGAACAGCGAGAGTCAGCCAAAGGAGCGAGCGAGCGAGGCATCAGGTTCGACACTCAGCGCACGCACCCCGATCTTCCCCAAAGGCACGCGGGACATCCGACCGGGAATCATGAAAACGGTACGTTCTCGCGGGGATTCCATGCTCCAGAGATCCGAGGACTGCTCGCGAGTGTGCGAAAGATCTGACCCATCCCACTCTGCTATTCTGGGTGTTTCTTCATGTGCGCTAAGGCTGAGGAGGATGCACACGCTGGCGATGTTTTATTTCTTAAGGGATTTTTATTCTATACTAGAGTGCAGTTTACTCTGAACCGTATAACAATCTAATGGGAGAGATGACAGGCGGAAGGTGGAAGGGTATAGCAAAGGTCCTCATCATTACCATCAATGCGTCAACAGCATTATACCCCATTGAACGCCCCCCAGCTGACGGGTTCGAAGCTTCCGCCGAAGAGAACGGTGTGTCAACGGTCGGTGGAACGATAGTCTAATATTCTAAGACTTTTTCTTTGATTTTTTATCTTCCACTTTTCTAACACGTTTTATTTTTTTAAGAATTCCAATATTATAAGAAATAGATGTTTAAAATTTATAAAACACATTCATGGAAATAAAATACTAATACCGTTTCCGGATAACTATTTCATTTTATCTTTAAAATTTAGTTTTTCTGATTCTTAATTGCATGGGATACATTTAATACTATATATGTGCGTATGTTTAAGAAGGTATATAATTAGCACCAGTGTTGTTGCACGTATATTTGGAGAAAACCGTTTAAGGAGTATAGGAAGATTTGAGATAGGGTTTTAACGCGGTGGAGAATTCGTAAAATCATTTAGACTTGTGAATAATCAAGGGCTAGTTTGTCCGTCAGCCAAAGGATTGAAAGCATTGAGTTGGGTACGTTAGAAAGTTTGTGCGATTGATAAGGGTACGAATAAATGTAAATAAAAGCAAGTAAGGTGGTTTTCGAGAAAGAGAAAGCCTAAGATAAATATAAAAGTGGAAAACTAGAACCGGTGGAACAGATGGTCAAAGTATTAGGGACATAAGATGGAGAATAACGTTAGGTAATTTCACAGGAATTAATGACAGGGACGTTAAATGTTAAGAAAAAGCTCATCAACACAGTAGTGGAGCGTAATTTTGTACCGAGCGGTAAAATGGTCATGAAAGTAAGGTAATAAGCATAGATTGATAATTTATAAATGTGCGTGCATACATATATATATATATTTTTTTTTATATACACACACACAAAGGTTGTCCATAATCTATTATTCCATGCAATTTTTGAGAAAAATATTGCCCACCTAGAAAAATGATGGAGCCTTAGTTCCCTCCGAAGTACTCCCCTTGAGATCTCCTCGCACACTTATTCCAGGGTCTCTTTCAATTTTCAAAACAATCCACAAAATAATATAAATTATAGATTTAGATTTGGCGTTGTGCTTCCATAATGACAGAGATGAATACTATTGCAATTTTCCACTTAATAAAGATTTATTCCCGACTTGTTTCGATGCTTTACATCATGTTCAAGTTAAACTTGAAAATTATGTAGTGCATCCAAAGTAGTTGGGAATAAATCTTTATTAAGAGGAAAATTGCAATAGTATTCGACTTTATTATAAATCTGCAAGTCCTCTTTTGGAAGAGTCATCAGGCATTTTAAGAAAACCTGGGCATTCGTTTGCGGGTTAGAGCAAGTCCCCAGCAACTGCAGCAGCAGAGATTCTTGACGTTACCATGATATATATATATATATATATATATATATATATATATATACACACACACACATATATTTAAACTTGGGACGGATAAATTTGACAAAATTGAACAACGACCGACAAAAGACGAAAAACATATCACGCTACGAAATCGTTCATAATGACGAGGTTCTTACTACGTTCAAAGAATTTGATATTACAATCAAGAGAGCAGGAAGTAAGTTCCAGGAAAATACGTGTTACAAATTGGTACAAGTTTCCATACTTATCATACCAAACATTCCATTTCTTACTCTGATACTATACGCGGACACAGAATCTGCAATGCACCCGAGGCCTGCGCAAAGCTTCCTCCAGGGGAGGAGAGGGATCGGGGCACGGCATCCCCGGTCCCACCCCCACTCTCCACCTACACCTCGCTTCCGAAATCGCTGGCACACCTGCAGAAGGCCAACCATCGGACTCCGATGACATTTGTCACTCCTCTATTTTTCCCTCGCAGGTGGCAGTATTTATCGGCGTGGCACTGTTCGCAGCCATGGCGAGCGGGGCACCGCAGTACTCTGCCTACGTCAGCCGCGAATACACGGCTCCGATCCTGGCCTACACCAACGAGCACAACCCAGACGGATCCTACGCCTACAGGTGAGGAAGATATTTCACGCCAGGATGGCCGGCCAATGCGCAGAGATCTCACATAAAAATATATATATTTTTCTATATATATATATATATATATATACACGCACGCAAATATTTTTTTTTTAGGTAATCTACCGGTTAAGGTAGGTTTTTGGATGGACCCAACTATCAAACAAACATTTTGTGACTCCCCACCTAGCAAACTAATCTATATCAGGTCCCTCTTCATCTCGGTGTACTTCTTTCCTCCCTTCATCTCGTCCAACATCCCTATCCTGTTCCTACCCTTACCTCGCTTGCCCAACATTCTTCCCTCTATTACCCTCTTCAACATTCCACTACCGCTCAATACGCCCTTCATCCATTTTTCCTGCCTCCATAGGATTTCTCTCAACAAACCCCTCTCCTCCCCCACCATTTCTAGTACTTCCTCATTTGTTTTCCTTTCGGTCCATTTCACCTTTTCCATTCTTCTCCACACCCACATTTCAAAAGCCTCCAATCTACGTCTATCCTCCTGCTTCAGCGACCACGTTTCCGCGCCGTACATAGCTACGCTCCATATCAGAGTTTTTACGAGTCTTGTCTTAACATCCCTACTCAACGTCCCCGTCATCAACTCCCTCCTCCTTGAGAAAGCCTCCTTGCCTAGCGCAATTCTTCTCCTTACGTCCCTACCACTTTGACCGTGTTGGTCCAAAACACTTCCGAGATACGTAAACTGTTCTACCTGCTCTATTTTTCCCCCGCCTATTTTAATATTTAGCTTAGCCTTTTTCTTTCTGGAAAATCGCATAACCTTTGTTTTATTAATATTTATTCTCATCCCATATTTATCGCACTGAACCTCCAATTCACTCAACAATGCTTGCAACCCCTTGGCTGACTGAGCAACTAATGCTTGGTCATCAGCAAACCTAACCGATTTTACGAATTCCCCTCCGACTTTCATTCCTACCTCCAGTTCTTCCCATGCCTCTTTAATCATTTCCTCTACATATACGTTGAACAGTACCGGTGACAATGGGCAACCCTGTCTTACACCTCTTCCTAACACTGCCCATCCGGACTCTCCGTTCCCCACTCGCACCTGAGCAGTCTGAGACATGTACAGGTTGCGGATCAGTCTCCTGTCCCTCCAATCCATTCCTATTTTCTGCAATCCACGCATTAATTTTTCCCAATTCACTCTATCAAACGCTTTTTCGAAATCTACAAAACAGGCAAAAACGTCCTGATTGTATTCTATATTCCTCTCCACTAGTGATCTCATTACTGCAATGGCATCACGCGTACCTCTTCCTTTCCTGAACCCAAACTGATCATCCCCTAAGTAATCATTTGCCTTACTCTCTATCCTTTTGTTGATGATCCTGAGAATAACTTTAGCTGCGTGGGATATCAAACTTATTGTTCTGTAATCCTCACATGACGAAGCCTTTGCCTTTTTTGGAATAGGAACTAACACCGATCTCACAAAATCTTCCGGCCAGATTCCTTCCTCATAGATACTACGAATCAGTCCATATATGGCCTTCTTCCCACCTTTCCCTAACCATTTCAACATTTCTACAGGAATATTGTCCACCCCCACAGCCTTATTTGCTTTCATCTCCTTTAATGCCCTTTCTATTTCATCGTCGAGTATGCCTGGACCTAAGCTATCTTCTTCTACGTCATGTTCCTTTTCTATGTCTAACCTTGTCGGCCTAAGTTCTTTACCATACAGTGTTTCTATATATTCCTTCCATCTCTCTTGGATTTTTCCTGGTTCAACTATTATCTTACCCCATTTATCTTTAACTGTTAGCACACATCTTGCCTTCTTACTTCCCGATAATAACTTAACCTTGCTGTATAGAGCACCAATTTCACCCTTCTTCTGTAAACTTTCCATATCCTCGCATTGCGTTTTCCACCATTCTTCTTTTGCTTTATTTGTGGCCCTTCTCAATTTATTGTTTAACTCTTTGTACTTCATTTTGCCTAACTCTGTGTTTACATTTTTCCATCTTCTTCTCTCATCCATCTTTGGCACGCAAATATATATATATATATATATATATATATATATATATATATATATATATAATAACCGAAACCAAAACCAAAAACCTACCTTAACCGGTAGATTACCTTTAAAAAATATAATAACCGGCACAGGGAAAGGAACTGGCCCCCTACCCTGATGTGTGATTATTCACACGCCGTCGGGCTTGGTACATGGGTGAGCTCTACCATCATCTACTAAACCGATCTTCTGGTTCATTACTGTGTTTATGGTTTTTTTATATATATATATGTAATGTAAATAGAATTGAATTAGCCCTAGTAGACAAAGACAAAAACACAGAAACACACATAAAAGAGGAACTCACTGGGTATCGAATTCTCGGTGGTCTAACCACCTTTCTCAAGAGGAGGAAGGAACGTAAATGCAATATTATATACATATATATATATAATTTATTATCTTTTATCTGTATTTTATAAAATATTTGTGTATATTTTGCAAAAAAGTTGTGGTTTTTGGAGATTGTGCCAATAGATTCCAATTAGTAGGTTTACATTTGCAAGCATTTCACTCACATTCGCACGCAATGATAATGAAAGGAGTAACTGTAAATAAATTAAAAAGTGTTATTAAAGCCATTATATCATGTATGAAAAACTATTTACTGATGGGAATCTTTTGCGGAGTCACATTCTGCTAATTAATAACTTATTGAAAGTCAAATGTCTGGAAACATGATAAAAATTGCCAACTGCCAAGAAGTGAAACGAGAATATCACGGAAATGAAAGAAAGACGGTTTAGAAAATCGAACGTGGAGAAATTATCAGGAACAGCAAGAAGGGAGTATCGGCAAGCTGTAGAGAAAATCCTGTTTGAGGGTAGGGAGTACGATAGTGGATAAATGGGAATTTGTCAAAATAGGGAAATCGAGAGCCGCAAAAGAAATTTAAGGAACTGTAAATAGGAAAAGGATAAGGAAACTATGGCTTGCGGATGAATTTAATTGAAAGATAGGTGAGAGAAGGAAATAGAAGAATGTAAACATAGATTAAGGCAGAAGGAATTCTGAAGAGTTAAAAAGTAAACTGTGGTGGTAAACAAACAGAGCAAAATATGCGTAATGGAAGGCGCAGTGCGGGGATATGGAAAGTTTACAAGGGAATATCCGTGAGAACAAAAGAAATGAATCATGACTGTAAATGGTTGAACCCAGGAAGGTTAACGAGGTGGAGTGGCAAAGAAGGAAACTACATGGCAGAGACAACGGGACATAGATGTCAGGCATAGAAAGAGAAACGATATCGACATTAATACCCCGCGATCCATCAGAAATGTGTGTGGCAAGCAACAGGTGGGAAGGTTGGGGGATAAGGAAGAGATTTGAGAGAGGAAAAGAGAGAAAAGAAAAATATTCAACAAAAAGTATCATATAACCTGGAAATGCTGATGCATACTAAAAGAAGACTTAATTCAAAACAAAGGTTAATTCACCTAATAAATAGTTCTTAGCTAAAAGAATAAAGGAAAAAAATGAACCAAAACCATTTATTCGACTGACCTCCATCAAAAAAAGACAAGTTATGGAAAGTAAAAAGGGGAAATTCCACCATTACATAGACATGCACTTCATGGTCTCCGCCCCCAAAGACACAGGTAGGGAAGGGGAGGTACCGCAATAGGCAGGCAGCTGGGGCGTGCCCCCCCCCCACAGGGAGGGAGACGAAGAATGGAAGGAGAAACTAGGAAACCGCAAAGCAGGGCAAGCAATGAGCTCTGAATTCTTTAAAGTCAATCCCATGAGGTCATGCGAGAAGGGTTTTAACAACAAAACACAGGAAATAGTGATAGTTCAAAAACTATGATCACAATTTTTACCAAATTTTTTTGAAAATCCAGTTGTTGAAAAAGTAAACATGGCTTTGACCTGTAACTTCTAATTTACTGATGCATATAACGAATCAGGTCCAAGGAGGGTTCATTTACGGCAGCATAAAAAGAAACGGAAATCGCTGCTTCGGGACCTCCACGTGAATCTGTACTTAGGTACTGACCACTCCAGGAATGGATAGTCGTAAACTGCAGTGATCACACACAATTACTCTACTATGGAACCAGGATAACCTAGGTCCAAGCGATGGCAAGATAGACAAAGCATTAGGAAACTTGAAATTAAATAAGGCCGTGGAAAAGTTTTAATGGACTTGGAGCATTTATGAGGGAAGAATTGGTCAGGGAGATTTTACCAGGTAAGAGTTAGTTTCTATTCCAAAAAGAGAATCGGCTATATGTAATGACAAAAGAACAATACATTTAATTTTGCACGGTTGAAGTGATTCTCGGAATTATCAATAAGAGGGTATAGGGCAGGGCAAATAAATACTTAGGTGATGGTCAGTGTTTGGTCAGGAAGGAGAGTGGCTCGCGTGAAGCCACTGCAGTATTGTGCTCACTAATAAGAGGAACTTAGAATAAAATCAGTATGCATTTGTCTATTTTGCAGATTTAGAGGTGTTCTGAAGAGTAAATTGAGTAGAATTGATGCATGTGTTGCAGAAAATAGGAATAGATTGGAGAGAGAGAGGAGACTAATCCACAACCTGTACATGTCTCAGGTGTTAGTGAGGAACGGAGAGTCCGGATGGGTAGTTTTAGGAAGAGGAGTTCGGCAGGGCTGCCCATCGTCACCGGTGCTGTTCAACGTATATGTGGAGGAAATGATTAAAGAGACATGGGAAGAAATGGAGGTAGGAACGATAGTAGGTGGGAAATTATAATATTAGTTAGGTCTTGCTGATAAGCAAGGAGTAGTTTGCCAATCAGCCAAGGGGTTGCGGTCATATTTGAATTAGAAAGGGCATTGGAAAGTTAGTGCAACAGATATGGGATGAGAATAGATGCAAACAATATCAAGGTGAAGTTCTCGAGAAAGAGGATAGACGCTAAATTATAAAATAGGCGTGCGTCAAGTTAAATTTTAATTTAGCGTTCATAAAATTGGACAGGCGGAACAGGTAACATCTGGGTAACCGATAGAACCAAAAAAATCTGAATTGTAGAAAACCAGAAGAATGATTGCGCTTGTCCAAACCATTTTTCCAAGGAGGAGGAACCTAATGAAGGGGACCTTGAGTGGGGATCTTAAGAAACGGTTCTTTAAAAAAATTGATATGTAGCTTGGTTTTTTTATGGTGCGGAAAATTGGTCCTTACAGCAAGATGATATGCGTAGATTGGAGGGTTTAGACATGTGGGTGAGATGAAGACTGGGAGATAGTGAAACTGACGGAGTGGAAAACAAAAATTGAAAAAGATGCATTCAAATTAGGAATCGTCGTAAGGCAAATTCTTAAGTTTTTTCATGGATTAATTTCTAAAGTTTTTTCATGGATTCTAAAGTTTTCTTTTCATGGATTAAATTGGACAAGCTAATATTTGATGCATTAAATTTAAATGCTGCTTCACTTCTCAATGCATCTCTTAAACTACAGGTTATGCTTGCAAATGCCTCTACGTACAACGTGCATATGTAAAAACAGGTACATGCATTTTAACGTCCATCTTAACTTATCTTTGAATAATTAAATATTAGCAGCACATGATGGGGCTCAGCTAACCAGGGATAAGCAGTGCTCTGTTGGGTATTTTACAAAACTGAACGATTATTTGACGAGAATATAAGATGACCCAATAAATAAAAATATTTTATTGATTTTTTAGAAAATATTATACAGAGCGCATTGAAATGAAATTTCATTTAAATATGTTGTGTAAATTCCATAAAGTTGCAACGGACATAACAAATTTAAAAATTTTAAACAAAAGTTTGGTTAATTAATTAAATTTTTAATTTAAATTTAAATTAATTAATTAAAAAGTCGGGTTTAGTACTGGGTGAACTGTATCATCACTTGCTAAATTGTTAAGTATCCCTAAATTGCAACCCCTAACATGATACTGATGGTATTACGTAAAGAAAATATCTCTTTTGTGAACGAAATTGGAAATAATTCTCCAAAACTAATTCCATGAATAACTGAATGATTGATTACCACGACAACCAATATTGAATTTAACCTATTAGGACTTCTGACTAGCAGTCTATTTGCTTGGCGAAGGTTTTTCATGGACTCTGGTACTACAGAATTCTGTATCCCTATGTCTTAACTTACATGAGACGAACTATTCTATAAATCCTATACTTGGTAGTACATTAACTCGTACTTCTTCTTTACAGACTTTCTGCCTCCCATGATTTCACCTAAAATATCTATTTATTAACTCTTTCAGCCTAGGGTCTCCAGTCCCCACCCCTCTACATATCACCTACTTCGGCATTTCATTGCCTTTTCGTATATCCTGCAGCTCCTTACCCTGCCTTACCCTCGAACTTCTCTCAGGACAGCTATTATTCTTCCCCTATCATACCTTAAATTTCATCGTTTGTTTTCATTTCCGTCCATTTCATTTTATCCATCGTATTCCACATCCACATTTACTGCCTGATAGACCTCCAAAATACTCGCATCACCTTCTTTCAGTGACCATGTTTCTGAGCCGTTGTAAACCATGCTCTCCGGCAAAGTTTTTACTTGACGTTTTATATAGCATTATTTAAGTTACCTTACCTCTACCTGACGAATTTCTTTCTCACCACTACACACTTCCCCCTCCAAAGCAATTCCTAGTGACTAATAATGTTCCACATACGCTAATTGATGTCCTCGAACTTTAACGTTTATCTTAGGCTCCTTACTTCTTGATAATCTTATTACCTTCATTTTTCTTATGAATTCTCCTCATACCATACCAATCACATTTTAATTCTTCAATTCATCAAGTAATAACTATTACAAATTTCAGATTAATATTAATAAAATACAAGAAGTTTAATTTTTAATAAATTACAGATTAAGTCACTTGTATTGTAAGAGATTTTCTTTGCCATCGATTCATTTAAACTTAAGTTTATTGTCTCTTATATTCATTTATCTAAGCTTAATTTAAGTGTTACTAACTGCTTCTCTATCAGGCTTAGAGAAGTATGTCTTCCTTAGACTACCTACTGCATGTACCTGAAGTTATCTTGATAAATATCATTTGAATTTTTTCACATTTGTATTGCAACTAAAAATTTAAAAAAAATTCATTCTTGATATTGCAAACCCGGAAATCGAACCCGGGACCCTCCGGTCAGTAGTCCAACGCTCGACCTCCTGGACTACCGTGACCCACATTTTATATATTACAAGATAATGAACCTCACTGCTCCAATTCCTCTCCCTCGCATGCTGACAACCCGCCAACCTCAAAAACCTTCTGAAAAATACTAAACTTTTGGCGCCCCCCCCCCCCTTGGACAAATTTCCTCATATTTACCCTAATGGCAAGAGAAGCAAAAACTATCAGTTTTTTTGGAATTCATAGAAATGCAGCCATCGTAATTTTCAAATATCACGGAAATAACTAAGATACTCTACCTGAGAAGCCTTCTTTTTGCACTACAGCATTAACCGACCCATTAGAAAAGCATACTGTCGACTAATAGTTGAGGCAACTGTAGTCGCTGTGGTGCGGTTATTAAATGTGCTCGAGTTAACTGAAATACATTTGTGAATGTGTTGCACATTGTCATACACGACCGGCTTCGACGTTTTGGCATCATTATCTAAAGTGAACTTAAGCTGGCGTCTGACTTACATTAGCGTGTGAAGGGTAGGGGAGGGGAAGGGGTTTGGATACCACTCTGCGTGGACAAATCATTCGGCCGGGGGTGAAGGGAAATTCTCAGGAATTATTTGGAGGAGGAGTGGGTCAGAAGGGGAACCGCTTTACGATATACACACTTCATGCATTCTTACCCTCCCTCCCCCTCTTCTCATTTTTCACGAGGACATTAGACGCCACCAAATATTTACATCGATAATGATGCAGAAACGCCGAAAATCGTCGAGCATGAAAATGGAGGAGTGCGGAAAAAGCACCATGTAATTTCTCAAACAACATCTCGTCAAAAGTTAGGCTTAAGGTTTTCCAAGTGTGATTCGATTTGCTATATTTTCCTAAATGATATCATGCAATATCATAAATGGTTTACAATAGTTAGAAGACGATGTACTATTATCGTCGAAATATATTCTTCTTCCACTTGTCCCAGTTTTACAGAAAGATAACCAAATATTAAGACTATCGACTTAAAAACCTTATGCCACAAAAGAATTGATATTCAATGCAAACGCCTTCACCAATCAAATTAATTTCATTGAACGATTTAGCGCACTGACCATTAAGCAATTTAAAAATTATAATAAGAGGTCCCAAGAAATTGATAGTCCAGACAAAATATCTGAAATACGTAGTTTAGACTCTATGCCTCCCCACTTTTCAGTGACTACCCTGTATTGCCACCCTCCAGTCAATCTTATTCTTGCACTCTACCACTTCCAAGCCCCTCATCATTGAGGATTCCTCTGCTCTCTCCTCATGCTTCCCTAAGCCGTCCTGATCACCTTTTCCCTCCTGATGACCGCGCCAACGGTGTTACTTCGTGGCCACCTATCCTCGTTTATTCTTCGAACGTGAAAGTACCATTGGAAAGCTCCACTCTGGATACTTTGCACCACTGATTTTTTCATGTCAATTACTCGTCAGATGTCTTCATTTTTTTCTCTCTTGCTTGGAGATCCTGGACCCTATCTTTATCCTCTTCACCTCCACGGCTCACTCTTCCTCCCATTACTTTTCAGGCGTTGACTCACAGCTCTCTGTTCTTTAAGCCAGCATGCCCCTATTAATGTTTTAAGGATTCTCTCATTTATTTCATTAGAAATAACTCTGATTCATGAAACCCCATTGACTTCCTACGGCACTCGATGAGGCATGAATGTCTGGGCGAATCACACTCATTCCCCCCTACCCCATTACCCATGCTCATCTCGGTCCCTTTCTCACTTACGAAAGTACAGCGTTGGCATGTTCTCATGACATGCCAGTCAGGGCAGCGCCCCCGAAAAAAGGAGAGAAAAGACTCCATGCTTCACCAATTCGCTGTTGAAAATCTCACTTTTTAATTAACTTATAGAAATGAAATAAGTGACGTTGTTATTTCACACACTCTATTGTGTGTAAAATTACAAAGTTACTAATTTCATTTTAATATGTTGTGTAATTTCCATAAAGTTACGTCGGATGCCACACATTTTTGACAAGAACAAATACATAGGAGTAACGACCCATCATATGTTGCTTAACTTGACGTGATACTGAAAGAAATAGTCATGGACATTGGTTCCTTTACGATTTTTCAAAATCGTTGGTGGTTTTCTAAGAAATTGCCATTCCGTTGTAATGATTTTTTTACGCATTATAATTGTCGATGGAAAAATAATAAAGTTATCGGAGGTAAGTTAAAACATAGCCAGGGACCAAATCTTTATTTTCAGAAATTTTAATGATGACTCCCATCTTTTTGACGCGAATCGTTAGGATTCAAATAAATTCGCCAAACGTCCAGTCGAACAGGAGTGATGCCTCTTGTAGCCCCTTTATACGTGGTTTCACATAATAATCTCACACTGATAATAGTTTTTCATGCCTCAAACTTTAAAAGTAGTGCAATGCAACAGTTTCAGAGAGTAAAAATCGTTCGCCGTACTCTCTGAAATTGTTGCATTGTAATGCACACATAGCGGATGATTCCATTAAAGTTACTGTTGGGGCATCTCCCGCAGTTTCTTGAAACTTTAAAAGTAGGATCTGATAAACCATCACCATTATTTATTCATTCAATAATATAATGAGCATGCTTGAAATTACCAGCAAGACTTTTGAGACTGGTGAATTTATGTGCTAATTTGGACATGGCAGAAGAACCGCGAAATCGAAGCGGAACCACACGGATGGATGGCACCTTTTGTGACGTGGGAAAAATGGTTACTAGACAGAATTTCGTAGCCTCTTTATAACATTGAAAAGATTCTCCTGACGCGTCAGTCGAATGTCCTCTCTTGACAACTGAGCGTCGCCGATAAGTTGCAATGAAGAATTGGACACAACTGCGCTCGAAATTGGTTCAGTCAAAGTATTACCGCCGCAAAGGGTACGCGAGTCTATAGAGGAGGGATCGCTTGGGTCTTACCAGACGGAGAAAATACGCACAAAACCCAAGTGACCTTCAGTGGATAATTATTATATGGAGCTAATTTGACCGTCAATAAAAATTGAACGTGGTTTCATCAATTTACACGATCGTCTCATAATATTACAATTAGGATTGAGAATATTTCCCCCCTCACCATTTCTAAAATTGTTAGTTCCTACCTAAATTTTCCGTACCCATTAATCTCCATGTCAGTCCCAAAAATTTCAGGTGAGTATTTGAGTGAGTCTCAAACTCTAAAGGTAATCATTTTTTGAAGAAGTTATGCGGAATTATCAGGCCAAGTGCGGAACGAAAAGGGGAACGGAAACACCGGACGGGCGGCTGAGGAATGAGGGGGAGGGGAGGGGACGTGTTCGCGAGGCGTGTCCCCCCTCCTCCGCCAGCCCCCTCTAACCCCTCCCCCTCTCATTATCCCCGCAGTTACCAGACCGGGAACGGCATTTCGGCTTCGGAGCGGGGGTTCCTGAAGAGTCCGGGGACGCAGTTGGAGGCGCAAGTGGCCCAAGGATCGTACTCTTACACGGCGCCCGACGGAACGCCCATCACCGTCAACTACATCGCCGACGAGAACGGATTCCGCGCCGAGGTAACGACCTCCGACCCTCCAACGATTGGGACCAACCCCAACCAACCAGGATAGAGAAATTTAGGAAGGGACTCAAAATTTTGGAAACCCATAAATTTTTCTTTCAACACTCCAAAGACTAATTTATTTTCCGTCTTGCTATTTCATTTTTTATCAGTAATCTAAAAGTCAATTTAACCAAAATACTAATTTTTAAAATACCATAATTTTCTCAGGTGCCTCACCATAACTAAATTTTATTTCTATTTTCTCTTATTCCCAGCATCACCCTGCTTTGTAATTTCGACGTAGTAATTCAATTTAAGATATTTACCAAGGGATTCGATAGAAAATTTTGTCGTAAATATATTATGAAATCATTTTATAGAATACGTATAAGTTTATTGCAATTTTATTTTCATTTTTATCTATTATATAACCCCTTTAAAAAAGGAACTTATGTTGCCGCACCCTGCAATCCAGCGGCATTTTTTTGCTTGTTTTACCCATTATTGCACAGATTATCAGTTATTAATAGCAGTGGGCTGTGATTGTGGAGAACGTAAACGTTGATATGTAAGGTCTGAAATTTATCTTCCAAATCCCTCCAAGGCTAAAACTGGACAGGATTATTTTTTAAGGCAAACAACGGAATTTATAAGGTGAATATAGTTCATCTATCTTATCTGAAATATCTTTCTCCTATAATTTCACCCGGATAGACTACTTTATAACTCTACTCAAAATTTTGCCAAGTAAAATTTTATCTGAGCCTATAATTCCTTAACAATAACGAATACCACTAGAATTTTATTGACCCAATAATTACTTGACTCACATAATTCACTTGTAACACAAATTGGATAGAGAATTTTAGCGATCAGAACAAACACACAACAGGATCGCATTGCTCATTCTCGATTTCTGCGAAGGCAACTGAAATTTTTTGGTCATGATATATTGGTTACTGATAGAAATGATAAAACAATTATGCAATTTGAAAAATACTCTCGTGGGATCTTTAAATAATTTATACATTCTTCACGAAATGTCTCAGCTCTATCTCACGTAACTGCCAAAACTGAAATTCTAAGTCTCTCCGCGAATTTTCAAGAGGAGGTAAGCCCCCTTGTCGAGCGGAAAGCCACGCACGCTCTTCCTCCCCGAAGACGACGACGGCTGAGCGATTGGCTCCCAGCCGTGCACTCCACGCCATTCCAAATGGTTCGCGTTCTCGTTCGCAGGGTGCGCATCTGCCCACGCCACCTCCCATCCCGCCGGCAATCCAGCGCTCGCTCGCCTTCATCGCCGCGCAGGGCCCCAACCGCCAGACCTACTTCAAGTGAACCACCGCCGCCAACGTCCCTGATTCGGGGAGGCCTGCCTGCTGCTTTCGAAGAGGAGCCGTCACCCGCCCTGCTGCCTTCGGAGGCAGCCAGGGCCGGCGCAAAGGCCCTCACTCGCTCTCTCCTTTCACTCGAGCGACCACGCGGACCTAGAGAGGGGCGGTGGCCGCCGGCGGCCCTGGTACGGCGGCCTCGAGAAAAGCGAGGACTATGAGGCCTCCTCCCTACCGCTGTATGCTCTCTTGGCAAACTCCATTAACTGTATCCATCTCCATGTTCAATTATAATAAATAATTTTCATTAGAAATTTGGTTTTTATTGTACGGAATGTGCACGAGATAAAATTACACATCCTCTCGAACTACTGAAAAACGCATTTACGTGGCATAAGTCAAAATACCGAAGCAAATGGTTTCTACGTACAAGGTTTGCATCAAAGTATCGGTAGCAATTTTTTCGTGACGTGTACGTGAAGTGCTGAATTCGGATCGTCGGTTAAGGGTGCGCATGATCGTATTGGCATTGATATGATGGCAGTGTACACCAACATTGTCACAGAAAATTCGGCGATGCGACAGATCTGCGCTAAAGTCGTCCTCCCGAAGGTCTCTGGACCGACTAACAAAAGAGCAGAGTCGACTGTCTGCTTGCAAAGACCTGCCACGGCATTGCGATGATTCTCCTACGGTTCCGAATTGGCACCAGTAGACTATTTCCTATTCCCAAAAATGAAATCCTCCCTCAAAGGACACCACGATGGGACCCTAAGTGTCATCAAAGAAGCTTGCACGCATACCAGTAAGGACCTCCTTCCGGATTCCGCCAACCAGGGAGCCTGTGATTCGCAGAAATGCCGCTGGAAAAAGTGTGACGACGCTCAAAGGATGTACTGATGAAAGAATTGTAAGGTATCGTAGAAATATCTGAAATGAATCAATTTTTCCGAAACTTTTCCCGATACTTTTAATACAAACCATTAACATTCGATGGGAGCACTAGACAGTCCGAAAAAAGCAATAGTGAGTCCAAAATACTGTAGACTGCGTCTAGGATGACGTTACTTGATAAATTACAGTTTTAGAATTGAAATATTGAATGTGTTATCATCAACTGAAATTAATTTCAGCTCCGGATTGGCAGCCATTTATCTGGCACGCCTCCCACGATAGATTCGGTGTGCAATTATTAGATAATGGAATGATTCGTCGATTCCGTGCCATTTCCTTTATAGAAATCCATAATTACTTAGTAAAATGACTGAGATCCGACTGAATGAATGAAAATAAGTCTGTATTTCACGGTACTAAATACCATTTGCTGCAATTGCATCACAACCGATGTAATGACATTTTGAATAAACAAAAGAAAAAACAGACTAAAAAGCTATGATTCAATAATTTTCAAAGAGTAAAGTTACTCGCCTTGACCGGACCCGAATCCTTCAATAGCAGGTCGAATGCATTAGCCAGTTAAGCTACCGAGGCGCCCCCTAAAACTCCGAGGATTTTGAGTCTTTAAGGGAAAGGAAGTCTACGTATTTCTAATACGTCTACCGAGTCTACGTACTTCTAGCTTATTTTAAGTAAGCCTACGTCTTTAAAGGAAGTCTACGTTTTTAAAGGAAGTCTACGTATGTCAAAGAAACCGTAGATCCAATGTCACTGTTGTAGTCGTGCGCGCAGCGCCACAGCCCACGAGTTTAAAGCCAACGTGTTAAACACTAGGGTATTTACTTTTGACAAATTTAAAGAAACTACAATGTTTATCCCATTTGCACTCATCACGGCCCTGTACACTTTCCAAATGTAGGCTTCCTCATACAAGTTCTAAATTCATTGGGCCTTGCGTTTCTTGATTTTTTCCTCGAGAACACATTGCCCTAGCACGAACACAGAATTAGAATGTAGAATGCTTCGCGCAAATAAACGCAGTTTTATTTTACATAAAAGTATCACTAATTCTTTAATTTAGCATGTAAAAATTGATATATGCTATTAATATAATTTTAACTAATGTAGGTACTAAAATATCATTATCGGTGCAAAATTAAATCCATCCAGAAACATTAGCACGGAAATTCTTGCCGGAAAGTCTTAAATATCGGTTTGATATTTCAGCATATCGTCTTTAAAAATAAGGATTTCCGTTTCTTAGAGCAGGAAAATCTGTTTTTTTTTATTCCCTCCCCCAAGTACCCAGCTCACAATTTAAAACAAAAAACCGGCAAAAAGCGGAAAACGGCATATTGAGATCGGAAGGCCCCGGCAGAGGGGCTCTGGAAACACGAGCACTACTGGCGTGACTTAAAATTTAAAAAATAAATAAATAAAAGTAATTCGAGTTTGGAGCGAAAGAAAATAATCCTAGGTCTAAACTGCAATGGTAGGCGAGACCCCAGTGGAGTCGATCGATATTAAGATAAATCGATTTTACCACGAGTAATTAGCGAGACCGCAGTCGTACGAAACATTTTAAGACAAGCAATAATTACTCCAACGGCCGGTGAACTAATACCCCCCCTCTATTACACGCTCTCGCAGTGGTTTGAAAGTTAAGATTTGTTTGCCAAAGAGAATGTCGTTTCCTACGAAAGTACGGAGATATCAATTTTCGAAGCCTGCCAATGTAACAACCCTTCTATTTTTGAATTCCCGGGTTAACATCGCCGCTTTACCGAAGAAGTTTAGCCGCCAACCCACAGATGGTGCTGCCGCAGTTGTTCCCTCTATCGTAGTCGTCGTTAGCACTGCATACCAATCAATCTCTCTCTCGTCGGCTTGCCTCCCACTCCCTCCCCTCTTTTTCAGATACCAACCAATGATATCGCCGCTCTCCATTACCTTTATTCGGAACCCTTGACGCCTTAGACGTTTCCGTAATCTACTTCTACCCTTTCGTTGCATTTTTCAACTTCATCACGCGCCGTTACACTAGTTAGGGTCTCATCACTTCGCCCAATATGCAATGCTAAATTCAGCAAATCAATGGAAGAATTCTTCCCTTCGTACAAGTTGTCTTTTCTTTATAGAAACTTTATTCCGACCATACACCATCCATAAAGTGTGCTATAATGATGCTGATTAGTTTTAAAGAAGATATGAAACCTGCGAATTTGTTATTCGTAGGATATAAAGAGACAGAGATGAAAAGACCAAAACGGAATGAATTACTACTCTTTCAGGAAACAATTACTGAAAATTTATAGAATTTATGCTGATATAGCTTCCATAAATTTTGTATCTCTCAATAATTATCAATAAGTAGAACTTGGTAATCTTCACAGGTTGAATTTTAAGTTTTTCCGAGGGAAAGTTTTCCTTCATATTGCCTGATCTTAATACATGGGACTGTTCGCCAATCTACATGTCTTATATACCTATAAGTAAATGAACAAAGAGATAATTTTAACGAAATACACATGTTTTCTTCAACTCGACAGCATTCACGGTAACCTATTTTATCAGAGACATTATTTTGAAACAATACTCCTTTACGCTGCATTTAAATTGGTAATGTGCCTGTGTGATCACAACTGCACACAAGGAAAGGTGGACCGAAGCGTCGAACAAAACAAAAAGTACTCCTCTGGATTTAGGCCTCCCGCGTGCTTCCATGACCTAGAGAGGATGTTTTTATGAATTCGGTATCCTCCAGAGAATCACCTAATTGCTTTCCTTTAACTACAGAGGGTTCGCCAAATTCCTCGAATAACGCAAGATCATTACGTTAATGAGAATGAATTCATATTGATGACGATTTTTCTGGCTGGTGCACATCAGATGTGATTTCAACATGCTGCTCATGCATTGAAATCTCTTCGCATTCCCAAAGTAACGCATTTGCGATGAACATCTATTAGAAGTCAAATTTATTAAGTCAAACCATTGCCCCAAGTACCACTCACCTGGATATTCAATGAGTGCAATTAATACACTTTTCAGGGGAAAACAGAAATGTAATCATCATTTAAAGCAGGGAATACCGGAATCACTCGTTCAAGGGTCAGGGCTGCTGGGTATTGCAAAAGGAAAGAATCGATTTGGAAGAGACTGATCCACCATGGTTTACATTGCAACGATTGCAGAATGTAAAAATCACTCGTCTGGACAGGGATTTATGTCTTGTAAAAAGTAATTATTGCATTGGAATGCAAATTTAGCGGATGACTCCGTTAAAGGTGACTGTCACGGCATCTCACGCAATTTCTTGGAATTCACCTAGGTTTAGTTGGAATGTGAGGGTCATCGTTTAATCAGTTTGATAGATAAATCATTATTGTATAAGCAAAAGTGTTTAAGTGTCTAGTGAAAGTATCGCAAACTATTTCCTGTTTCTCCTACACTCATAGCGTTACCTCCACACTCTGCCAGTGTTGGCATGTGTATTGCGCATTGACATACATACATTTGAAATCTTAGAGGGTGGAATCTCAGTGACAAGGGAAAGGAGGTGGAGTGAAGTGAGTGGAGTGAGGAAGATAAAAAGGTAAAAGTGAGCGCTTGAAGTTATGTCACTGATATTCTCACGGAGCCCCAGGATTTAATCAGATGCGGTCCAAGTGCCAAATTTTCTTTCAACAACCACCGTGTTGCATTTGCACGGCTGTGATCCGCAATGAATGAAATGTCGCGATTAAAACTTAAATAAAGTGAGAAAATATCATTTGCTTTAGCAAACTATGTGAAGCGCAATTCTAGAGTTGTAAATTGGAATCGAATCTATCGCTAAGTCAAACAGAAAGAAGAGGAAAGAGTTGAAATGAGGGAGCTGAAAGGAGGCAAGAGGATGAGAGAAACGTCGTTGGAGAGTTGATTTTTCAATTTTTAGATGTTGCACAGAAAGTGAAATGAATTTATGGCCTCGCATATATGAAATACAGTTGCGAAATTACAATGATCACAAAATAATTATAGGTATCTTGGTAAAAGGTTACATGTATCCGCGGAGAACAATTTAGGACTAATAAGGTTATTTGTTCCATTTTTACGCTTAGGTTTCCCAGATGAAAGAACCAGCTTAAACCAATTGAAGTCCATGCTTAGGTGAAGTTGTTCAGAGGGTGTCGTCCGCATCCGAGCACAGGATCCCTAAGAAGTACCAGGTGTTCAAGGTGTCCTGGGCCGGGGTACCTCTTCCCAAACTGGAAGTCGGACTCCATGGTGCTGGAGGGCCGTACTAATCATCAATCACCCCCCCCCCCCCCAATTGATTCCAAATTGGCAGATGACAGTGAAAAATTCTGCGGCCCTCGAACTGCCAACCCATGCTAACTGTCCGGCGGCTGTTCCCCCGTGCTGCCGTTGCCCGGGAGACGCACAACCCCTGAAATTCAGCGAGAGCGCGCGCGCGTGTGCCTCCCCCCCCATGGGGTCTCGCCTCAGGTCTGCAGAAGAAAAGGATGATCCAGGAACGGGTACGTGATCTCCAGAGCGGGTTTCCAGCGCTCGCTTAAAGGTCACGGGTCGTCGTCGAGGAGTCGAAGGAGGGCGCGATCGCCGGCTGGCCCTAGGGGGTGGGGGGCAAAAGGAGGAGGGGGAGGGGGGGAGGAGGACAGCGGAAAGAGAAAGTGATATAAAGAAAGGGAAGATGATCTCGAGGCATGTGACCTTTCCTCGGGACGAGCCTTGGAACGCGGGGTTGCCTTTGGTCAGCACCCCTCCCTCCCGCCCGAGAAGACCCTCCCCCCGCCCCCATCATCGCACGCCGTCTCCTTCCGAAGGTCAAAAGGAGTGATCCCTCACGCGGGGGTCCGCCGCCCCCCGCACCGAACCCAAGAGACGACCCACCCTCCACTCCTCTCCTCTCCTCGGTCGAGTCCTCCTCAAATCCCCGGCGCACTCCGGCGGCCGCGTCTCCCAGAGACCGCCCGATTCACCGGCAACAAATTCAAGGGGTATTTCACGACCCCCCCCCCCGTGTACGCAAGGAAAAACCATTTACGGAAATTTCGAGGAAAGAATAGATATTTATTTTAACTCAAGGCGGAGCGATTTAAATAAATAGATGACAAGACAAATTTTCATAAACTACACTCACATTTTATTTTATAAAGTCGTATTTATTTATAGACTTATTTATTTTTATTGATTTAATATTAAAAAAAATAAGAGAAAAAGTTTCAATGGACTCATTTGTAGCATTTTCGAGGGAAGACTTTGTTAGAAGAGTAATCATAGCACCTGACAAAAGGAAAAACAGCCGTATGTGAGGACTATAGAACAATAAGTTTTATTTCTCACGCCATCAAAGTAGTATTTAGGATCATCAACAAAATTATGGATAGGGGAACGAATGAGCGGTTACGAGAAGATCAGTTTAGCTTTAGAATGTGAAAGAATGCGTTTGATGCCAATTAAATAATGCCGAGGTCACTAAGAGGATGGAGTCAATGCGTACCGGGAGGTATTGTTATACCACACGATTGAGAAGTCGTTCAACAGAGTAAACTCGACATAATTAATGAACATTCGCACAAGATAGGAGCAGATCGGATACATAGGTGGATTATCTGGAAACGGTACTTATCTTAGACCGCAAATTTGCGAATAGCGAGGGAAGAGTCGGCATGGACAGTGCGAGGCAGGCAGAGAAAAAAAGACCAGGATGCCCATCATTACGTGTTCTTTTCAATAGATATGCGGAGGTAATCGTACGAGGAGAATGGGAAGAGCGGGGGAGTGGAGAGAAAGTAGGTGGAGAACTCATCGTATCGGTTAGATCTGCGGATGCCCAAGCGTTAGTAGGCAGTCAGCCAAATCATTCATTACCCGACGCGCGGCAGATTCCGGGAGAAGGCTTCAGCGACCATTCTGGAGGCGGCAACCGCAGATGAGGCAGTGGCAAGCCACCACCCGACGCGCATTTCGCCCCCAGCCGAAGCCTCAGATTCCTAATTTTCTATCAATCAGTTCTACTTATAATCAAACATTAAAAGTAATTGCTAGTATAAATGTTTATAAAAGTCATTGATGTCATCAATAGCACCCACCAAATTAAAATTGTATTTTAGTAAGAGTTTTCCTAGAGACATAAGTAGTAAGTAATACGGGTATATAGTAAGATGTCCTAGAGAGGAGGTTTCTTCTGAGTTCATTTTCCTCCACCTAATTGCTTTTCTTTAAGAGCGGAGGGTTCGCTAAATTCTTCAAAAAACGTGAGATCATTAGGTTATTGAGAACGAATTCATATTGATTTCGGTTTTTGTAGCTGGTGCACATCGGATGTGATTTCTACATCTGTACTGCACATGCATTGAAATCCCTTCGTATTCCCAAAGTAGTGAATTCGAGATGAGTATTTTTAGAAGTAGAATTTTATAAGTCCAACCTTTCCCCCAAGTAACACTCAACGCGACCTAAACCGTCAATGAGTGGAATTCAAACACCTTTCAGAGGCTAATAGAAATTTAATCATCATGTAAAGCAGCGAATGCCGGTTCCCCAATTTTCTATCACTTCCACTTTTAATCAAACAATAAAAATAATTGCTATTATACATTTTTATAACAGCCATCAATTAAATCAATAGCAATCACCAAATTACGCAAATCTTATTTTAATAAGAGTTCTTCACAACACATTTGTAAAATTAATTCAATTGAAAATGTCACCATGTTGTGGTAAATTTCCGCTTCTAATTCATGCAGTTATCCCCATTGATGCGGACACTTTTTCCGACCGACTCCCTTTCATAAATGTATGGAACAGCCGAGGTAAATAGTGACACCTTAGGAAATATTATCGCCCCACATTTAATAGGGTAGATTGGACGGCCCGGATGTAAAATGATAAAGGATCACGGACACTTCCCTTGAAAGCAATAAGTTTTCTCACTGAATAAATGAACTTAATATTTTTTCACACAAAAAACTTTATTATCCTACTTATAAATATACTATTATTTAAGTGTTTGTGTGAAAAACACTAGGTGTATTTATTTGAGCCTCAAACCATCGAATTCACTAGAAATTCTGTCTCATAATACATAATCGTAATGAAATCAAACTGAAGCACAGCTGTATTTTTCAATAAAAAGGCAAATATAACTCTTTTCTCGATTTCGCCCATTATTCCATGATTCAAATGGGCATGCACGTGTGCAAATGTATAATCACATTTATTTTAAAGTACATATGCATATCATCCAAATTATTCTTAATGGCACAAAGTAGTACATCGAGTGAGAGGATGTCCCATGCAGAGGTGTGCGTGGGAATTCATGGAAGGAGTATATAAAGGGGAACACAAACGTGCAAGCGTTTCGTGATGCATTCAAGCAAAAGATACCTAAAAATCGAAGTACATTTCTTCCAAATTCATAGGTCATTTGAGAATAAAACGTTTGAAAGTTATACGGGTATTGAGCGAGGAAGCGTGCGCTCTGTAAAAGATTCTGCATAGGGTATTTTTAACCCGGTGCCTCAATGCTTCTCTAACTCAGTGGTTCCCAGATAGGGCGCTACCGCCCTCCGTGGGACGGTGGCGCTCACTTTGCATTGTTTTCTACATCTGGAGGTAATTTAAAACATGCATTCTCGAAAAGTTTTCATTTTTTCCAAATTCCTGAAGAAATTCAAGGCATGTGTTTACAAACATTCAAGTAAGATCGGTTGACACATATTTCTAGCCTTTCTCGCGAAAAGGAATATTTTGATGGGTTTAATCTCATTTTGTCTATCGTTGGCACGATTTCACGACACTGAGTATATGGGCAGTAAGTTTCAGTGTGGACAAAACGGGTATTGATCTAGAGGGGAATCGGCTCGTCTGATAATTATATTCGGTGGTTTTACATCAAATATTTGCCTGGGTAATCATTTTCCAAGCCATCCGGTTCCAACGACATTATCAAAGGTGTATTGATAAGTTATTTTTTATTCATCGCATGATATCACTCTTGTTATAGTACTATTATATAATTTTTTGTATTTTATGATGGCTAAGTACATTACAAAAATAAAAGGCCAGTATTCTGTTTATATTATCATGAAATGGTAATATAGAGCTCAAAAAAAGAGGACATTTTCTCCCATACTTCGTATGTACAAGATTGAATTTTCCCTTTGCTGGATAGATATTAATTAAATTAATTCCCGATTCACTGATGTAAGTCACGGTATTGCTGACATCGTTCATTGCCTTGACGCATAATTTTCTTCAAAAAATGGGTAACTTTACTTGAACCAACGTACACATAAGTATTCAAAAATAGAACCAAAGTCAATTTCACCGCACCAGTCCCTTGAACTGCTTTTCTCATGAATACAACTTAGAGAATTGCATAGACTAATATGATACTTAACGACAGAATAGGAGTAGGAGTAGGAAGGGGAGGAATAGGAATAGGAATAGGATTCTGCACTCAACTCAATAGACCAGTATAATAAATCGAATTCGAGGCGAGCTTACTTTGCAGCAGAGTGTTTAGCTTCTCTATGAAAGACGGCATAGGTGCATGTGCAGACACCTGGCTCAAACTCCTTACGCACCATTTTCGAATTCGCGCTCCCGTGATAAATTCATTGCATTTGTATATGAAATGTACAATATTTGTATAAAATATATAATTTTTATTAATATTTTCACTTTACTGAATTAAACGTGCTACCGTTCGAGAGCAAAATAAAGTGTAAAAAATCCTGTTTTACACCAGGTGTGGAGAACAATTCAGCTTCGCTCATATATTTGAAATTATGCTGCAAACACAGAAATATTTTCTTTTAATGCTTTTCATTTCATTATTAGTAATTTTATTTTTAAAAGAAACCGCTTAAAGACTGAATCGATGTCTTATCATTAACCATTATGTTTATTCTATATAGTTAATGCATATTAAATTTTATTTAAACAAAATGTAATATTTAAATCTTTATTCTAGAAACTGAATGGCAGTAATTCCCTCATCAAAGGAGAAAAGTAGACAATATAATGTCGATTATCTTAAGTGCGGATTTATAGAGTCGCCTATAAACAAGAACATGCCTATCTGCTAACTATGCGAGAGCGTGTTTTCTGAGGCGACGAAACCTCTCAGACTAATTGACCCAATTTAGGAAGCAACATCCTGACAAGACAGAAAACACTCTAACATTTTTTCAGCCGCTTCAGGAAAGAGTGCAAAATCGCCCAACACTTTCAAGTGTGTTGTATAATGCTTCAAAACATATCGCTGGTGGTTTGCGTGCATAATACAATATTTCACTATTAATTGCCAAATCGGGAAAACCACATACAATTGGTGAAGAACTCATCTTACCGGCAGTTCATGGAGTCTTGAGTACGTTTCTGCATAAGCCATCACATGATACTACAATAAAAATTAAGCAAAACTTCAGTTCAACGACGAATGGATGAAATGGCTGAAAATGTGGAAGTTATATTGTGAAGCATCCTGAGAAAAACAGAATTTGCATTTCAGTTGGACGAGTCAACTTTGCCAGGAAATGAATCTGCGTTCTGACTCACCTACGCTTTATTAAAGAAGAAAATCTACCTCAAGAGTTGTTTTTTGTAAGGTAATTAGAAATTGTCACGAAAGAGGAGTTAATATTTTGTATCGTAGAGCAGCTCTTCAGGGACGAAAAAATTCCTCTTTATAACGTACTTACTGTTGCGACAGACGAGCTCCGTCAATGACTGGCCGTCCCCATGATTGCATTACATGCTTGAGAAAATATATACCGAATGTTTTGGCTATTTATTGTGTCATTCACCGACAACATCTAAATACTGAGTGATCGTCTTCATAAGTCCTTAAACATTGTAATTACAGCGGTTAATAAAACCAAAGCCCATGCTCTTAATGATCAACTCTTTTGAGAGTATTGTGGCGAACGTCCATTACTAAACACGGAAGTTCGTTGGCTATCAAAAGGTAATTATATAAGTGGCTTTTATATTTTTTTCACACCGTTGGGCAGCTTTTTTGAAGAGAAAAATGCTCTTCTCAGCGACGAACATAAAGACATAGGAGTGACGTTGCATTTTTCTCTGAAATATTTTCAAAGTTCAACGAAATTGATTTACAATTGCAGGGAAATGATACTAACCTTATAAAGGCAAAGTCTGTGGTGGCTGTTTATTTCCAAGTTGCTTTTATTGAAGCACAACATAGGTCGCCGCGAACTCTATCGATTTCCTTCCCTGCTTAAGCTATGAGAACAAACTTGTATAGGTGATGATGATTTGAGAATCTTGAAAGAGAGAGTGACCATTCAGCAACCTTGCATAAATATATGACGCAGCGATTTGAGGATATCCTTTTGTTGGAAATTCCCGACTGGGTGATTAATCCGTTTGTAGATAATGAGGAAGTTGGAGTATTAGAGGAAGAGTTATTTGGACTACAAAATAACGTTGAATTGAAACGAAAGTTTAAGATAAATTACAAAGGGTTATGGTTACAGAAGGAGATTTCCGATCGTTATCCTGCATTATGAATGGTTGTTAAAAAACTCCTCCCTTCATTTCCGACTTCATATTTGGTGGAATGTGGATTTAGGCCAGTCATTCAGCTTATTTTTAAGCAGAGAGACAGGCTTCAGGTTTGTGAACGTGGTGATTTAAGACTCCTGCTAAGTGTCATTAAACCGGACGTTGAAAAACTGGGGTCAGGTCTTCAAGCCCATACATCCCATTAAAATTTTATTTGATGGAGCTATGTTATTATATTAGGCAGTAGAATCTCCTTAAGTGACTAATAGGCCGTGAAAAACGAAAATTAATTGTCACTTAATTGTTTAACTAATTTTAACAACAGACGATTGGTTATTCTATTTCAATAAATTGAAAATGTTCCTGTTATATAATTGCTTAGTTTAAGTAAAAAATGACAGGTAAACTATTAAAAAAAGATTTCTCTAAAATTATTTGTTTTAATAATTTATTCTAATGTGAAAAGTATATTCTCACCTAAGTTCCTTTTATTGTGCATTAAGCCTGTTGCATACATGTGATATGAAAACTCTACATCTACTGTTCATAAACATTAGATTAGTCATTGTTTTTAATTTAATTATTTCAATGTTCCTCATTTGGTTATTTTGTTTTATGTTTCATATTATTATTTTAAAGCTACCGATTAGGATGCGCTGAGAACCGGTACTGAGCTACCGGTAGTCGTGCGCCAGTGGCCCCCTTCCCATTCCGCGTGCCGCACCGTGAACGGGAAGGGTCCCGCTAACGATCGGCCATTCTGAAAAGATATTTAGATATAGATATAATGATATTTTTAGATATTTTAGTACCCTACAAGCCACCTCTAGGGTGTTGGACAGAGGGTGACTACACACCAGGATAATTTTGACCCGAATGTAACCCTACTGCGGTCGGGAAATGATATTCTGATCCCTTATCGTTCATGGACAAAATGACATCTTAAATCTCTCTGTTGTACACCTAATCTCACTAATTTTATTGACATAATCTCTCCTATCGTAACACGATGGGGTAATAATACATTTTCCATATCATTGTTAGAGAGACCTTCCAATTTATGCAAGAGCGCTCCTAAGTTAGCCATAGCAACCTTTTACAAATCTAGCTTCTCTGCGCTACACGCGATCCAATTCGGTAATCAATCCAACTCCGAGAGGATCCCATTTACTTGCAGCAAATTCTAAGTGAGGCCTAACCAGCGACAGATAACATTTTGCTTTGACTTTTTTGTCATATTTACCCAGTACACTTCTAATAAATCCTAATTTTTTGTTAGCTTGTCCACATATTCCTCGTATATATTTCATCCAGGAGAGGTACGAAGCCGCAATCCATCTTATCGCTTCGGCGATGACGGTCCACGAAAAGGCAATCTCCAATGGACCCACAAAGAAGGTCCACACTGCGACACTCTTATCTGTTTATGTAAGCTTTCCTTGTGTCATATAAACCAGAAATATACATTTCTAAGTAATGGGTAATGTAAATTAATAAAAACTATTCTCATACATATTTTTTACAAAACCCAATTCTTTATTTATTTATAGCTCTGCGCAAATCCCCCAAAAATTTTCGTGGAATTTGAGAGACCAGCTAGAACAACAATGCTGATGATTCATGAGACGTGTTTTTCTCAGAGGAAAAATAATGAAAGACTTTTATTCATTCGTTATTAAGGCAAATGGGGTCTAAGTGTTCCAATACTGTTCATGTTTTTTTACTCAATGTCATATTGATACCCCGCAAGTTGACGAGAGTAATAAGTTGCCGCATCACCGCACGTGTCGCTGCGATCGCTTTTCCCTGGATCCCGTTCAGAAGATGAGAGAAAAGGCTTGGTCCTCTTAAACGCTCACATATCCTTCGAAAAACGGTCGACGATTACGTCAAAAACGCGAGATTGGCTGGGCGTGTGTGGAACCGTGGAGAATGCCGACGGATTGCCAATCTCTCAAGAGCCGAGTTAACGGCTAAGGCACCACACCACGGCGCGGCGGTGAGATGACAACAGCTCCCTTCCCTCGTGTCTCGACCAACTTCAATCCAAGGCAATCGGGAAAACACTTTAAAAGCGTTGCGAGTCTCCAACAATGGAATTTAGCTTCACCATTTTTTACTACCACACTTGGCAAAAACTCCATTCTTTACTGACACATCAAAATATCATATGGCTGGGAACATTATCAGCCAGCGAGAGAAAAGCATGGACGGTTCAAAGCCTTGTCCACGTCATGAACGGAGTTCACAAATATTCTGAGCTGTAAATACATTTACTTTAAAAACAATGAAGGTGTGAAAGAAAACACATCAATTTAAGATATTTGATTCGAATATTGATATTTTTGTGAAGTAATAACAACTGAAAAGTTTGCTCATGGTAGAGCTGTTGCATATAATAGTCTTGGAATTCATTTTCCGACTATAGCATGTTGAAAAATTGTACAAAAAACATAAAGATTTGAACATGGATGAAAGAGCTAATAAAAATGTAATAGCATTTCAAATAATTCAATGAGAGTCGAAATGAAAATGTATCGTCAACAGAAAATTTGGATTGAGACAAATAGAAACACCGGCAAGACCCGCGGTAAAATATCGGTATATATTCTCCTCCCTTATGAAATAACCTGAGAACCAGTTAAGATGAAATACAACTGCCGTTATTTCTTTTAGTGACTGTGGATATTAATAATGCGAAAATTCAGTACTAGTTATTAAATTGGTGTTACACACCCTGCCACAAACCTTTTTAGAGGTTCGCAGGGTATTTATGTAGATACATGTAGATAAAAAACAAATCGAAAATTTAAACGATCAGCCATATTTTTCTTCACCGGCTTTAAGGCAGTAGCTAAACCACGAGTAAAACAGCATAATTTGTCATTGGCAATCCATGACAACTTGAGACATTTTGCCGAGAAGTCGTCAGTTACATCAATTTGGGAGTCATTCTACTTTCATACTAACTTTCCCGAGCGATGTATCTCAACAAACAACTCCTAATGAATGCTAATTAATACACCCTTCACAGCATTCGACTGCACCCAAGCACGGCAATTCGGAAGAGATTTACAGAAATAGATTGCGTCCGAAATACAAGCACGCGTGCCCTCTCCATATTGGATTGTACAAATTAGCAGATCGAACTCGGTGGAAAGAATGTGTACCTTTGGTATAATTTCAGGTTGCCCAGCTTTTTACGGCTAAGGAAACCTGGATCCTACCCAATCTTGCATGTATTTCCCACCGGTCACTTTGGATGAGATTCGGAGAGGTTTGTTATGCCTGATAAAATTAATTGTCAACGCCTTGAATGACTTCATAACGACGGGCACTAAGCTCCTCCAAATCTTTATTGGAAATAGGAAAACAACGAAAAAATAAAGTCTGCCAAATAAATAAATATATCTTCATTTCCCCCCCTACCCTGATGTGTGAATATTCGCACGCCGTCGGGCTTGGTACATGGGTGAGCTCTACCATCGCCTACTAAACCGACCTTCGGGTTGATTGCTGTGTTTATGGTTTTTTTTATCCTCATTTCAACAAAATGCAATGTAGATGTGTAAAAATCTTCGCTTCCACAATTGGTGGCTTCAGATATTGATTGAACGACATGCATATAGTGCACGTGACTACAGTGCATCACTGGATAGTCGGCTTACGTAAAGAATGAATCCTGAGAACCACGACCTTGCTAGAGTGCTTTCATTCCGACCGAAGACGGATGGTGGTATTACACGTCTCGTACACAATTATTTGCACGGTGAAGGAGCTCCAATCAATCTTTTTAATCTTGAGAAAGATACAATTTCCGTTTAAAACCTATATTTAAAAGACCAAAACCTGAGATAGTCTCTTTGTAGGATTACTCTTCAGGAGAAGTATCTTAAAAGGTACTAAAAAAATATTTCTTGTGCATGATATCGTGGTAAGGATAAAAGCTCTCCGTTTGGGTAATTATTATGGCCATGAAGTTTTATCGATTGTAATAACTTATCTGTGAATGAACAAGAGTTTTGAAGAGATGAAAGGGGATGTAGTTTTCCGATGAATTTCCCTTTGAATAATAATTGCTCCCGGAAGGGTCGAACACCCACGTGAGCAGAGAGGGTGAAGGGTAGGAGCGGAAGATTAAAGTAGTCCACGCAGCGTCTGTTCCTCAGTGAGGCGGCTGCATATGCGTCTGGCCCCAGTGGGGCGGCCATTGAGTGATGGTGTCACGTTAAAAACACTGCGGTGGAAGACGACGGGAGACCGACTGAATTATTTATCCAAAGAAGGCACGATGGGCAGATTGATGGAAATGAGCCCATGCAACGACAGAAATCGAATAATAGGCAGGATGAAATAGCTTATACTATCAATTAGAGGGAACAAAAGCGGGCGTCCCTGGAATAAAAGCGTTTAATAATAATAATAATGGGGAGCGCAGCGTAGGGAGATATGTGGGTGAGGTATGGTACTCTGACATAAAAACAACGGATAATCGAATGAGGTAGACAATTCAGGTTTGCAAGAAAGGGGGATTAATCATACAAAATACATTGTATCAGCACAGGAATGAACGCAGTTTACTATGTGCATCCTGGAGGATTCAGAGTGATTTCAGAGAGAGTTACGTTGAGCAGAAATTTTAGAAGAGCGTAATCAAGTTTCCCGGCAGCAGATGCAGTTTTAACTCAGTATTTAGTGCTGATGCATTGTAACTTCAAATTCAAGAGAATAAAATAGAAAGATATATGTAGAGATGAAATGTAGAAAATACTTTGAACAAAAATGAAGGAGTGGGTGGAAAGAGTTTTGAGTGAGGACTGAGAGTTGGGTGTAGCAGTATAAAAATGGGAGCATCTCAAAAATGGTGTATCAAACGCTGGAAGCGAAACCATACGTATAGAAATAGGAAGTAGTAAAAGATCATGGTAACAGCGTATTACAAATGAAATGGTTATGAGGAGAGAAAAGTGAAAAATAGAAATATATGAACACAACGTCTAGAAGAAAGAAGCACAAAGATTTGACTAGTAAATTGTGGCGAGAAAGTAATGAGAGAAACGAAGTGCTGTGGAAGTACGAAGTGTTAGGAAATGAAGAAGTTTGTCAAGGACATGGCTTTGCTGAGCAAGAGAGTGAAAGAATCATCAGGAAGTAAGAAGGACAAAACTCAAAGATGCAGCAAGAAATGTATTAATAGTCCGAACGAAGTTCAAGGGAGATAGAAAAATATACAAGGGCATTTTGGAGTGAAATGATAATCAACAACTGTGATTTACGTTGCATCATTTTATAAAATAGCATAGCAGAAAATAGCAGCTGTTAATTATCATTTCTCTCTAACGTAAAAGTTGTTCATTCAAATCATCAAATATTTCAAACTTAATATTTACTTTCATTAATTGCATTTTGTGCGGAAAATAATTCGTCTTCTAACATATCGATCACTCCATATCGATCATAGTTGGGTACTGAATATCCTTGGTGTTTATGAGCAATGAGAACACAAGTAGAATAATTTGGCAGTTGAAACATTTCCATCAGGCATAGCGCAACCTAATACTAATTAAAGCATATTCTATTGAATGAATTTAATGATCATAATTACGTATTTTACTCGTAATAACAATTGGTTTATCATTCTTGGAAGACAATACGGTACAATTTAGCCTAAAATAGCGCCTACTTTTCTTGGCCAAGATTCCTCTACTAAGTGTGTACCTAACTGCAATTTATTATATACCAACGCGCAGTTATGTCTCTCCGCGTCTCTATTTTCGCTACAGAACGATACCGTTCTTTAGACAATTCATATAAAATATTTATGTAATACATTTTTTATGATTTTATTAAGAAAGATATTACTCTGTCAAGCTCCAATTTGCCAGGCAGCAAAGGGGCTGCAAGGATTGCTGAGTGAATTGGAAATTCATTGCGTTAGATATGGGATGAGAATCAATATAAATAAAGCAAAGGTTATGCGATTTTCCAGAAAGAGAAAGGCTAAGCTTAACATTAAAATATGAGGGCAACGACAAGAGCAGATGAAATAGTTTACGCATCTCGAAAGTGCTTTGGACCAACACGGTAAAAATAGTAGGGACGTAGTGTAAAAGAGCTCTCACAAGGAGGAGGACATCGAAGACAGGGACATTAATTAAGGATGTTGAGAAAAAGCTTCGATATGGAGCGTAGTTATATAGGGCGCGGAAACATGATTATTGAAGCAGGATGCTAAGTGTAGATTGGTTGCTTTTTATATGTGGGTGTGGAGAAGAATGAAGAAGGTGAATTGGACAGAAAGGAAAACGAATGAGGAAGAACTTGGTATGGTGCAAGGAGAGGTGAGGGGATTGCTAGGAGACAGAAAAAATTGATGTAAAGCA
Source organism: Hetaerina titia (assembly GCA_037158775.1). Classification (NCBI taxonomy): domain Eukaryota; kingdom Metazoa; phylum Arthropoda; class Insecta; order Odonata; family Calopterygidae; genus Hetaerina; species Hetaerina titia. The sequence continues at coordinate 99,337,938 of CM073774.1, read as the reverse complement.
TATTGATCGGCGATGAGATGTTTAAGACTGTGATAGAGGGCAGAATGTTAGGCAAACGGGGAAGGGGCAGGAATAGTATAAGTAGGGGGTAGGACGGAATGAAGGGAGGAAGGAGGTGTAGAGAAGATTATTGGGCTGTGTTTTGTTAGGAGATACAAGATACTCATTTGTTAGTTGTGCCCATTCAAAACGGACCTTAACCGGTGGATTACCAATAATAATTTATATTGACAGGAAACATTTAACTATAAAAATCAAATACTGGAGTGAATTTTCGCTATTTTTTAATCTCCTGCAAATTCCTCTTAAATATCATGCATGGAAAAGTTATGTGTAATGCTATACATAATAAATACGAGGGCGACGCTGCCATCTGCAAATGGGAAATGAGGTCCCGGCCAACCGGGCGAGAGGATCCCCCCTTCCTTTCTTTCCCTCGGACCACTCTCGCTTTCAACTTAACTTTCCATCTCGGCCAACCCCTCCCCCTTCCCCCGCTCGCCATGGGGCAGCAGGTCCCCTCCCCCAGCTTTCCCCTCAGTTCTCCCTCGCGAGGGTCAAGGGCGGGGGAGATGGGCAGGAGTCGCGGGGGGGAGGGGTGGCAGGTTGAATCCTTAGCCGGTTCCCGTCAGCAGTGCAGGGGGAGAGACTGCCGGCGGCCGGAAGGTGTTGGAGCGCAAGCAGCGTGGGCGATGCGCGTCTCTTTGGTGATGATTGGGGCGGTGCGCGGGGTTGCCGGGCCAACCCCGACGCCCTTGCTCCCTTCTGGTGCACGAAGGCTACGTGGCACAGGACCCAGAGCCGGGTCTTTTCCCTAGTGACCATTGTAAACTTATGGAGTATAAAAAAATAGCCTAGTCGAGCTCTGAAAATTTCCCAAAGATGGCGAATGCAATAAAACGATCGATGTTTGGCTTTCAAAGGCAAACTTTTAAGGTTTTGAACATTTAATTATCCACTTGTTGAAATCAGCATTTCTTAAACCGGCGAATTACAGCGCAAACATTTAATATTCTACATTTTCCATAATGTGAGAGATAGTTGAGGTCGTGGAATTCAAGTGACCAAACAAGTTGGCATTTCTATGATAGAGGCTTTCACGAATTTCAATAGGTTCTATTTAATGGAAACACAAAGTCATGTGTCTCTTCCCGATTGTTATGTTTCAATAACTCTTAGCTGGCGTGTTACTTTAACTATTGTAATGTTAAGCTAAACTAATTTAAAGAGTTTAGTTAAACTAAACTAATTTCCCACAGAGTGGCAGTGAGTGTTAGCATAAGAAAATTAATGTAAGGTTTTTAATGAAGCGCCATGTTTAAACATGTTTGATATTCAAGGGCTCCTCACCTAAATTTAAGATTTTTGCTATCAATGGCACAGAAAAGAACGGTGTCATTTCATTTTGGACGATCGTTTTCCGCAAAAAATGAATCAATTTTACGATAAATAACAGTTTCTGGCATAACTTGGTGGAAAATCTTCATACTGACTTTTAATAAACAAACCACTTAATTTTTCCACATAAACTTTTTAATTTTTACAACCCAGGTTTCGTTATAGCATACCTGATGATGTTATGCTATAACGAAACCTGGGTTGTAAAATTAAAAAGTTTATGTGGAAAAGTTAAGTGGTTTGATTATTAAAAGTCAATGTTACGAAATTAGACTAAAAAAACAGCATAGGTACAAGTTCAATGGTACACGAATGAAAACGAAACCTTTCACAATTTCCTACCAATTACGTAAACTGTTTAAGGGCAAGGTACTTGTGGTGCTGAGGCTGAGAGGAATAAGGATTACGATTTGTGGCCATGCGTCAGCCTAAGTTCTTCGCACGAGTGAGATCAAACAACAGCGCGGATTTTTGTCCCACGGCACGGCGACGTTTTCGCCTTCCCTCTTCCTGTACACGTAACTCCCCATGGATTTGTACGGGACGTGGATAAGGAATTCCAGAACCTGTGGGGAAGGCCCTGCGCAAAGAAACGTCAAAGGTCACAGGCATGGAGTAGAGGGCATTGGAGGGGGTCGTGAGAAGGAAAGGCGGTCCAGGGAGAGTGCCGGGATGGGTGCCAGTGCGGGGTGATGCGGGGGTGGGAGGAGCGATGGCCGAGGTCCCGTCGGCGGGGAGGGAGTGTCACCGGATCGGAGGGAATATCCAGGTGTATTTGGAATTGCGGCCACGAATGTTTCCGAGAAACCGTGAGCACCTTCATCTACACTGGTACCCTACAAGGCACAGTTGGGGTGCTTGGAAGGGTTGATTGAACACAAGGAAAGAAACATTTAAAATTATTTAAAATTTAAAGATATGAAAATTATTCGAAAACATTTAAAATTAAATTTTGCTTAAATGTTAGTCCCCAAATAAAATTCGAAATATTAATAAAATAACGAAGTTTAAGTTAACTACTGCTACATGCATTACTGTCAGAGTTATTCAAACATTTGGGAAGATTTTATAACCATCAAACGAGGTAGATCACCACGGTGCGGGATAATTTCTTAGATAGTGCCCATCAATGGTAACGTAATGACTTATTTTGCGGATTGGACGGGTCAATGCGCATCCAGTTCAGCAACGCCATTAAATTTCAACCGAATCAGTGAATTTTTACGCTGTGGAGAGATTGGTCTAATAAGCATGTCCTACACCCATGCTGCAGTTTTGAAGGGCAAAAAATCCTTTGCACGAAAAATAAAAATTAATATGAATAGTATTACCTTTAGCAAGCGGGCATGTTTCCCATGCATTGAAGCACTGTCCACATTTACCTGAAAATTACTTATAAAAAATTATTTTTTACAATTGCGAAGCCTTAAGTCAATAATATTTGACGATATCTAACAAACATTGAACTGCTTGTTACAATCTAGTGATTTTAAGTAATAGACTTGATTAAAAAAGTTGGGAACATTTGTCTCAAGTACGTTTGTGAGCGTGTTTCCCATAAAGTAATAAGAACACTCCAAGAAATATTGAACATGTTACACACATAATATTGTCTACATATCCCGTAGGTGATCAGTTAAGTTGGTATCAAAGAGGGGTTCAGCTAAAGACGATTCTCATGAGCTATACCTCCTTTTCTATACTTTCTAAGCTATACATTCTAAGCTATACATTCTAAGCTATATATTCTGAGCTATACATTCAAAGCTATACATTCAAAGCTATACATTCTAAGCTATACAAAAGCTACGCATATTGTGACCTCTAGTCTGTGTGCGATACCAATTAGGCAGACAATTGTGTGTATAAATATATTAGGAAGACGATGATGAGACTCTCAAAGTTGCTCACGCACATTTTTTTGGACAGTCAGTCCCACTGTTATCAACCAAAGCGAAACAGCACACAGTCGAATCTATCATTCGCCTTTTTTATCATTTAACTATGAAAAATAATGATTTTTTATTAAAAATAATGTAGCTCCTTGTGGAAATCTCCATTAAGTCTAACGAATGCAACATGCGTAAATGGGGTGGTGGCATATAAAAATAGTATTGTTGTAGAGCGGTAGTAAAAGATAGTATTTGTTGTAGGGCAAGGGTGAGAATGTAAAAGAACGATTTACATTTTTATTTACAAAGCTTCTTCGATTAAAAAACTACAAATGATAATGTGGCGTATCCACGAGTAAGTGTGTAAACTGACTAATAGCTACAAGCGATTCAATTTCCAACATTACGCAACGCGAAACTGTATACTCTGCGAAAGAATAATCGTGGAGGGAATAGAATTAGAATCATCTACAAAAAAATACTCAAATTCATTTTATACTCTTACGCAGGCCCAGGCTTATCAATGAAATAATGGAAGGAAAGGAACATAGAAGACTTTGCGTTTCCATTATTCTGTGGAAACGCAAAGTCTCAAGCATTACATCCCTTTCATTATAATGAAATTCCAAAATTTATTCATCTCTAAAATCAAAGAAGAAACTGAAATCAATGCTGATGATGGGACAATGTACAGGAAATACTTCATGCGTTCCCGCAGATTGCGATTGGAGCCGAGCGGAATGTTGTCCATACTGAAAGTTGTGCCTGGTGGATTTGAGCATGACAAGTTCCAATATGGATGGCCAAATTTGCCACATATTCGTTAGAGAATGACAAAGCCAATAAGGCTCATTGGCTCCATTTTGTTTTGACGGATATTGACCAAAATTGAAACGTCTTTTGCATCCTCCGAATCAAAGTACTAATATGATTTCAAGCAATATTGATTTCAAAATCAATAATGAATTCAAAATAAAACCGCCTGAGAAAGTTCGAGAAATATTTTCGGTCGTATACTAAAAAAGCAGCATCGTTTAATGTGTGATGACAGCTCATGAATAGCCAATAATTTAATTTCAGTAATGAAAGGGGTCAAGTGAGCGAAGTAAACCCACATTCGTTTCATATAAACCGGTATTCATTTCGTAATCAGCGAAAGAGAGATTGAAAAGTTTATTTTATTTTTTTCGAAGCACTCTTAAGTTTAAATTTAAATGTTACCACATTGATTACAGGGTTCAAGTGAATTAGGAACAGAGTGATTAATAAATAACATTTCTTAAAATGACCCCTAATAGTGCTAAATCTATTGGACTAATCTAACCAAAGCCAAAAACTATAAATACTTAGGAGCAAAACTAGCAACGGAGGAGCGCTTTCAAGCATACATGTGGGAAACCATAGATCTATAGTTGCCGAGACAGTTCTACGCTCATAAGAGCGTGTGGCGGTGGGTACCAGGACACCACTCTTACAAATAGAGTGCACGTAACTAAATGCAAATCCATAAAAAATATTCTAACAGGCACTAACACAAACTTATATATAAATGAGAAATTTATTTTGACTTACTCGCATGGAAATACATATAGTAAAGAAACTAATATCAACAAACACACATGCACTAGTCTACGCATTCAATCTGGTCTGCGCTTGTAACAACAGTGGCTTCGATCTTGATGCTACGAATTACGATACTCGTATTATAATTCCTGATAGTTCGAGGAAATAACGAGTATTCGTATCTATCCGTACTGGAATCTGTCTCCCTTATCTTACCTTTGTGTTCTAACCTGCCCAAATAACGCAGGGCCAAAATAATTCCTTTTGTGCCATTTTAAAACTTACTTATTCTGAAACTTGCTTAAAGTCAAACTCTCACTTGTCCTTTTCGCATCTCAAGCGGCTCTCAGCCCAATTCCTCTAAAAGGTCTGTCACATTCGTCTTCTAATCGTAACAATTTTTGACGAATCTAGCGGACTTATCCTCAACACTACCTCAATATTTTATCAAAAAATTCTGCGAAGAATCGCAAATACCTGCTGCGTATTTCACATGTGACCTAACTAGAGTGAAATTGTAACTCTCTTTAACTTTCTCATTATATTTCCCCACCACTCGTTTATGAAGCAGAGGTTCTTTAAAGTGAATCCGCATACTGTCCTGAAATGTGCTCCCCATGAAAGACGTGGTGTTAGGACTACTCCCAAATATTTAAGCTATCCCAAATATCTAGCGTGGTTAACACTGGACCCTCCATTGAATAGTTAAGTCAGGCTCATCACTCATTTTGCTCCAATATTTCAAAACTGCGTATGTACTTACGTTCAATTCTAACCCCCATTGGGTTGGAAATTACCTCATAATGTCCAGTGTGAAAAAATTTAATTTAATCACTAAACATGGACAGGCATATTTAAGACAAAAAATAAATTTTTCGTAAATAATGAATTCGAAAAAGATTGCGTAAGAGAGTAAAAAAAATATAAATTTTGCGTCGTACAAGTCAACGGCTATATTGGTGGGTCATTCTCCACGGGAAATAGTAGTCTCCCAAAATTACACCGATAATGGTAAGAGATCCATAAAACTCTTCACAACATTGAACGCCTTTCTCGATGCTACTGAGTTCAAGGATTGGCATTGAAATATTCACCTTCATTTCACTCGGAAGGATAGAAATAAATTTAAAACACTGGCATACCCTTTCCTTGTCCATAGTGGAGGACGTTGCAATCTGGATCAATTGATCTTCCCCGAGAGCTTAATGTCCCGGAGGGGAGGGAATGCGGTGATGGGAAAGCTGCCCGACGAGGCACGGGTCTGATATGGAAGGGGCGGCCAGGGGGAGGAGGGGGTGTGAAGCTCGAGGGGACCAAGGTCGGATCGCCGCATATCCTGTTGGGAGGAAGTGGAGGGTAGTGTGGGGGGAGGGGGTGGCTCCGGGTGCCTCCAAGAACCGCGGAGACACCCGAAGCCTCGACAACCATTGAAGGGTACGTCGGTATCTCTAATCAATCGTTGGTTCATCCGTCGACGGCTGCCGACGGCAAGTGGCGGGATTCGCTGCACTTCTTACGTCCTGGAGTGCCTAAGATGTGGGATGGATGATTCAATGACTGATGGGAGATACTTGTTGTTTTTCCCTCTCAGACACCAAGTCTTTTGGGCTGTAGAATCTCATCACGCAACAATACTAACGACAGATTAAGTCTCTATTTAGGAGTAACTGAAATCACGGCTACCAATGGAACATTTCGCCTCACATTGAAGGACAAAATTCATACAAAGTTTTCAGGTAGTCGCAGGGCTGTCCACCTTCGTCGCTTCCAAAGGATTCGCCCTATTGCCCCTCCTCCCTTGACTCTCGTCTCTATTCACTTCTACCACACTACACCTATTATCGTTTTAAGCAAGACCTACGCATCTTGTAAAATAGCAATCTGCGGGAAAACGTCGTTCAACGGGCTGGTGAAATTAGTTGAATATTAAAATTAAACTAAAAAATAAACTTCAAATAATTTGTTAAACAAATCGTTGATTACCGCATTTTGCATATCCCAATATGATTTCATCTTGTTTAGGAAAAATTAAGACTATTTCAATCGGGAACTCTGTTGATAACTTAGTTGCCCTAACTTCATACAAACATTTAAAAATTTTCTACATAAACATTTGTTGCATACCCCTTGGAGAAAGTCTTAACTGAGGAACTATGCGCTATTCACAGGAATCCCGCTTGAGTGCGCGGATATTTTACGGAAATTTGCAAGTACCATGAAGCTCTTAAGAATGTTAGCGTGGTATGACATTAAGTCTCAAGCATACATAAAGCAAGCCGTATACTTCCTATGGACTCAAGATCCGAGTCTTTAACCTTTTCTCTCGAGCGGAAAGAATGCAGACTGTGTGAACCTCCTTCACCCCAAACATATTTCAGTCGTTGGCTGAGACTACGTCAAACAGAAGTCCACTACAAGTGTTCTTGACCGTGGTATTCACACACTCTCGTTTTCGCCCATCTTTGCAAACAGCTCGTGCAGTCTTTTCTTACCACAGTATTAACACACACTATAACATTACTTTCCAAATACACACGGCGTGTGGCTGAATGCTCATAAGATCTGTAGTACCGAATTCATTGAAGAATCGATGGAGGGTCTCAAGTCTTGAAATATTATAAATTTTATTGTTTATTTGAAAGCCACTCCAATGGAAATGCTTTCTGCCGAGAACATAACGACAAGATCAGTGGTTATTGATGGTATTTTGGTATTTATTCGGAGGAGTATATATCTAAATATGTATTAGAGAAATCATATGACCAATTCATCCATTTTTTAACTTGGAAACAGCACATATCGCAATATGTAAACTAGCTGAATGTAACAAAACTAGCTGAATAAACAAGAGAGAAAATTAAGAGGAGAGATGGTGTTAAACGAATTGCTCTCAAGTTTGTCTTTTCCTCCTGTCTCAACGCTGATTAATCTCAGGAAATTTTTCCATTCAACTAATTATTGCTCTCCTAAATGTTTACAACGCACAATCACGGCCGTTGATTTTACTGAGCACAAGCCTCTTTGTCGAAGAAATATAGTGACTGACCTACTCCATGACATGCAGTTCACCCTAAATGACACTGCTGATATGTCCTACCTGTGACCTGCCTGGCCACTTGGTCTCTGACCTTCTGTGGGCACCAGAACAGCTCTGAGGGTTTGGGTGCCTTTGAAATGTCGTGCTGTGAGATGGTTTTGGTGAGTTTTTGCTCTTCCCTAGTACCAATCTTCTCAGTGCAGGCGCCTTTCAGAGGTCAGTGGAGGTCCTCTCCGACCATGCAACCCATTCCCTACGAAGCGAGCATTGGTCAGCCTATTCGAGTAACTGGCAGGCGACCTAGAAGCCATCCCATTATTATACCACGTGTGGTAAACCCACGGTTATGTTTTGGTTAAATGCGGATACAGTTGAAAATTAAATTCATCCAACAATCGGTCCTAACTGAACTTTTTCTGCTTGGTACATTTTCTAGGACATTATATTTTAGATATTTTAATGGAGTGGTATGTATTTCATTTCAGTTAAAGCATCATTGGTAGCAGAGGAGGTGGAGTAAATTATTGCATACGAGTATTACCTTATAATAGTTTGATTAGTTGATAGTGGATGCATAATTTAATACAAATTTAAATATTTATCCTTCGTTTCCATCGAAATAATCAAATTTTCTATCGTAATTTTAGCAAAAGCCGTTTCTCTATTGTATTTTGAGCCGTCAATATTTCAATTTATCAAGACGATTCTATTTGGTCCTATTCTGTTTACTCATTTTATTGCTATTTATGCATACTTTGTGAAATTTATCCGTAGCTTTATTCTTGCAAATTTGTGATGAGGGGGTAGGAGAGACTCCGTAGTCTCACCCCAAATAAAGACGACTATTTATTCTGTATTAAAAAGGCCGATCAGCGAGTCGCATATCGAAACACCGTAGAGGAAAAAGCAAAAATTGACGCGCTTTAGGTTTTAGTTGAACAGTCTCATCATCGCTACATTTCTTCGATTCGCCTGACAAGAAACACCCTAGACAAATCCAAAGAACTGCGGGAGATGCCCCGATAGTAACTTTTGAAGGAGTCATACGTAAATGTGCATTAAAATGTTTGAATTTTAAGAAACACCTTGGCAGAGCACACTATGCGTAACAGTTGTATCTCTTTGTCTAACATGCCCGTCCTTTTCTGCCCTTACCTATCTTACCTAACGTTGGAACCATTTGAATTAAATTACCTTAATTATCTGAAAGCTTTTTATCTCACAATCAAGCATTCCTGGGCCTAAACTATCCCCGTATACGTCATACTCTCCTTTTATTTCTTAACTGACTGACCTAATACCCTAATGAAATATCAATATATGTGCATCCTTTCTAACCCTCTTTAATCTTTATTGGATTGATTATTAATTTTTATGTCATACTTCTAATAGCGTGCAAGTTTTTTCTCTTCCTCCTTCATGAAAGTTCTCTCCCCTTCCCGCTCATAGTACTAATATCACTCTTCCATGTCACTTCTTCATTTGCTCGCTCTCTATATTTCACCTTACTTATTTTTCTCCAGTCAGTTTCTTGTCTTAGTAACCTATATTTCCTCTATTGTACCTCCTTCTTTTCTATTTAGTTTTTACATTCTTCGATTTTTTTCCTTAGTTTACTTTCCTCATCAACTTATCGGTAAACAATGGTTTTCTTTTCCAATTCCAATATACCGTGAATATATTATCATTTACGTATTCAAATGTTGTTTTTATATATTTCCGTATTTATTTTACTCTATCGGCCTCAGTGACCTCACCCCAAACTTTTTAAAATGCTTCCTTGTATTTCTTCCTTTTCTTTCCAGATAATACTTTGAAATCCATATTTCTCATTTTTTTTAACTCCCGCATCACTGAAGTCTGACTTAGAATGAACTATTACCACAATATCATCCGAATCAGCATTCACTTCTCGGAAACCGCGAATTGAATTTCGAATTGTTCCTGACTCTATGCATAGTCTTAAAATAGTTTAACTGATATCTCACGAAATTTCCAGGTATTTTTCAAGTACTCTTGTGTTTATTTCTACGTTTAGAGAAAGTGTTCGTGAAGATTAAACACTGTCTCCTGCAGAGCTCCATTGCTTTCTCCGCGTGGTCATTCTTGCTCCAAAATCGTAATCCCCTACCTTACCACCTTTCGCCCACCACTCTCTACTCTCCCAACGCTATTATAGTTTCTTTCCGTGAACACCTGCAGTTATTTTATCGAATGTATCGCGTCTATTTCCTCCTCCCTATCTTTACCTTTAAATAAAGACCTAAAGAATAACCAAATACGTAATACTTCTACCGATAATATTCCATCACTCGCCTGCTCGATGCGTATTACGCTTCTTTACACCTTTTTATTGAATATTACTGCCACCTTTTCCCGGCTCCTTCCCTTCTTGCTCTGGATTACTCTTCTTACTGTGACTCCAGTAATCTCCACTATTCTTTCATTTCAACTCTCAGAGCCCTAAAACATCTATAGTTCCTCTCTCCACCTTTTACTTTACATTTTCAAATTTTTCACGCATTATATCTCGTCCTAACTTTCCAAGTCCCTCTTATAGCCGATTCTAAATCATATTTTCTAAAACTGCGACCATATTTTTTGTTTTTGTCCCATCATCAGCGAGAGATAGAGATACTGACGTAGCACTAATAGAAAATTCGACTCCTCTGTTCACATAAATCCCATAAATAAACTACCGTACCTCGACTGCCACTCATTTCACACTGAACACTCTCTTTCGTATTCACTCTCCATTCGAGGTCATCGAATCTGTCCATCCCATCCCAGCCATTCCAACTTCCTTGATAAATTTCTTTTCCATTGACACAACCCTCTCTTTAACCGCAGATACACAGAGACTCTGGTTGAAAATAAAATCCTCCGAAATTTTCACTTGCCCAAACCTTTCTAATACAATAAACCTCAAAACATCTGGATCTAAACATCTTATTTCCCAAGAATTCAGCCCCTCGAACGCAAACTCGGAAGCTTTTTTCCATTCTGTACAATCTCAAAATTACGGCTAACGCATTGCCTACATGTTCTACCGTCCCTTTTAAACGGATTGATAACTTATCCGTCGCATTGGAATATACTAAACCCTTACCGAAGGCCCCGCGTCACAAAAATTCACACGGAGACCTTGTAATCGGTTCAGAAGTGAAAAACGTCCCATTTCCATCCCTAAAACCTCGCAAATTATTCCTCATCCAACTGTTATGAGTGGACGACATTTCAAATATGGCGCGAGCCATTTCCATGTAGGGAAATGTACTGGCTATCCCGGACTGAAATAAAACATATTAATTTGGAATTTTAACATTTTTACCATTGTCTAACTTCTTGTGGGAGTCTAGCTAAACGATGTCTTGAGCCAGCAGTTAAATGAAGTCACCGCTAGCCGACGCTTGAAGCGAGCGAATCTTTCCACAGGCGGAGACTTCAACGGACGGAGACTTCAACGGGCGACTAAAACAACCGTTGAGGCTTTTATACTGACCCATTGTAGTAACGTGGTTAAATGGCAAACAAAGAGTAGTAGGGTGGATTTATGTCCTCGAAATAGTTTTATAATAATACCTAGGGATTTAAAAAAGGTAGCTTTTAACATCACACAAAATCCCAAAAGATTATATTTCATGCTTATCAATTTGAATTAACAAGTAAAAGGAATAGAAATACTTAATATATGTAAAGCGTTACATTCCTTTCTCTAGTACTTTATACAACTTTATTGCATCGATACATTTATACTCTGGGAATAAGCACCATACAGGGTCAGTTTATGAAAAATTTACTGTTATCTTACCGCTATATATATTAATATATGGTAAAATGTGAATCATGACGGACGGTATTTACACGTAATGTTCATGTTTTCAAAATACTGAAAGAGGATATGGAGTACAGGACTTTGAAAAGATTAGGTAAAAAAGTTAAGCACTGGTTCCCTGTAATTGGATAACTTCAAGGTAGACTCCCAGAAGATGATTCGGTGTCATCATGTGACCGGTTTTTTATCACTTGATGACCTTTACGAAGGGAAAAGATGAGCTGAACTCGTTTCTAGAAGTATCCTTCGAGTTATTCAAACGCCAAGGAATCGTGTCCTTCATAAAACAAAAAATCTAATTTCGTCATTGATATAAAATAAAACAGTCGAAGTGATTCTTCTGTTCAGAAACATTCTGCTGAAGACATCTTTTAATGTTATTACCAAATTTGAAATAAATACTTTTGAATTCTTCCAAAATTTTGATAACTGCGAGCGCAATTTAGAGTGTGAAGCAGGCCCGATATAAAATATTTGTTTGACTTCTCAGAGTGGCAGTATAAATTGCTAAAGCATCAAATATTACTAAGAACAAAAATAACAATTATATTTGATAACTTTAGAAAGAAAATTATATAATAGCGAATAATAAGTTATAATTATATATTTCCACCAAAATCTATTCTAGATACCATGCATAAGTTGTAGTAATGAAACAAGTTGGACCTATACTCATCATATTATGCAACTACAATATTTGCTGTATCATTATATTCAACTTTCTAATTCATCCTTGTGTTGTATGTTTTTTGAACGCTGGGTAACTAATGCATTTGTATAAGAAACTGTACATCGCTAAACTAATTTCTCCCAAGAATGACGTTTCGTGACTCTTCCTCATTGAATTCACCGACGAAGTGAGTCAGCATGAACCCCAGGAAGACTCCAACATCCTTGTTTAAGTTTACGAACAAGCTGGGCTTTGAAAAGCCATTCTCTTATTCTATAACTCATTATCAAGGAAGTTTTCACAATGAGAAAAATTCAAAGGAACGAATTCCTTATTCCATTATGCCTAAAGAAAATTACTTGCAAAATATAATAAGCCATACCATCACATAAAACGCAAAAATAAATATTATATATATTTAAGAGAGGCGACCGACAGCTGAATTCATTTGCGCCATTAGGGATGGATGTGAAAGGAAGGGTGGAAAGAAACCCTGGGCCCCTGGTTTAATCAAACGCTCGAGTTACGCACCCTGCTTAGGGTGCGTAACTTGAGCACTCTTAGAGCACTCGAGCATCCTTAGAGTGATGTTCAAAGTTAACACTTTCGAGTGTTTGTGAATTACCTTCGAAATCAACATAAGAAATACAATGATTTGCAAGTTTCTTTGCTCCTTAGTTCCCCATCATCAATGCGACTCATCTGCGGTCAAAAGAGTTAACCGGTTAGCCGTTTTCAGTGCCTTGTGGAAACTATTCCCGCGGACAGAATAATCGGGTTCGCTAATGAATCCATTCGACGTCTTAAAGGCTACTTCTTAATAGAACTCGGAAATGTGGGCCATCTGTTAAATGGTCAAGTCAAACCGAATCTGTAGCCTCGAACCAATCCACACAATAACTCTTGAATAACTCCCCAGACTGGAATAATTCCGTAAATATTTGCTCGAAAATCATATTCTCTCAAATTTTTTCCGCGATCAAATCTATGCTCTGATTTAATATGTTAAAGTAAAGGATTATAAATGGCAAACTGTCTTCATTCTTAGTAATAATCAAGTTAACAATTCCACCTAACTCCCTACTTTGGCAAGCATTTAACCGTATCCTCGAAAAGAGGCCTTGCGCGGCGCGAGTTTCTGAGTCGACCTCACACAGCTTCAAGGCGGAAGGTCAGGTCCTTCGGGTGAAACGGTCGTGCCTCGGCAGAAGGGTGGAGAGACACGTTCGCTGATCCGCTGGACAAATTAGAGCGGGCATTGGGGCTCCCACTGGCGGCGAAGGAGCGCGAGCCGCGGGCGTGAAGATGAGTCGGCCGAGGAAGAAATTGGCGGGGGGGGGGGATGCAGGATCACAAGGTGAACCACACGGGGAGGAGTCCCCCCCCCGCGGCCTTCAGAGCCCCCATTGCTTCTCCACTCTTTAAAATGTCCTTTCCCCGTCCTCTCCACCCAACTTTTCTGCCACTCCTTCGTTCCTTCCAGCTAGGCGTCGGAATTCCTGCATAATTAGTCCACAATTTTTAGCAGCAAAGAGGGGATATACACCACCGTATCATGGGTAACTAATGTTGCCAATGTGATTGTGAAACAAATATTTTATCCATTTTTATGGCGGGAGAATTGATTGATGGAGTAATTACTTGAATATGGAAGTAGTCTAACGCGAAATGAGCAAATGGTAGATCAGGACATGATAAAAAATCGATTATTTATGCAATACTTACATGTATGCATTACTAGGTATTTGTTTCACTCAAGTGGTTTAAGGATACCATAATTCACCAACCAATTGCGAGTAAATACCATGTAAACAACGGAAAACGCCGATGACAACTGTGTATTTCGAATTGAAACTATTGTAATATTAAAAGTATACTGTGGCTTTGTTGATAGTACTGCAATTTTGTTGATTGCACAAATGATTAATATTAAAAACATAAAAAATTACAATCCTTCAGTTTTGGCGTCAATTTCTCTTGCATTATTCATATGGCTTAATTGTACTTCGGTTCTACCTCATAACATTTTCTCCCGCAATCACATGCTAGCTGGAGTGCGGTTACTTTTGATATCTAGGCATTGCTTGCTATCTTTGTGCCTAAAGAGAAAAAACGAACTGAAAATATCAAAAAAGAGTGCGAATGAAGTAGGGGAAATAAAAAACATCCCCAGTAGAAAAGAGTATTGATTCAAGGATTCGCAATAATTGAGAACGATTCTCATTTATAAATTTACTAGGAATGAATTGGGAAGGAATACAGGTTTTAACTTGTGCCTACATCGAAAAAACTAAGTAGTACCTCAGTCTTCATGATCATAAGTTTTCATTTCAAATGGAAGGATAATCTCACTGAGAATCTTCAACCACAAATTTTGAGAGCAAACATGCACCGAAGGTAGGGTAAGTTTGTGTTGCAAATGTTGAAGAATATGCCGAACACGGCAAGAATGATAAAGATAATTCAAATGTCTAAATTGTTGAAACATTTCAAAATTGCATTTTTTCTGACGGATTTAAAATATCTCCCAAGAAATATGAATTCTGCTCGCACTACGTCTTGCTGCATGACTGATAGTAGCTGTTGTCAAACCTTTCTCGTAGCTAATGGGTTCAATGCATTAAAATAATATCCTAGTCCATCGTAAATATTCGCTTTTTTAGACGTTTTTCACAACTTTCCATAAAAAGGCAGAGAAGAGGTTTTATTTTTATGTGTGGATTTGATCAACAGAGCACCAGGCAAATGTTGAAAGATCATTGGAGATCAAATTGAGTAGTCTTAGCCGGGATGTGGTGGAATTCGGACATAATAAAGAACGTATAGTAGCAATTTTCAACTAGATATGATTTACTGTACGAAAGGGTTTCGATTTATTTCTTATTATTATTATTATTTACTGCTATTTATTTATTATATTACATTATTTATCTGTAGGTAAGAGCATCTGGTGGAAAAATACTAGTATATGCTCTATACCATTGAAGGTGGTGCTAATCACGCAATAAGTTAGTTGAGTAAGTAAAGTCAGCCAAATCAAGAGGTATTTTGTAAATTGTCAATAGGAAAATAGAGCCCTATTGGGCCATCGAATATAGTATGATGAGAGTTAAACAGACGCAAAGAGAACGGATGAGGAAAAAAGACACAAAGAAAAGTTGAAAGCACTCTTAATTTTCTTCCAAAACGGATGGAAGAATGAAGGGACCACGCTCACAATCAGACCACCACGTTGAAAAAATGAGAGGAATCGACTCGAGCACGTTTGGGCTTAATTTTGGTCCTCGGCATGGCTCGCTGTCATTTGAATGCATGACGCATCGAAAGAAAGCAAGCAAAGAAGCATGACGTGTGAAGGGGGATTAGGGAGTTGTCTTGTGGGAAGTAATTGGGAAAAGGCAGGAAGGGAGAAGGAGAGATGGATGTTGATGAGAGTGCTGAATCGGAGGGGGGGAGGGCTTACATCATTGAGGGCGGAAGGCACTTGTGTCTCATCTTTCAGTAACCAATCTTATTCTTATGGGAAGAATGCTCATTATAAAAACATGTCATTGTAATAAATAATTCAAAATAGAGCAAGTTACTCAAAAATAGAGTGAAATATTCGCAAGTACGCATAATTCCTAAGTAGCCTTGCTGTAATGCTCCCCAGTTCTCATAAATATGCTAAGAATTCTCGATAGTTGTCCAAGTGAACAGTTTAACTTCTATTTTATGGATTTTCTTTCCTCAGGAATTGTATGTCTTAGCTCGCGGTGCGATACGAGTACACTTTACACTATCGCTGCAGTAAAATGGAACGAATTTACAAATAAGTTTTTCGGGGATCTTCAAGATGAATCCATTCAAGGAAGACGAGTCCGCAAAACAAGCACACGCCCTTTGGACGAAGGCAGAGAAGTGTAGCTGTTTTATTTTCACGAGGCACAAAGACTGAATGGCGATGAAAGACTTTGCATTGGGCTGTTAGGTAGGCAACGCAAGTTATACCGTGTTTTTACGAGTGAACTTACGACCCGAAGGTGGGAAAGAGCCCACTTCCCATCACGTCAATTCATTTACGAGTCTTTCCTGGGAATTATAGCTGTGTCATCAATCACCTCGAATGGTTTCTCAAAAATAAACATTCAGGGCCCTACAAAAAATATATGATGTCCACTGTTGTGTTATTACAAAACTCATCCTTAGAGTATTCAACTTTATGCCAACTATTGTGACGATATCATACGAATATACAATGTTTCAAAGATTTTTGGTCCTATAAAACTTAGAAGTAATTTACTTTCATTTAAATCTCAAGGCCAAGGCTTTTCGCTGAAACCAGAAGTTTCCCGCCACTTTCTTCCATTTAGTAAATACGTCCTCTCCTTCTCACCCTGCATTGCCAAGTATCCCAACCTTGGTCACCCTTTTTCTTTTCCACTTTTCAATATTTCTCTGATTTAAATTTACGTTCCTGCATTTTTATTTATCAAGTTTTCATTCTTCCTTAACTTTTTCCTAAACTTCGTTTTGGATAAAATGAAGTTCTAAATTTTCTTTCAGCTTCAAAAGTTCATTTTTTTTGTCTCTCTCTTGAGCTTATCTTTAGTATTCTTCTTCACATTCACATTTATGCTCTTCATGATTTTCCTATTGTCCAGGATCCACTTCCAGAAAACAAAACACGTATTCAAACCAAATTTTGCCAAATGTTGCCCTTGTTGAGAAGTTAATATATTTGCTTGCCAGAATGTTACTTCTACAATTAAATGCCTGTTCTTCCAAGGCGATTCATCTTATCACTGTTGGCAAGTAACTGTTATTTTGAGTAATTTTAACCCAAGATAGAAGAGTTAATTTAATTTTTTTAATATTTTGGTTGTTTATTTATATGTTTTTCTAATATATTTCAAATAAATTTCAAGAAACTGAGGGAGATGCCGTGAAACAATAACTTTTAACGGAGTCATCCGCTTGCATGCATTTCATCGCAATAATTTCAGAGCGTAAAAAGTTCCAGTCAAGGCGAATGATTTTTATGCTCTGAAATTGTTGCAATATTCCAAATAGTTACAACTCTCGTTTTTATTTTATTAACAATAACACTATGTCTGATTACTTCCTGCGCCTCTGATAAAACTTCTACAATCCTTGCAATGCCTTTTTCTTTAGAGAAGACAACTTTTCCTGGAATATTCTTGGATATTGGAGGGGTTTAGTTAGATCATTATTTAAAGTTGCGATTACATGCCACATAAATACAAGTTAATTGAATTTTTATGCTGATAAAGTTAGTAAAGGAAGAGCATTGTCAGGGAGAGAGATAGTTATTGAACTGTAACTCAACAAAAAAGGACCTCAATATTTACCGGAATAAATTAATTAGAAAAATATTTAAATAACAAAGACTGCTCTCTCTCTCCTGTACCAATTTTAACCTTATCCTTAGAAGAAATAAAACATACAGGTATTTTACAGTTTCTTTTACAATTAAAATATATATTCTTGAAATTATTTTTAAATCTTCATAAAAAGATACTTTGCTACATTGCTTAGGCCTAAAATAATATTTAGTGTTCCTTTTCCTGAAGAGACTTTCCCTTTTCTAAAAAAAATCAACCACTCATAAGGACGTACAACACGCACAACTTGTTATGAACTATTTATCAAATTGGTGATATAAGAACGAAATGAGAGAGAATTCATGAAGAGGGCTAATAGATTAAAGGTTCTGCGACCATTGATGACTTGATTTTAGTAAACAACTGCGCTTGACCAAATTTCATTTCTGTCGCTGCTTTTATAGTTTGTTCATTGATTTTAGAACTCGGGCGTCGATTGCAATGGACAATGGATTCCGGATGTTTCATCCCTGCCTATACGAGAGATGGACCGCGCAACTTGCTTACGGTGGACACTGCTAAAATTTTCTCCATGTAAGGGCCAAATGATAACGATAACCACTGGTTATCACCGAAAACCAACGGCGGAACTTACACTACCTATGCTGTGAATTACTGGGACACCCAGACTGTCCAGTTCTTCGCTGAATTTGAAACTAACATTTGCCTACACAACCGAGAAAGATTGAAAATGAATAGTGTCAAGGATTATTGAAGATGGGTAGACTCACGCCACCTTTAAACACACCGGTATCAAGTGGATCCGCCAGAAAAAATACAACTCACAATTTCGTGAAAACAAAAGCAAGTTGCTAAAACAGTCCTTAATTCGAATGATGAGGTCTCAGGCGTGATGTGGTGGAAGCGTAACATATTAAAACCACAGGTATTGCAATTTTCCACTAGATATATTTTTTACATCTTAATTAATTATTTTATACATCTTAATTAATTATTAATTATCTAGTGGAAAATTGCAATACCTGTGGTTTTAATAAGTCCTTAATTCGTCACATGAAAAACACTTTTGAAATAAGATAACAGGAAATTTTGCACAATTTTGAAAGTAATTTATGATTAAATTCTAAAATAGAGTTTTATATTCTTTCAAAGAATATATATTTTATAAAATGGAGTTAAAGTTCGATTCTCAGAGGCGCCAAGAATTTCCAGATGATGAAAGATAGTATTTCTGAAATCTGTGGAGCGATGCGACGAGAAAAGGGAATCCTACACCACAAACGGCCAAGCACAATGGGAAAAAGCAGTAGTTTATCCCCATTAGGCAAGGATGGCTCTAAAGATCGATCGAGTATCAACTGCCACTTTTGTGAGGGAGCGTGAAAGTCGAGGAATGGAGCACCAGGCTGCGACGTGGGAGGCAGGGGAAACCACCACATTAGTCTCCCTTGACGAGCCCTGAATGCAAAGAACTCAAGGTCAAGGTAAAGGTACCTTGCCTTGTATTTGAAATAAACAAAGATAGCTACGACAGTGTAAAACCAAAAGAAGACTTTGAGGAGTGTGTGATAATTGCAATACCAAAAGAAACAAGAACAAACAAAAAACGAGGAACACAGAACATAAGATACCGATGTCTCATGCAAGAAAATTATTCACTCGGATGATTAACCAAAGAATAGAAGGAAAGGAAAACGAACTCCTCATGGAAAACCAATTCGGATTCAGGGACAGTCGGGGAGCGGAAGAGGCTTCTGGGTACTGAAATGAAAAATGATGCATGTAAAAAAACCACTAGAGTGAATTTGGAAAAGGCCTTCGACAAGACCGAATAGAAAGACCGAACTAATAGAAAGAAGCACTTGGAATGGACTACAACGACAGAAAAATAATCCATCGCCTTATCAGGAATCAGATAACAATCATGCACATGAAGAATGGAAGCAAATTAGAAGACAAACTAAGCAAAGGAATTCGAGGAGGGTGCAACCTCTCTCCTGCACCAATCAACGCATCTCGAGAAGAGGCCACAAAAGAAGCACCAGAATGGACACCAAAGAAGTCAGGGTGAATGGTAAAGAAATGAACGTGCTAAGGTTGGCAGATGAAGTCGCAGTCATTACTGAAACGCTAGATGACCTGATAGCCTGTCTAAATGCTGTGGATCAAGCATTTCGGGAATATAACATAACTATCAGCAAGGAGATAACTATAACCAATGTGTGCCTTGACCTCAGCATAAATGAGCGATAGAAAGTAGGAGAATAACTTTTCGAGAGCGCAATAACATGATCGGATGGGTCGTATTAGTCACAAAAAAACAATTCTCTACAAAGAAACGAGAACGGAAATTAATACATTAAAAAACAACAGGCCAAGTTCACTTTTATACAGATATTAAACTTAAAAAGATCATTGGAGAGAAGCATAAATGGCGGAAGATAACATTCAGTAATTACAATAATGATGGAGATAGTTAGATATAGAGTGAGATAGAAAGTTATCCGTAAAACGGATATTAGGCGAGGATATTTATAGAAATGGAAATATTCAGGGAACGTCTTCAGGCACAATGGTTTATTGGTGGCTGTCATGGAAGGAACCATGGACAACAATAATTAAAGTGTTTGCGGAAGATGAAGTTCCCTAACTTGAAGCTAACTCACTAACTAACAGTAACAGGAAATCTCGGAGGGAATGAAAATAGAAGGCCATCAGGGAATGAAGCAATAAAAAATATTTTGACCAGAAAACATTGAAGCTTTGAGTTTTTAATCATTTCAATGAGTTTAAACGTAGGCTAATTAAACCCAGTGCATTTGGTTAAATTTGAGACAAAAGCGACGAGATCACTTAACGCTTTTCTTCTGATTCCACGAGAACTCCGGGATGCCATCGTGCACACAAATTCAAACTCCTTCAATTGATAAATTTCGGCACGTTACTTTCGTGGGAACTCCTAATAGTAAGTGTTCTGGCATCACAGACAAATATTGCTTCATAGTTCTCGGAATGAAAATAAAAATCGGTTGCGGAAACGTGAAAAACTCGAAAATGGCGACTTAATTGCTTCCACTATCTTTCTTTGGGGGCCACGATTTCGCTGCCGCACTCCGTCCGTGGGGACGAGTCAAGGAAGCACCTCGGGGGGGGGGGGGTTCGCGGAATTCCACTCTCGCACTTTGAGCAATGCTCGCACCTCCCCTCCCACGGTTGGCTGACTCTCGGCTAACCCGTCACAGGGCCCACCCTCGCTCATCTCCGCGCCGAGCCCCACCTTTCATACCGCGGTCAGCGGCATCCGAGTGTATGCCGAAGCGGTGTGGCCGAAAGGCAAAGCCGATGATAAGGAGTGCATTACTAGCGGACCCGGCCCGCGCGCCGATGCAAGAGGGGTTTCAGAGGCACTCTTCTCATGGGGCCTCGGCAGCGAGCCACCGGCCCCTCACGGTGCCGCAAGCAGGTGTGGGCCTCGCTCTCCTGCTATGCTCTCCTCTCTCTCGCCCTTCGCGATGCCTTGCACCCCTTCACTACACCGATGGCATTCACGCCTTCACGTCCACATGCAATCCAACAGTCTTTTGTTTGGGTGTCCCAGATTCCAGCTCCTATCTGGTTTCCAAATTGTCTGCCTCCTTCGCATTTAACGATTCCTCATGCTTAGCATATATGTCCAACTTTTTTCATTTTAGGAATTTCATTTTCAGAGAATAATCAGTATAGTTTAACATTGCTGCGCCAGTGTCATTATAGATATTAATTGCTTATGGAGTCATTAATTTTTCACAGGAATTTCTGCTCAAATGTATTTTTTTAAATCTCCAATCAACGACCACA
The DNA here is from genome assembly GCA_037158775.1 of Hetaerina titia. Classification (NCBI taxonomy): domain Eukaryota; kingdom Metazoa; phylum Arthropoda; class Insecta; order Odonata; family Calopterygidae; genus Hetaerina; species Hetaerina titia. The sequence goes on along the minus strand of CM073774.1, from coordinate 99,316,361 downwards.
CATACTGATAGAATATGAAATTGGAGACATAGTATTTAATCAATGTGATCACGACGCGATTACAAATGTATTTCGTAAAGATAGTTCATTCTTGCTTTCGTAAAAATGAATAATAATAAAGTGCTTATAGAAAAATTAATTTTTTCATGATTTTGAATGTTCACGATCAGTCAGATTAGCAATCTCGTCCACACAGGTGAAGAGCCATATACTATATAACTGTCTCTTAAATAGTAATGCGTATAATGTCACTATTCCAAAGTGATGCCAATAAAAACTTCATATCATATTTGCATATCACATACTAGCATATGTCATAATATACCTGGATATCATAATGCACCCCAAAGTTAAACAATTATTTACTTTATGTCTCTGGTAATTCCATTCCATTCCCTGGTAAATTTTGGTTATTACTTCTCAGGCAGAGATAAAATACGACTGATTATCCAAAACCAAGTTTAATGAGCACATTGATCTAATATTTCGCAGTATTTTAAAGAAAATCATTAAATAATCAGATTTGCGGCGGATATGTTCAAGTTCAAAAATAAATTATTGGTCCAATTTAATTCGCTGTTGGCGTGGTCGCTTGGTGAATAGAAGATTGAGATACAAAATCCCGAATACGTGCGGTGCTGAGCGCCGTCATATCTATCTTGAATATCTCAGGTGACACAAGAACTCCCTGCTTCGCCCCTTGCACTGTATTCATTCCTCGATCCGATGGACGACTCGGCACTTGTTGACAGCGCATTGAGCAAACAGAACTACGAGTGGATTGCTATGGCAGCAGTGACAGCGTTGTCCACTTCAGATTCTTTGAGTGCAGTAAAAAGAGCCAATTTCTTCTAATTACAATAAGTGATACCAGCACACCACTAAATCTCTAGATATAAATGTTACACAAAATCTTTTTGCCCAATATCATTGAAAATTTTCCAAGATGATTTTTGTAAAAATACCGAATAACATTAGGAAATTGTAGAATGTGTACCTTTTACTCGTTCGGAAGATGTGATAATGGTGACTGCTCTTCACATTGACATTGCTTCACTCTAGTGATTACTACTCATCAAAGATGCCCTTCGAGTCGTCCTGGCTTCCCTTTACTCTCGTTCTCCCCTCCTTAAAAGAAAATGCTCGCGTACTGACGAAAAATTTTCCAGGGAAGGTAAGATCTTTACAAATGCGAAACTTTCCTCTCTCCTACCCCTAAATTGATGTGTGTGTGTGTGTTTGCCATTGGCTCACTGTTGACAATCCTTTTCCAAGTCTATGCGAATCAATGACGATGCCATTAAGATGCCTCGGACAGCCGACTGGCCATTCGCGCCCCTTTGACCTTTCCCCTAACCTTGACTTTTTGATTTGGATACAAGAATCCAATTTTCTTCGCTACGAAATGCAATCTTGCCTGATTAAGAAAAACCGTTGAAATACGAAAAAATGTAACTCAGTTATTCCAAGATATTGAGAAAATAAAAAATAGTATAAATTACATTCTTTTACCTCGCACTTCACATGTTTAAATACGTATCAAGTACAAGCAATGCGAAGGTTAACCAATGCTCCACGAATAAGACAACCTTGTTATGGGTTTGAGATTTAAACGCTCTATGCTTATCTTTCTGAACCCCAAGCACTACATACTCCTTAGAGGATTTAAATCTTTTCAAATTGATATTATTTATCTTAACAAGTAAATAATTCCCTATTTTAATAGTTCTTTGGAATATCCGTATTTCATCCATTTGCTTCCACGTTCAATTTATGGCTTTTGCAACAAATATGACCATTAAATATACTTGCATGATAGAATATTATCAGAATTATTTCAACTAAATTTCGCCAAATTTCATAATTACAAACTAACTTTATTTCGAAAGCTGCTTCCTCCCTTCGTTTCGAGACTTAAAACACAGTCGAAAGTGTTCTGAAATTCTTTTTCTTTTTCAACGATCAGCACTTGCGGTTTACTTACATATATATTGAAGCCAGAAAAGTGCATTCAAAAGCACTAATATCTTAAGATGGAAATTTCATATTACTGTATGAGGCTATTGACGCTAACAAAAGGAGTGCGAAAGTACCTTAAAGGCTAAGAGCCCGAATAAAGTTATTTAATTTATACAAGAAATCACCACGTTATATGAGAGTTAGTCACATTAGCTCAGCGCTAAAGGGGATGTGTTACTTCTCTTATGCACATTGATAACACTTTAATATTTTCGCAGCAGATCTCCGAAGAAAAGTTAATCAATCATTTATTAAAGATCAATTAAAAGAAATAATCCCATATCGAGAGCGGATTCCGTCTGAAGACGGCACACATCTCTCTAATTACAACACGTAAGAGCTTTCTGTGGGCAAATTGTCAATCCCGTATCGACATGCCTGGAGCTTTGAGTAATTTAATCCTAGTTCGTAATAATTAGGAAAAAACCATATATGGTGGGAAATGTAACCCTAAATATTTAATGAATACGCTTATGCCAAACCAGAGATACTCTAAGCATCATTCACAACTTTCTCGGGAGAAATTACTCTCTTCGTTTGTCATATTTCATATTTTCCCCCCAATGCCATTTGTCGTAGTGAGCCTTTTATTTTATGACCCACCGCAGCCTACCGTTTTTCATTTTTCACCGAATACTCACCATATGATCTACCCAAGTCATGTATAGATTTTAAAATGCGGTACCTTAGCTTCCATGTTCAAATTACGATGCCGTAACTTCATCATTTCAACCCATTTCAAGCATGCCAGAGGATTTGAATGCTAGGTGTTTTCATAGTTAATAATCACCAGGAAAACAAAGTGAAATCCCACTTTATAATCCAGACCTTCATTTATCACGATATTAGGTTTAACTCTCTGCACTCTGGGATTCTTCATACAAATATTCGTTCATTTTCCTTTTTAGTGCTCGTTAATTGCCTATATTCTCAGTTATTCCACCGAAATCCTAAGCAACTGAATAGGAATAAATACTTACCTCGTGAACTGTTTTCACCGAATGTATTTACCGTGTTGATTTCTATATACGGTATAAAGGAAGAGGGGTGATATGAATGACAATATTCTTCATTGATATCATATAAATGTAACCATTGGGACACATAAAAGTACTCTACCTCCGCCTCCAGCATTATGAGTAATGATGCACATTATCACGGGAAGTTTTCATCAAATGATCTCTCTCTTTTTTTAGAATTGTCGGAATTATGAATGCTCATTTTTCTTTGTCGAGTTCCGTTCTGAAATTTAAATTTGCTCTTAAAAACAGGAATTATCCGCCATTATATTAAATATCCCTTGAAACAATAGGTTCAATAAGCAAAATGAAACTTCCTAGATATCAATTGTATCAAATAATGGATGAATTCGGTCTGCTCATCCACAACAAACACACGACAGCCAAACAAATAATATCTCAGGTGCAAATGGGCGTACTCTCATGGCCACTGTTTGAATTACTACCTAAGCTTGCTGAATTATCCATATCACGTCCTCAGAATACACTCAAGTAGTGAATCGTTTTTTAAACCCGACAAGGGATGACCTCTAGCCTCTATGCAGAGTTGGCGCCAGTGATGACGCCATAGTATGCCTAACAACGGAGACATTCGCGATGAAATGGGCCCTTGCGGTCCTCCTCCTTCCTTTGTTTCCCACCTTTTGGAGCATCGGCGAGGGGACCATTGCCACCCCCTCCAGCCGCATCCTCCGTCTCCCCCTCTTCGCGTCCCACCCCCAGCCGCCGCCACCCCCCCAACCACATATATAAAGGGATCCACCCGAACCATTGGCCACCTCAGTTCTCAACTCGAGCCGGACATCTTCTCTCTTTCCATCTCAATCTCTTCCAAAGGCCGCAACCATGAAGACCCTGGTGAGTACTTCCTCTCCCTCCGTATTTTGAGTCACTCTCTCCCGCCTTTGGTCGCTCGGCACAGAGGTCAGAGGCCCGTTCCCCCGCCCGTCCTCCCCCGAATGCCAGCCGCTAAGGCGGGCGACACCCTGGCCCGCACCGGTGTGATCGCATGCCTTTCTCGAGAAACGGACCATTCTCGGCCAAGAAAGTGGGGTAGCAAGAGAAGGTTGTTTCATTTCATTCCACATTGGGGCTGTAGTGATATTCCCATACGCAAAGGCTTTAACTAGGAGGCCTAACCCCAACTAGCCATTTTTTTAAATGTCTAAATGTTTTGTCCCGCTTAAATTTGACTCCGATGCTAAGCACCCCGGATGAGGTAACTTAAGGCACGATACGGTAATTCCTGCACTCAGCGCTAAAAACAAGTTCGGCCCAAAAATTAAGATGAGCATGCTAGACTAGTTTCTTCACAAAATCCCCATTCCGCAGCTGTAAGCTCATGAGGATTCCGCTCAATGTCCAAATACTGAAGTAATCAGTAAAAATGTTTTAGTGCACTTTGGTTTTGTTGCAATGGAGGGAATTGAAATGTATGTCGCATTGAAGAACGGTTTGATTTGGTGTGGGGCGTTAGGTTGAGTCTTGTTGGGCGAAGCTAAGGAATGCAGTGTTGTCAATTTGATGCTCCTTCAAAACCTGCCTTAAACGGTCAATTGCGAAATAAAAATAATAGAGGAAAATGTTTAAAAAATAGAGAATTATTTTACTATTATGAAATATAGATTTCTTGTATAGAGTACAAATGCCACATTAGCGCCGAAATTTTACTAAATTTATTACTGCACAAAAACTAAGCAAGTACTGAATAAATAAAATTTTTTCACAAGAATTCGTGTGAAAAAATACCAAGTTTTATTTATTCAGTACTTGCTCAGTTTGCACAAGGTAAAGCCTCAAACCATCAATTTCATCACCGAGTACTTTACTGTTTATAGGTAATATAGATATAGTCAGTATAGATTATTTTCAATCACTTTCAGAAATTTGAAGATTATTTAATTGAAAATCGATATTTACATTGTCCTAAATAGGAATCTTAGACATTTTTGAATTTTGTGACGTCAGGCCCCATCATTGACTCGAAAACGTGGTGTGTGATCAAATTCTGCAGCGAGACATTTTGTCAGCGGACGTAAATAACGAAAAATCATGTTTTTACATGACTTTTTGCTTCATCCTGAAAATGAAATAACATTTATTCTCGAGATTAAATGTTTCTTAGAGTTCCGAAAGGAGGAAAATACTTCCACGGACGACTTTTCACGACTCAGAGCGAGAGACCATTTTCAGAGCGAGATAAATTTTACTTTGCAATTGAACGAAGAATTACCAAAAGTTTCTGAAAAATGATTCTGTATATTCCGGATCCTTTGCATTATGTGGATTAAGCGACCTCCATTAGTGCTGATTATCCATCTCTCGAATTGTGAACGAACAGCACCGCAAAGTGACTCATATTACATATAATATTATAGAATTTGAAAGAATCATTTTCAAGTAATTTTACACGCTTTGAGTCCATTATTCGCTCCATATTTCCGTCAAACAAATTATTGCCTGGGTTAATTAGATATTTCACCAATAGTCCTGAGTTTGCCATTGATTGAGTCGAGTGACAGTCAGTCTCGAGTTGTGTCCAAGTTTAATCAACAGTTGAAGGAAGAGATATTACATTCTCGTATTTACGCATTTTTTTCACAAAATCCAAGTCCTAATTTGGCAGAAATCAATTTTTTCCATAACCACACTCGACACATCGTGACCGAGACATTCGTTCATCGACGAAAAATGATTTTAGTTTTCCTTAAAGCTATTTGAAGATCCCTGAAGGGGACGCATTCATTTTTGAGGTGACTCATTCAATTTTCAAAGGCTGCAAGTTTAGAAACATTTTCTATCAAAAAAATATTTTACGCTGAAATAAAAGATAATTGGACGATATATTTAATTTCCTATGGAGACATTTCCGATTATCTGTAACATTTTTTAAGAACGTTAAGCAAAACAAATCATTTTTAGCAGGGTATTTAATTATCTAATGGGTACCCTTGCATTTTAACATTAAAAAAACTGCAATCAGCATTTAATTTTCAAATCCTAGATTGTTCAAAGTATCAAAGTATACGAAACCTTTAGCTATTATTCAGCGAAGAAGAACCTTTTAAGTTTAACCTTCGGTCAGATTGAAGCAAATTAAAAGGAGATACATTAAAAATAGAGTTAATATTAGGATTGCAAGAATGGTCCCAAGAATTTCCAAAAATGTATTATGAAATTATACCATTGGCGTAAAACGCTTCTCGGATTAAGTTTTCTTTCCATTTGTGATTTTAAATTCTATCGAGATTCTGGGCTTATATTCAAGTTTGTTTTCAAATCATGATAATGAATTTACACAATCAATTCAGTTCAAATTTTTAATGTTGGTGGCTATAATGCCATGTTCTGGAGAGAAAATCATGATAAAAGTTTTAGTGTCGTTAAGATTGATATGCAATAATTTCTTTCGAAATAATTTCTCAATTCAGGAGTGCAGAAGTACTGTGGTTGGACCTCTGGGCTACTGACTGAAGGGTTTGGGTTCAGTTTCGGGTGACGCCGCCAAAAGGCTCGTCAAAACGTTTTTATGGAGCGTAGTTGTGTACGGCGCGGAATCATGGTCATTGAAATGGGATGATAGGCATACATTGGAGTCTTTCGAAATGTGGGTGTGGAGAAGAATGGAGAAAGCGAAGAAAATTTTGGAAGAGAGAGATAAATAAATGAGGAAGTGCTGTGTAAGGTGAGGAAGGAGAGGAGATCGCTGAGAGAAATCCAAAGGAAACAGGAAATACGGATGTAGAACATTTCGATTGGAAAATGAATGTTGAAGGCTATGATAGATGGGAGGACGTTAGGCAAACGTGTAAATGGTAGAAGTAGAATATGGATGTTGGATGGAATGAAGGGAGAAAGGAAGGGTGCGGAATTTTAGAAGGACTTAATGCACTGTTGAATGCCAGTTATTTTAAGGCACCCAAAGTAATTTGTCTATCTGAATTTGAGTAACCTGTTTCATCCAAAATCAGCCTTAACAGGCAAAGTACTAAATGATAACTAATTCATTTTATATGGGTAAAAGAAACGCTACTTTTACGTCTGCTCAACTTTGGCAAAGGATATATTTGAAAATATGTATGTTATTATTTTTCTTTCATTTGTAAAGCAGTACTTTAAGGTTTATTTCTTGTTATAACAATGACGCGCACAATACTCATTATTATGTTTTAAGATAAAAGTACTTTTGTAAGTGGTGACGGTAATCTATCATTTTTACATATATTACATAATTACATATTAATTAATATTAATTACAATCTATGAATTACATAAATTACAATTAATATCTTTCTCACACGGAAATCATAACGATGCAGTTTATCAGAACTTATTTAGCATTGAATTGCGGTGGCTGTCAATTTCTGACCTTGTACTGCAGTATTTTATCCTGATACTAAAAATCTGATTCTCAAGTCAAGTGTCTACTCACATCTTCTGAAATCTTTCACGCCTTGTTGGGTGGTTTTGAAAGTTTGAATTATGTACCATTTATCAGTACACTTCGCATAATTTCAAATGCAATTGCAAGTTATATTCCTGAAATGACTCAGGGCACATTTGGATTTCATTTACGATGTTATACAAGTGGGTTGTTAATGCGAGAATAAGGCACCGACGAAATGTTTGACTCAAAGTGTGTTCCGCCACGCCCCTTACTCGATCGATTCAATGAGCTTATAGGATGCGCCGCCGCCCCTCGCGATGGTGCGTGCACCCTTCGCACCGCCCACGCCCTCGCGTTATCCTCCGCAGCACCAACTCGTGCCCCTCGCCCTCACTTACGCTTATCTGCTCTTGGCTCACGCAGGTCGCTTTGATGCTCGTGATCGGGTGTGCCGTGGCTCAGTACCGGCCCCTGCCACCATTCCGGCCCCCCGTGGCACCCCCGCCACTCCCTCCCGTGGCACCCCCGGCGCCCATCCCAGTCGCCTACAAGCAGCCCTACAACCCACCCATCGCCATCGTGCGCCAGGCTCAGGATGTCAACTTCGACGGCACCTTCCAGTACAGGTGAGTCCAGGACAGCCCAAATTGGCACACCACATTCTAGGCACCACCGTCTTCTCACCAAACCACCACTCAATTTGCAAAAGAGCAGTCGAAATAGCAATTTGCTGACCCTTTTTCTTAGTACTACTGGTAGACTAAGTGATATGTCAGAGCTTTGATGAAATGTGAAATTTTCAACCAGCTTCAATGAAAGATTAATTTTATATTAATAGTTTAAAAATATTATGTATTGATTTTGTTTTCATTTAATTCCTTGAAATAATTATTTTATTCGTTTTCTTAACCCTTTTATCTTATTATTTAAGTGACCAGTCAATACGTGCTACCTTGTGGCGAATGAAAGAAAAAACTTACGCTTTACATATACCTACGATTAATTACGTTTTTTGAATGCTTAAAATAACTCTATTTATAGTATGTCCTTGTAGCACCGCGATATCATGCCTATCTAACTGAAATCAAGTGAAGGCCTAGGTGCCAGACTGTAGAAACATTATTTATTGAAGCCGGCCAATTTTCCTTTTTCAAATACCTACTAACACCTTATGCACTTAAGGATATTTTTACTTGCAAATAGAACGGTCCACATTAATGAGACATTTTCAAATTGCAGCTATGAGACAGCCAACGGCATCGTGGTCGAGGAGAGCGGATACCTGAAGAACCCTGGCCTCAAGGACCAGGAGGCACAGGTGGTGCAGGGGTCATACTCGTACCCTGGCCCCGACGGTCAGCTCTACACCGTTCGCTACTTCGCCGACGAGACCGGTTTCCACGCTGAGGGCGACCACCTGCCCAAGCCCGTGCAACCCACCTACAGGAGCAACAAGGCGTGAGGACCGCCGACGAGGACATCCAGGGCACGCACTCCCGCGAGTGGTGGGGCGGCCCGCGAGCGGACGCCCCCTCCCGCATTTCCCGGCGATTGATTCGTTCGACGACAAAGGTCGTTCTGTGAACATGACTACCAAGCGAACATTTTCTCGCTACGAGAGAATGAATAATAAACTTCCTCATTTTGTATTTCCTTCCTCCCCAAAAAACAAATAAAGTAGACTGCAGCCATTTTGAATCTGGAAATATTATTTCAACATTTTCCGAGTGAAGCTAATATCTTCCGTCAATGGAATCCCGAGAATGCAAATATTAATACCCTCGCTTCGCGATATTGCCAGTTTTTTCAAGTAAAAAAAAATATAGATACATATTTTCTTTTCACTTTGTTACTTTTTCAATCTATTTTTTCAGCCGTAAAAACCAGATTGGGATTGCCTTCCTATTGAATAGTCAGTTAAATACTTCGTTTTGGCTTTATTTCAACAGTAAGTAGATTTTTTTCTGGCATATCCTTATGTCCACCCGATTGCCTTCTCGAGGAGCAGGATCTCAATGATATTTCTCTCTCTCGTGCTAATATCAGCTCTGATGGATTAACGCCCTCGAATAAAATACATATCCTGTATGCCGAGGGTGTGAGGTTCCGATTTGGGTGCGGGAGTTGAACTCCAATCGGATCTCTAGGCGTCCGTCGGCAAACCCAGGACTAGATCTTGGATTGACTAAGATGTACGTGCGCCCGTACAGGTGTGCGTGTTTGAAAGGTTGGCGAATGTTGGAATGTAGAGATTCGTAGGATGGGGTTAGACATCGCCAGTGTAAACGAAATGTAATCACATAGAGGAGACATTTTGAGCAATAGTTACAGGATCCATGGGCACCGGGACTACATGGACGGAAATGCGAGCAAACATAATTTCGTGGATGAGTTCTATAACCCCATTGAAGATCTTTCTTCACTAAATTGAAAGGAATATTAAGGATCAAAGCCTTCAGATACCGTTGTGACGCAAGTTTACAAGCCTATAATATACTACGACGATGACGAAGTCGATGTGTACGAAGATATCACCAAAGCAATAAAAAGATGTAAAGGGAGAAGAAAACCTGGTCACCTATACTTGAAGAAAAGACCGCAATCCTTGAAGAAGGCAATAAAGAAAAATATTAAGAAAATGTATGGAAGGGATTGAAATGAAAGAAGATAACGGCTTTCGAAATTAAGCAAAAAGTAGGCATTATTAGCATCAAACTCGTCCTTTCAAAACCACCCAAGGAGACAGGCAAGAATCCAGGAGATGTGAGAAGCTGTTAAGTTAACTCGAGAATTATATTTCCTGGAATAGGATAAAACACTGTGATCCGGGGTCAAGAAATTGAAAACCACTAAAAAAGAGTGTCAAATTAAAGAAAATAAAGGAAGGAATGAACTCAAAAGCTGGCCTTATGGGCAATCGGATTTGCCGTCAGATGTGGGATGACAGACCGATGCCGTCGGTCCATCCTCATGTGTCTCGAATGAAGGGAGAGATATTGCGTCGACTAATAATGCCGAAGTATCTCTCATTTCTACGGATCAATTCCGTAGAGGACAAAACTAATCTGTCTCGTTGGTCAGGTCAAGGTGGGTCTTAGAAATTTCAAACTATTGCGAAATACCTGCAGCTGATTCGTATAAGAGTAATGTGACTTAGATGTCAGTAGAGGCTTTCATGGAAAGAAAAGCTTGCTGGGTTGTTGTCGGGGGAAGTGCTTGAATTTTGAGCACTAAATAAGATAAAAATAATTGAACAATGTGTATTAAATGACTGAAAGTTACAAATATGCACGAGCTTTTGTTTCTTCCTATGCTACATGGGTATCAACCAGAATACTGGGAATAACTGAGAATGAACTAAAAAAATTCAATGTTAATATAGTTTTATATTTTTTATTTTACCACCGTTGTATTTGCATTAGGACTTTCTGTAATTTTAACAAATGTGATGCAGTTATCCCTCCCGCGTAATTATTCTATTGATGTTTCCTTGCCACTAAGATGGGCGATCAAGATACACCTTGATAAACTCTCTAAGGATTTCCCTTAATCAATCCATGGAGATCCGTTCTCTCTCTCTTCGGTTTCAGGTAAACATTAGTCTACAGGGCCACAAAAAATTCAGAAACTGCAGTGTTATAATTCCACGTAAACATTATAACAACTTGTGCCAACACCAGATTTGTTTTTCCCGCATTCAAATGATAACCGCGCAGCGTGGCGGTCGAATGCAGAAGTAAGTAAGCGATCTATCACGATGTACATATTAAAAAGCATGACATTTAGACTATCGGATGAAGGCTGTTAGACCGAGTCAATCTGAGTGCCCGGGCGATCTCCGTAACTGGCATATTTCACTAATACTAAATGCTGAGCTGACAAATTTGATTCCGTACGGAAAAATCTATCGGTGAATACGCTCATCTAAGGCTAACAAATGGCAGTTACACAAATTGAAGATCTGCATTGGTCACAGTAATTCGAAAAGAATATGGAAAAAATGAATTGAAATGCATTTTTTCCATCTTCATTTCTTATTCTTTCCATATTTTCAAAATGTATTGCAATGCAAGTTCAATAGAAAATAGATAGCAATAAAAATATGGAAGCTGAGTTTTCGGAAATTGCGAATAAAACCAAAGGCTGAATGACAACATTGATTAGAGATGATTCGATGGATCTGAGAGAGTATAGAAGAATTTACCAGGACGAAACAAAGTCGTAAAAAAAACTCGAGGACTGAGTGAACGCAGATGTGTTACAGAATATTTAGAAATGAAGTCGATGGAAAGTGGAGGAGAGGCACGAGAAGAATGGATGTGATTCATTGAGGAGCGGCACGCCACAACCTCTCGCCCTTGGAAGAGATGAAGGTGGAAGGGATTGAACCCAGAGGCAGTAAACGAAGGGCAATTAACATTGGCATTCGTGGCAAGAATGACGAAATTCTTACTTAAGACGAAGATCAAGCGAATAAATGAAAAGAGTACACATTCGGAGAACATTGTTGATGGAAAAGAAATGAAAGCTATAATACTAAGAGTTCAAGGATGTGGTCCATAGATGTGAGGACGAAGATTGACCCTACGGACCTTAGATTGACGTTGAAGAAAAGGATTCATGGTTTGAGGGGATTGACCAATGATAAATTAAAATTCAAAAAGTGGTGGCGCAGGGCATTAGAAAGCATCCAATTCGAAATGGGATGATGTTCTTTTGTACGGGTTTGAGACGTGGACGACTGAATTAACAGAGAAGGGAGCATCAGAGGTGATGAACATGTGGCGCTATCAAAAAAAGGCAAATAACAAATGGATAAGTAGTTCGAAGAAAGGAGCCCAGGAAGGACACTTTTGAGAAGGAAAGGAAAAAGTAATTGGAGACAATTTCGGTCGGACTTATGAAAGCTCAAAGACTACAATTCCCCTCAATTATTCACCTTTATGAGAGTTTAAGACTAGCATTTACTAACTGCATCATCACTTCGAGTGTCCAGTGCTCGAGTTCAAGTCTCAAGGAAAATCTTTTTCATGGTCAAAATATTTCAAAGTTAAAATATACGATATAATTTTCAAACTGTTATTACTAACGCAAATGCTCATTGAGGATCTGTAAACCGCGGAGGGGCTCTCTGATATTCTAAAGAACTTCTATTATATATATATATATATATATATATATATATATATATATATATATATATATATATATATATATATATATATATATATATATAGATGATGCGGAAGTACTCACGAGAGCAATATAACTTTTGGACGGCACCATAGAACACAGAATAAAACAGATAACACGTAAAAGGACACTCACACTGTAGATGATTTAAGCTTTCGGCCTACTCCGAGGCCTTCTTCAGGTCTGGATTAGGACTTCAGATCAGACCTGAAGAAGGCCTCGGAGTAGGCCGAAAGCTTAAATCATCTACAGTGTGTCCTTTTACGTGTTATCTGTTTTATTCTGTGTTCTATTGTGCCATCCAAAAGTTATATATATATATATATATATATATATTTTTTTTTACCTTAATATGTGCATCCATTATGGTGACCTTCATGCTTGACATCTCATTGCCCTCGACCATAACAAACATGTCGGACGAATTGTCTTGCAGCCATGGATCTCCGAGCGGCAATCACATTAGTAATCCATCCTATGGCGAAAGCTGCGCAATTTATCTCCGTGATGGAACTGCAATATTATTTGAGTTTTTCAGTCAAATGAATGTTTATTTGCAAAATAAACAATCGATTTAAAACCATTTTCAGCTAGATATTTCGACAATTTTGGGCGAAGGTGAATCCCAAATTTAGCAAAATTGTAACTTATTATTACTCTCAACAAGATGCAGAATAGGATCTTATTTAGATTAAGTTAAATTTACACTGACAATACGAAGCATATTATTATGCAATTTTGCATATAATTAATATATAATTACAGTGACAATGTTGTAAAAGACGTTTGTATACACGAAGTAAAATTAGGCGTTCAGACCCATTAAAATTGCAAAAAAAGTGTTCTATTGCAAACTGTTTTAAAATGGATTCATTCATCACTGCACGAATAAATAAATATAGATTAGAGATGCTGGGGTCAGACGAAAAATGAGCAACAGTGGTAAAGTCTAACTTTATTGACTGCTGAAATATTACGTAATAAAATTAATGAATCGGGTTATATTTGTACGAAATTACACAAATGAATAAATACAAGTTGAAAAAATCAGTAAAATTTGCTTTCATAATTAAATATTACAGCAATAAAACCTTGAAATTAAGCCACGCCGTTTAAATACCAACAATATCTGTAGATGTACTCATATTAAATACCATCGAAATAAATTACATACAATTTGGTATTTGATGTTCAGTCGATTAAGGCAGGTTTCGGAGTCACCCGGACTGTAAAGTGCTAGATTGTTCAGCCTCGTATAACCGGACACACCCCGTCAAACCATACTACGTTTGAGTGTTCTTCAATTCCGCATACATAACCGTTCTACATTTCTCTTTTAATTCCAGCCTACATACCCATATTTTTTCTCCCTAAGCAGAGTCTTCAAAATGTATTACCAATCAAAATGATCTCGTACATCAATATTCCCTATTCCTTTTGAGTTACTGCCAGCGATCCGCCTCGCTCCTCCAATGCACCCAGGACTTCTTCGTTTGTTTCTTTCCGTTAATTACTCTTTCCCATCCTTTTTCATACCCATATCTAAAAATCTAAAAAGGAAAAAATCAATACCTATCCAAATGCATTATCGATAAGATTGCTCCCAGTAAATATTAGAATACGTAAAAGATGTGTTCTAACGTGACGTGCCACAGATCCTTTGCTTAACGCTATTCTTCTTTTTAGGTGCCTAATTTACGTCAGTACAATTAGTCCGTAGGAAAAAATAATTTCAACAATTTATGGTTGCAAAATTTTTTAGTTATCAACATAATCACATTTTAGTTTGATAAACTTTTCCCAGGATTTTTCAAACATTTTTGAGTCATCCAAATGGTAATAATTCGGAATATCCTCTAAATCAGTGTTTCCAGAACTTTTTCCAAGCCACCATCCCCTTGGATCCATAAACCTATACTTAACGCACTCTAATCGGTAGCTTTAAAATAATAATCAAAATCATAAAACAAAATACCCAAATGTGGAACAATGAAATAATTAAATTAGAAACAATGACCAATGAAATGTTTATTTACAATCGAATAGACGAATAGTTTTCATGTTACATTCATGCAAAAGACTTAATAAACAATGAAAGGAACTTAGGTGAGAATACACTTTTTCTATAAAAATAAATTATCAAAACAAATGATTTTAAGAAAGATTTTTTTAGAACTTTCCCTGTCATTTTTTTGCTTAAATTAAGCAATCATACCTGAAAATTTTCAATTTATGAAAATAGAATAACCAATTGCCTGCTGTTAAAATTAGTTAAACAATCAAGTGACAATTAATTTTCGTTTTTCACGGCCTATTAGTCACTTAAGGAGATTCTACTGCCTAATTTAATAACATAGCGCCATCAAATAAAATTTTAATGGGATGGATGGGCTTGAAGACCTGATACCAGTTTTCCAACGTCCGGTTTAATGGCACTTAGCAGGAGTCTTAAATCACCACGTTCACAAACCTGAAGTCTGTTTCTCTGCTTGAAAGTAAGCTAACTGACTGCTTTAAAACCTCGTTCCACCAAATATGAAGTCGGAAATGCAAGGAATTTTTTTAAACACAATCCATAATGCCGGATAACGATCGGAAACCTCCTTCTGTGACCACAAATCTTGATAATTTATCATAAACTTTGGTTGTAATTCAACGTCATTTTGTGGTCCAATTAATTCTTCTTCCAATACTCCAACTTCCTGAATAGCTACAAACCGATTTATCACCCAGTCGGGAATTTCCAACAAAAGAATATCCTCAAATCTCTGCATCATATTTTATGCAAGGGGGTTATATGGTCACAAAACACTCTCAAATCATCATTACCCATACCAACGTGCTCTCCTATCCTAAGAAGAGAAGGAAGTGATTAAACTCGCGGCGACCTATGTGGTACTTCAATAAAATCAAATTGGCAATAAACACAGTCACCACAAATTTTGCCTTTATAAGGTAAGTATGATTTCCCTGCAATTGTAAATCCATTTAATTGAACTTTGCAAATAGTTCAGACAAAAATCGGACAAACGTCACTCCTAATCTCTTTCAGTTCCTCGCTGAGAAAAGCATCTTTATCCTAATAAATCTGCACGATATTGCCAAACAGATTATATGACCGCCTTATACAATTGCCTTTTGATAGCCATCGAACTTCCGTGTGAAGTATCAAACGTTTGATATCTTCGTCGTTCTCATCACAAAACTCTCGAAAGAGTCGATCATTAAGACCATTGGGCTTTGATTCTGTCAAGCGCTGTAATTACAATGTTTAAGAATTTGTTAATGCGATTACTCACTATTTTAGCCACTAGATTTCGTCGGTGGATGACACAATGAATAGCAAAAACATTTGGTACATCTTTTCTCAAGTATGCAATACAGCCATGGTCACGACCAGTCATTGACGGATTTCCGTCTGTCGCAACAGCAAGTATGTTAGAATGTGGAACTTTTTCCCTGAAGGCCTGCTGTACGATGCAAAAAATTGACTCCCATTTTGTGTCAGGTTTTAATTGCCTTCGCAACCAACAACTCTTGAGGTAGATTTTCACATATTATTTATCATATGAAAAATATCAAATCATAATATTTATATGCATGCAGCATAATTTCAAACATATATAAGCAAGGTTGAATAAATGTATTTGTTCTGCATACCTGGCATAAAACTGAAACCGAATGGTCTGGAAAATGATTATCCAGGAAAATGTTTGATGTAAAACCACCGAATCTAATTATCGGATAAGCTCATTCTTCTCCAGATTTACACCCGCATTATTCACACTAAACCTTACTGTCGAAGTACTCAGTGTCGTGAAGCTGTGCCAACGATAGACGAAATGAGATTAAACCACTTAAAAAAATGTTCCTTGTGTAAGAATGCCTTGGAAATATTTTTCAACCGATCATACTTTAAGATGCAAGGAAATGCATGGTTTAAATTACTTCCCGATGCTGGAAACAATGTAAACTTATAATAAATGAAATAATGAAATTTTAAAACGGAAACAAAAGGAAGGTTACAGAGCCTTCGCAACTGTCACATTGTCAGGACCCTCCGTCATCTTCCTGCCTTTTCCTTGCTTCTTTTTGCCCCCATAGAGCACCGCCCCACGGAGAGCAGTAGCGCCCTTTGGGAACCTTTGGAAACCACTGATCTAAATGGATATTTGAGCTGCGATGACCTCGTTCGACATTAATCATATTCCACAGAGCCATTTTTTCAAGTTTGGAAATAAAAAGTATTCACTTGGGACCAACTCTGAGTAATACGTGGAATTTTGTAATTATTCGAACTTTAATTACATCATTTTCGCCATCGAAACTGCGCAGGTGGGCACTCGTGTTTTGTCTTGATGGAAGAGAATATTTCACTGGCTAACAAGGATATTTTTCTTGATTATTCATTCAACCAATACAATTGTGACGCATATTACTCTCCATGTATCCTTTGCCATTTTTGCAAATAATCAATTCAGATAATTCCGCGTGCATCCCAATAAACCGTGGCCATCACCTTGTCGGCCCATTGCACCATCTTCGTCTTCTTTGGAGCCGGATCGTCTATAGAAACCCGTTTTTTCAAAGGTTCATTTCTTTCTGTAGTTTACATGTATTAGTAGATGAATCCGTGTTTCGTCCACAATTATAACTCGACTTAGAAACTCGTCAGGATTGCGACAGAAAATTTTCATACCAATACACCACATGATTGCACATTTTCTCCACTGAGATCAAACGCAGCCCCCATCTTGGTGACATTTTTTTCACACTCAATTTTTCGTGCAAAATTGAAGCTATTTTTGAAATTGAAAACCTCATTATCTGCCGGTGGCCTCAATTATTGAGATGCTTTGAATTGTCACTCACTCAAACCACATTGTGGATTTTGCCAATCATTTCGAAGGAAGTCACTTTCTCTGAAAGTTTCGAATGCTATTCATTATTTGTGGATGTGCCTCTCTTTTGACCGATTGTAAATTGTTGTCGCGAACACAGGAGCAGAGGTACCACGAACTTCATCGACTTCAACGACTTTCGAGTCTTAAGCTTTTTAAGTAGAAGTGTCTAATTGCGAAACTCAAAATTTCCATTTTAGTGAATAAACGAAAGCTTGTTCCTGTGAAAATGAAATCCAGTGACGACAAACTGAACCCTTAAAAAAAGTCTCGGAGGAGATGAAGATCACTAAGAGGAAACCGTTTCCGATGCTCCAAACTCCAATTTTGGATATTCTATGGGTTTATCGAACGACCCACGTTTTGACCAATGTTGATCTAAACCAAGTGCAAAACCAAGTAAAATATTCTATTGGCAATAATTACAGCTCATAATTTAATGTTTCATTTATTTTTCTTGTTTCACGAAGACCTGAGAACCTTTGCTTTGTTTTCAATGATTTTAATCCCAAACATATCTCTGATATCCAAATACGGTCATCAATGATTGAAAATTATGGGTAACAGGTCCTTTGCCAGAGATTGCAACCTTTGGAGGGTGTAAATAAAGATTATTATTATTATTGGTGTTCTACCGGTAGGATAGGTTTAGAATGGACTCTGGTGAACAATAATACTATTTTCTATCTCCATATCCTTCGTAGCTTGTAGACCTTAATAATGACCAAGTTCATTTGTTCAGCTTTGACTTCCACCAAAAATATTTCATCACTCGCCTTATTTTTATCCTTACCTCCGTGTTTCCTTCTTTTTCCCGCTAATCCTTTGCCACAACCCACCAAATATTTTGGCGTCCGCTGTATATGGTCATAATAACCGTCGCAATATTCCCCACTTTCCTTTCATTTCTACCCACACACCCTCTTTCCTCTTTCAATCTCCCACTTGATTTTTTTAAATTCGCCATTCTTAAACCAGTTAGCATTCTAAGTCCCAATTCTAACTGGTCTTTTCTTCTTCTTTTGCCTTTTTTCCTCCAGAATTTGCCAATTCTGCTTTGCGAGATTTTAGTGGGATGTCGACCGAGGTGACCTTGCGCCTCTACCGTAGCTGGGCACGACATACAGTCTAGTGGGCACGCCGCGTCCCGGACTTGCCAGAACTCATTTCCATACTCGTGTCCATTGCCATTTCTTGGATTAATAACTGAGGTGGCTCCGTTTAATTTTTCGACGGCTTTTTAAACGGGATACCATTACTCAAATTGTCTCCTCATTGAGGCCATCCGCTTTTGTAGCCATCTAACTGAGGAACAGACGCTTTGGAAGAATTTTTCGTTTCGTTCCTGCCTCCAGACCTATCTGATGTGGATGATCCTCCTAGGAGAAATCATATTGCTCCCACCTGCAGCCCTAGGCGTCACGAGAATCCATAACTCCTTCCATCATGCCAAGATTGAATTCTATGGAGATTGGATACTGATATATGACATGTGGTTTTATTGATTTCAATTAATCGACAAAATGTACGCGCCCATTCACGGCATTACCTGTAAAACAAAACGTGCCTCCTAAAAATAAACACACATAAAACCTATAAAAGTCCCACTAACCATTCAGAAATTCCACTAAATGATAAATTGGTGTAGTTCCTTAGCGATGATGAAAGAGTTGAACTTTGTGTGAAATTCTTTGAAATGTACCAGATAAGGTCGTAATGAGTAAAAACGAATGAATTGTGGTAGTACATTCGTTGTGGGATTTCAAGTAGACCATTTTTTATCAGGACACAAAGCTATTCCATTTAACATTCCCTAAAAAGGGAATGTTTAAACATTTTATAATAAGATCTTTGAAGCTGCTACGCTGCACAAACCACTTCCTGTATTACACACCGTCATCTTAGATTTGAAAACTCAACTAATACTCTCTGAAAGACATCAAACGAGTAATTAATAATCACCATTCGAGTCCAATCATTGACGATGTGCGGGAATTCGAGGGGGGAATTAATGTGCGCATGCGTGAGATCGCAGTCGCGGTGTTCTCGTCAGAGGCTCTCGGATGATTTCGCTCTGCTCTAGACGCCACTCGAGAATATCAACATTCCAATTGAAAAAGGTGCTCGGCATTTGTATTTGACATTGATTCTACAATAAAAGGAAGGATTGTGAGAAATATAAGCGCAAACGTGCATGTATTTCTGTAATCTTTAATCGGACTATTCTGGCAGGCACTCAAGATTAAATGTAACTAAGCTAGGATTCCGTTTACTTATATGTTCAATTTTGTCAGTTTCCTATTTCTAATGAGTTTTCTTCTTAAAACTAAACGAATTAATATATGTGAAGTACAGTAGTCCACTGTTTGGTGAAAGTTACATTTTGAATCAAAATTCTATTTATTTATCATGTTTAACGTGCACAATATTTGGTACATTGTTAGTTTGGCACTACTGTAACTTTTAGATGATATTTTCAGTCCGATATTTGCTCGAACTATCCTGAAATCAACCCGCGGCGACAAACTGACGACGGGGCGGGAAGGCAATGAAGGAATGATGCGAGGAAAAAGAGAAACATAACCAGGCCATTTGCGCCCCGAGGACGGAGAAGGGGCGCCAAGGATTTCCCTTACCTTAAAAAACTGCCACCCTCCGTTATTTCCTTGGGCCATCCCCACGCTGCCCGAAGGGTGGACGATGATTAATGCCGGGTCATCGAAAGAATAATTGTGCTAATGGAGATTGGAGTTGGCTTAAAATGTCTTACGCCATCCAGCTGTGGGATAATGTGCGTTGCCTTGACATGCTGCAGATTTGCTCTTATTTTATGACTTTAGTATGTTTTGCAACAGGGACGTGGTAGTACACAGGGTAAAGTGTTGTACTACCGATAAGAGAACCCGGGTTCGATCACCGGGCACGCCCCTGGGTACCCTCAGCTTCAACCAAGCTGTGTGATTTTTCAGCCATCAGATCTTCGCAGGCGGGACAGGGAAAGGGACGCCGTTGGGTCTAGTACCAGATGGGCTCTGGCCTCACCAAACCGACCTTCGGGTTGAAAACTGGTTTTTCTACATATACATGCATTGCTATTAATGTGGGTGCCATATGAAACTAATTGTCGAGTTGAAAGAAGGAGTGGAGCAGTTTGTAGGAAGAAATAATCCATTCAACACTGACACTCAGTGTTAGCAATTAGCAAGCGCGTTAGATGAAGGTGCCAAATTGATATTTTTCCGTCTCTTTGCAAGTGGAGACGCTAGAATCCTTCGAACTGCGCCTTATAATTCAAGAAAAAGAAGTCGTGCACAATAGACGGCTGTAACCCGAGAGCATTGGGTCTAATTCTGGAGAGAGTGCTGTAAGAAGAGTAAGAAATACTACTGTGTGACTCGTGACGTAGCCACCAACTATGTTCGAAATGGTTTTGTGAAAGACAAGGGGACGTCCCGGCATTATTATCCCAAGGGGCAGAGACTTATATATTACTCCTTTTCAACGGAATCCATTCAACTGTTTGAAATTCCTGTCGACCCATAAACCTTACGACAGTTTCTCTGCAAATTTGGAGGGGGCGGTCCTTTCGCCAAACCCTTCCTGTTGTCGTCGTCGACTTTCTCACTCCTGAGAATACCATCCACTCTGGCTCAGCATTCCAATCAGCCAACACACACCACCTTGATGAAGTATAAAATGGACCAACTAGTTGTATCCGTCAATCCAACTAAATAAACCAGACAGGAATTAGGCGTAGACCTAAATTGACCTATGACATTGCTTAGTAGATGTGGCTGTTAGTAAAGGTGAACGAGAGCAGAGGTCGATTGGTCCAGATCGAATAGTTAGGTAGTTTGATGGGTGTTTTGGTGAATGGATGAAGGGTGGACAGGAACCCGGAGTCGGCATGACCCTGCTCTTAACGAAACGCTCCAAGGGGTACGCAGTTTAATGACCCGTCCGACGGACGGCGAACTCGCTTAAAGTGCTCCCCATAAACCACCGAAAGTAGGGATCGGGATGTCAATGTGAAATCAGCCCATCACCGGAATTGGAACCGAGCCCTCGGGGTGGGAAGCCAGTACATTTGCCACAGAACTATTCCGATATCCGGGATTCCTGAGTATCTAAGAGTCTCCCGATCGGAAGTAGGTTTAATGCGACTAAAAAGAATGATAAACAATGCCACATTATTTTAATAAATAGCGTTTTTCAGGTAACACTGCCAATAACCCCTGAAGAACTGTATTTTTCACATCCCCAACAGCCCAGAAAAAGTAAAGGGATAAAATTGGCCTTAAAAATGCAGGCATACAATTTAATTTCCCCTTCAAATAGGCTAAAACCTTGACGCCGTGGAAGGGCTTGTACGTTTTGATGATCTCTTTAGCTGTGCTGGCGGGAACTCTGTTTTTTGATCCCGATAGGATAGCCTATGCCAGATAGGTCGAACGGTAGAAGCCAGACGAAAGGTTGATTACGCAGTGTCTTTCCCTCAGTGAGGCGGCTACAAAGGCGTCTGACCCCACTGGGGCGGCCATTGAGTGATGGTGTCACGTTAAAACCACTATTGAGGAAGGCAACGGGAATCTACCTTAATTATTATTCCCAAGATAGTTTATGATGGACAGTATAAAGAAATGAGTCCTGGCAACTGCGGAATTCGGCCCAATTGGCCGTGTGTCGTGCCCGGCAGCGAGAGAGGTAAGGCTTCCGCGGCCGTCATCTCATGAAAGCCTTGCAAAGCAAAACCGACTGCAGTAGCACAGAAGATTCAGAAGAGGAAGATCGAATTAGTTATAACAGGAACTTGGAATGTTAGGTCAATGTTGAGGACAGGAAATTAGAGAATACAAACCGAGAGATGGAAAGAGGAAATATAGATATTTTGGGTCTTTGCGAGGTGAGATGGAAGGGTAGCGGGGATTACTGGAGTGATAATTATGGAATAATATACTGCGGCGGGGATGAGAGCCAACGCGGGGATGCGATAATATGGAATTAAGAGGTAGGAAGAAGCGTAGACAACATAGAACAAGCAACGGATATAATAATACCAGTAAAGGGAGGAGAACCGATGAAATTAATCCTTCCTCAGTTATGCGTACCATCAACCAATCATAATGAGGATGATGTCGATAGGACAAATGATCAGTTAGAAGACATAATCACGAGTGTTCCTGCAGGGATACACTTGATAGTGATGGGAGATTGGAATGCGACGGTAGGCGAAGGAAAAAATGGTGATGTGGTTGGGGACTAATAGGTACGAGGAATGATTGCGAGAGAAGACAATTGAATTCTGCAGGATACAGTAGTTAATCATCACCGACACTTGCTGTAGACAGCACAAAAGGCATAAGTATACATGGGGAATACCAGGTGACTCAGAAAGGCATCAGTTAGATTATATTATGAATAGGCACAGATTTAAGAAAAGCCTGATTGATTCGCACTGTTTCCTGGGAACGAATGCTGACTCCGTTCACATGTAGTACCCATGAAGTTTAGCGTCGGATTCAAAACGATAAGGCATAGAAAGCGGTAATAGGAAATGATGGAACATAGAAGCACCAAGGAGCATCACTAGGCTGCAGAGAAAATCATGAGTGAAGGAACGGATCTGAGTACTATAGAGCGAAATGGGATTATATAAAAAAAGGGATATCAAAATCCACAAAAGAAACTAAAGGAAGAATCAATGGCACCGTTAATGGAAAAAGAACAGGGTAACCATGGATTATGCACGAGAATATAGAAAGATAGATGGAAGAAGAAAATAGAAGAATGTAAACACAGAGTTTAACGGAAGAAAGCATAAATAAATGAATAATAAATTGTGAGAGGTAACCAATGGTGAAAAAAAGAATGGTGGAAGACGCAATGCGAGAATACGGAAAGTTTGCGGAGGAAGGGAGAAATTGGGGCCCTATACAGCAAGATTAAATCACTATTGGGAAGTAAGAAGGCAAGATCTGTGCTAAAAGTTAGAGATAAATCGCGTAAGATAATAGTGGACACAGAAAATATCCGAGAGAGATGGAAGGAATAAAAAGAAACACTGTATGATAAAGAACTTAGGTCAACAAGGTTAGATATGGAAAAGGAATATGACGTAGGGGAAGATAGCTTAGGTCCAGGCATACTCGACGACGAGATAGAAAAGGCACGAAGGGAGATGAAATCAAATAAGTCCGTTGGGGCAGACAACATTCCTGCGGAACTACTGAAATATTTAGGGAAATGTGGGAGGAAGACTCTTTATGAATTGATTCGTAGTATCTATGCGGAAGGAATCTGGCCGGAAGGCTTTGTGAGATCAGTGTTAGCTCCTATTCCGAAAAAGATAAAGGCTACATCATGTGAGGACTTACGATCTGTCCTGGGGAAAACACATACGAGAAATATGCGGTCGTGCTAATAAAAAATTGGGATTTGTGAAAAGAGTGCTAGGTAAATACGACGAAAAGGTGAAAGAACGATGTTTCCTTGCCTTGGTCAGGCCCCACCTAGAGTATGCTGCCAGTATATGGGATCCTCACAACATAAATTTGGTTTCGGAATTAGATCGAGTTCAGCGGAGGGGGGCTAGATTTGTCAAACATTGTTATGACCAACTCAGCAGCGTATCCACTTTGTTAGACAGTTTAGGTTGGGATTCTCTTACACAGCGGCGTTTCCAATATAGATTAAACTTATTAAAAACATTTAAAGATGGGCCCTTTTCCGATGACATCAAGGATATAATACGAACCCCAACGTATTACGGTCGAAGGGATCACGAATATAAGACTAGAGAGATAGACTGCAAGACTGACAGGTTTAAAATGTCATTTTTTCCAAGAACGATAAGGGAACAGAATGCTCGTAGTCGAAATTCCCCAGGACTTAGTTCATTACAATAAGTATTAACGTACAGGTTAGGGACTTCGCGAGGATGTGTATACATGTGTGTATGTATGTATGTATATGTATGTGTGTATATATACATATATATATGTATATATATATTTTTTTTCCTACAGGTTCCCCCCACCTTTCCTCACCTAACTCCCAACCCCCTCAACCCTTACCCTTCCCTCATGGTGCTACACCCCCTGCCACACACCTTTTTGGTGGCTCGCAGGGTACTTATGTAGATGTAGATGTAGGACTATAGAACAATAAGTTTGCTTTTCCATGCAGCTTAAGTGGTTTTCACGATCAATAATAAGAGGTTTGAGAGCAGGGCAAATAATTACTTAGAGGATGATCATTCTGGATTCTGGAAGGGAGAGGCACGAGAGATGCTATTGCAGTTATGAGATCACTAATTGAGAGAATTTATTTCCATAATGTATTTTTCATTTGAACCTTATTCCAAGTTTCCGTCTGAAATTTCTCTCGACGTCTCTTCCTGATATTTACCCCGACGGAGAATTAAATAATACCGACAACTCAACGAGGCCGCGAGTTCGCCTAAGCTCCTGTGTACTTATCCTTACGCTATCTTTACCTTACCTTCCTTAATTTAAGATGATCTTATTTCTAATGCCAAAGTGTTAAATGGAATCCCAAACCACCATTAGCTCTGTGTACTTGGAAATATTTTAATTCTCAACCGGGAAGTTAATTCTAATGGCGAGAAAGTGCCAATGGAAAACAAAAATTACAACTCAAAATTATCGGAGAGTGACGGTGAGATAGCAGAGGCTGTGTGACATCGGTTATCACCGTGGTGTTGCAATATCGTCACATTGCTACGAAGCCATGGTAGTAAACTATGAAACTTCACGCGGAAACTAGGAAGAAGTCCATTCACTTCACCATGAAATAGTTGCACAAAGTTTTGTCTGAGACAGCACCATATACATAATATATAAAAACACAACATTCATAGTAAAAGCATAGCGTTAAAATAAATTATGCTCAAGACAATATAAAATAGTTTCTCGTCAAGCAGTTTTAATGCTATAATATGCATACATTTGACTGGAGGTAAAAGTATCGTTTCAGGATGTCAGGGTACAGCAGGCATCCCCGCCCTGTGTTTTACTTTTTGCATACAATATTAATAAATGAAAAATATGGTCAAACCAAAACATTTTATGCTAGAAATGTACGTGAAAGTGTTTATTTTGGGCTTTCAGAGGAATGGACCTACTTCGTTCCCCTTAGATACACCCTATAAGATCTCTTTCAAATCTTGCCTCCCCGATCCCAAGCAAAAACTGAAATGGCATCACATAAAAAAAATATTTTTTGTTTTGATAAGTTTTTATTCCACCATTTTGAGTGTTGTGTTAAAAATTCGCACACGTTTTAATAATATTTTGATAGCAGGTCTCTCTCCAATGCAGCAATGAATACCATAATTGAATTTTTCTATTAGGCATAGCGAAGTTTTTCCAACGCAAATTATTTCTTCCATTGACAGGAGAGGTTTGCTAAATATTATCGAGTTGTAATGAGTATTATCAACATGATTTCAATATCACTTGTTTCGATTAGGTACATCGCCGGCCATTTTTATTCAATGGAGAGAAATGTAAATACTTAGATCTCGGATTCACACTCCATACTTCTTCCACAACTGCCTCCTCGAACGCTTTTTCGGAGGACAACAGTTTCGCTCGCTCTCTTCCTCCCTCCTTCTCTCCCTTCGCCGCATCCTTTCAATTTGAAGTGATTTTTAGGTTGGAAGGGTGCCTTCAAACACTCTTAGATTTTAAAACAAACTCAATGGAAAATTATAAATATACCAAATCATCATAACCATGTATCCCCGCTATGATACCTTGACCTCAAGGAGTTTCCGTCGAATATAATTCGTCGTCTTTGAGTGCCCTTCATTATGAGTTTCTGTCAGCCGAATACTATAGATGACCTGGGGGCTGACTCTCCAGGCCATCTGAATGCTTGATCTGCGTTACATAGCTACAAAGTCCCGACTTGGCACCAGCAGACCATTTCCTACTCCCAAAAGTGAAATCCTTCCTCAAAGCACACCATCATGGGACCCCAATACTGTCAAAGAAGCTTGCACGCGTATCCTTAAGGGCCTTCCGGAATCCTCCTACCAGGGAGACTTCGAATTTTGAAAAAAACCGCTGGATAAAGTGTTTCGACGCTCAAGGGACGAACTTTGAAGAATTTTTAGGCATTGCAGCACTTTATGAAATGAATCAATTTTTCAGAAAATATTTCCCGATACTTTTTATGCAACCATTTATGTTACTATTGACTGACGGTTCAGCCGCTATCGGGTGATTCAGATGTAATATTACTTTTCTTTTAACACTAATTTTGTGGCCTTGAGTTAATTTTATGGGCAGATTCCTAACAGCTATGTTCAGCCACGGCTGACAGAAAATGTTTCTTCTCGATGGCCTGTCGAGGATCTTCTGGTTTTCCTGTTTGCCCGTTTCATCATTATCCGCACTTTGCGTGTTATCTCATTCGCTCCCTGTTGGTCGGGAAAATCGTTCTCTGGACTCGATCGGTTCATGGTATTACTGATGATTCTAATTCAATGTATAATTTCTGACAAGATGATTTGAAGTCCAACCTTTCATGCTACCAATGACCTATTCATTCGCGATTTTGAGGGCGGAGGTCAAAGGCCGGCGCCAGCGTCCAGCCTGGCCGAGTGGCTAAGACACCTCCCATCACCCTGTCCGCAAAGGCTTCGACGCCCCCCGCATTCCGAGGTACACGCGATGCGTGCGTGCAGTGCACCTACTTGCGCGCACCCCTCTGCCTCCACTCCCTCTCCCGTCGCCATGACGGCACCCCATCCAAAACAGCGTAAACGAGTACCTTCGCCATAGTCCACCCTTCACCCCCTACGGGTGCCCTCCGCTGCGGCGCCTTTCACGCGCGGTGCGACTCTTCTTCTTCTTAAGGAGGGCACGTGACCTCCCGCCCCCATTGGCCGACCCCTCCTTCGCCCCCCGCTTTGATCCCCGCCCGAAGGCGTCCCTTTTCCTCGGGGAAAGTATAAAAGGCGACCGCCCGCACTTCGTCGAGGGCACACTCCTGAGACTACTTACTCGGCGAGCACTTCGAGCTGACCTTCCCGCACACTCCCATCCGCACCATGAGGGCTCTGGTAAGCGCCTAAGCGGAGCGGCAAAATTTTTTTTCTTGTCACCAGCGGATATTAACACGCGATGGATCTTTCTCTTATACGTGAAGTTCTATTTTTTCTTTAGAAAAGACTCGTCTAGCTTCCAAACTTGACGATTGGCCGTAAGGCGTTGAAGTTCGATGTCCTATGCTTTTGCAGTACGTGTATCAACTAGTAAACATTTACATTAGTTGAATTAATGGTCAAAGGAATTTCAATCGCGTTAATATTTATAAAAATACTAGTGACTTTGCAGTAGTAATATTGGGAAATATTATTCATTTAATAATTACAATCCCTAGCATGTGGTTTCATTCAAGCTTTTAGGTTCGAGTTTCAAATACTTATTTGCACAATGGAACGTTCACTAAGGGTTAATGCCGAGGGTAGCTACTATTTTTAGTGTAATTCCACCAATTGACCTTTGCCACACTACATAGAGAATCCTAGATCATTGGGTATCCTTAATGTTTATGAGGGCACTTGTGCCCCACGCAGGAAGGCCTTGGTGACCCTGTCCTCTTGATTAAGCACTGATCAATATCCTCAATTACGTCCAATTATTCTCCGTTCAACTGCTACTATGCTCAAGAGAATATTAACAGTAAAAACTCTTCTAACCTGCTTAAAGTAATATTAAATACATGGTAATTGCATGTGTAGATAAATAATTACTTCTTAATACGAGAAGTGTACCGAGAAAATATATTGATCTATTTCAATTAATTCATACACTGTACATGAGTCTGAAAGGCAATTAGGCAAAACTTGTTATGATTTTTTTTCAATTACGTTAGAATTAGTGCAAAACCATAGGCACGTATGTATAAGGCTTAATTACAAAAAAAATATATTAAACCCATGCGATTTGATAATGGGTATGAATATTATACAATAAAATCAGAAATTCACGAATGTATTTTTTGCCTCTATCTAAAGTCTACCTTTGAAATTTTATAGTAACTGTTCGCATACTGGCAAAGGGTGGAATCGAAATAGACCTAATATTTGATCATAAACACCTTTACAATCCATATTATGAAACCAATTGGTTTTGATCAAGGAGTAAAAAGCTTTTAACCATTAATAGAAATCAACTCGTAAAGTGACTCGGCATACTCCAACATGCCACCCAATTACAAAACTCTTAAGGCTTTTCTTGAGCACAACGCTTGATGGCTTTCATAAGCGTGTAGTGTATGCAGATGAATTTGATACATTTCGTCCGTTGATTCGAAGGAATAATTTGAGCAAATTGAGCTATTGACCGGTCAGCCGGAAATTCTCATACACACTTTGCAGCGTTCAGGCGTTCGTCATTATGCATGCGAAAACTTACTTGACATACGATGAAGTATTATCATCATAGCTAAATTCAACATTCAAAATTCTCACGAATTTAAATTATTGAGGGTCATTTACACGAATGTTTATGCCACAGACAATGCAAAGTTGAAAGTATGAAGTGCCAATTTCCCTTCCGGAAGTATCAACCAAAACATTTCTGAGTGACACCTGTGAGACAACATAGCTTAGCGTAATGAAGTAGGTACGTGTCAATCGATTTCTTCATGCATATTTGTATGAAATTTTTATGAAATTATAAACAGGTTCCTTGAATGCATGTAAATAATTCATTTCAGACGGCTCTTCAAGATTT
The DNA here is from genome assembly GCA_037158775.1 of Hetaerina titia. NCBI lineage: Eukaryota > Metazoa > Arthropoda > Insecta > Odonata > Calopterygidae > Hetaerina > Hetaerina titia. The sequence continues at coordinate 99,287,074 of CM073774.1, read as the reverse complement.
AATGGGGCGAATTTTCAGAATCGGGATTCTCGAAAAGGTCCAAAATCAAGAATTATATCGATAAGTCTCAAAATCAGTCCAACTTAATCGTTGATAACATCTGACTCGCATTCCGGCCAGAGTTTTCCATGATGACGATCACAGGTGTTAAATGATAGTTCTGGTGCTCCCCCCGGTGGGATGCGCTGGACCCCCTCTCCCCTTTTGCAGTTGCTTTTCCTCGCCACCGCCGTCGCAATAGCCAGCGCCCAGTTCCCCGGAGGCGCCAGGAGATTCCCCGCTCCCCCCTTCCGCCCGCCCCAGCCACCTCCCCCATTCCGCCCGCCCCAGCCACCTCCCACCAGGGTCGCCGGCCCCCCTGTGTTGGCTCCGCTTGCGCCGCACCACTCCAACGTCATCCCGATCGTGCGCCAGAGCCAGGACGTGGGATTCGACGGAACTTTCCAGTACAGGTGAGCAGGTGGAGGGAGGCACCATCATTTTCCTTGAGAAATGTGTTCCCATCTTACACACTTGGGTATGATGCTATGCCATGTAGTATGCCTGAATATTTTCAGGCCTGTTCTATATAGGCATAAAACTTTGACAGTAACACGCAATATAAGAACACAAAAAAGGAACATTCACACGTAATTTCTTGATAATTTCGACGGAATTGAGCTCCATCTTCATCAGACCATTAGCTAGGACTGCAGATTGACTAATCTTCTGATAAAGACGGAGCTTAATTAAATCGAAATTACCAAGAAATGACGTGCGAGTGTTCCTGTTTTGTGTTCTTATATTGTGTTGCTGTCAGTTTTTTATTTAACACTTCCGTGTTACTTCGAAGAAACCATATATATATATATATATATATATATATATATATGTTATATATATATATATATATATATATATATATATATATATATATATATATATATATATAACATTTGGACGGCACAATAGAATATAGAATAAAATGGGTAGCACGAAAAGAGTCTGACCTGAAAAAGATCTCGGAGTAGGCCGAAAGCTCAAACAATCTACAATATGAGTGTTCTTTTACGTATTCTGTGTTCTATTGTGCCGTCCAAATGTTATAGTGCTCTCGTGAGTACTTCCATATCATCGATATATATATGTATACAAACTATCGAGGAGTCCACACGAATCCCTAATGCGAGGTGGCAAAATGTAAACGTTTACTAACCTACTGTATGATATTATCAGTTCACTGATATTAATTTACTTTTTATGGCCTTTGAATGTATTTCAAATATGTAGAATTATTAAAAAGTTTAGTCTCTTAATACAAAGAGGATAATCCTTCAGACTTAAATTTAACTTGTACACACCTCACGATAGTATTTGTGGAGGAAAACATGTACGACCGAGGCAAAATTAAACAGTGCGATTGGATGAACTTTAAATTAATCTTCCGCCTTTCAGTTACGGCTTAGCTTTAAGCAGGAAGAATGAGAGAGATGATTTACTCCTAGGTTATTTATCACTTTCACAACCGCTTTCTGACATTGCGGCAACGTTGACTTAGACCTGGGCCACCTTTGGAGTTGGGCTTTGAAAACATTAATGACGGGAACAATGTGAAATAAGCCGTTGGGACGTTTTTTCTTAAACCCAATGATGAAATGTCTCCATACCAATTTCAACTCCAGGAAGAGCAACCAGTCTATGCAACAACTTATACGCTTCAAACGAAAGAAAATTATTCTCTGTGGCGAAATCATGATGCAAAAATTTTCTGTGTACATTTTTTCGAGATTTAAAATTATAAATTTTATTCGCGACTGGAATTCTTCCTTTGAGGTATAGGATTCAGGTACTGTTGTAGGCGGGAACAAAAATACAATAAATCGCTCACCTTTACTATGCACTATAGTCGGGCAGTAGGAACTATTAACTGAAATTAAGACCCAATATTTCCAGGAAATATGTAAAACCTAAGGAATGATGTAGAAGAATTTCACTGGAGCGTGGGAAATTAAACCGAAACTGGACCGATCTATTTGCAGTTACGAGACCGCCAACGGAATAGCGGTGGAGGAGAAGGGGTATCTCAAGAACCCCGGCGTCAAGGACCAGGAGGCGCAGGTGGTCGAGGGCTCCTTCTCATACCCCGGCCCTGACGGCAGGCCCCTGACCGTCAGATACTACGCGGACGAGACAGGGTTCCACGCCGAGGGAGACCACCTGCCCGTGCCCGTCAAGGCGTAGTCGGAGCGCCCTCCGAAGGAAGGAAAAGGCAATCGAGACACCCGACCTCTGAACCCCTCGTTGATGTGAACGGCGGGGATACCTCCCACCAACCTGCAAACAACTACTGTACTCTGCAAAATAAATCTAATCTAATGTAAACTAGTTGCTACTGTTTCAATTTATTACCCAAAATAGAGTCCAACTACGACGTTTTATAATGAACTACACGTTAAGGTAAGCTTGGAGTACTCTGACGCCCGCTTGTTGTCCGGGACTTAAAATAAAAATGATAAAATTCGAGCAACAAATTCTTGGGTTCGATTTTGTCATAGTGGGCACATGTTGAAAGGTAAGAAAGAGTACTCTGCTCTGCAAGTGATGCTGCCTTATTCCTTATTATTTTATTCTGGTGGTCGCACACACCAATTTTAATTGAAGCCATAATAATACCTTCAGTGTCGATGGAAAATCAGACATTATAATTACTGGTATTCTACTGGTCAAGGTAAGTTTTGGATAACTTGCATAACGGCACAACGATACCTTTCGTTGCACTCCTTACAAACCACAGCCTAACATACGAGATTAAAAGTAAGCCTTCTTCAACTTCCTTCCTCCATTCCATCTAACATGCCTATTCTATTTCTGATAAAGGATTCAGCAAGGTTCAGATAATAAACGCAGGTGCCCGGAATGCCTCCACGTTGGCATGATGGTAATAGCGATGTTTAGCCTTCTCTGTTGCAGGTGTTCTCAGAATAGACAGAAGTGTCTTCAGCCTACCTAGAGGTGAGAAAGCGAAAATCACAAGATACCAAGGGAAACTAGGAAATTGCGTAATTCACGTATATTTTATTCCTGCTCCTTCCTCGTTTGCTCAAAGATCTCTCCTCTATCGCAGCCTTAAACATATGAGTCACAATCAAAACGCCTTTGGCAAAAATCCCAAAACCCTTGGAATTCCTCTCGCTGGTTCTCTCTCCTCGTCCACTATGCCTAGCACTTCCTCGTTTGTTTTCCTTTCAATCCACTTCACTTTCTCCATCCTCCTCCACACCCACGTTCCAAAAGACTCCAATCTATGCCTATCATACTGCTTCAATGAATATGATTGCGCGCCATACATACTCGTAACTACGCTCCATATCAAGGTTTTAACGAGTCTTTTCTTAACATCCTTACCCAACTTCCCTGTCATCAACTCCCTCTTCCTTGTGAAAGCCTCTTTGCCCAGTGCAATTCTTCTCCTTACGTCCCTACTACTTGACCATTTTCTTCCAAAACACGTTCAAGATAGGTAAACTGTTCCACTTACTCTAGTATGTGAATTCCTATTTAAGTTTTGCCTTGGATTACCTCCCGTTGGAAAACCAAATTACCCTTATTTTACTTATATTTATTTCCATCCCATGCCTATTGTACTGACTTTTCAATGAGCTCAACACTGCTTCCAATCCCTTGTTTGACTGGCAAACTAGAGCTTGATTATCCGCCAAACTAAACTGATTTAATTAATTGGTTTTCAACTTCATTTCTATCTCAAGTTCTTTACAAGCCTCATAAACCATTTCCTCCACGTTTAAAATTATAGGTGATAATGGACACTCCTGCCTCATTCCTAACACTTTCCACTCGTAGGAAACTAACACTTATCCGACAAAACCTTCCGGCGAAAGTCCTCCCTCATAAATTGTACAAATTAGCCCATCAAACTCCTCCCATATCTGACCACCCATGTCTAACTATGAGTATTAAAATCTTCCATTTTCTATTCTTTTCTGTCGTTATATTCATCTCTAATCATCTCCATTGGTTACTCTTTCGAATTTATAGCGTATGAGCGAGATAAGTATTGATTTATTTCCATGATTTATTCTCCAATTTTAATTGGACGATGATTGTTTTGAATTTTTTTATTAACAGTATGTTAATATTTCTTTTGAACTCATCTATAACTTTTCGAAATGTTTCAATGACAATTGCTTTTTTATATTAAAATCATTAATGATCTCATCCCGTTCGTTGCTCTAGATATCAATCTTTCCGTCCATTTTTAAACTTGGCATGACATTGCTGTTGCCGCTTTAATAATTTCCTATTTTCAAAATATCTGTATGAATATTATTACCAAAATCGGTAAACAGAAAATTAAAATTAGTCTGGGGTGGAGTCATTATTGCAGTCAAACTCGAAGACTGTTCTAATGAACGTCCTCTAGACTCTGAAAGAAACTTTCAAAGACATACAGCCTCATAGAATGCTACTCACAATCCCTAACGCCAATTCCATGCATTAAAATACACGAGGTTTATTTAAAGGCTTTTTAACTTCCGCGTGCAAATGTAGCTAAGGATAGGTAATGAAATCTAAATCACAAAACCTATTCCCTAATGAAGTGCCATCTGACATCTTTAGTTTATTTATTTCGTTAATAATATCAAAAAATGGCAAATAGTAAAATTTGCTTAATTTCTGATAACACCCAGGATTACAGAAACATTAGTAGTCCTAAGGAGTAAATGCCTAGAATCAGAGGATCACCATGATGTAACTCACCATTTTTGGGACATGTGAGGTTAAGAAATAAACGTAAAATCTTTTGTAATGAAATATTTTTGAAAGAGAAGTAGTTCTTGCTTAAAAATATGCCGAAATATAATAATGACTTTCATCATTATCATTATGACTAACGAATTGTCAATAGTAAGATCTATGGTTCAGTCGAATGCTTTGGCAAACTGCGAAAGCTCTCCTGAAGTAACACGGAAGTATCTTGGAGGGTGCTGAGTCGTAGAAGACTAAAACTTAGGGTTAGAAGATTAAAAACAAAATGGTCTCTTTTTACAGAAATTAACAAGGTAAACAATGTAGAAGCTCCAGGGGCCATCAGAACGCACAAACCTGTCAAACATGTCGAAGTTGTCGTCCAAGGGGAGAGAATAAAGTAATAAAATCATGATTCCATGCCCGATTTAATAAAACAAATTTATATAATGCAACAATTTCAGAGAGTAAAAATCATTCGCCTTGACCGGGATTCGAACCCGGATCCCTCGATATCCGGCCGAGGGCTTTAACCAATTAAGCTACCGAGACGTCCTCTTACACTCTGAATTACTCTCTGAAATTGTTGCATTATAATGCACACATAGCGGATGACTCAGTTAAAAGTTACTGTTGCGACATCTCCCGCAGTTTCTTGAAATTTATATAACGTCCGAAGTAATTTTCCCTATTAAACTTAGGTTGTTGGAGGGTACCCTTAACAAAAGATGCTGAGTGGTTCATGTTCTATTGATCCTAATTGAGGAATGTTGCATCCCCCAGGAAGCACTCTCTAAATTCCACCCATACAAATTTCTGGCACCGTTCAACCATTGACTGAACATTATTGGAATGCCGAAGGTTTGAGTGTTAGGCCAACGTGCTAGTCGGGCCAGATATGGTCTGACTAGTCAGAACCTTTCGTGAAGGACATTTGAATGGCTAAAGTCATCATTGTTTTAATATGAATATAAATTTTCTTACGAAAAGTGAAGAATCAGGCGTGATATTGTGGAATCGAGACATAATGAAAACTTTGTTGCAATTTTCCACTGTTAAAACTTTATTGCCGACCATGGTTTCGATACACTGTATCATCTTCAGGTGAGGCCTCACCTGAAGATGATACAGTGTATCGAAACCATGGTCGGCAATAAAGTTTTAACAGTGGAAAATTGCAACAAAGTTTTCATTATAAATTTTCTTGAAGATATGACAAACCGCGATGCAGGCGGCATTTCTTAAACTCTGGCTATGATGTCGACGCCACTTCAGAAAGAAAATTCTCAACTGCGCTAGACGCGACGTGGTGGAACAGCCTCGTATATGGATAAACTCCACAAGTTGTACCTCCCATTTATTTATTTCATTCATCGTGAATTCACGCCTAAATATCATCATTCGATATAAATTGGGCAAAATTGCATTCACCAAAGCCTTAATTACATAACCCAGGGCGGAGTAAATGAGGCCCTGATATTCATACCACCCTACTTTTCTATACTTGCCTAAGCATATAAAATCTCTCGGTGAATGAGGCTGTATTCAGTTCATACCGAATGTTGACATCCCCAGACGTTGAAACACATTGCATGAAGTATATAAGAAGGCAGTAGGTGTTGTAGAGTTTATCTATATCCTCTGAAAGTATATTCAACAGATTCAGGCGAGATGTAGTGGAAGTTTATTATGAGAGGAGATGGAAATGTGTTTTTATCTTATATGTTCTGGAAAGTCAAATTTGAAATATATTCCCATCGGAGTCATTTTATTTTTATTTAAATACGGAGAGTGACCCATGGGTTGTGAAGAGACACCCAAAGGCAGCTGAGATCCCCAAAATCAACCCCTTGACGTTGGCCGAGACACCAGAGAACACACGGGCCCGAGGACGACTCCACTTCCGTCGATGGAAATCACGCAGTACGGTTTGATTGCTCTCTGCGGGAGTGGCTGCTCGTAGGTTATCAATCCCTCCCTCGCTGAATATTTAAAACGAGTTTCACTCCCTCGGTCTGCCGCTAAAGCCAGATTCTCACCATTCCTAGTTTCTCCAACATGAGTACTGTCACGGGTTCGATTCCCGTCTGGGTGGATTTTTCTCCATCCAGGGCTTGGATGTATGTAATTGTCTTCAATGTAATGTATGTAATGTAAGGGTTAGGTGGAAGAAGGGACTATTTAGTCTCAACCTCGCCCAATTAAGTCGATAATAAATAAATAAATAAATATTTCAATTCAACACGTGTCAGGTACCCTGATTTAACTAAACAATATTTTTTATCAATATTTTATTAACTCAATTGTTTATTCCAACGAACTTTTAAATTATTCCAAAACATAATTAATTCCTCTTCAATGATACTTATTCACAAAATAAACAGTTATCTTTAGTTTTACCAAGCAAAACTCATTTATTTTTCCTGCTGGATTTCATTTGTTCGTTTAAAGCTTTAAGATTACTACTTCGTTTGTGATATTTACAGGTTTACCTGCTTCACATCGCAGTCTATACTCAACACTAAATGGTGGAGAAAGTAAGGCAGCATATTTCGTTTAAATTTCATATCGTAACAAATTATATAATTTGAACACATGACAAATTGAAATGACTCAAATGACAAAATTGAAAAGGTAATAGTTTCTCCTTGCAACGCTTTCCTGAATTAAAAATAGACATTCAACAAAAAATATGCATTCTTAAATTCGGCGGGCTTGTCTCGCAAAAGAGATATTTCATGTGGAAAGATGCCGAACTATAAGAAGCGAGAAAACTTTTCTGGATTTCAAAGAGCTGTAACGTGCTGGCATCTCTCTGACAAAGCTATTACCAACACAGTTCTTCCTTCTCACGGCGCTTCTTTGCGAAAGTGACCATCAACTGGACGAACAAGTGCCGCATGAATGACGGAAAAAGATTTCTAAGAATAACCATTTGACGTCTTTAGGTACTTGAGCTCTGTAAAATAAACAAAATCTATATTCTAATTATGTGTGAAATTACACATGGTATTTATATGAACTGCCAATATTTTTGATAGCCACGCATTTTGGCTGGAAAATTTAAAAATAAGGTTTCAAAATAAAATGTTGACTACATAGATGATTTTAAAGGTAAAAATATGTGCATTAATCGTTTACTCATAATGAAAAATCATCCTTGCCTAATATCTCTGTGGTGTATCATTCGATGGTTCAAAATGTAAATTTATGAATAATCTTGGTTGGTATTTACAATAATGACTTCATCACTTGCTATAATCTTTAAGCGTATTACATGCTATCGATGGACCTCATAGTGTTATCGGTTATTACAGAAGGATTAAGCAAATACCTCACCATGGGTTTATGTATTTTCAGCTTTGTAAGCTATGTACTGTCGCGGTTATTGTAAATAAAATTGAAGTTAGCGTGATTTTGTGCGCTTGTTTCCATATGTGATTACCCTGCCTTTACAAAACAAAAAGGCTGAGAATCTAAAATTTGGTACACATATCTATTCAGTATATTTTTTTGAGTGCAAAGGGAACATTTTTTTATTTAATGGTGTTTTTTTATTTTTTCCTATAAGAAAAGTTTGTATATTCCTGGTAAATCAGTGTGAAAAGTTGTGACCTTTTTAAAAACCATTTACTTTTGAATTATTTCATCGACCCTTTAACCTTTCCACAAATATAGGACGAGGTTCATTATTTAGCAATTAAATCCAAATGTACATTGAAAAAGAGCACTTCTTATCATTTGATTGAATTGAATTGCATTGCAATGTAGGATTAAATAGGGTTAATATGATTCCAAGGAGCATAAATTATTAATATCAATATGACTGAAGTCGTTGATTTGAATAATAGGACGCCTACAATAATTTAATCATCAAATATAAAAAACTCTATGCATACGGAAAGAAAAAGAACAGTGTTAATTCTAATTAATTTCTCTTTCCGCAAAGGGATGGGAATTAAATATCGAATCCTTGATTTCAATCAGACTAATTAGCTAATCGAAAAAAGACAAAACGTGTTTTCTTTGCACTGCACTTAATTTAGAAGAAAAAGAATACTGAACGCGTTATACCATTACATGATACCTTTATCTTTATCTTCACACTTAAACCATACCCTTACTCTCTCTCGTACATCATACCCTTAGAATTATATTTTTTTGGCCAAAGGGAAGACAGGATTTGTATAGAGACCACGTATTTTACAGTTCAAAATAAAAGGAAAGCTCTTGGATGTACCACGAATAATAGTTTACCCACTGCTAACTCAACCACATCTCTCTTGAGGACAGTACTCTTTTACTCACCGGGAGCATAAAGAAACCACGAGACACAAATGGGTATTGATCCTAGAGAGAAAAGCAAAAATTAAAATGTTACCTGGGTGAATCGGAAAGTTGAATTGTCTCTCTTCAGAAGGTGTCTGAATATAAAGATGGATACACGTAAATGTTAAGTAACGGGATATGCTTCTTGCTTGCTATTTATGGTAACACTCTCACGAGTGAATGAACCGCTAGCTGATTCACTTGGGTGCAGCCGTAAGAATGAGAGAAGCACTGATGCCGTCAGGGATGAGGCAACCCCATGCGTCAAAGTAATACAGAAACCGAAAACAGATGAAAAATATACGATTACTTATCAAAATAATCGACACAAAATGGTCAACTGATGCTCATTAAGTTATTTTAGAAAGTTCAATGAACAAAGGAGGCTGAAAAGTATCCTATCATTGACAAACGATGACGAAGTTAGTCATCGAAACGTCGATAGCTGACCCCTGACCCTGACCACCCGGTGGGAAACCACCCGCGAAGACTCCACCGCGTTGATCGGGAATAAAAGATAGGAAAATGAGGAAGCATTGGGGAATATTGAGAGTGAACACAGCGAGACGGGTGTAGGAAAATGGGACCATATCAAAGAAAGGTATAGTACCTAAAGCCACGTACAAAACTATGGAAAGAGTAAACAGGAAGATGACAGGTAAAACACGGAAATGGTTGAGAAAGAATTAGGAGAATATAAAAACAGAATAAGGAAGGAGACAAATGAGAGAAAAATAATAAACGGTGGCAGGCAACGAATGAGGCGAAAGAAGCGCAATCTAACACGCACTGCGGTCGAATGGAATGTTAACAAAGGAAGGGTGAAATTTGTGCGATTGACAGAAAAAACCTGAAAACGCTGTCTGGAAGTCAGAGGGAAAAGTCAACGCCAGTAAAATTATTAATTCATCCAAAAGAGACAGAAGAAAGATGGAAAAAATAGAGGATTATAGAGTTACTAATCCAGCAAGTTCACACGTAGGCAGATAAAATGTCGTAATGGAGTTAGGATATATTCGGGCATAAATGATTTTGTGACAGAATGGGCATTAAGGGAAAGGATAGTGCTTTGGTATGGATGGGTAACATTTGTCTGTCACTATTAAGGGTTAAGAGAGACGTGAGAGAAACATATTTTATGACCTCAGTGGTAGCTCAGCAGCGTATCCACTTTGCTAGACAATTTAGGTTGGGATTCTCTTACACAGCGGCGTTTCCAATATAGATTAAACTTATTAAAAACATTTTAAGATTGGCCCTTTTCCGATGACATCAAGGATATAATACGAACCCCAACGTATTACGGTCGAAGGGATCACGAATATAAGACTAGAGAGATAGACTGCAAGACTGACAGGTTTAAAATGTCATTTTTTCCAAGAACGATAAGGGACCAGAATGCTTGTAGCCGAAATTCCCCAGGACATAGTTCATTACAATAAGTATTAACGTACCGGTTAGGGACTGCGCGACGATATGTGTGTATGTATGTGTATATATGTGTATATATATATGGAAATATATATATATATATATATATATTTTTTTTTCTTACAGGTTCCCCCACCTTTCCTCACCTAACCCCCAACCCCCTCGACCCTTACCCTTCCCTCATGGTGCTACACCCCCTGCCACACACCTTTTTGGTGGCTCGCAGGGTATTTATGTAGATGTATATGTAGCATTAATGAGGGAGGAGTATGGCGGGACGATTTCAAGAGATGGTTATTAGATCCCATTCAACTGTAGAGAAAGCCTAAGTTACAGATTGTATGTTTGATTTCGCACGCAGCTTAAGTGGTACTAAAGACCGCCAAAATGGAAGGATTGGTGGGCAAATGAGTATTTTATGGGTTAATCAGAATGGGTCAAGTAAAGAAAGAGGTACGGCCGATGCTTCTATTCTTTATTTATTCTATGCATCTATGCTACTAATAGAGAGAGACATAGAATGTAATCAGGATGTATTTATTTTTGGGTAGAAATCGAGAAAACAGTTGATACAGTATATTTTGTATACATAATTGATGACTGTATAGCCAATACAAGGAGCACGATTGAACATTGGGCATTTCAGACTTCTCAGGTGCAAATGAAGTGTTACATTGGATAGCACAAGAAAGAGAGTTAACACTGGGGTGCCTCTTGTCACATGTGCTGTTCAGTCTATGTACATGTAAGCAAATCGTAAAAGGGGAATGGAAAGAACTGTAAAAAAATGTGTTACGAACGGTGGGGAATTCAATAAATCAGATTTGCGAATGATCAAGCTTTTGATTTCCAGTCAGCCAAAGGGTTTCAAGCATTACTGAGTGCATTGAAAAATCAGCGCGAGAGTAATAAGATGAGAATGAACCAAAAAACACAAAGGTTTCATGGTTTTTGAAAATATTAAATTAAATAATTAAAACTTTAAAAAAGGAGAACAAAAACTGGAGCCGGTATTCTACCTATTTTAGCAATTCTTGATCTCCATGATTGTCAAAGAAGTAATGGGAAGATGTGCGCTAGACAAGAAGTTTTCAAAGGGAGGAACATATTTATAAGGGAGACTCTGGGAAAAAATGTTCAGGAAAAATTCGTTCGAACTTTCGTGTAGAGTGTGCCAACGAACGCCTCGATTAGTTAATTGTTTAAGTCAGTTTATGCGCAAAGATAGAACGCTGGGTTCGTGGAAGATGGTCGTGGAAGATGATGGGAAGGGCGAATTGGACTTAAAGGGAAACAATTAGATGAAACGCTAAGAGTGGTATCCGAGGAAACGAAATTGTTGGAAGACATTCAAAGGAGGCTGTGGATTTGGACGTAGAGCACTTATATTGAAGATGTGATACTAAGACTGCGATAGAAGATAGAGCTTTCGTCAAGTTAAAATTGCTTAGAAAACGATAATCATATTGGACGGAGTAACAATAATCGTTATAATAATCGTAATGTAAGCTGGTAAGTTGCCATAATGAGCCATCGATCTGATTTCCATTCATCTTTCTCTTCGGATTTGAATAAAGTTTGAACTAAAACTTCTGACAGATTGGAATTATACTCGTACTCAACATGATATCCAATAGCTCTCTCGCAGATTAGCGACACATTAATATGAAAAATTTCGTTCAGTCAAGTTTAACTTGCGTTTTCAATGTCCAATCACTTTCTACCTATTGTTTCCAGTCAAACAGTCATATTTAAAAGTGAACCAAATAGTATTCTTGTGAGAGGTACCTTAAAGTAGAAATAATTGAGGCCATAGGAATATCAAGTGTTTTCAATTTCGTACGAGCAATTGGGCACGAAAAAAATCTCGTCAAGATGGGTGTCGAGTTTTCTCTCATATGAGAACAAAAGAAATCTTGTGGTCAATTTGGAGGCTATTTTGTCGATTTTAAGGCGCAATCCTGACGAGTTTCTACGTTGATACATGGGAAACTGTAGGCGTCACATGGATGTAACAATACGAATCGTACATTCCAGAGAAACGAATGGATCGTGATTCTAAAGGCGATCCGGCTCTTAAGAAGGTGAGGACTGTGAAATCGGCCGACAATAAGTGAGCCACGGTTTTCTTGGGATGCCCGTGGAATCATCAACAGTTATTACTTGCAAAAAGGACAAACGATTAATGGAGAGTAATTTGCGTCGCTATTGCACTGGTTGAGCGAAGAGTTCAAGAAAAACCTCCTAATTTGGCAAAGATGAAAATTCTCTTCCATGGAGAAAATGCACGGGTACACACATTTGCATAATGAAAATTATGAAATTAAAATTCATATTGTTACTAATTTCACCATATTATTTTACTTCCTTTATTGAAAAAAATAATCGGCGGAAAGCGATCCACGTGACACGAGGTCATCGACAACACAGATGCCTATTTAGAGGACCTTAAAAAAATTCCAGGACAACTGTATCAATCTACACTGAAAAATAAAATAAATCAACCAAAAACAATGTTTTTTCATACATTTTCCAAGGACAAGCACGTATAATCCGGGGATAGAATAAATATGAATAGATTTGCAGAAGGTATCATTATAATAGTGGCCTCTGGATAGCATGCTACGTGTGGAGGAAATTATGGGGAAGGAATATAATATGAAGATTAAAAAAATTTAAACTAAACAAATGGTGTTGTTACAGCTAAGCAAATGTTAAATTTAAAGTAATATCAATGAACAAGTATTGGAAATGATAAATTAAATCTTCATTCCGGGAAGCAGAATCACTGAAGGCGGGAGAGGGAATACGGAAATGTGACAGTAGGATAAGCCAAGGAGAAAAACATTTACCAACAACTGATGCATCTTTACTAAGTATAGCATCAATTTGTGTCCAAGAAAGACCGTAAACACACGCACAGGTGGAGTATTTCCTCACATCGATGTGAAGCCAAGGAGAAAGAGAATAGAGAAGTTTCTAATATTTTGAAGAATGGTGCTCTAGGAAAATGTTGAAGATCAGTTAAAAAGACAAAATAACAAATTAAAACATTTATCAAAGGGTAGAGAAAAAATATATGATACAAAATGGTTAGACTAATGAGGCTTAGACTAACGTCACGAGAAGTGACAATTAAGACATTTTTACAGAGAATGGCGGGATAAAGAGACGTTGATGTCCCTAAGGTATATTCCACCGATAATGGAGGATAATAACTATACTAATTAGCATACAGTATTGAATATTAAGAAATATAGTCGACTGGAATTGGCCTATAGACTTAGGAGGCGCTGAGGGAGAAAAAAAAGGCTTTGATTACCATTGCGAATTTCTATTCTGTTTTGTGAGAAAATTTTCACTTGAATATTACAGCGTAAATTATTTTACTATTTTTCGTTCTCTGTACACATGGTTAAAAGAATTATGCCCTACCTAAATCATTTTATAATATGATGTACACATTTGCTCTATAAATTTCTCATACAATTAAAGGAGTTTAATGAAAAAATGGTGCCTAACTGCCTCCGACCAATTATCTAGTCCAACCTGACGTGCACAAATAAATGTCAAATATCATATCAAATTTTATTTTTCAAAATACATTTCACTCAAACTTCTCCCAAATAATGCAACAATTTCAGATTGTGAAAATCATTGGCCTTGATAGGGAATCGAACCCGAATCCCTCCATCTCCAGCCGAGTGCTGTCAGGGCTAGTGCCAGTTAAGCTATCGCGACGTCCTTTTTCGCGGTTTTAAAGGAACAAGATGTTGTTACGAAATACCGTGCATACAATGTGACAGGCGTTTGTAGTCGAGCGCGACGCGCCACAGTTCACGAGGTTAAATTTTTCTCAAAATCTCTCAAATGCTTTCTTAAATACTTCTACAGTTTCCTCTTCTCCAATTACACCAAAATTACTCTTTTTCAACAAATTTCAACATCCATGCCGGCTATTTTCATCTCTATCACTTAATCCGCTTCCTTCTGTTACCTCTCACACCAAATTCCCAGTATCCTCATTCCCCGTTGATATATCTTAATTTAAATGACGTGTTCTGTTAGTATCCACCAGAGTTCCATCATCCTGCGTTCAATTCTGTCCTTAAGGAAAAATGCGAAACATTCAACGAAATTCTAAAACATAAATATCCACTAATCTTGAGTTACCTTTTGAACCTGATTCCACATCACGTTTCCCAGCTTTGTGCATTATTCTTCTGATAGTGTCATAAAATAATTTCTTCACTTGAAGTCCATCTCCATAATGCATTAATTCTAACTTTTACACGTTTTCCAACTGCATTCTTTACCTGATGTAGATATCTTCATCTTGAGGCCTCCCCAATTTTCCATTTCATGCGGCTTTCCTTCTTCCTGAACTTCAGTCGAACTTCTCTTGCGTTGGAAAATAATAGAAAGACACCGCTTGTCTAAAAAAATCTCAGCACCTATCGTCGGGCCCACTTCCTCGGTTCCCATTTCGCCTACTCATACGCTATAGACGGATGATGTCGGCCGCCCCTGTGGAGCGATTTCCCAGTTCCCACGCATTCCAATCCTCGGTGAAGGGGGAGTACTGGTAATGGCGCTCAAAGCTATGCAATCTGGCCTAAATACGAGATGTCTCGCTCGCAGATGTTTTGCAATGACACCGTTATTTAAGGTGAAAGGGTTCTTTAGGGCTTCGCTCCTAAATTTTTTGACATATTTTTCTATTCTGAACTGTGCGGATCTTTCAAAAATTTTCAGAGATTACAGAGATTCAGAGATTTTCCTCGTTAACCACTTCATCCTAATATACTAATTGCGGCTCTTCTCTCTTAATCTAAGCGTTTTTACTTGTCAATATTTTTTCACTATTCATATATCTAAAAGGAAATATCCCAATCTATATGAACAAATTAAACCAAAAGGAAATATCCTTATCTACCATTTTGAACAAATAAACCCAACCGTAAATTATATGTACATATCAATGTCCGTATCACATAAATGATATGCATATAACACCAATAAAACTTAAGTGAAATACTAAAACCCGTTTTCAAGGGCACCATGCGACCTTTATGCACAGGTTTCTTAGGGATTCAAAGTGTCACCACAAAGGAAAAGACTCGAATGTGTCGAAACCAGCACCAGGCGTCACGTGGCCGCTCCTGACGACGACAGGAATCGAGTGAGAGGTTTGGGCGCTAGTGATGACCCTTGTAACGTCTCTAGGGGGAGGCATTCTCAAATATACCCTCTTCGAAATCAAGTTGGAAGCCTCAAACACAGTCGGCGCGAATCGTCTCTCCCGCCCCACCACCAGATTTTAATCCAATGACTTTCAACAGGTCCTTTTCGGTGCTCGCTCTGTCGCTCGTCAGGGAGGCTAGAAGTCATTGAGCAGGCGATGAGAAGATTATTCGCGATTTCCTCTCTCTCGCTGCTCTTGCCCCCCCCCCCGCACCCGGTGCCTTCTCCAACTAAAAGAGGGGCCATAAGGATGGAGGAGAGGCTGGATCATGGCGCCATTATCGCTTTCGCACGCATTAGAAGCCTGCGGGCCGCTGTCGGATGCCACACCATGTGTTACGAAGACCACAGGCAAACGGCGCGAGGTACGAGCGAGAGTGCTTCAAAATTCACTGGCATGGTTGGGATCCAGCTGCATTTGGAAGTCCAAGCTTCCTCTTTGGCCGGAGACAATTAAAAAGGAATGATTGCTGAAGCTTATCAACAAAAGAAGAAATAAACAAAGTGGATAAACGTGTTAATTTGGGAAGTCTTCGCGGACACAATACCTCCATGCGGATTAATAAAAAACCATTGGAGGTACGGTATTCATTAAGTTAGTGAGCCTTTTGAATAGACCATGAATATTATTTTCTGTTTTAGATAAGATTGTACTTCTTTAACATTCTTTTACTGTTTGAGAGCTTGATTAATTTCATTATGGTTATAATTTGTTTAATGCCCTTATCTGAAACACTTTGCTTCTGTTACTGGATGTCATTTCCTAATTGCCCTGAAATAAAATTTTCCATCGGTATGTTTTTCCATCCGAATGAAAATTCCTCTTCACTAATTATTACTTTCAAATTTTCTTTCTCAAAACATTTACTCGAAGTTTTTTCAACTGTGAATTACTTTCAGATTTCCGAGGAAGTTTTTTTCAGTGTTACCCTGAGAAATTTCTCTTCAATTTCTCTGTATTTGTCCTCGGTCTATTTTTCTCCTCATTTCTTAGTTTTCATTGCATTTTTTATTACATAATAATTGACTGTGTCATCTTGCAACCATTTTCTTTGTTCTTTCATGAGCTCTACCATAAGTCCACATGAGATCTCCTTTATGTGGACTCTGTTTACTTATGGCTGTCTCATTACTGGTTATTGGGTTTTATCCTTTTCCTGTACTCTGATTTACGTGTATATACCAGACTGATTTTCAAGTTCGCATTTCTATACATGTTACTCTCTACAGCTATGCTGATACCTCTTTTGTAAAAATGTTTCAACTTTGTTGCAAGTAAAAGACATTTTGATAAATTAATTCACTGCAGTGATGACGAATAAGTAAAATTAATTTGTAATACAACCCATACCTCAAATTAGGATGCTGCAGCAGATATTTTCTTCCCTGCTCCCCAAAACTGCCATTTAATATCTATCAAAAGACGTGCAGACAAAATGTGTGCCTGAAAATGAATTTTTGTCGATATTATTTCCTCTAAAAAGATTTTTACTGTCCTTTCCACCGAGTCCATCTATCGACAATTTTTAACATTTTATGATTGGTATTTCGCGCCACAACACTTGTTTTTACCGAATGAATAATAAAAATGTGTAAACCTATTTCTTGACAAGTTCCCTCTTACTATTCATTCTGTTATTATACCGCTCAGCATTAGCTAATATCATTTTTGGAATCTACGAAACTTACAGTTACTGATACAAATCCGACCCCTATAAAAATCCCTCCCGTGGAGACTCTCCGGCCAAAAACCACAACCAAATTAGCAACCATCGAAAAGGTGCACGATATCGCGTTGGACGATAGCCGAGTGAAGTTGATTGAGATACGTGCTAAGGCCGTGGGGATATCGGAAGAAAGGGTGCGAAACATCTTGCACAAATAATTAGGGATGGGAAAGGTCTGCGCATTTGCTGAATGCCGTCCAACAGCAAATGCGCAAACGATTTTCGCAGCAATGTTTGGACCGATTCAAGAGGAAACCGACCTTTTGTGCGACAACCTGTCACCCTTGATGATACATGGATCCACCACTACACGCTAGAAAAAAAATCCCTGTAGAAACAGTGGGTGAAAGCAGGTGGTTCAGAATCAAAAAAAGCGAAGTCAATGCCGGAAAGGCCATGGTCAGTGTGTTTTGGGATGCAAAAGGTATCTGGTTGATTGATTACCTTGAAAAAGGCAGAACAATTACAGGCGAATATTACTCCAAGTTTCTTGACCAGCTGGATGCCCAAATGGCCTGATGATCTCTTCTCACGAATTTAGGCATCAACGCCTGAAGAGACTTGAAGAAGAAAAAATCATCTTTGACCGGACTACCAGCCGTCACCTGCTCACAAATGTGCGTTGTTGATGGGAAAACTACGAGATTTTGACTACATCTTGCTAGGCACTGCCCTTTATTCTCCTTATTTAGCACCCTTACACTTCCTGTTCCTAAACTTGACGAAATTTGTATCTGGGAAGCGCTTCGTGTCCAATGAAGAATTTGAGAGGGCCGTAGATGGATATTTTCAGAGCCTTCCAGACTCTTACTTCCTGGACTCTTACTTCCGCGAAAAAATACTGATGTTGGAGAAACCCTGAATCAAGTATCTTGAAGTCAAGGGGGAATATGTAGAAAATAAAATAATTTTTAACTGAAAATCGCAGTCTTTCATTGTAAGGCCGAAATATTTTCGCATTTCCCTCGTGTATGAGTGTGTATGTATGCATGTGTGTATCTTTATATATATATATATATATATATATATACGCATATATACATGTATATATGTAAATACATATACACATGTATATATGAATTTACGTATATACATGTATGTAAACATATATATATACATATACATGTAAATAACACAAAGTTTATGCGCTTCTCTGGAAAGTAAATTGCTAATTTAAACGTTAAAATTGGAGGGCAAAAACTAGAGCAGGTGGAATGACTATCCTCTCTATGTAGTATTTTGGCCCAAATTGGTAAAAGAGGCTTGTTAGATGAAGGATTAAGTTAGGAAAATAAGCTCTCAAAAAGGGGGATGCTGAATCAACTGATGACGTAGGGTAAGGATACTAAGAGGAGGCTCGTCTAAGCCTTGACATGGAGCGTAGTTTTGTGAGGCGCGGAAACGTTGTCTTTGAAGCAGAATGATGCGCGTAAATTGGAGAATTTTGAAAAGTGGGTGTAGAGAAAAATGGAAAAGGTGAAGTGGACAGGAAGGAAAACAAGTGCTGGGCATGGTAGGGGAGGAGAGGGACCCACCAAGGGTGCTTTGTATGGTGGGGGAGGAAAGGGGATTGCTTGGAGAAATCATAATGCGGCAGGAAAAATGGATGAAGGGCGTATGGATCGGCAGTGGGATATTGAATACCGCAATAGAGGGGAGAATGTTAGGCAAACGAGGAAAGGGCAGGAACAGGATAGGGATGTAGGTTAGATTGAAGGGAGGAAGGTAGCATGTGGAATTGAAGAGAGTCCAGGTTGCTTGAGGAAAGGTTGGCTGTCAGGTTGTGCTGTAGAGGCAAGGCAATTGATCGATCTACTGTTGTGTATGTTTTAGCCATCCAAAACCTGCCTTGACCAGTAGAAGAAAAAGATCCAACTAAAAATCACTTTCTTTTTTTACAGGCTAATGGAACGCTGTTTATACTAAATCCTCAACTGCAGAATAGATTTGAAAATATGTTTTGAAGCTAAACAGTACCTTTAATTAGGTCCTCAGGCTTAGGGGTATCATAAAACTAGATTTAGAAATCAAAGCCACCTTGTTATCACACCAAAGTATCCTTAATGTTGTTTTGATAAACCCTTAAAAAGATTCAATAGTTTCTGAAAAAAGTTTTTCAGAATAGAAATACACGCTTAAATGCTGAAAATATTGTGCAGGTTATATTTGCCATTATATTTACCCCCGCCCCCCAACAAAAATCCCTATTATAAGTATTTAGTAAATTTATTCGTAGCAAATGCTTCAAACCCCGCTCGGAACCCATTTAAACTGTGGTCTGTAAGTTTACCGCAGAAAATCAATTGTAATGGAATTAGGAAGTTTAAAGGAGAGAGTTTCATTTTGTATTGTTTGTTTGATCGGAGATTGATCAGTGGAACGATAACAAAAAAATTATATGAGAAATAGCAATTCTATCAAAACATAGAATGGTTTGAATAAGTTAACATTCTGAATTTAAAGCTGAGCAATAAAATAATTGCAATAACATTATTGTGAAAGTCATGGAGGGTGAAAGTTTATGGGTCTGAAGCACACAAGCTTTCTCCTCGGCATATGACTGAATAAATTGTAAACGTACTGTTCCATTGCGTCCTGCGTATGGAGGGGAAGAGGGTGAAGAGAGATGTAAAGGGGAGGAGAGCGGTGTGCGGGCGAGAGGGGAAGGGGTGGCAGGCAATTAAGTGGATAGGTTCGAGTTTTCATGTGTTTTGGGAAGGGGTTATTACCTAACTAAGGAATATGCTAATTCTTGTGGAAGCGGAGAAAATGATGCTTGACGAAGATTACCGAGTCCTGGAGGGCAGAATGACTTCAATAACCAATAAAGTGATAATTCCATATATTTAGCTGGGCATTTGACGCAGCTAGAGATAGGATGCGATGGATAAAAACGCAAAAACTATTGTCGATGGACATTTTTTCGTGTAGAGCACCTTTTGGGACCGGAAACAACGAGAAAGATTGGAAAGATCAAGGAGGAGTAAGGGGTGTGCCCTGTAATGAGGAAGGAAAATTAGGATGTAAGGGCCGTCCATAACTGGAATGAGGAGTGAATGATGCAGGTGAATTTGGGTAATAGCGGAGATTAGCACGGCATATGCATTTCTACTCACACAAAAGTGATGCGTTAATGAAAAAAACGTTGATGGAAGACGCCGGGGTGTCGTCAATTCGTGGGGGACCAAGGACCAGAAGTATCCTCTCCGGCTGCCCAGCAGATCAGAGGGAAATGAGGGCGCTTTCCTCGCAAACACATCTAGGAAGCCTTCTCTTCTCGCTTCTCCGACCCTAAGGAGTCTGGACACGCTGAAGCATATCGTACACCTCGAATATGACACACCAAAAACTGGCCGCAGCTTCTCCTTTCTCCAGATGGGGATGTTGTGAAGTGGGGACGGCTGGTGGGAATGGCGAGGTGAGAATGCGAGGCGTTACCAATCATTTATTCGAGCATCTCAATGTTGACACGAAATCTCAAGTTTCTTTACTGAAATCGTGTGCCAACGGCAAATAGGAGGTAATTCTCCTTCAAAAGGTTCTCTGCTATGAGTATTCCCAAAATGTTCATTGACTGCCCGAACAGGCAAATATAAACTATCCAGGTAAGTGAAGTCTCGCCTTTACCGGTCATTGTACATAAGAAACGCATGGCATTGAAGAAATAAACATGGTTGAAGCGGAAGTTGATTTGCGAGAAAGAGGAACTTAAGAAAAGGAATAAAATATGAAATCTTTGCCTAACAAGAAACAAAAGCCGACAGGGAACGGCTTTTTACAAATCGAGAACGTGAGTAACAGCCCTAACTGCCCATCGGCGCACTCTTAAGCATAGAGCGATACGAAAAGGAGACGGAGGCAAAGAGCGCCCAAGTCCCACAGCGGGACATTAAACTTGGGCAAGAGGAAAAGGGCGGTAGCAAGACCGTGGAAGCGGATAAAACGATACCAAAATAACATGGCGGACGGAGGAAGAGGCCCGTCGGGCTGTGATGCGGCTTGTTGCTGTGAAGAAAATTAAAATTTAAAGACATAGGGAAGACTCATAGGTGAGTAATATCTTTAGGCATTGTATACTACGTGTGCTTCTCTCCGGGATCGTAGTCCCAGATGGTTTGTAACAGCGAATTTCCAGATGGGAGAGGTGTGGCACGCAACACGGTCGGGCGGTCCGTGGGGAGGCCGCGGCGACTACCGAGATAAAGGACCCGACCGGCGGCACAGAGAAAAGCACAAAGGCGGCTCGGGAGCCCCGTAAAACCAAAAGGGCACGTCAGCGAGTAGGGTGAAAGACAACCTTCTCGGACGACGGCTGAACGAAGAGTTTATGAGTAATCCTTAATTCCACTCTTCATCCCCAAGAGGAAGGGCTCTAGGGGGGCAAAGGCAATCTCATTTTCTCAGTATAAATGAACTTTTCGATCTGCAGAAGACCGCAAATTCCAGCATTTGTACTGACCACCAGTAGGTGCGTCCGCACATTGGTAATATGATAATGACACCGTCAATGAGGAAACTTGTTTAATGGTACGCAGTCTCAAAGAGCTCCCGGAAGTCCGGGAGAGAGCTCTCTCTCGGAGAAAGAACGTCGTGATAAAGCTGATCTGCGCGTCAGTAATAATTATTAATACCATTATTGGGGAGACTACTATTTTTATTTGTTATTCCTATCTACCCTTCCACTGCCGTACACACGTATTCTTAAAATTCGCACATAAATGCCCCCGAACACAATTTATTTGTACCTTAGCCAAACGGCAGAATATGGAAAATGATTTTTACGTCCCGACTCAGAGAGCTTAATATTTTCCATGCGCGACATGTTTCCCTTACATTCCTGTGCATTACCTCGACTGTCTTTTCCGGCAACCCAAATGGGGCCATCTAGAGAGAACACTAGGAAATTAGTACACTCCATCATTTTCTGAGTATTTAATTTCAAAATACGGTCACACCTCACGGCGAGCGAAATCATCGGAGGAGGTGATGCACTATGTAGACATTTGGGGCTTTGGAAGCGGTCTACGCAGCCACCAGGCCGAGGGAACGGGAAGATCCGGAATTCGATGAAATACATGATGACTGCGAGAAGAAAGAGCCCCCGCGACCTCTCTTGAGGGTCTTTAGTGTGAAGGACAGCGTCCGACGGAGTGGTGCGAGGGTTCAGGAGTCTTCCCGCCGCCCACTTTAACGAGAGTTGGATCTGGTGGACGGCTCATTTCCATTGCTTACATTGAAAGGAATACAAACAGGAGGAAACCATTATCACTTGATCAGTTTTGTTATGAGCGAAGACGGAAACAGCACATAGATAAGCGTCAAGTATAAACTACATCTCGGAAGAAAAGCCGGATGACTATAGCGTGGGTCAAAAGTGGATTGTCAGTCAGCCAAGAAACATTACTGTGCAGCCATGGTTTACATTCAAACACACCCACCTTCCTAAATTTACTAACCATACGCACAGATTATTTTAACAAGTCCATAATCCCCGCACCCACTGCTTGGACTACAACCTTGAGGTGTTGTTATGGCTTCTGCGTTCCGATGATCCTCAAGGTTTGTACTGCTATTTACTCCGAAAGTATATAATATTTGCTCCTGACTGCATTATGTAGACATTTGGGGCTTTGGAAGCGGTCTACGCAGCCACGAGGCCGAGGGAACAGGAAGATCCTGAATTTGATGAAATGCATGGTGCACTGACCAATGCCAGATGGGTCGAAGTTTAGGAGCCAGACGAAAGGTAGTCAACGCAGCGTCTGTCCCTCAGTGAGGCAGCTGCAAAGGCGTCTGACCCCAGTGTGGCGGCCATTGAGTGATGGTGTCGCGTTAATAATACTATTGAGGAAGACAACGGGAAATCACTTAAACTGTTTACCCCACGAAACAATAATTGACGTAAATTCAAATATAACTCGGGGAAATTATAGGCCGACCAAATAGACCACATGTTGTCCCTTGGGCGGGGAAAGCAAGACTTTCGACGAAGCCACCACACGAAATTCTAGCAAAGTGGAGTAGACAACAGAAACAGAGAGGTAGATACGACAGAGAAGAAGACTCTGAGTTACGGACAGGATGATTAGGAAGATAGACGAGAAAATAAAATAATGGAATATAAACACTGAGTAAGGTACAAGGAAATATGAAGAGTTAAATAACAAACCAAGGAGGGAAACTAATGGGGTGAAAGAAACGTGGGGGAAGTTGTAGTGGTAGGATATGGAAAGTTTGCACAGGAAGGGTGAAATTGGTGCGCTGCTGGTGCAGGAAAATTTAAACACTGTCAGGAAAGGAAGATCCGTGCAATAAACAAAGATTTGTCAGTAAAATTATTAATTGAACCCAGGAAGAATGAAGAGATGTGGAAAGATAACTTACTTCCGTTCATAATTAATGGCGAAATAGAGAGAACACAATAATAATTCTACTAAAATAAAGGTGTGGGGGTGATAACATTTCCACGGAATATTATCTACCGCCACGGGTGATCGTGTACTGATCAAGGTGTGTAAAACGGGGAAGGAACAGTTTTTTTTTAATTTTGAGTTTGCTTTTTCTACCCCTGTATTGTCCTGTGGATCATTAAACGACTCTAAGACCTACAAAACGGAAATTATATTTCTCAAAAAAGCCATTGGGAACTGGTCATGGTACTTATATGGTCATATTTCTTCTACTTTTCGGCTGTTAACTACCTTCATCACTAATGATAAACCTCTCACTTTACTCTCTCACCTAACTCTTCAAAAATAACCTATTTCAGCAAATGTGGAAGCTTATTAGGCGGAGGTATGGACGAAGTGCTCGATCCGGTATATTGCAATATAAGTAGACATTGGACGTGTACCCATTCTCGATAAAATTTAAGGAAATGTCAAAAACGACCTCGGGTAATTCATCCGCATTACCTATTGCCTATGGTCTATGGTAGAATTCGGCACTCATTATTCTATTAAAGAAAACGTAGTTAGCCTCCGGTATGTCGCAAACCGAGTGGTAAACCAGAGAAGACTCTATATACGTTTATATAGACTCCATGTAAGTTTTGTACAAATAGTATTGGGAAAAGTTTCGTAAAAACATTTATTTTGGATATTGCTCGTTCAACTCCTCATAATTCTTCAAAGTACATCCCCTGAGCGTCGACACACTATTGTCAGTGGCTTTTCCATGACTCGAAGGTTCCCTGGTAGGAGGAAGATCCTTAAGGGTACGAGTGCAAACTTTTTTGACGACCTCAGTTATGGTACCATAGTGGTGCCCTTTGAGGGAGGGTTTTACTTTTGGGATGGGAAATGGTCTGCTGATACCAAGTCGGAACTATAAGGGGATTGGGGAATCGTCGCGATACCATTTTTCGTGAGATAGACGGTTACCTTGGAGTAGGCTTTCCAAAGAAAATCCAAATAAAATAAGACATAGACATGATACATTATAAAGTGATTGCAATGAGCAAAAATAAATGTCTTTTATACTAAGTACGAGATCGTATTTACTCGCTCAATCCTATAACCGATTAAATGTGAGCATCATTTACTTTGGACTTTTACGTATATCGAAATTATTTAGACAGGAATATCTTCAATTGTTAACATACGTGGTTAGGTTTTCATAATCTCATTAACATTATAGTCTCTATTTAAAAATCACAAATCCTTTAAAAATCGGGATTTATGGCAAAAATCAGTGAAAATGAAAGCTTAAACATTGAGGTTAAAAACGAAAATAAGCGAAAAATTCCCTGTCACGACATAAAATTTACATATAGTTAGACATAACACTTTCATTTAAAACATGCACAAATCACTTAGGAAAAATGTGCGAGTCCCTTGCTGTACGTGCCAACAACATGGTAGTTGTGAATTAAGAACAATCTCATTTGCGAAGAAATGAAAGATGGCTGATATGCAGCCTGTGAATTAGAAATCAATTAAAAACCTGATGGACATTCCATTTTTCTCATTAATTAGTAATGAACTTTTATCTCATGCGTTTTGAAAATGATACACACTTTCCTAAAGCTTCATTCGCTTTCTTCTCTGACAAACCCTAGAATGGATATCATGCATCTGAAGTGCTTTCGATGAGCCCTTATCTCTAAACAAAGCCAGTACTTGCAACGGAAGAACATATTGAAATACGGGACAATTCATTCTACCCACTATTTTCGGATAAAATCAATGGCGTTCCTGCATTGATGTTTCAATTGTAAAGTTAAACTGTCCATTACCATTAAGTACAGGATTGAGGTGAATCAACTTCATTTTTAATATTAAAAAAACGAGTGTCTTACTTGCAGGAATCAGTTCCAAATTTGTCCTCGACGTAGTGATAATATAACAGTGAAATAGCTGCCGAAGGTCGGGTTTGCCACTGGGAAACGTCTGGTTAATCGGAACGTGGCATTTTTACCCACCTCCTTGGATTTAGAAATTCTCATTGCGGTTGTGTAATCCTCGTGAAGCTATACAGAGGCTTTTTGAGCCATGAATACCATTTGGCAACAGCCACTATTTCATGTAAGTTAGCAAACAATGATGAAACTTATTTGAAAGGCGTCTGTGAGCTCGTTTTGTAAAATCTACTTAACATAAAAAATTCCTCAAAACATTTGCAAGAAAGCACTGCTTCTCGCATTAAAGGAGACACTAAAAAAATTAGGGAGTGAATCGCCTCGTGGGGTATTTTTCGTTTCTGTAGGAACAACACCTTTCCGGAGTTCGCGTGAATGAAAGCCAAACATTCATCGGCCTCCCAGATGCCATCCGTCGGGGTTGAGGGGCCAAGGGAGACGCATCACGGTGGCGCCCATCAACGTGGTGCTACAAGCAATTTACCTGATTTGATAATTATTTGATTTACGTCCATTGTGTTTCAAGTTCCGTTTGAAAAATAAATTTCTCTTGAATTGGTCCTAATAACTCGTGTTTTGAGAACCAATGCCAATGAATAACCTACTGGCTATGGCAATGGATCTCAGAATCACTCAGAATCAAGCGAATCAATTTTTACTCATTATGTATTCAAAATTTACGGATGGGACTGTTAATCAAGAGACTGTAAGTGCAAAAATGTAGGTTTCTCTTTTGATCAAATTGAGGTAATGGTCGATGCAAAAATTTGAAGAATACGAGACTCAAGTCTTAAAATGCTTAAAATGGGAACTATTTTGGCTATTGACATATAAAGGAGAGGCGGAGAACTCGTACCTTCACTCCCTGGACGGAAGGAACAGCACCGACCTTAGCGGTTTGATCGAGCGCCCTACGGACGCTTGGAATGGAGAGATTGAGTGCCCTATGGGTAGTCGGAAGGATCTCGCCCACCCAATATGAGAATAGAACCAAGAACTTCGTACGAGATATCAATCTCGTATGCCAAAATCCGCCCATTGCCATAAATCACCATTTAGAAACTGCTAGTTGGATTGATTAATTATGCTGATGTTAGGTTTAGTAAATTGCGCTCAAACCTTTACCTTATAAAAAAACCTGTAGGCGTATTTTATCAAGTAAGCGAGAGGGATAGGGTGAAGATGGGTGACTGAAGATGAGACGCAATGCCCCTGAACCGAAGCCATGATCTGACACGTGTCGTCCAGCAGATAGCGCACACGGACAAGGTTACTTTTTCAACCGAAGGAAACAAGCGCAATGTAGCGGAATCGAACGGGGTCTTACTGCAGTATCCGATGTCAGGTTGTATTTTTATGTAGGAAAGGCAAGTAAAAACAAGTTCATTGTTGTTTGTATATTGTGTTTCAATTTGATTGGTTATGTTCATCGAAAAAATACCTTCGGTACCATTAATAATAATAGAAATTGTTAAAAACAATGTCGGCTCATTGAATTACGCACAAAAATCGAACGACTGGCAAACTACATATTAATTAAACACGAATGTATTTTTGACACCTCGGAAAGGGTCACGAGAAGCAGAGGGGCACTCAGTGCGGATGATAAGCGGGGTCAAGGGGGTGGGAGGGATAGGTCGCCGGACCTCGGCGGCGGGCGAGTGACTCATCGTGTCTCCTGACATTTATAAGAGTCAGGCTTCCATGAATTCGTGCTTCCTGAGAAGGAAACGTCATATTTATTCACTTGCCTGGTAATATTTGTGCAGAGCTAAAGGTATAAACATATGTTCTGCTTTCTAAGAAATAACCATCACTTTGAATGTGCCCACATTTATTCATAAATCAATATTTATTCAGGCTCTGTGATATATTTTTATATGCAATCCAAGCAAATCTCTCGAAAACCATTTCTTAAGCAATAAAAACTAAAATTATATAACATTTAGCTTCATTGCCACAGATTACATTTGCATATTGTCATTAATGTAGTTACTATATGTAGTCTGACAATTAAGTTTCGATTTTATTCGATCCTCTCCTAAGCGCCGATACCCTTCTAAACCCCAACCATCGCGGCACCACGAAAATACTCTAAAATCTAAATTTGGACGCATCACTCTCATAAGGCACATACTGCCGTAAAATATTGTGGTTAGTTTCGTTTTGAAGTTTTTTCCAGTCGTTCGCACACTGAATGTTGACGCAACCTTTGCGGAATGGTTGATGCGTTTTCACCACGCGAAGTTCTATGCCGAGGGCGGGACGGGGCGGAGCTGGGGGCGGGCGGGCGTCGGGCGAGTGCGGCGAGCGACCATTCCACGATATTTACTCCCGCTAGTTCCACCACATCAACTAATCATTTAAGTAATAACAAACTCATTTTGATTGTTACAGTACATTTTTTAGTAAAAAAGAGTTATTGATTATTTCTTGTAGCCGCAAATCACTCATTACTTTTGCAATCTATTAAATAACAAACAGTTTTCGTAAATGCTAGGTGTTTTGACAGAACACGAGGATATCAGGATGCCCAACTAGGAAGAGCAGTACGAGAAAAAAGGACAAAAGGAAGAGTAATTCCCAGAACGTTTCACGGCTCGTAAGCGAGATGTAGCCTTGCCAAATGGGGGGGGGCGAATTTCGACCGTCGGCACTAAAAGAAGAGAAGACCCAGCCGAAAGGTGAGATAGGAGATGGGAGGAGAAGTGGGAGGACGGGGGAGAAGGGGTGGCTGCGTGGACCGAGCGTGGTGGAGTGGTCCCTTTGTAAATTCCAATCGGTGGCAGAGCCGGAAGAAGACTGGGAGGGGGGGGCGCTAAACGAAAGAGAAAACGCGCGCTTTCTTCCATTCGCGGAGTGTCCTTCTCTTCGCATCCGATCCATTGCGTCACCTTCGTCCAGAGGTCCTCCGGGGCGCCACAGCGTATTTCTGTACCCAAGGAGACGGAAGGTATTGAGGTATAATGCGAGATGATGATCGTCTTTAAGACCACTGAAAATGTCCTTTTCCGGCTACCTTGCGTCGCACAGCTCCCTCGCGTGGCCATCTTCTGGAATTATCAGTCCATCAATCGGCACCTACCAGCTGGGCACCTGCCGCATTACAATCGCGATTTTTTCTCACACACCGGCCCCTCCACCCCTGCGACGGCCCCAATGATTGTCATAGAGCGGCACATTATCTCGATTTCCACAGATCACAGACTGTACACGAAAATTTAATCCCTATTTTCAAATTGGAGTAATTCGTTTAAGCAAAATCAGTGCAAATAATAGGGCCAAAGGCCATCACATTATGGGACCAGCCAATCAATGTGATGATTAATTAATTAAAAGGCTGCCCTGAAGGATGAGGGAAAGGTCTCTCAGTTTCATCTCGACACGGCCTAAGCAATTCGGAGGAGGGTAACTCGGGTGTAGAGGTTGGATAGGGGAATCGGTATATGATGAAGAGTGGGGCGTGTTATGGTGAAGTGGAAGAGATAATGCGGTGCTTTAAGCTTTGTTGTCACGCATCCCGCAATTGGTTGAGTAGCCAATCAGGATGTAGACCGCCGTCACCGAAAGTTAACCTTTACTACAGTTTCGGGGGTGAGCGCAAACGGACCCTGGCTGCTCATCATTTGTTCATTCTTCACAAAAGCACGCACGGGTAGTCGCCTTCTTCTGTTTACCGGTGCAGCCGGAGACATGTCAGCGGCATATGATGTTGACGCAATGAAACGGAGGAATGTAAATGTGACCAAAGAAGGGAAGAAGGAAAGCTACGCCTCAGAAGGGAGGCTCTGAGGTTACTTATATAAAAGTAGAGTGATAAATGATTATTTTCAATGCAAAGGGTCGAGCGTGAATAGGGGTTTGTTCACGTTTCGTGTGTGGAGGGCGGCAGATTTGGAATTGCACATACGATGGATAATGTTGGTGGTTCGTGATCTTGATATGAATCTAAGTGAGGAACTGGTCGTTGGCAAGGTAGATGTTGGTGCCCATAAAAGTGATATTGGTGCTGCAGGTCAAGGAGGTAGATAAGGCGGTGAAAGAGGGAACCAGTTGGAGAATTAAGTTGGAGATGGGATCTGGGCTGTGGGTCAAGATCAAAAACATGTCGTCAATGAAAAGGACCCAAAAATATGATTTTACTGCATGTACTGAGAGGATCTTCTCCTTCAGGTGACCATAAACAAGTTTGTAAGAAACCTGTGGAGGGCACCTGAGGAGCCAGCAGTTGAAAAAGATGTTGCCGTAGGGATCTCAGATCTTCACTGAAGAAATTGAAGGGTATGATTAGTCATAGAAGTGCTACTTCTATCGCAACCATTATTGAATTGTGCTACAAATGGAGTTGGAAAACACGCAGTATCCTTCAAAAATAACAAGTGTCGCGGATTTAGGAAATCAGACTCTAGGACTTAGCTTTGGAAATAGACAATATCAATAAAATATTAATTGGGTATTTTAACATTTGCAATGATTAGTTGGCTTGATTTTTTCTGTCCAATAAATGTATGGAATCCCTTTACCAAAACTACGAAGCAACCATACAAGTATACATCCTGATTGTATTCCATATTCTTATCTATTAGTGGCATCAAAACTGCAATGGCACCACGTGTGCCTCTCCTCTTCCCAAACTCAAACTGATCAATTTATAAGTAACCATTTGCCCTGTTCTCCATCCTCTTTTATTAAGTATTCTGGGAATCGCTGTAGCTGCGTGGAAAAGGCACTGACGTCCCATGAAAATATGGCTTAATATCAGCCGGAACTCCACACTTATACAAAGGTAATGAAATTGTACGTACATCTTACTGGCCGATGCCTAGCGTGTTAACCCACAGAATAGCCCGGTGTCACGTTATAAGTCAAATACATAATCAGGAATATCAACGGATATTATTGGCTTTTTTTCGAAAAGAACATGAATCATGATTATATTTTTTCATGGTGGTATTTAGTCCAGACACTAGACATTCAGTGCTCATATTATTTATTTACCAGTTCATGTTCCGCCAAATTTGACAATTAAATAGAAAAAAAAACAAAAAATGAAAAAATTTTTTTTGTAAATTAACAATATATTTTAACAAAGAAACTGCCAAAGAATTTTACATTATGAGTTTAATTTCAAGCCTAATACTTGTAAAAATATACTTATACACCAAATTCTTAAAAAGCTGAATAAATGGTTGGTAAAAAATCAATACAAAACAATACCATGGTTAGTGTTACGCTAGCCAAAAAGCAGCAATAAAAAATTACGTTTTACTGCCATTTACTGAAATCTTGATCGAGATACAAAAAGTATACTAAAAGTGAACACATTTCCTTATTTTGCAGCATTTTAATTCCAGTTATAAAATAATCATTTGTTACACTGGGTTTACTTACTATGTCGCCTACACGTTCGCCATTCCCTCCCATCGGACAATGGTCACTGGGACGCTCCCCATGAATATCTCTAATGTTGAACGAAAAGGATTCTGGGGTTTCTTCCGATATTTGCCCAACAATTTGCTGAGGGCTTTAATCAATGCCTCCTTTGTTCCTACATGGCATTCTTCGACTTTTTGCTTAGATATTTTTGTTGCTATCTCAGTCTTTCATACTACTTCTTAAATGTAACTGCAACATTCTTTTCCTCCTCATTGTAGCTTTGACTACTCCGTTGTACCATTTCAGTTCTCTACTATCGCCTTTGAGTTTGAAATGGATGTCTTGCTCTATTCCTCCGAGTTAGGTATTTCGAAAGGGAATCCAGGTGTCCTTCGTGTCCGAGTTCATGCTTTAATTGTAAAATCCACCAGAATGCTATTCATAGTAGTCCTATTAATGTTCGCCGAATACAATAAGAGATGCTTCGCGTGACTCTAAATTCCTAGAGATTTTTCTGCAGAGTAAATTTACGGAATAAAAAGAGAGTAAATTTAAATCCCTTGCAACAATCATTACATCGAAACCATGCTTCAAAGAGAGGGTTAATATTATGGTGTCAACTATTCGAAGAATATCAATGGTCTAGACGGGCATCTATCGAACGAACGAACGAGGGTAGGCTGAACAGTAATGCACACATGCTTGTAGAGCGCGAACAAAAACAAATAGCAAGATCGGGTAGAAGGTACATTGAAGTACAATTCTTAAGTTTCAAAATCATATATTTATTTTTCAGCATAGTCACCGTTAATGCTAACACATTTCTCCCAACGTGAAACAAGTTTTTCATTCCAACACTGAAAAACTCTTCCGACTTTTCTCGAATCCAGGACTTGACAGCTGCCTTCGCATCATCCTCCGAGGTGTGATGATTGCCCTTGAGGTGTCTCTTGAGTTGAGGAAAAAAATAAAAATCGCAAGGTGCAATATTGGGGAAATAAGGAGGGTGTGGAATCGGTCCAAATTTCTGGTAAGTTGCGCGCGAGGTATGTGGACGAGCGTTGTCATGTTGCAAGATTATTGGCGCCAGGCTGCCTTTAACACGACAAACTCGACCAATATGGTTTGCGATACGCTTTTGAGTGATTCGCCGGTCATTTGGAATCAAATCTTCGGCGAGTTTGCGATGTTTATCGTCAGTGGCTGTGATCGGACGTCCGCTGCGTGTTTTATCAACAATTATGGCTTTTCCAGGCTCCTAACCACGAAATTTTACTACTCATCGATTTGCAGTAGACCTATCAACAGCATAGTTATCATAAACAGCCTTTAAACGACGATGGATCTCAGTAGGAGTCACTTTTGTAGTAGTTTAAAATTCGATAACAGCACGCTGTTTAACTCGCGTTGACATAGCACTAGAATACGTCTCCATACTTCAGATTTTCAAAATTTACTGGATGAATGAAACGACCTCAAACATGCGCATACAGGTTGAAGGGGAATGTTACTTCCACATGCCACCAGGAGTACTTCTGTAGGTCATTTTGTTTGTGGTCTACAAGCGATGTGTGCATTAGTTTTCAATCTATTCTCGTACAAGCAGGTGTCTACTGCCGCGCCATAGATTGGTGATTTTTGATCAGTGTTTGGTGATTACGAGTTTACTTTGAGAAAAGTACATAAGAATATTTATTTGAGAGAAATGGAATAGGTATTTGAGCTTCGTTAAGCGTACCGAAAGACGAATTCGGAAAGAAAAATCTTATTTTATAAATGTTCATTCATTTAGTACTAATCCAAAACCTGTTTATGGGACGTAATAGATTTTTAACATTAAAATAAAAAACATAGAGCTACTAATAATAGCTCTAGATTGAGTAAGGGGATCTAGGGAATCAAACCTGCATCCTCAGCTTTGGCACCCCGGGACGATAACCCATCGCCACCGGATCTGGCTTTATCATATGTGTATTTCCAAATATTTATTTCCTCTAACCTCGTTATATATATTTTAATATATATATTCTTTATATAATCAACATTCACTGATAAGTCAAAATAATTACACATTTCATTTAACACTGAACGAATTTGTCTGACGAAACATTTAAGTATCCATTATATTCTCACATAAATAATTATCATTCGTTTATGCATCCAAAAAGAACCCAATTACTTAATAATTTCACAATAAATTGGGGCCAGATTAACCTAAAAATAAAAAAGCCTAAATATCGATCGAATATTTCTTAATTCTGGGTCAGAGAATTACGGTAACACTAAAAAATAATTAATTGATGAAGGAAAAAAGGAGAGCTAATAAAATTGCTCGATAAAGTTACCCGGTGCCAATTATTCACAGAAGATTGCCTTATGTGGATAATGGTCTCCATTGCTCCCTCTCACAAAAACGGCCAAGACGATCCGCAGTGCCTCGGATCGAAAGAACTTCTTTAGTAAGTACGACGGTAAATTTGTTACGCAATATACCCTCGTTAGCTACTGGTATAGTGCTAGAGATGAAAGGAAACTTTTCCATTGGAAAGCGAAACGAATAGATATTAACGTTTATTTGCTAAATACGATTAATTACGAATACTGCAATGGATATACCAAATGCAAACTTTTGCATGATATTTCGTATCACCTAAAGGAATTTATTTATCAAACAATGGTAAATAGTGATAACCAAACAGTGACAGGAAATAGTCCTATTCGCCAAGCAACGTTACTCTCTTCAAAAAATTCGTTATTCTACGCGGGTGAGTTGAAAGCTAGTGCACACTTGTCTGTAAGCGACAAACAAAATAACCTTCAGACGCTCTCATGGTGGCATGTGGAAGTAACATTTCCCCTAAACACGCATGTACAGGTTTTTGGTCGTTACATTCATCGTATTTTAGAAGCGGAAGTATGGAGACGCTGTTCAAGTGCTATGCCAACGCAAGTAAAACAGTGCGACTTAAAAAGTGATTCCTACTGAGATTCATCGTCGTTTAAAGGCTTTTTATGGTGACGATGCTGTTGATAGGTCTACTGTAAATCGATGGGCAGTAAAATTTCGTGGTCGCGAGCCTGGAAAAGCCATAATTGTTGATTCAACCCGCAGCGGACGTCCAATCGCTGCCACAAACGATAAACGTCGCAAACTCGTCGAAGATTTTATTCAAAATGACTGGTGAATCACACAAAAGAAAATCAAAATCAAATCCCGCAAACCATATTGGTTGAGTTTGTCGTATTAAAGAGAGCCTGGGGCCAATAATCTTGCAACATGACAACGCTCGTCCACACACATCGAGCGCAACTGGAGGGGCTCTGCGACACCTGAAATACGTACGATACCTCATACAATAACGGTTCGAGTGGCTGATCTTGAGTCCAGATGGGCAGGGTTAGGAAGTGGTGTAGGAAGAGCTCATTATAATCCGTAACTTTCAACGTAATAAGGAGGAAATGTTTTAATCCACATAAGAGGAGCTGGGCATACGGTCGTAAATTAGGTTTGCTGGTGATCAAGCTCAAGTTTATAAGTAGGACAAGGTGTTGCAAGGATTGCTAAGTGAATTGGAGATTCAGTGTGATAGATATGGGATAAGAATAAATATAAATAAAACAAAGTTTGTGTGGTTTTTCAGAAAGAGAAAGGCTAAGCTTAATATAAAAATAGTAGGTAATGAAATAGTGGTAGTGGAAGACTTTATGTATCTCGGAGACGTTCTGGACCAAAATGTTTAAAGTTGTACGGGTATAAGAAAAACATTTGATTTAGCCACACAAGCTTTTACAAGGAAGAGGGAATTGTTGACAGGGAGATAGAGTAGGGGTAGATGTAAGAAAAGGCTCGTAAAAACTTTGAGGCGTAGCGTGGTTATGTATGGTATAGAAACATGGCTACTGAAGCAGGATTATAGATGTACATTGGAGACTTTTGAAATATGGATTTCGAGAAGGATAAAAAAGGTGATTTGGGCAGAAAATAAAAAAAACGAGGAGAAGCTGAGCATGCTTGGGAAGAGAGGATTGTATGAGTAAGTCTAAAGGAGGCAGGAAGGACAGATGCAGAGAGTATTGATTGGGAATGCGAAGCTGAAGACTATGATAGAGGGGAAAACTTAGCGTTGTCTGAGGCGTGACTTTATGATATTGATTCATTTTGCAATGAAGAACTATAACTTTGTATTTCTACAGTATTTTATGAAGACACGAACATTAACTTCGTCCATCAACGTCTCATTAGGAACTGAAGGTGACATTGAACGTCCAAACCCGAGTCTGAAACTGGCACTTTCCGTTCGCGATATTTTGGTGTCGGGCAAAAATAATGTTCACATCGGCGATGATTTTCCTTGTGTCCATCCAAAAAGTATCATTATTGGTAGGCTACCATTGACTTTCAAGAAAAAAGTGTCTATCATCGGGAAAAAAGGATATTTTTCCCGGTAGCATTATAGCAAAAATTATCGAAAACTGTGTCTAAATTTTATGTCTAAATCCAATTACAATCCTTTAGCTTTAGTTAAGGATAAATTGTAAGACTTAAATGCAAATAACCAATAATAAAATTCAATGGATTTATGCAAAAAATTTATCCAAAGCCTTCTTTTGATCCGACGTGTCACTTCGTAACAATCTAGTATTGTAAATATCAAAAATCCATTGGTCATTTATGATTTAGAGTATTGCACTTTATAGTGGGAGATAGATTTAGGAGTAAACGTAGTCATTGAACCGTATCACATGTTTATTGCATCCAAGCTCCGGGTGCAGTGCGGGTTTATTGGGTGCAGCCCGCGGAGCTGATCAGGGATACGCACACCTTATGCCTGTATATAGTTATATAGTACGCGTGCTTTCTTTAAAACGCATTTATGAATTGCCATTAAAAAA
This sequence comes from Hetaerina titia, assembly GCA_037158775.1. NCBI lineage: Eukaryota > Metazoa > Arthropoda > Insecta > Odonata > Calopterygidae > Hetaerina > Hetaerina titia. The sequence continues at coordinate 99,250,969 of CM073774.1, read as the reverse complement.
GGTTTTCAGAATGGAGAGTTAAAAATGCACAAATTATAAAAATGTAAAGTTTTGGCCAACTCAGGAAGTGAATTTTGAGTTACATTATTTACCCATTGTTTAAATCTTATATTTTGATAAAAACAGAAAATTATTTATTTTAATTCAACGGTCTTATGCAAATATGGTCTTTCGTAATTGCTCCGAAATATTTACAAGTAATGTTATTAGCCACGAATATGCATTTCAAGAAATTTTTGGCAAAATTAAGAAAACTATGAACGCAGAAATCAAATTTTTTTAAAGACACGATTTAAGAGAATTTTGTTTGTCATTGTCTGCTACTCACGACTGTTTTCAGTAAAATCGAACGCACCATTGTATGTGGAATGAGGTGAAGTGATCCTGATGATATATAGTAAATCCAACTCAAAATCATTAGATATCTGTTGCGTTTGGAGGCGAATAAAGGCCACAGTTATTATGGTTCAAAGACAAATATGAATAAAGAAAGGGTGTGCACTACTCTTGGATGGCGACAATTAGGTGTATTTTTAGAAAGAGACACTTGGAGAGAAGAGAGATGATTTTTTTGAAGGAACGTGCTTTCACTTGTTGCGTCAGCGAGGTCGATTCGCCTTGTTTGTCATTACTCAGGCTCCTTATGAAATCTTGTCTCGAGAGAGCTCTAAATGAAATTAGTATGCTTGTAGCAGGGCCAGGCGAGAAGGCATTGCGGAGTGGAAGTATTTGCGATGATCAGCTTGATGAACCCTCTGCTTAGTGGCGAGAAAGTGACCAAGAAATGAGAGAGATTGAGACGAAGAGGGGAACCGGGAATGGCGGCGGGGGCGGGGTGGGGGAGCGGCGGGAGGGAGCGCGGTCCATCAGTCGTCAACATATTTCTACTCGCTCTTTTGAATCCCGACAATTTTTCGATTGCTTCACTTGATCAGAGCTTGCAGTTTCAATCCGTCTCTCATCATTCGGAAAAAGTAAACTCATCGCAATGAAAAGATTTTAGAAAGATAGATCACCACGCGCCAGGAATCTAACATTGATATCCACGTAATGGAATTCCCGCGCGCTATCTTGCTTATTTTTCACTCCACCCCCTGTACTCCAGTCTTGTCTGGAACGAAAGGCCGAGAATCCTCGGGTAATGCCGCAACTTAGAGCAGTCACCCAATGACGCATGCACACGAATTACCATTTTCTTGCACTGGGATGAAATGTTGAAAGTCCATGCTACGCCCAGGGTAAATTCTTTACAGAGGTTATTTTGCCTAGTTTTGCGTCCGGTATCACATGCCATTACAACGTTGTTGATTACAGTCCGTTTATTTTAGTGCATCATTATTATCATTGGTCGTTCAATCCTAAGATTGGTTGACGTCAGCCCTCCATCCTACCCTATCTGATGCTAATTGGCTTTTTTCCCAGGATTTTTTGCAATTTACCTTCTTCTTTATCTGTCCTACTTATTTTGTCCCTTGGCCTTCCTCTTGGGACTTTTACCTCTATTTTTCCTTCTATTATATTCTTCACGAATCCATTATGCCCCAGGGTTTGGCCAATCCATCTGGTTCTTCTTTACTCTATGGTATTCCATATGGTCCGTTTTTCGTCTATTCTTCTGTATACTTCTTACATTTCTTATTTTGTCCGTCCATTTGATCTTAAGCATCCTCCTCCAGCACCGGGTTTCGAAGGCTTCTAGTGTTTTCTGATCTATTTTTCCAATGGTCCATGATTCTGATCCATAGGGTGCCACGCTCCATATGAATGTTTTCATGTATTTTTTCCTCGTTTGTAGTTCTATCTTGTTTGAACACAGAAGTTGTCTTTTTATTGTGAATGCTCTGTTAGCTTGAGCTATTCTTTGCTTGATTTCTGTAGTACTTCTTCCATCCCATGTGATGGCACTCCTGAGATAGCTGAAGGAATCCACTTGCTCTAATTTTTGTCCTTTCAGTCTGACTGCTGTATTCTGCTTCTCTCTCCCACATTCTAGGATTTTAGTCTTCCTCTTGTTAATATGCATGATGTATCTTTGCAGAACTTGATCCAATACATTTAGTGACCTTTGAAGATCCTCCTGGTTTGAAGAATTCTGCATATTTTCGGGTTTTCACCGCGTTGTTGTTTGAAGCCGACAACAGTTTCGCCGAAGCTGCATCCGGCGTCTTCAGGTCGAAGATGAGGGACTCGGATTTTGTCCGAGAATCCGAGTCCCTCATCTTCGACCTGAAGACGCCGGATGCAACTTCGGCGAAACTGTTGTCGGCTTCAAACAACAACGCCGTGAAAACCCGAAAATATGCAGAATTCTTCAAGCCACCGCCGCGAAAATCTATGCAGCCATCCTCCTGGTTTTCTGCTCTCATTGCAATATCGCCAGCAAAGCGTAGCATGCTTATCTCTTCTCCATTGATCCTAATTCCGTTTGATCGGATACCATGTGCTTCTTATTGCCTCCTCCAGGCACATGTTGTGCAATGCAGGTGAGAGGTTGTATCCTTGTTTAACTCCTTTGTTTATTTTAGCCTCTATATGGCTTCTATTTCTTATTCGCATTGTGGTTACTACCTTCTTGTATAGCAGATATATTTTTCTTCTGTTGTTGTAATTTTAAGGCAAGTAATGATAAAATAATATCTGTTTCGTAGGGAGATCCATCTGTTATCAACTTTAAAAATATCTTCTGGCCATATTTTTCACCAGTATATCTGCCTCCGAAGTGCTGACAAGGTTTATCACACGTTTTTAGGAAATTACCTTGGAATAGTCTTTCACCTGGATATATCTTTAATGTTACTGTTCCCTAAGAGAAATGAGCGAATTAGCCGTTCAACTGGGAACAGAAATCGAAGGTGTGTCACTGCATGACGTTTTCAGCTGCTGGAACAAGGATTATAACAAAAGTATACGGAAAAGTTTCGGAACAATAAATTTATTTCAGATATTGCTACAATGCCTCAATATTCTTCATAGTGCATCCCCTAAGCATCGACCCACTTTTACCAGTGGATTTTCCACGACCTCAAGACTCATTGGTAGGCGGATTCCGGAAGGTCCTTAAGGGTACGCGTGCAAGCTTCTTTGACGGCACTTAAGGACACATGGTAGTGTCCTCTGAGGAAGTAGGATTTCACCACCTTTGGGAATAGGAAATAGTCTGCTGGTGACAAGCCAGTACCGTAAGGGGGTTGGGGAATCGTCGCGATTGTGTTGAAGTAGGCCATTGCAAGCAAACACTTGACTCTGCTCTTGGTCGTCCGTCAAGACCTTCGGAAAGAGTTTAGCGCAGATATTTTGCATCGCCAAGCTTTCAGTGACAGTAGTGTTCACTGTCGTCTCATCAACGTAGATACGATCTGCGATCACAATTAACCGACTGTCTGGATTCAGTACTTCACGCACACGTCGGGAAAAAAATAGCTCCGATACTTTTTATACAAACCTTTAATAGTCGTTTTTTCATTTACTGTTTGAAGACATATTTTCGATACGTTTAAGCAAAGCTAACACGAATTTAATTTACAAATTCATCACCCATTGACAGAATCATGACTCCATTGATTAAAAGAGTCTAAATATAGGTTTCTATTAATTTTTTTCCACGGTAGAACATATTTTTAATGAATCAAAACTTGATATTTTTATATGAGTCTTCCAATTAATATAAATTGCTGTTTTTTAAGAAAATTCAGAAACAACCCTTCCAATTTCTTTTTAAGAAATGAGTAACCTTTCTTGTAATATACAGACGATATTTTTAGAATGTAGATAATAGGGACTAGTGAAAATAATTTTATAATTTTTATAACTATCATATTAAATCGAGAATAAATTTAATAAAAAAGTGGGTTGTTTTAAAGCTTATCATATAGTTGTGAAGCATTTTCACTAGAACCTAACTCCCTGGTGTATATAGTAGAGTGGGAAGTTAACGCTGCGGCGAGGGATTGGAGATACGAAGGCAAAACTCATCCCCATCTCCAGCAGATCAAAAGGTGCCATCGGAGGACAGCCCTGCGGCATCTGCAGCTCCCCCCTTCGCCCTTGTGAGAGAACCACCCAGAAGGAACCGTCATAGTGGGAGGAGGGGGATCCTCGTGATAGGGGGTGGCAACGTCAGAAGTGACCAACGGGGTTTTAGCCAGCGCCTAACAGCCACTCTCGTCCATTCCGAGTGTTGGCGTATCCTTGGTAACGCAGATATTGGTTGTGTTGAAAGTGGACCGGGAGTGCTCCAGGGTGCGAGTTGTGGTTCATTTTGGCGCCAACGGTGTCATGGACCGGAAACGCGATAATATTCTGTATTCCTCCTGGGAATCAAGGGACCTCTGATGAGTTTGAAGGGAGATTCGCGATGCGTAGCTTAGTCCTGAAAATTGAAAGTGGACCTTGGGTTTGGAGTCGAGCGAAGAACGCCCATCAAAAGTAGAGAAAATAGAGGCGATTTCTAATTCACCTAGGAAGTCGTTTATTTTCAAATGTTAGAGTGCACACGAGTGTGGATAGCAAGTTGAAAAGGAAGGGAAAACCTTATATACTATGCATAGAAAAGAAAAGAAAGGTTGGCCAAGTATTTGGAAGAAATAATGCATAAGAACGCTGCAAAATGTAAATCTAAGGGCAAAGTTTAGTTTTCTTGATTTTTGTTATTACCTTCTGGCTTTTATCTCCTGTATACACGGCAAAATATAAAAAGGATAAAATCAAAGAAATAGTTTAATATAATAGGAAACACTGGGACGGAAATGGAGAGGAACTAGAGAAAATAGTCAGCAGCTTACGAGTTACATTCCTATTTATATAGCTATATAGCTTATTCCTATATATATATATAACTCACTTAATGTCCTAACACCAACGCCCTTGGTGGTGGGGAGTCGCTTAATTAATTTCTAACTCTGATTCTTAATGGAAAAGACAAATTGAGATTCACGGCCTCTTTTTAGACTAATCCTATTAAATAATATTTAATAAGTCGTATAAGGTTTATTTATAAGCCGTAAAGGGTTTAGTACACCATTGTAAAAGAAAAAAAGTTGGTGATATTGAGATTGGTGTCGGGGAAAGCCAACCCTTCGCCATTGATCAGATACACATTCAAAATATTAAGACGCTCACGTTTACACGGGAGTATTTCCTGAATTCTTTTAAAGGGTATCTATCCTATTACCAGGGATCGTATTCGGGAACTTACAAATACACACACAGTCACACCCAAAGTGGTTTACGGGTAAGTTTTTCCCTCGCCAGGGACCGGCTCTGGACTACCATAAACATTTACGTGTTAAAAAGAAAGAGGCGGAATAGGTTTGCAAAGAAATTAATCCCGAGGCTAAGTCTGTATTACGAGACGTATTCTTAACCTAAGTACCGTTTGCTTATATTTAAATATTGGCGCTTCAGAACACAGGTTTACTTCTGCAGCGCCATCTACTGATTCATTGAAAAGCTATAGCAGCATTTGTTTTGTTTCAGAAGGCGTTTGCTTGTCCGTGCATGCAAACAACAATGTCCGCGATAATCGTTGATCCCGCCAGCTGTGAAGTGCGTTCTGTCATACGATTATTGCATGCAAAAGGATTGTCGGCTGCTGAAATTCATCGGGAATTATGCCTCGTTTATAAACATACAGTTATGAGTGAAGAAAAGGTTAGACAATGGTGCTGTGATTTTAAAAATGGACGAACAAATGTCCATGACGAAGAGCGAAGTGGTAGGCCCAGTATTCTGACCGATGAAATTGTTTCGCAAGTGGAACAAAAACTGCGATGTGATCGTCGATTGACAATTAATGGCCTGGCTGAACAATTTCCTCAACTTGGACGCACTACTGTCTACAATATTGTAACGGAAAACCTCGGATACCACACATTGCGTGCAAGGTGGGTACCGAAAATGCTCACCGACCACCACAAAGAGCAAACAATGTCCAGTGGACGAGAATTTTTGGGTCGTTGGGGACTTTTTTACCACCTACCGTACAGTGCTGACCTTGCACCTAGCGACTACTTCCTCTTCTTGCACTTGAAACAGTGGTTCGGTGGACAACGTTTCGAAACCGAAGAGGAACTCAAGAACGGCGTTGTCAATCGGTTCAACTCTCAGGCGTCAAGCTTCTATGCAGATGGGTTAAAGAAGCTGGTGCAGCGGTACGAAAAATGCTTAGAAGGAAACGGAAATTATGTGGAGAAGTGAAGTAGGTTTGTAGCTAACTAAAAGTGCCAATAAAATGTGTTTCATATGAGTATATTTTTTCCTGTGACCAAACGGGCCTTACTTCATGAACATTCTCGTATTTTCATTCTTTCTTTAGACTTTTGAATCACCCGGCCTGCATGATGAGATTGCTACCTACTTATCGGTGACTGTTTTAAACGTGAGCCCACCATTTTCAATCGCTTTAATTACTTATCTTCTTGGTGTAGTTAGTTGAGAAGTGAACAACTGTACAGCGATTCCAATGTTTATAAAGAATATTAGGTGAGTGGCGTGTTTAATCGCCCCCTTCAATCTGCTTTAGCAATTACATAATTTCTTCTTCATCCGCCATTTCATAACTATTAATTAGGAATGTATAATATCTGGAAAATCATCGGTGGCAGCATCATTCGTGAAAACACTTTGAAAGAATTTATTGAGAGCATAAGCTCTTCCCTCGCTATGACTTTGAATGACACGGTTACAATCCCAAATTTAATCCCAAATCCCATTGTTACAAAGAAGAAAGTCACGGTTTTCTCACCCCCTTGTATCTACCACCCTGACGTAAGACTAGAACGGTTTCTGGTCATTGATCAAATAACATCATAAAGAGAACTTTATAAAAAGATAAGGGAGACTACCTCCAGCACAGATAGATGTAAATGTTCGCTCTTTCCTCGGAATCTCACTAATCATATTTCTTAGAGGAACAGAATTTACTTCGATTCAATTGGGTTCTACGCGGGAACCAGACTAAACGCTGCTCAGAGATTCAGTAGATTCTTAGGTGCGTGAGCTTCTGTATGCTAATTGATTCTTTATGAATTTGCAAGTGGGCAAGTATAAAATACGTTTTTCCATGGCTATATACGCTTGAATCTGTTCGAATTCGAATGGTGTCCTATTACCCCCGCAACACGCCCAAACGGAGGCTTGCGGGGTGTTGGGTAGATGCACATAGACCCGAGTGATGAAGAGCCCATATGGACGAGGCGGAGACCTGTGACTGAGATATAGGAATGATGCTAGGATGAGGGTGAGGGCCCGGGAATTGTAACAGCATTTATACGGAAGAAATTTATGGGATAAGGCTCCATGAAGATGGATAAGATAAGGATATTTCAAGCGCTGCAAAAAGAAGTTACAGGAAATAAAAGAGCATTAAATTATGGGAAAGGCCACAGGAGAAGGTCAAGGGGTCGAGAGGGGGATGTTCAAGGTTACGGTTACTGCTGGAGGCGTTCAGCGTTCGGAGAATTAAAGTGTGGAAGGAGACAAAAGCAAAACGCAAATCCCGCCCGTCCTTCCCTGCCCGTGAAAACGGGAGGGCGAATGCGTTCGAATTGGTTGGTCCCCGTTGCTTCCATACGGGAGTATGTACCCCTGATGCCAATAACGAGAGACCCACCGGAGTGGGTGGCTGACGTACGTTGAGTGAACGGTATGAGTTAAACTACATGAAAGAATCCTCATTAAGAAGTCAACGATATGTCCAGTAAAATGTGATGAGGTAGAAAACAAAATTCCGGCAAAACCATAAAATTAATTTCCCATTATCAAGTCATTATTAGGCACCCATAAAGTATATGCATATATTTCAGAAGCCTTTTCTAACTTACTATGAAACTTTTCAGTTCATTTGAAACTTAACGATAAATCTGTGTGATAGTACAACGGTAGATTAAGATATTGTTGAAAATATTTTCAGGATGCTGCGTCCAAAAATAGAACGAGTGTTTGCTTTGATTCATTTCCAATCGTCAAACATAACATGTATGCCTTTGTAATGTAGTACGCGTATTATATCATACAAACTAGATCTGGAAGAGGTATTGATGAAGGCATGAAGGCAAAATGAAGGCATTTGGGTGTTGCCGATTTGGTGCATCTTGTGAATGCTTTATAAAGTAAACGGGCCAATAAATATAATTAAAGTTATACAAACTTTATTAGAGCATAAGTTTTCAAAATATGTAGAAACCCTATGAGCACGAGATAATTCAATATGTAAGACAATATTATATATTCAACCATATTCTGGTTAAATTAATAGTTTTCATCGTTTAAAATGAATACACTTTGTAACTTCCACACAATTTTTATTCGTACTACCGGTTTCAACGCTTCGGCGTTATCATCAGGTACCTGATGATGACGCCGTAGAGGGAATGTAGTTTTCCTTTCGGTCCATTTCACCTTCTCCATTCTTCTCCACACCCACATTTCAGAAGCCTCCAATCTACGTCTATCCTCCTGCTTCAGTGACCACGTTTCCGCGCCGTACATAGCTACGCTCCATATCAGAGTTTTTACGAGTCTTGTCTTAAAATCCCTACTCAACGTCCCCGTCATCAAACCCCTCCTCCTTGAGAAAGCCTCCTTGCCTAGCGCAATTCTTCTCCTAACGTCCCTACCACTTTGACCGTATTGGTCCAAAACACTTCCGAGATATGTAAACTGCTCTACCTGCTCTATTCTTTCCCCGCCTATTTTAATATTTAACTTAGCTTTTGTCTTTCTGGAAAATTGCATAACCTTTGTTTTATTAATATTGATTCTCATCCCATATTTATTGCACTGAACCTCCAATTCACTCAGCAATGCTTGCAACCCCTTGGCTGACTGAGCAACTAATGCTTGGTCATCAACAAACCTAACCGATTTTACCAATTCCCCTCCGACTTTCATTCCTACCTCCAGTTCTTCCCATGCCTCTTTAATCATTTCCTCTACATATACGTTGAACAGGACCGGTGACAATGGGCAACCCTGCCTTACACCTCTTCCTAACACTGCCCATCCGGACTCTCCGTTCCCCACTCGCACCTGAGCAGTCTGAGACATGTACAGGTTGCGGATCAGTCTCCTGTCCCTCCAATCCATTCCTATTTTCTGCAATACACGCATTAATTTTTCCCAAGTCACTCTATCAAACGCTTTTTCGAAATCTACAAAACAGGCAAAAACGTCCTGATTGTATTCTATATTCCTCTCAACTAGTGATCTCATTACTGCAATGGCATCACGCGTACCTCTTCCCTTCCTAAATCCAAAATGATCATCCCCCAAGTATTCATTTGCCTTACTCTCTATCCTTTTGTTAATGATTTTGAGAATAACTTTAGCTGCGTGGGATATCAAACTAATTGTTCTGTAATCCTCACATGATATAGACTTTGCCTTTTTTAGAATAGGAACTAACACCGATCTCGCAAAATCTTCCGGCCAGATTCCTTCTTCATAGATACTACGAATCAGTCCATATAGGGCCTTCTTCCCGCATTTTCCTAAACATTTCAACAGTTCCACAGGTATGTTGTCCACCCCCACTGCCTTATTTGCTTTCATCTCCTTTAATGCCCTTTATATGTCATCGTCGAGTATGCCTGGACCTAAGCTATCTTCTTCTACGTCATGTTCCTTTTCTATGTCTAACCTTGTCGGCCTAAGTTCTTTACCATACAGTGCTTCAATATATTCCTTCTATCTCTCTTGGATTTTTCCTGGTTCAACTATTATCTTACCTCACTTATCTTTAACTATTAGCACAGATCTTACCTTCTTACCTCCCGATAATAACTTAATCTTACTGTATAGAGCACCAATTTCACCCTTCTTCTGTAAACTTTCCATATCCTCGCATTGCGTTTTCCACCATTCTTCTTTTGCTTTATTTGTGGCCCTTCTCAATTTATTGTTTAACTCTTTGTACTTAATTTTGCCTAACTCTGTGTTTACATTCTTCCATCTTCTTCTCTCATCCATCTTTGCAATCATCTCATCCGTGGCCCATGGTTTCCTTATTATTTTCCCCTTAACGGTTCCTATAGTGTCTTTTGCTGCTTCCGATATCCCTTGCTTGATACATTCCCATTTTTCTTCGATTGTACTCAGTTCTTTACCATCATCCATTATTTTCTCTACAGCTTGCTGATACTCCTTCCTCGTTAATCCATTTAATGCTTCTACGTTCCATTTTCTAACCCGCCGCCCTTGCCTTATCTTCTTGAAACGGACGTTGCATTTCATAACAACTAAATTGTGGTCAGAGTCCGCATCCGCACCTGGGAAACTCTGCGAATTTATCACACTGTTCCTAAACCTGTGCCTAACCATAATATAATCTAACTGATACCTTTCTGAGTCACCTGGCATTTTCTATGTATACCTACGCCTTTTGTGATGTCTAAACCATGTCTTGGTGATGACTAACCCCTGCCTCCTGCAGAATTCAATCGCTTTCTCCCCGCGTTCATTCCTCGTGCCTAACCCATAGTCCCGTACCTCACCACCCTCTCTTCTTTCGCCTACCGTCGCATTCCAATCCCCCATCACTATCAAATGTTTCCCTGGAGGAACACGCGCGATTATATCCTCTAACTCATCATACATCCTATCGACTTCTTCCTCCTTGTGATTGCTCGGTGGCATGTATACCTGAACAATGACCAAGTTCGTCGGCTCTGCTTTAATCTCTACGAGTAAAATTCTATCTGTCGCTTGCTCTATGTTGAGTACGCTTCTTCCTACCCCTTTATTTAATATTATGGCAACCCCTCGTTGGCTCTCGTCCCCGCCGCTTTATATCACTCTATAATTGTCACTCTAGTAATCCCCGCTATCCTTCCATCTCACCTCGCAGAGACCCAAAACATCTATATTACCTCTTTCCATCTCTCGCTTAATATTTTCTAATTTTCCTGTCCTCAACATTGTCCTGACGTTCCAGGTTCCTATTCTAACTACTTTCGTCTTCTTCTGCGTCTTATGTCCTGGCGCTGTTATTTTTCCCCTGCAAGGGTTACGTGGGATGACGACCGCGGAAGCCTTGCCTCCCCCGCTGCCGGGCACGACACACGGCCCCTTAGGCCGAGTCCCGCAGTTGCCAGGACTCAATTTCTGTTTTGCGTCCATCATTATTTTCTTGGGAATGATAATTGAGGTGGTTTCCCGTTGCCTTCCTCAATAGTGTTTTTAACGTGACACCATCACTTAATGGCCGCCCCACTGGGGTCAGACGCCATTGCAGCCGCCTCACTGAGGAACAGAAGCTGCGTGTACTACCTTTCGTCTGGCTCCTAACCTTGGACCTATCAGGCATGGGTGACCCTTCCAGGAGTAATTATTATTACTCCCGCCAGCACAGCTCTAGGGGTCATCGGAACACACAAGCCCTTCCACCACGACAAGGTTGTAGTCCATGGGAGGGATATATATATATATATATATATATATATATATATATATATATATATATATATATATATATATATATATATATATATACACACACATACGGTCCGAGACCTTCTTCAGGTCAGTCTGACCTGAAGAAGGCCTCGGAGTACTTTCACATCATCGATATATGTATATATATATATATGTCCACAGTACATACACACATATAAAAGGAGGAACGAAATACTTATTTGGCAGTTGTGTCCATCCAAAACCTCCCTTAACCAGTAGATTACCTTTAAAAATTTGCACTCTAAGTTCTCGGCTGTAAGGGGAGGTGAAAAAATGCCATATTGGGTGGAAATTTAGGAGGTTAAAGTAATGCAGATTTGAAGAAGAGTATTATGTTGTTTCATTAAACCACTGTCGCATACTCTTGTAATATTTTTAGCATAATATGCATTGTAATGGTGCATGAATCACTGAAAATACATTTCATTGATGCGACTTCAGTGTTATGTATTCGGAAGCCCCCTAATATTGAAATTCTCAGTTCGTCTACAGCAATGATAAGGAAAACAGGCAACACTGCTATAAAATTGTTTCTCTTTCCCTAAATATTTGCCAGTGGCCTTTTTATTACTAAAGAATGTAGCTTGATTTTCGTTGTAGGAAAAAGGATTGTTCAAAATATTTTAAGAGGGGGTGAATTAATTTCAAAGTAAGGAGGTATTCCAAAATTTCCTGCAATGCTCGCACACAGTAAATATCGTCGATTAAATTTTTGAACACCATCAGGGATAATTGAACGCTTTAATTGTTGGACTGACGTGTTGGTAACAAAAAAGAGCTAATTGTGCAAAGTGGGTTCCTAATCTGTTCATAACTGAACAAAAAGACCATAGCGTCCTGATTTGTTCTTTTTTTCTTTTTCTGTTGTATTTGATTAATGGAAAAAGTTACACACCTTTCGTACCTTATCACTGTATAATAAATTTTGGGTACAACATTTTGATACTGAGTTCAAGAAGCAAAACCGTGCGAGGCATCATAAACATCAAAGCAAATCAAATTGGTGGGAAAATTAAGGTCATCAATCATTTTTATTTAATAAGGCAACGAAGTATAAGTATAGCGTACCTGTACACACATCTCTATTTGGAGCGTCCTTGGCGGATGTCCTAAAAAATCTCAAAGGCCATGTAAAGAGCAAATGGCAAAATTACAGGGCAACAGACTGGATGCTGCACTACGATAACGAAAGGCCACACATCGTTATTATCCGCATACCTTGCGAAAATCAATAAGAAGTTACTTCCTTATACACACTATCGTTCAGATCAAACCCATGTTGATTTTCCTGCTCCTTAATGTGAAGTAACACCTTCGTCGAACGTGCTTTCTCCACAGAAATAGTTTTGAAGGCTGCTGAGGTGATTTTGAAGGAGATTTTTTTAAAAGGTTTTAGTTCATGCATTTGAAGGCTGCGAAAAATATGGCACAAGTTCCGTACAACCAATAACCCTAATTAAAAAAAATATTGAACATTTGAAGGATGAATAAGGATGCAAAACTCAAGATCTCAATTCGAATGTTGGTGTAATAGGAGAGGGTAGATATGCTCCAATACTAAGTCCTCTGTAGCACGTGAAATCCACGCGCACATCATGGTATGAAAGGACGGGGCAGTTCTTTCCCCTGTGCCACCTGTGGCCTCCCAGGAATACGTTACGCCCTGAATATCACACAGATTGGGTGAATCTGACGGTGTCCGGATATGTCGCTGGTAATCGAACTGGGCCCAGTCGCAATCAGCAGCCGAATGCTCTACCCGGTGGAGCGCTAGGGATTGAATCGTTAGGGTATGCACCGGGATATGTTGCTAAAAGATATAATTCTTTGTTAAACAGCGTTGTAGATTATCATGAAAATGGCCTCTTTTCACGAAAAAAATCTTTTTCGTGAAATTTGAGTTTTAGGGATGGTATATAAGAGAAAGTTAGACAAGTACCTGTGAAGAAACAAGTTTTTAGCCGCCGACTCAATTTTAAATCCTTACTTCCAATTAAAGGAATATTTTATTCTCGTTTTCGAGTGGGAGGGGAGCCAAGGCCTTTAATTAACGAAAGTGGATTCGGGACCACTATGACTCCTCCGAGAGTTCTTCGATTGCGACCTTCATTTGTCCTGGCTTGACACGAGTGCGCACGTAACCCCCCCGAAACCCCCTTCATACTCACGCGGAGATAGTCCTCCAAAGGGAAGAAAGTTCCTTCTCTTATGTCTTCACTATCGAAGCAATGTACAAGTGTATTTTTTGATAATTTTATTGATAATTTGGCTCAAATAGGGATTAATTCATTCCCTGCTAGCACGATATATTCAAGGCTAATTAATATTGCTCTTACTTACATAACAATAGCAAAACAAAATTTAGGAGTCATACAAAGGATACTTTGGAATTGCAATGAGAGGGCAAAATAACTTTTTTTATTTCATGTTAGACCCCACCTTGCGTATGCAGCAGGAGTAAGGGATCCTCTCAAATTGGGCTTGATTTTGGAATCAGATGGAGTGAAACGTAGAACAGCTAAGTTTGTGAAAACTTTTTATGGACAAGGTAGCAGTGTCACGACAATATTGGAAGAATTAGTAAGGGAATCACTAGTTGACCGTAGGTTGAAATAAAAATGTTAAATTTACTGCTTTTACGAGGCATGTTACGTACCTAAGGAAGTACAATACCCATGCTTTATCAAAATTTCGAACAACCATTATTATACGTATATCCACTCGCTTAAATACTGAAGCTTGAATATTCAAATCGTATTAAACCCTAGGCTCGATACTTTTAGCCTAATGCCATAAAGGAAACAGAGTTGATGTTGGATCGTAAAAGAGGGATGATATAAATTATAATTTTACATAACATTAATCAAATATCTGCTGTAGTCCAATTCGTTTTCTTCGAAATTATTCCATGTATTTTTGTTAACAATCAGATCCGAACTTCGTTGTCGATTCCAGTATCAAAATCACTGTGCCCAATGTTCCCACTGTTCGTAGAGTATGCTGATGGAGGGAGTGCAAGTTAAAGGCGTCGTAGGATCGAAAAGGACAAGGTCCTCCCTCTTCACCTAAATGTATGCAAAGGTTAGCCGCAAAACAAACGGCAACACTTTGAGGGAAGTAATTGAATAGCGTGCCGTTCATTGAAGGGTGCGAGGAGGGAGAGTTGGAACTGAAAAGGATGGAAGGATGCGAGAGACAGCCAAGCCGTGAAAGTGATTGGCATTTAAAACGTGCTGACATGCAAGTTTTTGTGACTATTCAGTTTTTTATGGACGAATATTTTCATTCCTAAATCAAAAATTATTCTTGCTCGGCTAGCCTTGAGAGACAACACCGTTACAGGTCATAAGCACCACCGGGCGACCTTCGGGAAGCCTGGCTCGCCAAAGCGGAAAGAAGCCGAAATAGTTTCCATCAAAAAGCGGTGGGTTATTTCCACATGCTGGACGCCAGCACAATTCTTCCGATCTTTCGCGAGGTGGGCCTCTTGCTGCGGGTGGGGGTCGATTTGATTGAATTGGCGGCCGGGGGATTGCTTAATAGTCGTTCAGGATTCCTTGTGAATGGAAATTCTGGATTTCTGGGGAAGGTTATTGCTATGAGTGAAGATGTTGCAACCGAATGGCTTTTAAGTCATTGGGAAATTATGACACCTCGGGGCTCCAAGGTCAGGAAATCGAGAACACGTTGGCCTTCATAATTTTTGGATTCATTTAATTATTACTATAATAGATAACTTTATTTGCATTTTCAAAAAAAATATAATAAAAATTCATTATACCAATTTTCGGTACTGCCAAGAACCCATTATGTACAAGTGTATGAAGGTTTATTCATCGAAGCCAAGCACTATCAATCTTCTCTTTCAGCAGCAAATAAAAGAAAATGCCATCGGAAGAAGCCATATTGCGGCAGCAACCACTCTAATACAGCCCAATGGGAAATCGTATTATTACATTGATATCTCGCTGCGTGCGACATATTCAAAGTATTGGTGGGAGAATAGTATCACTGATAAATGCCTCGAAAAGGGAATTTGTAGGCAGAAAGGACAAACATTTAAAGAAAAATCGAAGGGAACACAAATTAAAATTTGAAATGACGTTTTTTTTCAGAGAATCAATGACTACAACATCAACTACCACAAATGCTTCCAATGATTCGTATATCACCGTACTCGCATATCTTGATGAGCGGTAATTGTGACAAAGTTGCAGCAAATTTACCAAGACATTGTGGATTATTCTATGAAAAAGGGCTTGTATCAGGAAAAAGAGCGGTAGTTCGAAATTTGAAAAGAGTTCAGTACCAGCGAGCTTAAACTTTGACATGAAGCAATCTACAAGCTGAGAGATTGAACAAGTTTACCCTGCCTGTTGTTCTGATATTATTGACATTTTAAGTTTTTAAAACCTAGAAAATTAGATAACGTTTTTCATTCTTATATCATATTCTAATAATACACTCACCAACTTTTAAAAATGGCTATGTATAACAGTATGAAGGAAAGTAAAATCCACTACACATAAAATATATTAACTCGCAATCCTTGGATCAGCCACGAGATTGTCAGCAACCGATATGTATCTAGGTCAGTTTAAGATTTAACTCAAATTGAGTAGTTTCAGGCGTGATGTGGTGGAACTCGAAAATAATGTATGACCGATATTAGCAATATTCCGTTGTTATCACGGTGAAATACCATCGGTTATTTAAGATTTACCTCACTAATCAAATAATCCAAGTTTCAATTTAATAGCTAATTAAAAGCCAGGTTTAATTAATGTGTTCTATTTTCATTCTCCTTTTAAAGTAAAATTTAAATCCTAAAAGTGAAAATATCACATGGATGGTGGAGATTCCCTTTATCATAGTAGTAGTATTTAGGGGAGGTGACCGACAGCTAAGGTCATTTGCGCCATTAGGGATGGATAGGAAAGGATGAAGGGTGGAGAAAAACCCGGCGTTGGCATTATCCTACCCTTAACGAAAGGAGCCAAGGGGTCCGCAGCTTAACGTCCCATCCGAAGGACGGCGTACTCATTCAAAGTGCCGTCCACCAAACACCTCAACTAGGGATCGGGATACCACTGAAAAATATTCGACGCGGCCGGGATGCCCTGGCCCTCGGGTGGGAATCCTGTATGTTAGCCACCGCACTCCTTTTATCATATAATATAACATACATATCATACAATATAACAATGACAAACTCCAACAAGCGAATACTCGATTCAATTTTTCATGTTATCAGAATATCTGTTAAATAGATAGACATTTTAGAGCCCGGGAAGTCACCGTTAGGGTACGTGCCAGGGGCCGAATACACACCAAACCAACTTTGATCCGAATATTACCCCTACCGCGGTCGGGTTATTCTGAATCCCTATTGCTCGCGGAAAATCTGTTCTACTATTAATCTGTCAAAAATCATGCCAACGGTACGATCGGAGCATTTTCCAAATTCAACATTTAGCAGTTGCCATCAATTGAAGGCATTACGTACACCGGTGAATCTTCACACTAAGGATTGTGTGATAAAGACTTGAAATAATGATAAAGCATTAGATGAAACGCTTTACAAGTGATGACGACGTGGGTGATATGTTCAAATTCAGAGCTATCAAAAATATTTGGCGAAACCAAACGTTTTACTATTTGTTTCCCTCTGTGAACGTTATTTTTACAAACCGGTTTCAATATTGCGATGCCGTTACATCTTACTATGACGCATTTCTGTTGAAACCAGACAATGCAATTTAATTATGAAAGGGGAATTGAATTAGGAAATTTATTTCTAAAAGCTGAAAAAGATATCCACAAAGTAATCATCGGGTACAACGTTTTTCACGCAGCAACTATTTTTGGAGCAATAAAATCGAAATTCAATGCATGTAAAATATTAATATTTTTGCCGCTGTTAACAAATTGGAATTTCATATTTTGATCTTGAAGGCATAAAATCCTGGTTTATTTTTCCTCATTATTACATTGTACCGTTAGGTGACGAGGGCTCGAGTGGCAGGATCCTATGTATGTTGGGCGGCCGAAAGAGGCTCGGTGGCCCGATGCACTGTGGCGCCGTCTAGTCCCCAAAATCGATGGTGTAGTAGTCTCTAGGGCAGTAGCCGCGGCGTCCACACCAGTGGATGCCCAAATATATGGGGCTCGGGGGCGGTTGGGGTGCCCTAGTCAGGCGGGGCGAGGAAGATCGTGGGGATGGTGCATGAAATGCTGTCTATTGATGAGGTGCCAGAAGTTAAGCAAGACACTGAATGAAATATCTCCCTTGTTCATTCGTTAAGTTTGGTCCACTACTGTTCCAGGACTCAAGTCTGCTAAAAACTGAGACATGCTGCGAGGTACTTTGAAACGGCTTAAAAGGTTGCGTTTCACTCACATCACAACATGATATTGGTAAGGGTAAGGCCCACGCCGTGATATATGCGAGCATGAGGATGAAAAGAGCGCCTCCGAACCGTCTTGTGTTAATGAAGTTGGTACAAATACTGTGTGTATATTCCTGATATCGCTCAAAGATGATGGAAGAACCGAAGGTCATGGAGGTCAGAACGCTTGAAAAGATCCCGTCACGAACCAAGCTTCGTAGACAAACAGAATCGCAAAGAAAGCGTACGCATCGATTCGCTGAAAGAGGCGGTTAAATTATGCCCGGGAAAAACTAATGCTTCAATATATGTTTGGAGGCCTATCTCTCTTGTTTTTACGCGACACTCTTCAGTGCTAATTGTGTGATCGAATCATATCTCTTATGTTGCATCCAAAACCACACGATTGGTATTCTTTTAGTAGGTTTTATCTTTCACTGAGTCTTCACATAAATAAGGGTTTCCACCCCCGATCTTGCAGTAAATTTGCACGAATTATTTGTCACAAATCTGGCGGCCCTCATCTCTATCTTGTTCAATTTTTTAAAAATTAGACAATTTCCATATGCTCGCCGTATACGATACGCGGGGTCTTGCTAACGGAAAAGAGCACTTTCTCATCGCCGCGTTGTGCACTATATATTTGACGAATTCGAGCTTCTTCAGGGTCTCTCCACAAAGAGACACCCAAGTATTTAACGTGGTCCGTGTGGTTCAACCAAAATCCTCCGAGTGTATAAGTTGGTCAAGTCTAATTGGGTTTTTTTTAAGTCCATAACCGTATATGTTTTAGTTTTAAAATCCAATACCAATTCTGCACACCATTTCTTAATACAGCAATAACAGCAACAAGCCATGGGTTGTAAAAGCCGAAGTCTCGGTAGGCTTCCATGAGGAGATGTCATCGGGAGTTAGTGGTCACTGAGGACAGAGTACCGTGCCCACACTCGCCACTATCTCTCTCTACACGGAAGGGAAAGTCGAACCGAGGTGCGAGGTCTTAGTTTCTTTTCTGACCGTCTGTCATCTCCTGACGAGTATGTATTAAATACAGGACAATACGAGTGTCTTTAAATATTAAAGGAGATCTTTACAGTATATCTCGGGATAACCCCACTGAATTTGTATTCTGAGTGTTTTGATTTCAGAGGAAGCCGAATTATTTCGACTTGTGTAATACCTTTTACGATGGATGTATGAGTCAATCATTAGCATACGTGAACATAATGTATTACGAAAGGAATTAACATATTCTATGTTCATTCCATTTATTCTCTTAATGTTAACTCAGTTTCAGATGCAAACGGCAAAATCTTTGAGGGATCTAAAAACTGAAAATAGTTTTACTACGTAAGGACATCGGGATGCGAGGAAAAGTTAGACAGTAACGATCAAATTATCGCAGTTTATAAATCAAACACACTCATATGAGATGCGTCAATATATATTCACTAAACGAAAGTTAACGTGATTTTGTGCTCTTGACAAAAATCAAAATGATCGACCCAGCTCGTCTCGGACCTGGTTTGAATATGCAATCGACAAATAATACACGTTTCCTTCACGAGTCCACGGGTGACCCACGGCGTTATCGCACCTTCAAATGCGCGAAGGTAAATGGTGCGGCGCGGAGCATCCAGAGGTGCACGAATACTGCGGAATATATGGGGCGCATCCGGGTAAAATAAGTTGTCCCTCTTGGGGTCATTTCCTCCGCAGTTCGGGTGAATTCCGACGAAATCCTGTACTCTCATATAATCAATCGTGAGGTAGGTGTAAAATAAGACTGTTCCGTGATTATGGTCAAGGATTCGCATATTGAAGGTGTGTGTGTGTGAAGATGGATTTGCCGTTCATGGGCCACGCTAACGTTTGACTCGAGTCCTTATACGTTCATTGCTTACCCGGCGGGAAGAGGTGGATAAGGCAAGGCGTTTTTTGCGTAGATGGCCCCCACGTCGTTCATGTTTCTTTTATTCGCCCATTCTTCAAATGTCACGAATCATTCGATGGATGGAGAGCCGCCGTCCGTCCGAAGCAGAATGGTGCCCCACCCCCCTCTGCCCCTTCTGGCGGATGACGACTGCGCGGCACTCGTAAGTATATACGCACCTTGGACGGCGGCGAGAGGAGGATGTCACCGCGGTGACAAAGACGCCGGGGGCCGTGCGCGGAAGGAGGCGCCGAGCTACGGCGGTGGGGGGAATATAGGGAGGCGGGGGGATGGAAGCTGTGGGGGCGGGAGGGTTGTTGGGGGGAGGGGTGGAAGCGCCTCGTCCTTCACCTTTCCAGAAATGCCCCTTCCCCATCATCGCCCTCTGGGGCCAGGGAGGAAGTGGAATGAGGGCCCTCCTCCTCTAAGGTCATTTCGTCAGCGAATCCTTAATTATTACATCTGTCTCCCGACGAATGCGCCGAACCCACGGTCCTTTCGTCGGATGGTACGCTCGCACCCCGCCGCCTTCGAGGACCCGAAAGGGTCCCACTGACTCACTTTCCAAATCCATCTTGCGATGCTCGGCGGGGTTACCAACGACCTCTCAGACACGCTGAGGACATTGGTTGAAATCAACACGTACAATGTCATTTTTCATACCGTGTGGAGTACGATGAGCCAGTAGTTTAGACTGGAGGGACCTCTGTGTGGGCTGATGTTCGTGGGAAAATGCGCGTCACTCGACAATACGGAATGACGGAAATAGTGTCACTTAATGGAATAACTTCGCTGTAACCAATTATGCTTTGAATTCACAGTCCCTCTAGAGGTGGATAGAAGCAGAGAGTGGAGCCGCTGCTTTTACCGGTGTCACCGCCACCAACATCGTCCCCCGAGACATGAAGATGATTCAACGGAAAGCAAATGATATGTTATGGAAAATTAAAAGAGATGTCATTTTGCTCTAGTTAGGCCTCATTTGGAATATGCCGTAAGTATTTGGGATCCTTGGGAGAAAGTATGGCTTAAAGGATTAGGTTTAAGTCCTGAGAAAATTCGCCAGATTTGCCAAAAATTGTAACGAAAAGGAGACGAGTGTGACGGGCCTTTTAGAGGAATTAGCCGCTTTAGATGCGAAGAGAACAAGCCATCCTTAGACTTTCAGCAAAGTTCAGAACAAACGAGTTAAACCATGGCACAATGGGAATTATTATGGCTCCACACTATTTAGGTAGGTTAGACCACAAAGATAAGATAAGTGAGATAGATTTCAGTACAGATAGATACAAATATTTGTACTTTCCCTGGACAATCAGGAATCATAACAGTAAGAAACCGGTCTTTATAGTAATACTAAAAAGTTCGATTTACAAGTCAGAAGAAGTTTTAAAAAAGACACTGCGTAGACATAAGGTATATTCGTTGGTGCATGCGTATGTCAGTTGATAGTATATGTATTTGCATGCATGTTAGGTAAAAAGGGTTTTGCGTGAATATATACACCTCTGTGGGGGTTGAACGGCATAAATAATGCTGTTTTAATCTCTTCTACGGGTGGTGACTTAACACCCCCTCCCCCCCACGACACACACCCTTACGGCGGCTTGCTTACTAAAACATTCTTAAAGTGTAAATTTGTCAACTCTACTCTTCAACATTGTTTCCACGCAGTGGCCCTTGTTGCTTATGGAATGGGTAGATGTTTACTTTAAATTTCTCTACGGGGAAAATTCCCCTTGCTAAGTATTTACTCTAGATATACACCATTGCAATAAAATAACCGCAATCTATAATTCTTTTTAGAGTATTTCTGAAAAATAAAGGTTTCGATGAAAACGGGAAATAATGCTGATCATCATTAGCGTTTCAATCCAAAGATTTGTTCACTGTAGCTTTTCATTCTTCTCTATTCAATGCTAATCCCCTTTCAACCTGATGGGAAATTATTGTAGTCAATATTTTATTATAAGACCATAACTCCATATATTTAAAAGGAAATTAATTAAATAAATATTAATAATTAATAATATTAATAATTAATAATATTAATAATTAATAATATTAATAATTAATAAGATAACGTCCAAATTATCATATTTTTATTTCGTTCATCAACGATATATTGGGCACATAGTATTTTATGGTTGCAATCAATAATTACAGCGTTCTTGGATTACTTATATATTACGGAGCAGAAAACCCGATGTTTCCTACTATTCTCTTATCATATTAAAGAATTTATTACCAATCATCATAAAGTAAAGCAAGATAAAGTAAACTCTCGTAAAAAAAGAAATGCGGAATAGAAGTTCGTACATGTGGCGCGAAAAAAACCAAGAGGTACGTAACGTTTCTCCTTATAAAGGTAAGTTTCAGATTTTTGTGATTATTAAAATCCATAAATCAGAAGGGTTAAGTGTTTGATAATTGATTGGAAGTTATGCTCCTTAAAATCATGGCGTCAGTCAGTCGAGACAGAAAAACAGTTTGTATTAGGCCGCGGTCCCGCCCCCATCCACCCTCGAGGACGCGACGGTGGGAGTCGGGGAAGGGTGGCTGGAGATGAGCCAATCAACGCCCGCCGCTTAACGCACACCGAGGGGCAACGAAACCCCAAATTATGCACACCAACTCGCACCATTGAACACCATTCATTCGGACGTATGCAGATTGGCTCTGACCTTTGAACTTCAAATTTTGACAGCCACCAAAGTGATTCGCAACGTGGAGTGCGCAAGTTGTTACGTCCCCGATAACTCACAAAATTCATTTGTTTCAAGAGTAAGTTGGTAATCAAATACTTTTCACGCATTAGTAAATTTAACTCCAGTCTCTGTGGAGCTCTTTGAAATTCAATCAACATTAACTACTCTTGAAAATATACATTTTCCAATTCGGAATTTATAACGGTTCCCTGACTCGGAGAAGCAATGAAACTTCACTCTAACTCAGTTCTTCAACAAATGACTGCATCAGATAAAGAGTATTTTTTTCATCCATAACGCAGGAGAATTGGCATTATACTACGCGCCTAAACTTATTGTGAGGAAATTATAGAGCAACTACGTCACTGCGCGCGGCTTGGGAGAGCAGGGCGGCGGAGGGGGGGGGGCTCTCGGCGCTAAACGTAAAAGGGGAGGGGGATTCGCATAGACGAGGCGTGCGGCGCGACGATTGGCGGGGGCGACACGAAACGAAAACGTAAGCGATTTCTGCTAGACAATTTTGAAAACTTTAGTTAAAATTGGAATTTGGTAATCCTTTAAATTTGGGGGACATCCTAAAAACATTGGAAAATGCGCGAGAGAACGCTGGAATACGGCGATGTTTAAGGTGACAAAGCAACCCGAGGGAGGGAGAGTGAGTTAAGCATCATCTTTCCACGGGACCGGTCGACTTGGAGTGTGCTGGACTTCACTCGTTATTTCAGTGGACTGACTGCCTCATCGCCCTCATCGAGACTGAGTAACGCGGAGAGTTCACCTTGACCGCCATCCCACAACACTCGCCTCTCGTCCCCCAAAAACCTCTCTCTCTCTATCCCAGGGGTCATGCCACCCCATTGATTCACGGGGGCATCTCTCTTTTTTATGTGTACCACTTCAATGTGGATTGAAACTAAATCATAACAAATGTTCACGGGTCAATCTCTCTAAATATCCACGAGTTTTGTTTACAAATCTGCTGGAGTTGACCTATACGTCGAAGTGGTTCATACTAAAAAATTCCTGGGTGTAACTATTACTCACGACTTATCACGGGGGCCCCCACAAACATAAAATCTGAGGGCAAGCAAATGAAACTTGGGATTTATTTGACACAAAATTGGAAGGGATCAAGGTTAATTGCTACCATGCTCTCGTAAGGCCCCGTTTTGAAAAATCATCAAATGATCAAAACGGATTAAGACCTCATTCGAGACATTCAGAATGTTCAACTTAGGGCGGTCCGATTCGGTTTTCGCTTTCGCGGCAAAACAAAAAGTGACAGTAGCGGGATTCTGCATCACTAGAAATTATTGAAATCAATTCACAAAATATTGTTTTGCATGGAGTTTTTTCAGTGATTTGTATTCCAAAATACATTGTTCGTTTGCATCAATAACAAAAAATTCGAGATATATACGCAAGAACTGACAGACTCAAGGGCTTTTCTGACCAGAACTGGCAGATTTTTTCCCCGAAAAGTCTAGGGAATAATTAGCTTTTCATACGCATGAATTTTTCAACTATCTTGTATGTTTTGTTGTCGAACCCCTTCCCGAATGAACAAATAGGACTGAAATGCATCTGAAGCCGTATATTTTGAAACACTCTCTAACGGCATTTCTTGCATTTTCAAGCTCCCCCTTCCTCCGTCCGTCCCTCTCAGCTGAGACGATGCTTCGCATGATCCGCTGCCAACAGCTGAGCGGCACATTTAAGATCACACACTTGGAGGTGTTTGATGAACGTTGCAGAGAGCGTAAATCACTTGGGTGCCACCATCGCATGCAATCTTACGATGGGGAAACTCACAGGCAATTTGTAGAATGGCCCGAAAGAAGCTGGCATTCGCAAAACGTACGGATGGAATATGTGACGATCAGAAAGGGAACGAGGTATGCTCTTTTCCTTTAGCAAATCCCCTCAGAGTGTGCAATAAGTATATGGAAATTATATAAATAACCCAAAGTACAGAATTTAACAAGGTACAGAGAAAAACAGCCAGATTTGAGACAAAGTCGTAGGAAATAACACAAAGAGTCACATATTTACTACAAGATCTGGTATGAGTGCCATACGATATTCGAAGACTCGAGGAAATATAATAAAACTATTACAAAAGTACTAATGGTTTTGCTTTTCATGCAAAATTGAAATTATAATTCAGCCCCCCGAAAACATAAACAGGACAGACAACTGTCACACAATAAGAGATAGACTGTCGAACAGATATATTCAGGTATTCATTCGCTTTAGCTATCGGCGTCATGCCAAATAGTGTCCCAAGAAAACATAAATCACCTTGCTAAAGTTACCGAGTCATACTCTCTATCCCAGGTCACTAAATAATTCCGCAGTGAAACAGGTTGGGGCAAAATAAGAGGAAGTGATTCTATTTCTCAATTCGACTAAAGCACAAGAACTTCTGCATGCCACTAAAAGCAGGGTTAATGCCCCACGGTTTGGTGGAAATCATTAAATGCCTACCACCACATTAGATTACCCGAAAGATCAATCAATAGAATGGGAGCGATCGCAAGGCTGGCATTGCCCTCGGTGGCGGGTTGATGCAGCGATGGCCTTGGGTGGGGCTTCACCTCGGGAAAGTGCTTGGGGACGCTCGTGCTGACGTTGTAGGGTACCGCATTAAACTCCTCAGACAAACGCCTAAACACCTAATTCTTTTCAACTGGAGGTGATATCATGGCGTGTTAAAATGGTGATTTCGGGAACCCCTCTTTGAATTCCTCCCAATACTTGTCCTTCATTCCCATTATTTCACAGAGAAAATTCCCTTTTTTGATATTGCTGCTCTTCATATAATACTCTTTTGCGACATTAACCCGTCACATTATTACTAAAAGGGTTGCGAGACAGAATTTGAAGTATTCAATCACCTGCATTTTCAATATTCTCCCAATACAAAGCAAGAATGAAACTAATGAATAAACCATAATCAAAAGTGCCCCTCCCCAAAACAATCAGCCCCGAAGGACCATATGATCGAGATCTATTTGTTTGATATGGGTGGAGAGTATTCCTTAAAATTTTTCTTTGATTCTCAATCCACGGCTAAACACAAATTAAATGCCGAAATGTGACTTGCCAAGTGAGGTCCCTGCTGCCCCTTGGTGACTCCCGATGTGGTCACCTTCGCCGCGCCGACTACCACGAGCAGCGACCGTCAGTACTCACTCGAATGTCACAATGGCCCAAAGTACACTCCTCACATACAATTACACTGCTCACAGACAGCCTCGCGCACACCTACAAATCTACTTCTTGAAACTAACTAGCGGTGGCGGGGCACAACATCGACAAGAGAAAAATGAAAATCTCCTATTACAACCAAGTGATTTCACTCGGGTCGGAATACCTGGCAAGCAGTCCAAACGTGTGGCTGTCTTTCTCATCCCTGAAACTGTTAAATATTATGCATACACTGGATGTCAGTCACGCAATATCTACGACAGGGTCTTTGTAAGTTTATATGTATCACATAGATCCGTTTAATTTAATTTTAATTCGGGGAAGACAACGATATATGAAATAGGAATATTTCAAGAAACTGTAACAGTAACTTTAACGGAGTCATCCGCTATGTGTGCATTATAATGCAACCATTTTAGAGAGTAAAAATCATTCGTCTTGACCGGGATTCGAACCCGGATAGTTGTTAAAGCACTCGGCCGGATATCGAGGGATCCGGGTTCGAATCCCGGTCAAGGCGAATGATTTTTACTCTCTGAAATGGTTGAAATAGGAATAATATAAATAAAATCCAATCGTTTTTGCATTCTTTTTCTGTGGATTGTGCGGGAGAGAAGGTCCAGTTTTTTATTTTTGCATCACATTCTAAGCAATTCACGCAGGAAAATAGTTCTCTAATAATTTCGAATCGAGATGCGCGAAAGGGATTTCGCGCAACATGTTTCGCCGAGGGGAGTTTCATATTCGGTTGAACATCGTGCGCTATTCGTGCATAGAAATATCTCAAATACCTATGTAAAAAATTGCTTAATTCACGCCTTTTCAAACCGTGGAATATGGTTGTACGTTGGTTAGATCTTTGAACTACTGAAAGTAGGGCTAGGGTTCGATTCCGGGTGATACTACCATGAACCCTCATCCCTTCGTCTAAGCTGCGTGGTTTTTCGGTGGTAGGGGAAGGCCATTTTCCGCTAATACCTTGATGTTTGGCTTTCATAACCTATTGGGCTCATTGTTGGGCGAGCAATGCCCTCCCACATCAAACCAACCTTCAGGTTGATAATTTTGGTCATTTTGTGGACACGTATCGCTGGAGGTGACGACAATGACGATTTTTAGTACGAAGTGCAGGGAGGGTAAAAATATTCAAAGTAAAAATCAATTTTAATTCCAGAACAGTTTTGGCTATGAGGATGGTGTTGCTTGCTTGTCCTATAGTCCTTGCCTTGGACACGTGTATCACTTGGCATTTAAATCACTACCCATTTCTCATTTATGAAGGTTATGACAAATTCACTCAACTCACCCACCAGTGCCGTTTATCCAGATGTTAGCAGGGATTACACGGTGCAAATATCATTCGCCTCGACCGGAATACGAAACATAGCAAATCATTTAAGACGTTATCGTGATCTGAATGAGGTAAAATCAATAATTTAAAATCCATAATTATCAGATAACGTATAAAATATGTTTAAACCCAACTCATTTTACAACGTAAATATAGACGAGCGGGCTCTATCGGAGTTTTTCGGAAACGAAAACTATTTTGATTGAAAATAACTGTTATTTTAATACATTGCATTTCATTGCATTGATTGATACATTGTATTGATGCGATGATCCAGAAAATGCTTATAATATACACCTACGATTTACTTTAAATGAAAGTTCTCTCGAAAAAACGAGCTATATTCATAATGTAAGAGCCGTTTGCTTATATTTAAATAATGGCGCTGCAGAACACAGTTTTACTCTTGCAGCACCATCTACTAATTCATTGAGAAGCTATAGTACCATTTTTTTATTCATAAATCGTTTGCTTGGCCGTGCATGCAAACAACAATGTCCGCGATGATCGTTGATCCCGCCAGCTGTGAAGTGCGTTCTGTCATACGAATCTGGTATGCAAAAGGATTTTCGGCTGCTGAAATTCATCAGGAGTTATGCCTAGTTTATTAACCTAAAGTTATGAGTGAAGGAAAGGTTAGACAATGGTGCTGTGATTTTAAAAATGGACGAAGAAATGTCCATGACGAAGAGCGAAGTGGTAGGCCCTGTATTCTGACCGATGAAATTGTTTCGCAAGTGGAACAAAAACTGCGATATGATCATTGATTGACGATTTCCTCAACTTGGACGCACTACTGTCTACAATATTGTTACGGAAAACCTCGGATACCACACATTGCGTGCAACGTGGGTACCGAAAATGCTCACCGACCACCACAAAGAGCAAAGAATGTCCAGTGGACGACAGGTTTTGGGTCGTTGGGAACCTTTTAAACCACCCACCGTACAGTCCTGACCTTACACCCAGCGACTACTTCCTCTTCTTGCACTTGAAACAGTGCCTCGGTGGACAACGCTTCGAAACCGAAGAGGAACTCAAGAATGGCGTTGTCAATCGGTTCACCTCTCAGGCGGCAAGCTTCTATGCAGATGGGTTAAAGAAGCTGGTGCAGCAGTACGAAAAATGCTTAGAAGGAAACGAAAATTATGTAGATAAGTGAAGTAGGTTTGTAGCTAACTAAAAGTGCCAATAAAATGTGTTTCATATGAGTATATTTTTTCCTGTGACCAAACGGCTCTTACTTTATGAACTTATTGATGAGAAAATTTAAACCTATTTGAAACTAACTACGTGAGACATATTTTTGTGAATAAGGAGACCAACTGTAAGAAGTGTAGCAAATTCAATTACTTCATAAAACTTCAATTCTATGTCCCAAAATTGCACTCAAATTAGGATTAGGGAGAATTCAAATGCCCATCAAGGTCGATGTCCTTTCCTTCCCACTTTAAAAATAATGCCATCCAAAGTTAGATTGCAATTTTTCCATGCACCATGAAGGGTGTAAATATATCGAATTATTCCTATAGTTACAGTGATAATCATGATAGGAAATATGACGCGAAATTATTGGTGAACATTTTTGAAAAAAATCTTTAAAAAGGCGACCATTTTGGGCACCTTTCCCATGTTTTAAGCACGAAGTCCAAGTAAATATTGGCGAGTACGCAGTGTTCAGATATCCGTATTTCTCGGAATTGCGGTAAAAGCCGGGGAGTGGCGCGTTAGTCTGCATCGGAGACAGCAACTTCTGAGCAGCAATGCGCAAAGGTCGATCATGCGTCAGTGAGTTTTATTAAACTGAATGAATCTTGCCCAAACTCGCTTCAACACCCTCCGAATAAACATTCAAACACTCGAGGCTACCTTTAGTAGGCAGGGAAGAAAGAGAGGAAGACGCATCAAGGGCAAACTTCTCCCACGCGGGATGTAGCCGGCTCGGCCAACCGACTGAAGCTTCCCACCACTTCTGCCGTGCGGAACGCGGATGGTTTAGTGCTGTCACATTTTTCTTCTTGTTAGCATATCAGCATCTATCCGTGAAATGATGTACAACCGATGTCCTAGCTCCCTGTGTGACATATTTCGAGTACTACCATTACATATAGCGTTAAATATCCAAACACCACACGCATAACCGATGTTGGCTCGGCTCTTTGACATTACTTACACCCTAACGATAACAATATCAACAATTTTAGTTTTGGGTGCGCGCACTCTCATATTATCTCAGCTCCGCACTCAAAACCTCCATGCCAAACTTATTGAGGGAAGTTTTCTTATGAATTCTCAACAAAGTGAAAGTTATATTGCTACTCTTGAATGCACTTTTAAGGATTATCACGCGCCTGATTACAATGTGATCTGGCTGGGAAATTATGGCTATCCATAACGGACAAATTGGGCAGGTGTGCGTGTATCATGTATACGTTCGTCGTATTTGCGTATATCGTGAGCTCCAATTCTATACTACCTTGATCAAAAAGTTCCCGGAATAACCACCGTGTGGAGCTCCCATCGTTCCGATTTGAGTTCTGTTTTTTTTTGTTAAATTGGTACATCTGTTGTTGATATTCCCTTTAAATCTTAGTGTCATAACTTGACATTTGCTAAAGTTACGTAGCCAAGAGTACATCTATCTCTGTGTGTGTTGGCGATTTTTTACAATTGCAGAAATGGATTTAAATTTGCAACAACGAACTTGTATTAAATTTTGCGTAAAAACGGATTTAGTGGCGCTCGGACGTTGGAAATGTTGGAAAAGTGTTTCGGCAACGATTCTCTAAAAAAAACGGTCGTTTACCAGTGGCACGAGCGGTTCAGAAGTGGTCGTGAGTCAATCGAAGATGATGAACGCAGTGGCAGACCATCGACATCGAAAGTCGGTGAAAAAATTGATAAAGTAAAAGAAATGTTGGTCAATAACCGCAAATTAACCATCAGAGAAATAGCGGAGGACTTGAACATTGCCTATGGATCCGCCCAAGACATTGTGGTTAATGATTTGGGTTTCCGTCGTGTAGCAGCAAAGTTGGTGCCAAAAGACCTCAATTTCATGCAAAAAAGAGACCGTGTTGACGTTGCAAAAGACATGATTTGCGAGACTGAGTCCGATCCCACATTCATCAAAAGGATCATTACTGGAGACGAGACGTGGGTTTAAGAGTACGACACGCAATCCAGACATCAGGCAAGTGAATGGCGTTCACCAAATGAGCCGAGACCAAAAAAACCACGTCGTTTTCAGTCAAAAAAGAAGGCAATGCTGACGGAAGTAATGGAAAAATCGCAGGAAGCACTGATGGACATACCGAAAACCGAATATAAAAAATGTTTCGAGGATTGGATCAAGCGCTGGCATAAGTGTGTTGCAGTCGATGGGGATTACTTTGAAGGGGACAATATAGATTTAGATGAATAAACTTGTATTTTTAATTTTCTGAATAAATTCCGGGAACTTTTTGATCAAGGTAGTATGTAGAGAGCAAGAGTAGACCAAAGGATTGCGATAATAATTTAAGCACGGAAAAGACAATCAGGAAGTGAGCGCTTATTACAAGGATTGCACCAGTCCATCAGCTGCTTAAAAATTTCTAAGAAATCTCAACTTTCTCATCTCTAGTCAATTAATTCAAATTATTTTCACTCTACCATAGTTGGGATTTGTGCCAAATATAAATGAGAAAATCCATTGAACGAATCTCCAAAAGACTTCATAAAAATTGTTCCACGAAATTAAACCAAACATTTAACCCCTTTGAATGTTACGTCTAGGATTTTGTTCGATAGGACCTTCAAAGTTGCTTTTAAGGCACTTCTATCAGTCTGAAAAATATTTAAATGATAATTTTTCCACTTTTCTGTTTTTTTTTAACTGTTTTAGTCTCACTGCACAATTCACTCTCTTAGAAACTTATTTTTTAAGGCATTCGATGCTTTCCGAATAGCTCTACAGAGTTCGTCCAGAAAATAAGTGTACTGATTTTTTCCCGCCGCTCCAGGCGCGCCCAGCACCGCTCTGACGGGCTGCGATTGGAGGGGGGTTATGTTGGCAAGCGACGCTGAAAAAGGCAGTCGGCTCTGAGCTGTGGTGTAGTGAGGAGCTCTGTTAACGCGAACCTCCACGCTCGACCCACGTCACAGAAGGCGATGCCGAAGTTTTTGGAGCAGCG
Organism: Hetaerina titia; assembly: GCA_037158775.1. Lineage (NCBI taxonomy): Eukaryota > Metazoa > Arthropoda > Insecta > Odonata > Calopterygidae > Hetaerina > Hetaerina titia. Next base: position 99,219,752 of record CM073774.1, on the reverse strand, counting down.
TTATTCCATCAAATTTGCGGTAAAGCTTGGGAAATCGTCTACCGAAACTGTCGGTATGATTAACCAGACTTACGGGGAGTCAGCCATGTCCAGAAACATGATCTTTCGGTGGCACACGATGTTCGTGGAGGGCAGAGAAGAGGTCGACGACGAACCACGGCCTGGACGCCCATCAACGACACTCATCGACGAAAATGTGCGAAAAGTTCGCGATGTACTGAACTCTGATCGTCGTCTTAGTGTTCGGATGATAGCAGAGCAGTGTAATGTGCCAAAAACAATAGTGCACGAGATTATTAGGGACCAATTACAGATGCGAAAAAAATCACGACAATGCGCCGTCTCACACCGCGCTTGTCGTGTTGGACTTCTTGGCCAAGCACGGCGTGGCAACGCTGCCGCACCCACCCTACAGCCCGGACTTGGTGCCACCGGACTTCTTTCTGTTCCCGAAGATAAAGAGGAGTTGGAAAGGAACGCGATACGGGACTTTGGACGCCGTCAAAGAGGCCGTGACGACGTGTCTTCGAGAGGTTCCCGATGATGCCTTCGCGGGAGCGTTCCAGGAATGGGAACGCCGCTGGAACAAGTGTATCGACTCACAAGGGTCCTATTTTGAGTAATATTAGCTTAAGATATGTAAAAGTGTAATAAATTTTTTTTCCTGAGCTCAGTACACTTATTTTCCGGACGAACCCTATCACAACGAAACACAATAGCAACGAACCACAATGGCATAACGATGAGGTTAGGAGAGCTTTAAGGGAACAATGGAAATTACATTCGAAAAAAAAACATAAATAAAAAATTGGTGTATAACACCTTAAAGCACACGGGAAAGTGCTTATCACATCGTTAGGATAAGAAAGAATCATGTGAAGCACTCTGTGCAGTTTCTTGGAGGATGATCCTAAGGTTTTCTAGCCATAAGTTAGGGAATTATAGGAAAGCCTTTCCAGCATAAAATCTCTCAAAGATAGCAATGGTAATATATTTACAGATATAACCCAAAAAGGGAATGCTCTAAATAATATCTTTCAAAGTCTTACATGACAAAAACAAACCCAGTGAAGGGGTAATCAGACCCATTATAAAGATTGATGAAGCCATAATTATGCGCAAAGTTGAAGTGCAGCGACTCTTCCTGATTAAAACAAACAAATACCCCGGACCAGAGGACATTCCCGTAAGAGTACTCCGCCCGAAATTGCGCCCTTTTTAGAATACCAGATGTGGGAAGGTTTAGTTTCTCTTGAATGGGAAATAACTAACTTTGCACTTATCTTTAAAGGTGAAAGTAAACTAAACCCAAGTATCTACCAACTAATTTCCATCAACTCTTTTTCCTGCCAAACCTAGGAACATACCATTGTCAGCAACGTTGTGGCATATCTAAAATCATATATTCTGAAAACAACGCATGGAAAATTGGGTTGGTAGGTATATCATGAGAATCGATCTAAACAGTACAATAATTGTGATATTTTTGGGAAGAACGAGGGCTGAAACAAACTTTAAAATAGGAGGGGAAAAATTAGAGTAGTTGAAACAGCTTGTCCCCGGTGGTGATAGGAGAACGTTTTCGTACGCCAACGCTATAGGCGTCATAGGCTCGAGTCCCGTCCATGTCCTACGGGTGGAGGAAAACCCACCTAGGGTATGAGTATTTGGATTGTTTTCAATCATACGTGCATTACCTGGGTTAGGTGAAAGCAGGGACTATTTAGTATCAAACTCGTTACAATGAAGGCATTAAATAAATGAACAAACACCTTGAAAGTGTCCCTGATCATGATATTCTAAATAGTAGGGAGATAAGAAAAAGAGCTACATTTGGCACAGAGGAGAAAATGACGGGGACATTCGTTAAGGATGTAGTGGAAGTAAATGATATTTGAGAGTGTCTGCTTGAAATTGAATACATAAGGTTTAAGGTTCCTTTTTCGGCACCAGCTGTCACGCGGTCTTAGATTAACTTACATGAAATCTACTATTAAAATTTGCTCATTGATATTCACTAAGAGAAAGTATATGTTAAAATATTATCACACGGAGGTCTTCTATACACAAAATATTTGTCAGTAAGCAGATGAGCATCATTTGATATGTCGCATGAAATACGACTGCTCATGGCGGGCGTTAACTAATGACTCTTAGCCTTGACAGTTCAGTCCGAGGAGAGCGTTTGGAAAGCTCCCCGATGTCACCGAACGACAAGGGAGTGGGAAAAGAGAATCCCGACGTTTGGTGTTAATAGGATACATTCATCAGTACTAAGGCCAGCGTCGTGTGAAATTCAAGAATCAAGGTAGGGGGACTAATCCCTTCTCCTGTGCTGCCCATAGTATACCAGGAAGAACGGTACTCAAACAAGTCGCTCAGATGAATACGATGGTGCTTTGAGGTGTTTCAAAGAATCGAATCCGGACCATCCGAATGGTAACTCAGCGCCGCTGGACTATAAGGCCTTGACTCGTAAAGATTGACTTTGTGAAGCAAATAATTGTCTTTAAGTACAAAATGGAAAAGTTAGCCAATGTAAAAATTCTGAAGAATCACTCTGCTGACCAATTTACGAGCATCTGGAAAAACACTGTCAAGAAACGGAGAAGTGGAAGAATGTTTAAGTGAGGAGCTATTTGGAGAAGTAGAGAAATCAGGAAAGATTTACTCTCTTTGACCCAGCATACTAAGTGTTCCAAACGAAACAGAAATTAAATGTATCGATAGGAGGTTAAAACAGACTACCTACATAAATAGGTATGAATCTGTGAAAGCAGAGGGAAAGATGAAATATAAAAAGGAGTATGGCAGTTTGCTTCACATCACCATTGATATTTAATTTTAGGAGGCAATTAACGTGACCAAGGAAAAAAATAGGTGATGGTTTATGATTTCAAGGAGAGAGAATAAGTGGTCTGCGAAATTTTGATGACAGCAAGACTTGCATATAAGAAGGAGAAGCTTATAAGAATACTAGTCATTGTGAGAAGTGAATTAAATGTGAAACCTCAAGGTAAACAAGATTACATGGTATTGATACAAAGTATCGGAAACATTTTTTCCTGATGTTACTGTACGCCGCAGTGCGCACGCACCACGGAGACTCGGTGGTGTAGGGTTTGGTTTTCAGCACGCACTAATCGCCTGCGAACGTTTGTTCAGACTAGATCGTATTTTTAATGAACCCATATTAAGTGACTTTGTGCAAGCGCAAAATGCAGCGAAAGATTGAACAGCGGAATGCCATCAAATTTTGTGTTTGACTGGGAAAATCGGGTAAAAAGAAGTTGGGCATGATTTTCCAAGTGTCCGATGATGAAAGCATTACACAAACTGCAGTTTTTAAGTGGCACACATTCTTCAAAGGTGGTCGAGAAAGTGTGGAGGACGAGCTCCGCGGTGGATGGCCGTCGACGTCGAGAACCGACGACAACGTGCGTTGTGTGAGTGAAGTGTTGAATTCAGACCGTGCGTTAAATGTGGGCATGATCGCAGATCGCATTGGCATTGATAATACAGTGCACACCGTCATTGTCACTGAAAATTTTCCGATACGAAAGATCTGCGCTAAACTCGTTCCGAAGGTCTTGACGGACGACCAAGAGCAGAGTCGAGTGTCTGTTTGCGAAGACATCCTGCAACAGTATCGCGCCGATTCCCCAATATAGTCCTGACTTGGTACCTGCAGACTATTTCCTATTCCCAGAGGTGGTGAAATCCTATTCCCTCAGAAGATACTGCCATGGGTCCCTACGTGCCATCAAAAAAGGTTACACGAGTACCCTTAAGGCCCTTCCGGAATCCGCCTACCTATGCCTAGCTTTCGGGTCGTGGAAAAGCCGCTGGCGAAAGTGTGTCGACGTTCAAGGGTTTTTGAAGATTTGAAGGGACTTTGAAGAATTTTGAGGCATTAAAAGTAAGATCTACCGTAAAAGTAGGGAAGGTAGTCTTCAAGTGAAAATAGGGAAATACAGGCTGAAAGAAGTGGAAGAGTTTTGCTAAATAGGCACCGAGGGCACTATTTATTAGAGAAGTATGAGGGATATAGTGAGCGGAATAAGTAAGAAGAAGGATCTCTGTCAGAAGAACCAGCTCCTCACGGTAAATACAACCAGTTTACACAATAGGAAGTGGTCCCTCAACAGTCATGCAAATGTTCTAATTCCCTACGGATGTGAGAAACTGGCAATAGGTAATTCAGTGACAAGAAGAGTGGAGGGATTGGAAATGTGGCGCATCCGTGAAAATAATAAAGCAGAGAGACAGAATGGCACCAGCGAAGGGTCACTTTGAAGAGGGCGCACTGGCGACCTGATTGAGACCGTCATGAGGTACAGTATTTTATTGAAGATCACGAATGAAGGGAAGAATAAGAGAGGAAGGCCTAGGATGCACCACGGGAAGTTGGCCGCGGGAAATTTTGCTGCAAGGATTTCTGAGGAATTGAAGATATGCGCTGGGAACAGGATATTTTTGTTGCTGCTGTATACCAATCCTCGAATACTGGTCCTGGATAAATTTCAATATAAGAATATTTTTGTCAATATCCCCCATGCCTATCCCGTACGGTGTCCTAACGACCTCATCAGTCGGGCAACGCCGCGAATAAGAAAGGAGTACAGAAATAATTAGTCGCGATCAGCAAACACCGTCACTGACCAATAATCTGCCAAGCGTGTACACATTGCACGCATTTGTCCCACTACAACTTCCTCTTGCAATAGTTTTCGCTTGGACGCTTCAATTATTTCCAGTCAGTGAAAAAATATTTATTTTTTCCATTCATCATTATTCCATTACCACCTAATACGCCCTACATTCACTTTCATGACCTTCGAATTTCTCCTGACAATCTTCTCTCATCTTCACCATTTTTGGCACTTTCTCGTTTGGTTTACTTCTGTTTATTTTCTTTTTCCATACTTCTTGACAACCATGTCTTAAAAGTTCGAATCAGAGCTCATTCTCTTTCCTCAATGACCAAATATTAAAGCCATGACAATGACATTGCATCATTAATTTAATATCAAAACATCGAGGGATAAATGATATATATATAGGTTAAAGCCATTTCATAGAAATCAGGAAAATACATTCCTATCGATATTATAAAGGAGTCATTTCTTACGATTACATGTTATTAGCCAACCGTGGATGCATAATTTCATAATTGTATTTCGACTGATTGAATAGTACAGGCTTGCCGATTACAGTATTTACGGAAATGAGAAATCCAAAAGATACTTATACCCAATCGCTAAAATCAAGATAATATTTCTCTTCATATGCTGTCAAAACGAAATTTGATTCAATTCCATCGAAGTTAGGTTTCGGCATTGCGCCATTTTTGACTCCGCTGGAGAAGAAGGATTGAAGGAAGGAGGGCGAGGGTCCCTCTAAGATGTTTCGGGCGCCATCTCAACTGCACGTATGTATGCCGACGGCCATCGAAGCGAAGGGTATAGAGGCACCCAAATATTCGATGGGTAAACCATCGGTTGCAAAACTTTGCATCGAGTTTCCATAGAGTTAGCATAATGTAGGCCCATCGATTGCCTCCGTGGATTTCAAGATTCACTCCCTAACGAAAGCCGCGCGATAGGAAGCTACCGTTTCACGAGGCGACGTGGGAGACAAAGGCAAACATAAGGAATCTAATCCCGACAACATTAGGTCATATGGTATTGCGTACGGAAAGCGAGAAGAGTGATTGAAAGAAACTGTAGAAATCCATTTATTTTCTAGCTACCATTGAAAATTGTGATGGCAGCTGTGAGGATTTTCAAATAACCAATAGGCTTAAATGATTTCAGATAGCTTAGTAAGAATGACTTTTTAAAAATTCTTACCAAAAGAATGTGATTAGATTTAAAATTTGGAAGACTCTGGTGAATTAAAATAATAATTATTGTCTTTATTCATCAAAGAGCAGTACCTGTCACTATAGATGTCGTCAAAAGAAAAACATATAAATGCATGCATGTACATTCATTGCCGTGGTAGAGATATACACATACATTAAAATTTCACTCTTGAGAAGGACAGTTCAAAATATTCACTTGAAAATCAACCAATCCTCAAATACCTTTTGGACCCTATTAAAGCTAGTCTGCCAAACAGTATGGGGAAGCTTGTTACAGAATTTTAAAGCAAGGCTATCCGATTGGTTCAATGTTTTGGACAACCTGCATTGGGTAATGCCGGACATATTTCTTGTCCTTGTATTATTGCACTTCCAAGGTCAAATAGAAGATATTATGTTTTTTCACCATTTAAAAATAGTTTATTAGCTGAGAACCAATCACTAGAAATGTATAACGACGAAGTAACGTGATAGTCCTACACTACACAGACGAAAATACAAGCAGTCCATTCATGTGAGTGCCAGACACCGATATCTTTCGTTCTTTGTGGCTTTAAGGATTAAATTGAGACAAAGGTACGTAAAAAGATGTGCAATCCCTTCTGGAAGTTTCCCACTAAATTGAGCGTGACGATATCTTCCCAGGAAAGAAAAACGCATCACACGTTCATCATAGTACACGGAGGCATTTAAATGGTTCATTGGTTAGTAAAATAAAAACCAGTTTCGTTCAGTTGACTATTCTAAATTTCACTCGGTACGTGCCAAATATATGCGCAGATAATATCATATCTCTCCGATCTGGCGAGGAATGCATTCCAAGGGTGCTAGAACACCAGCCACCCAAGTAATTGCGGGTGCAATTGATGTGAACGCCAAAAGAATGGCATCACAATGAGGTTTTTTGACTAATAAGTGGGTTTGGCAATAAAAAATATGATTTCAGGAAATAAATAGTCATGGAGATGTTCTATGGGTAGCTCTAAGGAGGAATATTAAACCCCAAGAAATATTTCACTCGTAATATTTCTTAGACAATCAATTTCCGGGACACTCGCAACGGTTATCAACCTCCATTCGCATTGGCATCTAGTGTACGTAGAACGTGATTCTCTTCGTCAGCTGAAGATGAATTGAGAGTATTTCTTCATTCAAAATTATAATGTGAATGGATGATTTCATTGTCACTCATTCCAGAAAAATATCAATGGGTTTTCCATCAATCTCTTCCTCCATCTCTATTAAACCAAAATCGCCATCTACCAGAGGCCTTCGTTCCGGATGCCTTGTTTGATCCTCGTATTTTATGTAGCATTTAACTGAATACCCTGGGTTACAGCGAGGACTCGGAGCTCAAGCAGTTGGATGTCGACTAGTACGTTATTTATTGGTTCCAAATCAGTTCTTCCCGCTTCGATTTGGCCACAACAAGAAGTAATGCTAGGAACTTGCCCCACGATGCACCACTCCCGGAATACATCAGTCGAAATCTTGCTCGTTTGGAAGCTCAGATTCCAAATACCACACCCTACTTTAATTGGTTCTTTTCTTGGACCGCTGCGTAGAAAATATAGAAAATCTTTGGAGCCCATGAAATTTATGCAATGATTAATTAAATCCATAAATATGGATAGAACTAAACAAATGAGTGTACACATTGAAAAGCTTCAGACAAGGCTTTAAACCTTGATAAACGTTAGCGATAAGTTGATGATCGCCGATCCAATTTGTCTTCTGAGGTTTCTTCATGTATTCTCTCATTTTGCGTGAATCACTGAAACTTATTCGGACGCTTGAGGCTCCCATGAAGGAAATGTATCTTTTTGATTTGCAATGAACTCATAGCCTGCATTTACCACTGTTTCCAGAAGTGAGAATGACAGGAAATGGTTACGTTAGCTGATTTTAAATACAATATTTTTCTTTAGTTTTGTCAAAAAAATAACCATTCAGTTTTACGTACAACTTACATTTATAAATTACTACTTTTGCTTGCTATAACTGTGCAGAGATTCGATATTGCGTCTTCAGCCAGAGATTTGATTTTGCATGGGGGGAGCTTGATCATCTCTGTGTGACGCCTGTGATTGCTCATGGCGTACCACGCGCCACAAAATCTTGTATCTGAAGTAGACAAGTCAATTTATCTGGTTATGTACCCAAATTTCTCGAATTTGTGCTCTTGCTGAACAGAGTCACCTCAACGACATATCCTATCTTTTAAGAGAAAATAATTTTAGAGGAACTAATCCAAAGATAATATCAAGATTGCAAAAATATTCACTCTAACTATAGCAAATTTTCATTCATTAGATTTCCATAGTGCCATTAATTATGCCTTTCCATCAGAATTTGAAAATAAATCGAAGGAATATCCGGTATCTCCATCTCGTTATTTTAATGAAAGATGTGGATGATGTTAAAGAGCAGATCAAATATGCTTAAAAATGTGCAAGCTAAAATTCCTCATTTGTGCATATACTCCTCAATCCACACCCGCTCATGAAAGTGGGTTTATTTAAGAGTAATTAGTTGCCTCATATATTTACAATTAAAGTTATGCATCTGCGTTTTTTAGTAATACAAATGAAACCAAACGGAGCCCCAAGAGTTACACCCAGGATCCTCATTTCAAGGTATTATTTACGGAGTAAACTTGACACCACATCGTTAAATACAAAAGCAAGCAAGTGTCCAATGCGTTTAGGCATGGGGCCAGGTTGAGGACATTAAGAAAAATTTCAGCCACTCTCTAAACTCCATTTATCTCAAATAGTTATAGAGTGAACGCACAATTTCCATTTACAACGTGGTATTTGAAAGAGTTGAACATAATTAATGTTCCACTAAGAGAACAGTTTTTATTAAGTAAATGTGAAGATGTTATTACAGTGCTCCTTTTGAGATAATTGATCCAAATTTTCTGAACAGCATGGCGACAATAATTGACTTGCAATACCGAAAATAGAAAAACGGCACATCTTATTGAACAGATGAAATCAGCCTCCGAGTATTGGCACAATGAACTGAAGAATCCGTCGCGGCGCACCGGGGGTGGGGAGGGAAGAGGGTCCGCGTGCGCCCGAGGGTGCGTGTGTCGGTCGGTCGTTGAAATCTCCCCTTCCGCCATGCAACCTGCGATGGCTCCTCCGATGTGACCGCATTTGCTGAGGAGGCCACCGCGCGCGACTCGCCTCAAACGGCGTCCCTACTGTGCCGAGCGGGCGGCGGGTAGGGGCGGGACCCCTTGCGTCACGCTCCCCTCCTCTACGCCCGCCACCTCTCGCACCCAAAGGCGCACCCCCGTTTGCCCACCCCCCCTGTCCCCATTCCACGAGGACCGCTTAGCGAGTCAAAAGACGAAGGAGCGCGCGGGGCAGACGCGCATTCTGCCAGTCAGCAGGGCCCCCCCTCCCCCATCCCGGCAGTCAATGCGTGAGGCGGGCCCCGGCAGACGTCTGAGCTCTCTCATCGGCGCTCTTCCCCAGGACTCGCTCTCTTCAGAGAGCCCCGCGAGCTCTCGTCTCCCCGGGCGTGCATTTACGCAACCCCCGCCCCCTTCAATTAAAAACTTCGTCGGGAAGCCCACGTGGGAGGGGGTGCCCCGTGATGGGAACCGTGCGCTATGCCGCTCCTCGGCAGGCGTGGGCGTCGCGAAAGAGACGCCGCTTCGCCGGCCGCGACCACTTCGGTGAGAGTTTGGGAGCCTAAGGGGGCAGGGGTGGGGGGAAGAGAATGATGATCACCCAGCGGTTCATGTCACCACAGTCGCGACGAAAAATGACGAACCACCGGCGTGAAATTCAGACGGCGGTAAGAGTATGGGGGCCCTATCAAACCTCTGTGGACTCACAGTGATACATCTGCGCGGTGGAGATTGGTGTACAATTTTTCAACCACGAGGTCAGAAAAGTACCGACGAAGATTGAATAAAGGGCGGTATCACGTTAAAATCCAACTAATAGCACTTTGAATATGATAAACATCCAAAAATAACTTCCGGCCTCTATTCCAAACGTGCGTTGTCGCGTATTGTCTTGCGTCATCGTCATCATATTATGCATAAAAATGTTCCTTAATAAATTTCTTAATTTTCCTGCTATCAGGTATACTTAATAAATTAAGAATATGTTATAAAAATTAATTAATTACATATGCTTGTTCGCAAATATATAAATATATATATATAAAACCATAAACACAGTAATCAACCCGAAGGTCGGTTTAGTAGGTGATGGTAGAGCTCACGCATGTACCAAGCCCGACGGCGTGTGAATATTCACACATCAGGGTAGGGGGGCCAGTTCCTTTCCCTGTGCCGGTTATGGTTTCCCAGGAAGACGTGGTACCCGAAAAATCAACTAGCTTAGGTGGAGCTGCAGGTGCCCAAAGTGCCTTGCCCGGGAATCGAACCCGGGACCCTCCGGTCAGTAGTCCAACGCTCTACCCACTAGACCACTGCGACCCTATATATATATATATATATATATATATATATATATATATATATTCACATTCAAATACGAAATCCCGCCATACGGCGAACCATTCACGGCGAATTCATTCACAGCGCATCCGCCCGGCAAGTGGAAGGTCCGGTGTTCAAGTCCCGGTTAAGGAAATATTTTTACATATGTGATCTGCTCAACTTCCCCACATGTCCTGTGTTCGTCTTTTGTGTGTTTTCCTATCCCCCTTTTCCTTTATCTATTTCTATGTGTGAATGAATGAATATTTATAGAAATATACATTATATATATATATATATATATATATATATATATATATATGCGGGTCGCGGTGGTCTTGTGGGTACAGCGTTGGACTACTGACCGGAGGGTCCCGGGTTCAATTCCCGGGCACGGCACTCTGGGCACCTGCAACTCCACCCAAGCTAGTTGATTTTTCAGGTACCAGATCTTCCTGGGAAACCGTAACCGGCACAGTTGTGAATATTCCGGCGTGTAAGTAACTGGCGTGTGAATATTAACACATGGTACATGGTACTTGGTACATGGTGAGCTCTACTATCACCTACTAAACCGACCTTCGGGTTGATTACTGTGTTTATGGTTAAAATATATGTGTGTGTGTATATATATATATATATGTTTTTTATATATTAATATGTATGTATATATATATATATATATATATACGAGTATAAAAGTATATATATCTGTGTTGACAGAAGGTCCTGTTTCCCGGGAAGTTCTGGTACCCGGAAGATCACACATTTTGGTTGAGGGTCCCAGAGAGGCGTGCCCAGGTATCGAAATGCCCTCCAGTCATTAGCCCAACACACGAGCATATGAAGTTAGCACTAGTGGACAGAGACAAAAGCACAGAGACCCACAAAAGAGTCAGTTTCTTTTCTTTGCCCACTAGTGCCACATTCATATACGATATATTATATTCATATACTATAGAAATATATATATATAAAAATATGTATAGATAAATATATTATACATATGAGGTGTGTTCAAAAGTTAACGGGAATTTTTTCATTTGGCGGGCTTGGAGAGTCCGATTGTCAATCGTTTTTTTATTATGTTAGTATACATGCCCCTGAAGAATGATAAAACTTTCAGCTGTTTTCATTGTGGACTTTGTCCGTGACAGCTACTAAGGTTAGCCGTGTTTTATGAGCTCGGCGATTTTCATTTGAAGAATTTTTATCAAATTTTGCGCAAAAAAAGAAATAAAGTGTAACAGAGTGTGTAATATGTTAACAAAGGCCTATGGTGAGTCTGCTATAAGTAAATCAAGAGTTTACGAGTGGTATAAGCGTTTCTAAGAAGGCCGTGAACACCTTGAAGATGACGAACGCCCTGGACCCTCCAGCACATCAACAATCGATGAAAACGTGAAAAAAGGTGAAATAAATGGTTATAAAAGATCGCCGAATTACAATTAGAGAGGTCGCTGATGATGTTGGCATATCGATTGCATCATTTCATGACATATTTTCCAATTTTTTGGGTATGAAACGCGTGGCAGCAATATTCGTACCAAAATGGTTTTCGCACCACGATGAAGCACCAGCTCACACTTCAATGCTTGTTCGTTAATTTTTGGCCAAAAACAATACTGTAACGATGCCCCAGCCTCCATTCGCCAAATATGGCTCCATGTGACTTTTTCCTATTTCCAAAAATTAAGAGAACCTTGAAGGGCCGTCGTTTTATAGCCGTAGATGACATTAAAAGCGCATCGCTGAAAGAACTAAAGGCTGTCTCAAAGATCGAGTTCGAGAAGTGTTTCGGGGATTGGAAGGAGCGCTGGCACAAGTGCATAATCTCCAATGGGGACTACTTTGAAGGTGATAACATCAATGTGTAAGAATAAATAAATGTTATTGTCCGAAAAATTAAAATTCTTGATATTTTGTGAACACACCTTGTTTATATAGATCTTCAGAAATGACAAATCTAATATATATATATATATATATATATATATATATATATATATATATATATATATATATATATATATATATATATGCGGGTCGTGGTGGTCTAGCGGGTAGAGCGTTGGACTGCTGGGGTTCGATTCCCGGGCAAGGCACTCTGGGCACCTGCAGCTCCACCCAAGCTAGTTGATTTTTCGGGTACCAGATCTTCCTGGGAAACCATAACCGGCACAGGGAAAGGAACTGACCCCCCTACCCTGATGTGTGAATATTCACACGCCGTCGGGCTAGGTACATGGGTGAGCTCATCACCTACTAAACCGACCTTCGGGTTGATTACTGTGTTTATGATTTTATATATATATATATATATATATATATATATATATATATATATATATATATATATATATATATATATATATATAATATTTGTCATTTTTAAAGACGGAGAATGCTACATTCTAATGAAGATGCTCAAAATATCCAATCATATTTTAATTTTATTAAAGTATTTAATTTGCCTTCTTGTGGGATCATATAATATTATTATTCATTCAGTCACTTAGAACTTTGTTCTAAGTGACTGAATGAATAATAATATTATAATGTTAGGAGAGAAACAGGAAGGTTTCTAGAAACGCTGATACTGAAATGTAAGGAAAGAACCTGAATATCTACTGGAGATTTCCAACTGAGGGTGCAGAATGAGGTGTCGATTAGGGAAACGCCTACATGGAATGAATGGAGACCATGGGTGTTTCTGAAGGTCGCACACAATGGCCATTTTCATCGACTTTAATGGTGATCGTTTCTTATCGCTGCTTCCTCTAGGGGACAGAAGAGGTTGGGTCACCAGGGGTGGTCATCCCCAGAACTTTGATCTTGGATTACGACAATCCCTGTGTTGGCGGAGGGCACACGGCAGTCCCTGGGGCGGGCTGGGGACGTGCGCGGCCAGGAGCCTTCCACCGACCGCCTTGCCACGCGACAGAGGGGGAGGGAGCGCGCGGTTGGCGTATCGCTCTCGCTTGGGGGGTGGTAGCAGCTAAAGAGGTCAGAGTTGAAACGGGGTAGAGGCTGAGGTGTAGGTGGGCGACTGTGGCCGAGGAAGCCGGGAAGGGAGATGGGGCGCCCACGATGTACGGGCAGTCAAGGAAGGGCAAATGAAGATGAGAAGCAATGTTTAGACAAGTGTTTCCCATTTGCAGAAAGTCGATGCGGGGCGCAGGGAGCGAAAACATTCGATTCGGACGGCGGCGGTGTCTCCTGACCCTCTGGCATTGTATTGCGGGTGACTGACTGGTGATGCCGACGATGAAAGTGAATTGCGAAATGGCAAGTCATCTCGAGGAGTATCTATCGACTGGGTTGAAACCAAGGATTTCCTAACGGCCGGCGTCGGAACTCGAATCACCTTTGAACGTACGTGAAAGGCTCCGACTGCGTGTGTTCTTTACCCGAAACATTATTCGGCAATTCGGGTGGATAGGAATTATAAAATATGAACATTTACAATAAAAAAAATCAAATTTGTGGAATGCTCAGTAATATATGTGTTTTGCGGCCGTCTTATTATTCCTTATGTATTTTGGGATATACAGGTGTGGTCGAGATCTCTCTCTCTCTCTCTCTCTCTCTCTCTCTCGAGATTATACTCGGGAGGAAAAAAAGCAAAAAGTAAAAAAAGGTGGAAGTTTGATTTGTTAGTATGAGACCAAAATTTCTCCATTCAGTTTTCTGTCGTGCTCACCATTCGTATAATGCTACTGTTTCCATAGTAGTAATCACTGGTTGTTTTGTACCTGCTATGATGACGAAAATCAAGCAAATCACTCCATGCTTCGAATTCATATAATTTCAGGTCTTTTGTAGTAAAACCTTTTAGCAAGTAAATTTCCTCAAAACGATATTTGTTTTGACTAAATATTGTTAACATTAATACTAATACCGACTTACATTATTTTCCTGCACATAAGATACATCCTTGCTCTTGAACTTTCATTCTTGAAGTTTTTCAAGGGGATTTGGATGAATAATATCATAATCTGAAATGACTGACATCATTCTATAGATTTTACTTGGTGGAGGTTTAGCTAAGTGTTCTAGCCCCCCGAGGGGTGGCGTGGAAAATCGGACCAGCATTTTGCACCAAGTAGGGTTGATGAATTAAGACCGCACAGGAATTACTATTTAATGGGTAGAAGTCAAACTGCAACTTTTTATCGATAAAATGCGATATTTTTACATTAAAATTTTAGCCTGGGAGACTTTCAAGTAGTTAGAAATATCCAGGATGCTGAGGAATGATGTAAATTAGATAAATGATTATGAAATCGAAATATATAAAAAATAATGGATAACATTGAAGGAATTTAGCAAAGGGAAGAGATTTGTTCACCAATATATATATATATATATATATATATATATATACGAGTATATATATGTATGTATATATGCATGAGGCGGGTACTTCTATTGACTGGCCACAAGGTATGGCATTCAAAGACCTTCGTTGTTGCCATTATTGGAATGCCAAAACCTTTGTTTAAATGTTATTAACTTTTTGATGTCCAGCAATTTTAGCAATTAAAACGTCTATACATAACATTTATTGAAGATGAACCCATGATTTATTTTGGATGATATTTCATTTGGTGCCATGATGAGGCACAAAATTCTTAACTCAATGAAAACTTATGGATTGCTAGTGAAACTTTTAACACCTATCAGGCCTGATCACTTCCGAGTGTTCATTCTAAATCTTTATTCTCCATACGTATTCTCTGCTAATGAATCCGAGAAAAAACAAAGAGATTCAACTTCAAATGCTATGAAATTTATGATTCCTAAATTTTCAGTGCTTTTTCTATATTTTCCTATTCCCGTAATTAAGTTTAAATCACTGTCAGTCCTTAAATTTAGACTACCATAAAATTTTATTACGACTCGCAAATAGTGTAGAAACAATCATTAGGAATTTGTTTGCACAAAGCCAAGATTTGCATTAAGAATGCCTAGCCTAAGAATAGGTCTAACTGATTAATTTCACAAAGAACACAACCACTTTGGAAAATAGGCCAAAGATTAGGGAATACAGTGGTCGTATTCTTTGCAATTAAACCAAGAACATTAATCATGGTCTTTACAAAAATATCATATGGTAGTTAACTTCCTTTAGTTTGCTGTGCATTGCGGCCACCGGCATATTCCGTACTCCCTTCCAGGTTCCACCGCCGGCGCTCTCAAGCCCAAGGGATAGGACTCGGAAACGGAATCCTTCCCGCGGGGAATCTTTTTCGGATCTCACCCACGGAGCGTCGTGCATTGGGTGCAGGCGAGAGAGAGGAGGGGCCAGGGGGATGGGAAACGCCGCCGCGTGTGCGTGGAGATGAGGGAAGGGGGCGGGTGGAGACGGGGGGAGGCAGGGGGAGGTGATGGGGAGCGCGTGGAGGAGGAGACGGGGGCCGCATGAATATGCAAGGGGTCGGAGGGAGAAATTGAAGTGTCGTCGGCGATAATTGATGAGCAGGGGCCGGGGGTGGTAGCCGTGGGCCCCTTGGGTGTCCCGCAGGAGGAGTAGGGGGCGGTGGGTGGTTGGGAACTGCTTCTTCTCGTTCGTGTGGTGGGGGCGCACTGAGTCCCCACTCCGGACGAAGCGCGCGAGCCGGGGTGTGAGCGACTCGCGAGGGTATCGCAGGAGGTGGTAGAGTGGGGTACCGGGGGGTGGCTGCCCGGAGATCCTCCCGCTCCCTCCCCCAGAGACGGGCCTTCGGGAGGCTGGGAGGAGGAACCCATCTCGGCGCTCACTTTCCGGCGACGACGACGACGTCGGTCGGGGGTGGCGGCAGGCGGGAGGGGGACCACGGGGGGGCGGACGCGACTGGCTGCGGGGTCCGCCGTATAAATAGAAGGGTCCGCAGAGGCCAAGTCACAGACGGAATCCGTCAGCTACTCACTCTCGGCTCTCTCAGTGCACAGGGGAACACGCTCATCTCGTCAGCCATGAAGACGGTGAGTACGGTGCCGTGGCCGCGCACTTTGGATTTTCTCCTCGCTAATTAACGGTATTTCCACGTTTGAAGCGGAGATACCCCCCCACGGGTCCCTCTTGAGGCCGTGGGTTACCCTCACGCTCCCTCCTGTTGCGCCTCCTCGACGGAAGACTGTCTCCCCTCTTGTTCTCACGCACGTTTTCACACCCCTTTGTGATGGAAATCCGTTCCGTTCCGGCCTTGACAGACACTCGTGGTTCCACGGCAAGCTACGCAATTTCACAAAAATTTCATCGGAAGTTAAACTGAAGGTTTTGCAACAGTCGGCGCGATAAGGATATCGCAATGGCGTCAGCCGTGCCTTAGCGGCTTACAAATCTTTCAGGCGTTGAAATCTCTGCAGAAAAGTTCCCGGTACAGCTTCGCGTTTTAATTCTTTTTATTACATTAAGAATTGCCGTTCAATACTACAAATGATCGTCGAACTAGGAGGTTGAGCTATAGATTCTGTCTTGTTCTCATTCTCTACCCAAATTTCAAAGCGGTTTAATAGTAATTAATATCTAAATTTTGAAGAACCTGTGAATCTGTACCTAAAAGGAATCAAAATTTGCGTGAAAATCCATCGATTTTGCCAGTATTTTTTCCCCATAGTATTACTCTACAAACATTTTTATCTATTAATTCTCGGAAACCAGGTGTTATTTTTCCTCAGTCCAGTGGTGATGCGCAAAATGGGATACATTCAAAATTTTAGAGAAATGCAGGGCAAAAATTTTAATTTAAAATTTCATTAATAGCAGTCTAATAAAAATATAAAATGAAAAAATCATTACTTCAAATTAGTAATATATACCAAACATTTAAACCACAAACAGCTAATAATGATCGTAAATTATGTTACATAGAAGATGCTACCCAAATTGTCAAATACATTTAAGAATCCAAAAAAGTTTGGCATCTCAATTTTGGAATCTCAAAAAATTTTAAATTGAAGTTCTCGTGATAATATTTGTCATAAGTCATCAATTCCGTTGATAGACAATGTTGGCGTATTATTTCATCAAGACAAAAAGCCAAAATAATCACATTAGTCCCAAACTTAAATGAAAATCATTTTTGTAAGAAGTTCCAATATCGAGAAGAAGGGTCGTACCAAAAGGCCTGTATGAGTCTTAGTATTTTGATCTCATCCGTAATGAATTCAAGATTTAAATATCCTAATCAAAGTCTCTTCTCTCCTTGAACAGTTTCTGGTCATCTCCATGCTAGTGGCACTAGCAGCTGCCAGGCCACAGAAGCCAGACGAACCAATTGCTATTGTCAGCCAAAACTCTGACGTGGGCCCTGATGGTTCATACGTATTCAGGTAGGAGAAAATTTTACACACATCTGCCGATCACAATACAATATTTGTATGTGCCATGATAGATAAAAATTTGGTACCATTTAAAAATAGTACATTGTAACTATATATTGCTGGGATAGGTTCTTGATAATTCATAATATTTGGTTGATTGTGGGCCATAAATATTGAATAAAATGGAGTTCAACTTTAGTGGAAGAGTCTATTTCTCCCCTTTGCACGTTGCACCGTCCTAAGTAAATTTTCTTAATGCAAAACTCACTATCTTAACTATTCATTATTTGTAATGAGTAGAGGTACCTAAAAATGAAGAAAGCATAGACAAATTCCTTAAAAATAAAATCACACATTACTGCCCAGATATATTAATTCCTATGTCAATAGTTCTCAATGGAAGTAGATATCTGAAAAAAATAACAAAAAATTGAAAGTCCCTATGAGTTATTTCCGAGTTGAACTACGATTATTCATGGCATGAAAGAGACCATTAATTTGAATGTGCTCCTTTCTCCCTCTACCGTCCAGCTACGAAACGGCGAATGGTATCCGCGCCGAAGCAAACGGTGAGGTCCGCAAGAACCCCAACCCTCCCCTGACCAAGGACGCCGAGGGCAGCGAGAACATCGTCGTCTCTCGAGGGTCCTTCTCTTACACGGCCCCCGACGGCACCCCCATCACGCTCACCTACATCGCCGACGAGAATGGATTCCAGCCCCAGGGGGAGCACCTCCCCGTCGCCCCCCCCATCCCCGCCGCCATCCAGAGGGCCCTCGACTACCTCGCCACCCTCCCCCCGCAGAAGAACCGCAAGTGAAGGGTCTCACCCTCCCAGGACGCCACCGACCCCATCACCGACCCCCACTCTCTTCCAGGTAATACCGTGCCCCCCACCCACGACCGGATTCCCTCTCCACCGACACGCGCCCGATCAAAGAAAATCCCGCAAAATAATCGCGGAACACCTACGGTACAATATTTCATAAGTTGAAGTATGAGAAAAAATTTTCCTCTTCAATATTTACGAGACTACATGTGTCATGAATACAAAAATAAATCAGCCTGTAAACACGCCAAACACTTTTCTTCGCAGTTCATTTTGATGTACAAAGTCCAAGAAAACTAACGGTCAATAAATAGTTCAAATCATTTCTAACGGCACTATTTGAATTTTTACACACTTACTTTTTATCACTCATGAAAATATTTTATCTTTAACTCGGCAAATCCTTCGAGCTATATTTGGTGGTCAAGAGATATTAAGCGATAAAGCAGGAGTAAATATGAAGGGGTTCCTTCTTTGGCGTTCCATTTGAATGGGAGGAGTCCATACTGCTTAGAATGGGAGCAATATTGAGAGCAAATGCTTATCCTTATCGTGATAAACAAACTTATGTTTAATCATTTCATTTTATTAGAAATAGAAATGATCAAGAATTGTTTTCGTAAAATTCTTGATAAATAGTTTTATTTTATTTTCATACACTCTCAACATTCTTTTTTTAATAAGCCCAAAAACTTGATCAATCGTCAATACTGAAGCGTTTCACTACCGAATATGAATTTTGATAAATTATGTGCTAAAGATCGTCATAGTTAAAAAAACAGTTTACTATACATGCACTTATAATTATACAACTTGCTCTCCAATAAACAATATGGTATGGACATCTAACTAAAACAATAATAATACTCCACATTAATTGGAGAAAAATATTACTGTACATAAAGTATTTATGTTGAATTCAACTTGCATAGCAAGTCAAGAAAACTACAAGTTTTTCGAAACTGAATTAGTTACAAGGGTTAATTGATTTATCTTTCTGGGAGGAGATTTTTTTCCCGTGCTTATCAGGAATACTCTTTTCACTTTCAGAGACGATAACGGCTGACAAAGACGAGGAGACAAGGACCAATGATTTGTAATCAGAACCGCTGAGAAAATACAAAAGGAAGGATACCTGGCTTTTCATTGGACAGCGGCTATTCTACGCTCGCGCAGGTTCTAATTAGTCAACGCAGGTCAACTTCAATTTGCACAACAAACTTGTGATAATGTCACAACTAACAAACTGAGACTGTTTATGAAAAATAAACAGCGTGACATCCCGCAGAATAGTTATAACTTCTGCTAATTTTCCACATTTCGCAGTTTTTGTACATAAAATATTAAAAATTACCATGCAAATAAAAAAATTTGGTGAAACCCAACAAATATATGTGTATGAAGTTAATGAAAGGGGACGCATGTGGCGCAAAGGAGATGGAGAGTGTGGCGAGAAGTACCTAATTTTGCATTCAAGGCTTAAGAATGGAAGAGTGCCGGGGGCTGCCAACCACGGTTTTCAACCCGAAGGTTGGATTGGCGTGTGAGAGGTCAAACCTCTCCCGCGTCGACGTATACGGCAAGGGATAACACACATTTCAGATGCGGTGCTCTCACGCCAAAGGCTTCTCAGATAATTTTAACGCCTAAGAAAATCACAATACCTAATTTAAGCCGCTTTTTTATGCTGCCTGAAGTACGCAAACCGCCCGAGGCGTGGAGGAAGAAGAGCGCCTACCTCTCAAGGCTCACCTCTTAACTTTTCCTGTTTTATCAGCTGGCTTCCATTTATAGAGAAGTTGTTGGGAAATTTATGCTACTTTTTTTTCTCTCCCGCATATCTTGCAAATATTTATGATGCCACAATCTATGAGATTTCATAAAACATGAATAATCTCCCAAGTGGATCCTAAAAGGGTGGTAAAACGCAATACGGTATTATTCAACGATATATACTTTCCAAATATATGTTATTAAGCATTTGACGATGTAAAATTCCCCAATTAAACCCTAATATTAATGTTGCATGCCTCTTAGATATTCTTCTGGGCAAGAAGCTGCGTGGGGCTAATCCATATTTTAGGAATATTTTGCACCATTAGTCGAAGACACGGACTCAGGAGCACTCGTAATCATTAAGCATATAGGAAACGCATTTTTCTCCTACATAATTGCCAATTGGTAATATTTATTTTATGAAAACGTAGGAGGCCGATATGAATCGTGTGGCTGAAGATTAAATTGAATGAGTTTGAAATAGTTGAAACAATGAATGGAAAAACGGATAAAAGGGTTGATCCCTTCCAGAAATCCTAAAAAAAAGGAATTTATGAAATGACAGAATCACTTGACACCACATGCACAAGTGCTCTCCGTCTCGCATGTGCAACGAATTAAAAGTTAAAGATGCTGAAGGAACAGGTTACGTACAGAGAGTCAACTCGTAAGGATAAATACGCGTGGTACACATTTTATGAATTCATTTAAATTAGACACAATTCCAAAAAAAACTAAAATAGAAAAATTGTTATAATTTGAACTATAAAAAATATGATGAAAGTTTTACAGTTGTGAAAATCTATTTGAATATAAACATAAACGAGTTTGACATGGGTTGTTATCATTACCTGCAGAGCGTCACCCCATTCTCATTTAAACCTGCTTGCCAAAGATGCACCCGTCACAATCGTTTAGCTGCAAACTTTCCAGTTTATCTCATTATATTAATACCGGAAAGAGAGGAAAGGGGTACGTGACGTCTTTGGGTTGAAATTTGAGTCAGTAAATAATTTCAATTACGGAGTCACTTTGATTGGTTTGGGACGACATTCATTCATGTAGAAGAAACGGAGGCGAGAAGACCTCAAGATATAGGAATGGTGAGACAAATATTAACATTTTGGGGGATAAACTTTATCAGGCATAATATTTCATCTATTAGTATATTTCTTAAAAGAATATTTGCGCAACATAAAGAATCTTGAGAATCTATTGAAAAGAGTTGGTGGATTACAGGGACCGTAAATGATGATTTTTTAAAAATATAGTGAAAACTTAGAAAGCGTGGAACTTAGTATTGCACGGCGTGGAAACATGTTTACGTATTGCGGAGGGAGCTTGTATAGTTTACAGATTTTTGATGATTTTGTTGTTGCGTTGGAGCATTAAAACAATTGAAATCAATGGGAATGAAAACTAACTGAGAGGTTTTAGGTATTTGGGAGAGAAAAGAGGTTTGTTGGAAGAAATTTAAAGATAGTAGGAGAGATGGATGTAGAGCATATTGAGTTTAAATGGACTTTAGTAGAGAACATATCGTTTTTCAGCCTCCAGTTCATATATTATTTACAACATGCTTTACCACATCATAGCATGTTCAAGTTTTTTTTGAAGGTGCAGTGTAGCTGAGGATTTTAAAGTGTAGTCAAGCATGATGTTTACAAAAAGCTCTCTGCATAAGGATCTACTTATTGAATAATTACGTTACTTTGCTAACAAATATCGCGGACTTATTGCTATTGAATGGAGAGATACCCGAAGATGGACACATGAGGTCTTTACCACACTTTATCACAGAGACTCCGCAAAGGGAGGTCAATTAAACCAGTGGAACTAAGCACGCTCATTGCTGAATTTCCTCGGATCTACGCAGGCGTCTAACTCAAAAAGCATGGAAAAATGTGTAGATGCTGTCAATCAAGCATAAATCCTTTATAACTATTCAAATTGTATGAATTTCAAATAGTTTTCATAAATGCAACAAAATGAATGTCAACGGATTTCTATATCTATTTAGAAAAATAAACATAAATTGGTGATGCAATGAATGTGAATAAGAATGTATACCAAGTTAACACTAGCGAAGAAAAAACAAAAACACAGAAACAAAAAAAGAAAAGAAACTCACACGTTTTCGAATTTTTGGTGATCAAGCTACCTTTCTCAAGAGAGAGAAGGAAGGAACTGAGCAGAAGGCTACGACAGAAAAAGCCGGAGACGCTGGGTGAAAGTGTGGGAATAATATGGAAAGATTGGGTTAGTTAATGTCTAATATTATCACCTGGTTTATTCCAGGAATCCAGAACCCAGATAAACGCCTGCTCTATTGTTTTGAGTTTGAGTGGAGGGTCAGAGGGTGGGTGGGATGCCAAAACGGAGAACGTATAGTATTAATCAAGGGAGTGTTGTGTTCGGAGGCATTTTTTGGGATTGGGAGCATCCCAACCAGGGAAGAATTCTTGCATGAAACCCGGGGGTTGTTGATTCTAATGTTGAGGGGCGTGGTACGCAGTCCAATATGAAAGGTAGGGCATAGTTGGCACTTCAGAAGGTAAACTACATTGCTGGGAGTACACAAGGAGGAGGAAATCGGTGAAAGAGAGTTAAAAAGCTAGTGGGAGAGGGATGGGGTTCTGGTTTTGAAAATAGGACATGTTTTGCATCTAGGTTTATTGCCAGGCATGGGAGTGAATTTGGGACCGCACGGGGATTTAAGGAATGGATTCGTTGATTTGAGGAGATCTCATAAGTTGGCTGGGCGTTTGAAAGTAACGGAGGGGTATTTGGGGAAAAGGTTGGCGGTACAATTATGGTTTTTGAGGATGGGGTAGAAGTTTGATAAGATTAACCTCAGAGGCCCTAGGCCAGGGAAGTATGTGCTGCAAATTGAAAGAGGGTGGTTTTCTGCAGTTCAGGAAGGTTTGGGAGTGTAAATACGCCTTCGCATTCTTTTGTTTTGGTGGGATTCAGGATAACTTCGTTGGAGCAGGGAATGTAATATATTTGAGAGAAATAAATCAAGGGATTCGGGGTGATGGCTGATTCTGTGTCCTCTAATGAATAGGGAATAAGGAATGAAGCGTTTGGTTTGGGTGTCAACTTTATAATTTAAGTATTGTCGTTTGTAGGTCGGTTTTATGTGTACAAAAGTGTAAAATTTTGGTCTATTAATGATACGATCACATCTAGGAAGGTGGTTTTGGAGGAGGAAATGGTAAAATTAAAGGGAAAAGAGGACGAAGCATTGAGTTTGGGAATAAACGTTTTCAGAGAATCAGTAGCATGTGGCCAGAGAATGAAAATATCATCGATATATCTCGGCCACAATGGTGTTTTAGGGGAAAGTTTTTCCCTGCGAGACCAAGAAAGAGGCTTGCATAAGAAGGGCTGCACCTACCGCCCATGGCACAACCCTTGATTTGCAAGTAGAATTTATTGTTAAAGGATAAGGGATTACGAGTGAGAATGAAGTCAGAAAGTCTAAGGAGAAATTCAGTGCTGGGTATGCGTGGCTTAGGGTGTTGGGAGAGGTAGTATTGGAGAGCGGTGAGACCCGAGTGTGGAATGGATGTATACAGTGATGTGGCATCTGTGGTGGCCATGCTGATCTCGGTAAATGGAAGGAGAGAGGTTGATTTTAGCCATTCCAAGAAATTGTATGAATATTTAGTGAATGACGGTAGGGAATGGACTATTGGCTGCAGGTAGTGGTCTACAAATGCAGAGATTCTTTCCGATGGGGAGTTACGGAAGGATAAAATCGAACGACCGGGATAGCCAGCTTCATGAATCTTTTAAAATATATAGAAATGAGGGGTGTGTGGGTGAGCAGGGGAGAAGAGGACAATATTTTAAGGAGCTAGAACTTCATTGGGCCCGTTGGAAGAGAGAAATTAAATGAATTCCTCCTGAAGTGCGGGATTTCGGTCTTTGGATATTTGCCGGTAGGAAGAGGTATCAGACAGTTGTCTGTTAACCTCCATTTTATAATCTGTTCTATTTAAAACCACAACCGTTGAACCTTTTTCCACAGAACTAATGATAATATTTGGATTATTAATTAATGTCCTTAATTCTGAGGCTTGGGTAGGAGACAGGTTGGGTTGAGGATTTAGAGACTTCAGGAAAGACAGAAATTCTGATCAGGAGAAGGTTTATAAAAATTTCCACGGGATGATTTGAGAGAAGGTGATTGGGTTCTTGGGTAGAAACAGGCTTGAATTTACTTAGGGTGTCGTGAATGGGTCTGGATATTTGCCGGATTAACGGTTGCGAATTCCAAAATAACTTCCACCGGAGATTCAGGCGAAACTGCAATACGTCCTCGAGGATTGTCACGTGGTTTACTCTGGGGGTGGAGGCAAATGAGAGGCCTTTGTTCAAAAGAGAAGTTAGTTTTGGGCTAAGGGGTTTGGACGAAAGGTTAACCACGTGGTCTGCGGGGTCCTCCGTCTCCTCGTCTGGCGAGATGGAGGTGGGTATGGAGGCTTTGGAATGGGGAGGGGGGCCGCTTAGGGAAAATCCAGCGAGAGGTTGGCGGAGGGAGGTTATAGGTAGACGCGAGGTCTGATCTGTAAAGGTGTAGGGGTGGGGGAGGAGGAGCCAGGCGAGGTGGTGAACGGAGACCTTTTCGGAAGTGAGACATACACAGGGACACCTTTGGACGTACTTTTTGACGCCGGTGTTGTAGCGATCGGGAGGACGCCCTGAGAGTCTCTTCTGATTTGTGAAGAAGATGTGGGGCGGCCTGGGAAATAATTTTAATGAGGGAATTTATTGAGTTTTGATACATGGCAATGAGATGATTGTATTGATTTCATAAAAAGTTATAGAGGAAAATTGACTACTGGAGTGTTGGTATGTTCATGGAAGGACGAGGTTAGGGGGGTAATCCTGTAAGTGGGAATTTGTTGCGTAGACCATTGGGAATTATGCCTAATGTGATGCACGCCGAAAGAAACTCAAGAGTGACTGGTGTATTGGGTGAGTTTGAAGGAATATTTATTGATGTAGCGTAGACATGAGGGGATGGCGTCAATGTTATTCGTGTTGCTGCGTATGAAGAAGGATCGGTAAGTGAGTGGAAGAGGAAATAAAGGTGATACAGTGGCGGAAGGAGGGATGGAACATAGAAAAAGGTGGTTGCGACCTACAGCACTGGAATCGAAGGCGCAGCATGTTGACAGAAGACTACGAAAGATCAACAGTGTATACGCAACAAGCAATAAGCAACAGTGTATAAACTCATGTGAAAATCTCATATATGTGAATAAAAGTGTATTTTTTGTGTGTTTCTGCGTTTTTGTTTGCTAATACTAACTTGATATACATTATTATTCACATCCACGAGACTATCAGTAGTTTTTTAGTAGTTTTTATCAGAAGTTTTACATACTGGTGCTCATTGCAATCATACTTGGTCTTCTTATGACAATTGGCTGCGTCTTTAGTTCCAGTGCTGTAAGTCGCACCATAGTAAGTACCTCATGGTAAACTACTCACAAAACTAGAAACGTCATATATAAAAATATCCGGGGTTTGAATTAATCATTTTGAATGGCCGGGTTCAAAGAGTAGATGCAATTCAAAATTGGTTCGATACATGGCAATTGGAATTAAATTTTTAGAAATGCATAGTAATTCATTTTTGGGAAAAGAGTAATTCCCTCCCTTATAGTTACAAAGTGAAACAAACCAAAATCGCGAGGGTAGATTCCTTTAAATACTTGGGTGTAGCAATTACATCTACATAAATACCCTGCGAGCCACCAAAAAGGTGTGTGGCAGGGGCCTATTACTCACGATCTGTCCTGGTGAAAACACATACGAGAAATATGCGGTCGTGCTAATAAAAAATCGGGATTTGTGAAAAGAGTACTAAGTAAATGCGATGAAAAGTGAAGGAACGATGTTTCCTTGCCTTGGTCAGGCCCCACCTAGAGTATGCTGCCAGTATATGGGATCCTCATAACATAAATTTGGTTTCGAAATTAGATCGAGTTCAGCGGAGGGGGGCTAGATTTGTCAAACATTGTTATGACCAACTCAGCAGCGTATCCACTTTGCTAGACAATTTAGGTTGGGATTCTCTTACACAGCGGCGTTTACAATATAGATTAAACTTATTAAAAATATTCAACGATGGGCCCTTTTCCGATGACATCAAGGATATAAACCGAACCCCAACGTATTACGGTCGAAGGGATTACGAATATAAGACTAGAGAGATAGACTGCAAGACTGACATATTTAAAATGTCATTTTTTCCAAGAACGATAAGGGACCAGAATGCTTGTAGTCGAAATTCCCCAGGATATAGTTCATTACAATACGTATTAACGTACAAGTTAGGGACTGCGCAAGGATATGTATATATATATATATGTATATTTATATGATTTCTTCGAAGTAACACGGAAGTGTTGGGTAAAAAACTTAGACAGTAACACAGCACGAAAAAACATAAAAAGAACACTCACAATAATATCTTGATAATTTCGACGGACTCGAACTCCGTCTTCTTCGGAAAATAAGATAATAAGATATGACTGACTTTGTAACATCTTATCTTCCGAAGAAGACGGAGCTCGAGTCCGTCGAAATTATCAAGATATTATTGTGAGTGTTCTTTTTATGTGTTCTCGTGCTGTGTGTTACTGTCTAATTTTTTTATGTATATGTATATATTATTATTATTATTAGGTAATCTACCGGTTAAGGTAGGTTTTTGGATGGACACAACAACCAAATAAACATTTTGTGACTCCCCACCTAGCAAACTAATCTATATCAGGTCCCTCTTCATCTCGGTGAACTTCTTTCCTCCCTTCATCCCGTCCAACATCCCTATCCTGCTCCTACCCTTACCTCGCTTGCCCAACATTCTCCCCTCTATTACCCTCTTCAACATTCCACCACCGCTCAATACGCCTTTCATCCATTTTTTCTGCCTCCATAGGATTTCTCTCAACAAGCCCCTCTCCTCACCCACCATCTCTAATACTTCCTCATTTGTTTTCCTTTCGGTCCACTTCACCTTCTCCATTCTTCTCCACACCCACATTTCAAAAGCCTCCAATCTACGTCTATCCTCCTGCTTCAGTGACCACGTTTCCGCGCCGTACATAGTTACGCTCCATATCAGAGTTTTGACGAGTCTTGTCTTAACATACCTACTCAACGTCCCCGTCATCAACTCCCTCCTCCTTGAGAAAGCCTCTTTGCCTAGCGCAATTCTTCTCCTTACGTCTCTACTACTTTGACCGTATTGGTCTAAAACACTTCCGAGATATGTAAGTTGTTCTACCGGCTCTATTTTTTCCCCGCCTACTTTAATATGTAGCTTAGCCTTTTTCTTTCTGGAAAATCGCATAACATTTGTTTTATTAATATTGATTCTCATCCCATATTTATCGCACTAAACCTCCAATTCACTCAGCAACGCTTGCAACCCCTTGGCTGACTGAGCAACAAATACTTGGTCATCATATATAATTATATATTATATGTATGTATAAATATATATGCATATATATGCATTTATGTGTATATATATATATATTTTTTCTTTCGGGTTCCCCCCACCTTTCCTCACCTATTTGATAACCCCCAACCCCCTCATCCCTTACCCTTCTCTCATGGTGCTACACTCCCTGCCACACACCTTTTTTGGTGGCTCGCAGGGTATTTATGTAGATGTAGTAGTGACAGAAGGAGTTAGCACAAATTCAGTAAAAGTTACTTCTGGTGTTCCCCAGTGGAGTGTTATTGGACCTCTTTTATTCCTAGTTTACTTTAACAACATTGACTCCGTAGTCACTAGTAAGTTACGTTTATTTGCCGACGATGAAGTGGTTTACCGTGATATCCGTGATTCTAAGGACACAGCAGCTTTGTCAGATGGCCTCAAATATGGTGCGACACTTGGCAATTAGATTAAAGTTGAAAAAGAAGCGTAGGCATCAAGTTTTGGAAAAGAGCAAGCTCCACTTAACGTTACCCTCCTCATGATCTCTCCTGGGTGAAATACATACGGGGAATATATGGACAAGCCTAAAAAATTAGGGTTTAATAGAAGAGTACTCGATAAATTCGATGAAAAGGTCAAAGAGAATGTTATATATCGTTTGTTAGGTGTCATTTAGAATATGCTGTAAGTATATGGGTTCCTTTCGAAGTTGGATTACTTGCCGAATTGGATCGCGTGCGGCGTAGAGGAGTTAGATTTGTAAAACGTTGTTATGAGTTATTTTGTAGTGTATCCAAAATATTAGAGAAGCTGGGCTGGGAATCACTCACGGAGCGAAGGTTAAATTACAGATTGAAGCTCTTGCATAAATTGCAAGGAGGTCTCTCTAGCAGTGATGTTTAAAATATGTTATTACTCCCAACTTACTACGGTAGAAGAGATCATGCTAATAAAATTAGGGAGAATAAATGTGGAACAGATAGATTTAAGATGTCATTTTTTCCACGAACGATAGGGGATCATAGTAACTTTGTTCGTCGCGGTGGGGTCATGTTCGGGTAAAATTAGTCTGCTGTGAATTCACGTCCCGCCACACACCTTGCAGGTGACTTGCAGAGTATATATAGATATAATAAAATATCAAATCCCTCCTTTTGAAACCTTCTTTGCTAAAGCATTTTTCTCCTTAGGTCCCAACTACTATAAGCGTTTCGGTCCAAAACACTTCCGAGATACGTAAATTGTTCCACATGCTCTAGTTTCTGCTCTTTATTTTAGGTTTAGTTTAGCCTTTCTCTTTCTGGAAAATCGCATAACCTTGTGTTATTAATATTGATTCTCATCCTATATCTTTCACACTGAATTTCTGATTCATTCAGGAATGCTTGCAAGCCCTTGGCTGAATGACAAACTAGAGCTTGGTAACCACAAACCTAACTGATTTTACGAATTACCCTCCGACTTTCATTCCTACCTCCATTCCCATGCCTCTTTCATCACTTCCTCCAAACACGTATATACTGAACGGTATAGATTGCGGATTAATCTTTTATCCCACCAATCTATTCATATTTTCTGCAATGTATACTTCAGTTTTTCCTAATTCACTCTAACAAACACCTTCTCGAAATCCTCATTGCAGGCGAATATTAATGGCTTATATATATATATATAATTATATATATATATATATTTTTGACCTGAAGAAGGCCTCTGAGTAGACCGAAAGCTCAAATCATCTACAGTGTGAGTGTCCTTTTATGTGTTACCTGTTATATTTTGTATTTTATTCTGCCGTTCAAATTTATATATATATATATATATATATATATATATATATATATAGATGATTTCTTCGAAGTAACACGGAAGTGTTGAATAAAAAACTTAGACAGTAACACACAGCACGAGAACACATAAAAAGAACACTCACAATAATATCTTGATAATTTCGACGGACTCGAACTCCGTCTTCTTCGGAAGATAAGATATGATTATTATTATTAGGTAATCTACCGGTCAATGTACGTTTTTGGATGGACACAACTATCAAATAAACATTTTGTAACTCCAAACAAAACCCAATCCAGCAACCTCATCTACATCAGGTCCCTCTTCATCTCGGTGTACTTCTTTCCTCCCTTCACCCCGTCCAACATCCCTATCCCGTTCCTGCCCTTTCCTTGCTTGCCCAACATTCTTTTCCATCAATACGCCTTTCATCCATTTTTCCTGCCTCCATAGGATTTCTCTCAACAAACCTTTGTCCTCACCCACCCTCTCCAGTACTTCCTCATTTGTTTTCCTTTCGGTCCATTTCACCTTCTCCATTCTTCTCCACACCCACATTTCAAAAGCCTCCAATCTACGTCTATCCTCCTGCTTCAGTGACCACGTTTCCGCGCCGTACATAGTTACGCTCCATATCAGAGTTTTGACGAGTCTTGTCTTAACATACCTACTCAACGTCCCCGTCATCAACTCCCTCCTCCTTGAGAAAGCCTCCTTGCCTAGCGCAATTCTTCTCCTTACGGATATATATATATATATATATATACATACATATATATGGGTGTATGTGTGTGTTTTTGTGGTTCACCAATTGTGGAGGGCTGAAGTGGATAGGTATGGATTTGTTTCATGCGAGATAGTGGGACATTTTGTTCATCCGCATATATTTTGTTATTCTTGGCCTGGGTATTGACTTGTCGAGCCCTGATGATGACTTTGTGAGTTGACACCTGGATCGTAGATGTTGTGGTATCTGTGGATGAACTATTAGTTTTCTATGTCACTTGGAACTATTTCCACATTCTCCCGCTCATTCCTATCCCATCTCTGCTCCCTTGTGGCCTCCCTTTCCCTCTCCACAACCCCTTCTTCCATCCCTCCCCCACCACCTGTTCTCCCCTCCCCCGTCCCCTTCTGCCCCTCCACAACCCCCTCTTCCACCCTTCCCCCACCACCTGTTCTCCCACTCCCTCGTCCCCTTCTTTCTCTGTCTCACATACCTCTTACTATACTAGTCAGTCCTAACTAATCTTCCGAAGAAGACGGAGTTCGAATCCGTCGAAATTATCAAGATATAACGTGTGAGTGTTCCTTTTATGTGTTCTCATGTTGTGTGTTGCTGTCTAAGTTTATATATATATCGCTTTTGCGATTTCATCAATATATATATATATAATATATATATATATATATATATATATATATATATATATATATATATACTACCTTGATCAAAAAGTTCCCGGAATAACCACCATGTGGCGCTCCCATCGTTCCGATTTGAGTTCTGTTATTTTTGTTAAATTGGTACATCTGTTGTTGATATTCCCTTTAAATCTTAGTGTCATAACTTGACATTTGCAAAAGTTACGTATCCAAGAGTACATCTATCTCTGTGTGTGTCGGCGATTTTTTACAATTGCAGAAATGGATTTAAATTTGCAACAACGAACTTGTATTAAATTTTGGTAAAAAACGGATTTAGTGGCGCACGGACGTTGGAAATGTTGGAAAAGTGTTTCGGCAACGATTCTCTAAAAAAAACGGTCGTTTACCAGTGGCACGAGCGGTTCAGAAGTGGTCGTGAGTCAATCGAAGATGATGAACGCAGCGGCAGACCATCGACATCGAAAGTCGGTGAAAAAATTGATAAAGTAAAAGAAATGTTGGTCAGTAACCGCAAATTAACCATCAGAGAAATAGCGGAGGACTTGAACATTGCCTATGGATCCGCCCAAGACATTGTGGTTAATGATTTGGGTTTCCGTCGTGTAGCAGCAAAGTTGGTGCCAAAAGACCTCAATTTAATGCAAAAAAGAGACCGTGTTGACGTCGCAAAAGACATGATTTGCGAGGCTGAATCCGATCCCACATTCATCAAAAGGATCATTACTGGAGACGAGACGTGGGTTTATGAGTACGACACGCAATCCAGACATCAGGCAAGTGAATGGCGTTCACCAAATGAGCCGAGACCAAAAAAACCACGTCGTTTTCAGTCAAGAAGGCAATGCTGACGGTTTTCATGGATTACAACGGTGTAGTGCATCATGAATTTTTGCCAGAAGGCCAGACAGTAAACAAAGAGTATTATGTGGGCGTTATGAGACGTTTGCCTGAAGCAATTCGCCGAAAGAGACCAGAAATCGTCGCACAGTGCGTCGAGACCGTCGCACAGTGCTATCATTATTCGTAATTTTTTGACGAAAAATGCAACAAATACCATCCAACAGCCACCGAATTCACCTGATTTGGCTCCCTGTGACTTCTTTCTGTTCAATCGAGTTAAAAAAAACCATTACGGGGAACGCGTTTTAGCAGCCGAGAGGAAGTAATGGAAAAATTGCAGGAAGCACTGATGGACATACCGAAAACCGAATATAAAAAATGTTTCGAGGATTGGATCAAGCGCTGGCATAAGTGTGTTGCAGTCGATGGGGATTACTTTGAAGGGGACAATATAGATTTAGGTGAATAAACTTGTATTTTTAATTTTCTGAATAAATACCGGGAACGTTTTGATCAAGGTAGTATATATATGTAATGGCAACATACATATAAACGTTATATATTTCTTATATATATGCATCATTGTATTAAGAATATACACAAAAATCAATTATTCAAACGGAATCCGGAGACGGAAATAAAAATTGCAGCTTTGTCAAATCCACTTTACATTCCATTCAACATTAATTGTATATACATCTACATCTACATAAGTACCCTGCGAGCCACCAAAAAGGTGTGTGGCAGGGGTGTTTCAACAGTGAAGTTCAATAGTGAAGTTTCAACTTTTCTTCCCGTAATGGATGGGTTCCCCAAAAAAAGGCTTAAATGACCAATTTTATTATGCATTCCAGAGTATGATGAATATGAGTAATCACCTCGATAGCGAATATTTTCAATTTCTTGTTTTAAATCCACAATTAATAATGAATAAAAATTTCGTTTTCATTGGCATAGATATTCACCGATTTGGAAAACATCATTTCAATCCCTTGAGAATACATTTGAATTAGCTTCAGCATGGATAATAGATTAGTGAACATCAACATCTTTAACTGCGATCATCATTAACGTATTTTATTATTCTACTAACGCTCATTTTTCACTTTACCACAAGACGTCTGAGAGTCTGAGATGATTTTCAGATCAGTTTATTTTAACAAACCGAACGGTATTAGGGTTAACCTTGTGAAATTTATCCATGATGGAAAGGAGACAAACTATGCAGATGCATATTTTGCATGCAAACCTGAAGATGACATTAAGTGTTTGAAACCCAGGTCGTGCATAAATCTCTATTCAAGTGAAATTTGCTTGGTTTGTCTCCTTTCCATCAGTTTATTTTGCTTATCATTAGCTGCTGATTTCTCGCCGCAACCCTTGCTGCTTGGCGTATAACACTGCAGTGCCTTAACTTTACAGTTGGGCCATCATAAGGATTACGAAAACTTGAAATGCATTGAAAGCAAACATTAATGAAGGTTACGAGTTTGAATCATTAAACAAAATCCATATGCAACCGAAAGCAGAGTATCTTAATTAATTGAAAATACGTATGGATTAGATCCACAGTGACTGTAATATGAGGATAATTTTCACAGAGGAAGTCAAAATGAGACAAGACCACTCATTTGTGTGTCGAGCTGAGTGATTCGGCTGCTGATGGAATGTTCACTTCGCGATGCTCTGGTCATTAAGATGGAGCGATTGGTGGTGGCTGCCGAAGGAGCGAATAAAAGGAGGAAGCGAAAGTACGGTCCAACGCGAATGCTTGGAGTTTGATTTTTGTCAGAAAAATAAACATTCTGAAGGTCAAACTTCATGAGTATTTAATTGCATTAGCCAAAGAGAATAAATAGCATGTAAGATAACTATTTATTTAAAGAACAGCGCAAAACAAAATGGAATATTTTTAATGTGACTTCCATTTGCCAATTAGTGTTAAGTGATCCTGAGATTTAATTACTTTTACTTATTTTGCATTTCATATGTCGAAATAAGAATTAACATGCGAATGTCAAATCCGTGCCTTGCAAATGAATGAGGTGTTGGTTCCGTCTTTATGGCAGGGTCCTGGGAAACCGCTGATAACTCGCCGGAAACCGGTATTACAAGTGTTTCCTACCACGAATTATAAGAAGATATTCCACCATAGGGAACATGAACGGCCCCGAGAAATGGAAATGGAGGGGCCGGGGGATCAGAAATGGAAATGTACACTTCCCTGGTGGTCGAGGGGGGCAGGGAGGGGGTGGAGGGGACAGGCGTGAGAAATGGCTTTCACATCATTTGCTCATACTCCGGGATGCGCGCCACGCGGGAGACATGGAGGCGAAGTCAAAAATCAAAGACAAGTCAATGACGAATTAAATTTTTGGAGTTTTTGATTATAATTCAATGCAACCTTGAGCGATTTTCTCCTTTTAAATAATGAACCAAAGCAAATGCGATGCATTGAAGAGTAGACAAAACGTCAAAGATTAACCTAAATTTATTTTTAAAAATTTCATAAACATTCATTCGTAATCGAAAAGTAAACAGACTGATTTAACATAAACTTTTACTTTCTTATTTAAATTACAGATTGATAAATCAGTACTAACCAATTGCCTTTCCAAGTATGTCATAAAATATAATATGGGCATTAAAAAGCAAGCGCAACCATTCATGCAAGTTTTTTAAATAAAAAGTTTGTGCCTCAGAGTATTTGCACTCTCTTCGGAGATATAATCCCATTTAGCGGCAATTGCAAACATTTGGATGTTTATTTACCTTGGGAACTTGATTACGGAGTTCAGATGTATTATGTAACACTGACAGTTTTATGTACTTAATTCATTTATGAGAATTTTAAAAGGAAACGGCATATTCACAAAATAAAAAGCAAAAACGTATTAGTACGAGTAAGGTGCTGGTTCGCTGAATCCTGGAATACTCGTCTATAGTATGGGACACGTATTAGGTGGAACATGTTAAAAAGTTGGAAAAAGTGCATCGAAAAGCTGGTACGTTCACGGTAGATACAAAGTTTCAGGTAGTGTAGCGGAAATGTTGGTTATTTTGAAATGGGAGAGTTTGAAAGATAGAAAAAAAGGAGTAGGTTAGTTATGATATTTAGATCAATTAAAAATGACGAAACGTGGGAATAATTAAGGATGAAAATAAAAACAATACGTTTTTTATGGGCAAAACAACTAAACTGTTGATATCAAAAAAGAACACAAAAATCAACAGAAAAAATTTGCCAAAAGTGGCTTTGTGCGGCAACGGCCTATATGACATGTGAACGGCCTGAGAAGCTGGACTGTGATGGTGTGTGATGTTTGAGGGTGTGTAAATTTGGACGGAACTTTCTCATTGTCAGGGACAGTGCATGATTTTGGACTCGTGCAGGGCCAAGGATGATAGTATTTACAAAGGTTATCCGTGGTTATCAAAGGTTATCTTTGGTTATCCGTGTATACAGCGGATTATTTTTGATTTATTATTATTAGGTAATCTACCGGTTAAGGTAGGTTTTTGGATGGACACAACTATCAAATAAACATTTTGTGACTCCAAAAAAAACCCAATCCAGCAACTTAATCTAAATCAGGCCCCTCTTCATCTCTGTGTACTTCTTTCCTCCCTTCATCCCGTCCAATATCCCCATCCTATTTCTACCCTTTTCCGCTTACCCAACACCCTCCCCTCTATTACCTTCTTCAACTTTCCACTACCGCTCACTACACCTTTCATCCATTTTTCCTGCCTCCATTGGATTTCTCTCAACAAACCCCTCTCCTCACCCACCCTCTCCAGTACTTCCTCATTTTTTTTTCATTTCGGTCCATTTTACCTTCTCCATTCTTCTCCACACCCACATTTCAAAAGCCTCCAATCTACGTCTACCCTCCTGCTTCAGCGACCACGTTTCCGCGCCGTACATAGCTACGCTCCAAATCAGAATTTTTACGAGTCTTGTCTTAGCCTCCCTACTCAACGTCCCCGTCATCAACTCCCTCCTCCTTGAGAAAGCCTCCTTGCCTGGCGCAATACTTCTCCTTACGTCCCTACTACTTTGACCGAGTTGGTCCAAAACACTTCCGAGATATGTAAACTGTTCTACCTGCTCTTTTTTTCCCTGCCTATTTTAATATTTAGCTTAGCTTTTTTCTTTCTGGAAAATCGTATAACCTTTGTTTTATTAATATTGATTCTCATCCCATATTTATCGCACTGAACCTCCAATTCACTCAACAATGCTTGCAACCCCTTGGCTGACTGAGCAACTAATGCTTGGTCATCAGCAAACCTAACCGATTTTACGAATTCCCCTCCAACTTTCATTCCTACCTCCAATTCTTCCCATGCCTCTTTAATCATTTCCTCCAAATATACGTTGAACAGCACCGGTGGCAATGGGCATCCCTGCCTTACACCTCTTCCTAACACTGCCCATCCGGACTCTCCGTTCCCCACTCGCACCTGAGCAGTCTGAGACATATACAGGTTGCGAATTCGTCTCCTGTCCCTCCAATCTATTCCTATTTTCTGCAATATACGAATTAGTTTTTCCCAATTCACTCTATCGAACGCTTTTTTGAAAGCTACAAAACAGGCAAAAACGTCCGAATTGTATTCTATATTCCTCTCCATTAATGATATCATTACTGCAGTGGCATCACGCGTACCTTTTCCCTTCCTAAACCCAAACTGATCATCCCCTAAGTAATCATTTGCGTTACTCTCTATCCTGTTGTTGATGATCCTGAGAATAACTTTAGCTGCGTGGGATATCAAACTTAATGTTCTGTAATCCTCGCATGATGTATGTAGCCTTTGTCTTTTTTTGGAATAGGAACTAACACTGATCACACAAAATCTTCCGGCCAGATTCCTTCCTCATAGATACTACGAATCAGTCAATGTAGGTCCTTCTTCCCACATTTTCCTAAACATTTCAACAGTGCTACGAGAATGCTTTTTGATTTATTACATTTTGAAAACCTGTTGGTGAAGAGATGGGAAATTTTGGTGATAAGGAAATATTAGATGGTGTCTGTAATTTTACTTACTTTTATTTTATTTAATTATTTTTGGTGATAAAGATTGGATTTGAGAGGTCCATTTTATTTTTTTGTATTCTAGCATTTCAGTCATAATAATATTAAAAGTTAGTGAGTCCTGAAGAATTAGAAGCTATTCTGGCCACATGGTGGCCTAGCGAATATAGCGTTCGTTTCTGAGGTTGGGTGGCACAGGATGAAGTCCAGGTGAGGCGCCGGGACATCACCGGGTCACCCAAATTTTACATCGACAGAAATACCCCACGATCCACCAAAACAGTGTGTAGCAGTGGGTGCTAGCACCCGGTGGGAAGGGTAAGTGATAAAGAGAGGATAAGGGAGAGGAAGGGAAAATATATTAAGTAAAATCTATCAAACAACGTGCAAATTTGTGTACATGCCGAAGGAAGACTTAATTGAAAATAATTGTTAATATTACCGAATAAATTAGATATTCATTACGCGAAAAGTTTCACAAGTTGTGATTGAGTGGTGCAAGCATTAGGATATGACAATGTGTGACCTTGAACATCGAACTGTCTTTCCATAGACTACGATGTAGAATTCGCGGAAGAGTCAGCGCGTTATGTTTTTTCCTGAGGCTGTGCCGGTGGGCAAAAATAATTAATATTCTGGTAGGGTCACCCTTTCCAGATAGATCCATGGGTAGGACCCTGAGGGAAGGTAGCGCTGAGTCCGTTCTTCAGTGATCTTAAGTGATTCTAAAGGAATGTAATCCCAATGGGGGCGAGCTTTAAATGGTAGCGTCATCTTAAAAACACTAATAATGGCGATGGCCAATGGCGAACCGTCTCGTTTATCAGTCCCATGATAAACATAGACTGTCACAAGAGAAGATAAATCATGACAACTACGGGAGCGCTGAGCTCGGTTGTGGGGAAGAGGAGCATTTGGGGGGGGGGCAGGGCCTCCGCGAAGTTGAGTAGCACAATAAGCAGGAGACCAAGATGATGACCGCAGTGATTGAAATATATACATAGAGAGCAAGGCTATAAAGGAATATTGACAACCATGAAGGGAAGAAGGACACATAAACATCAAGAGAAAATCTGAAAAATGGGTCACAGATGAGATACA
The DNA here is from genome assembly GCA_037158775.1 of Hetaerina titia. Taxonomy (NCBI): domain Eukaryota; kingdom Metazoa; phylum Arthropoda; class Insecta; order Odonata; family Calopterygidae; genus Hetaerina; species Hetaerina titia. The sequence continues at coordinate 99,181,868 of CM073774.1, read as the reverse complement.
TTTGTGTGAAGTGAGATGGAGATAGAAGGGGGAATACCAGCGTGATAATTACAGCGTAAATTTCAGTGGAGGTGTCCAGTGGAGTGGCCGTATTACTAAATAGCTCGGAAGAAGGGTATTGAATGTAGACCACAGGAGAAATTGAATTCTATTGGTCGAGGAAAAAGTAAACCTGGCCATTATAGGTGCACATGAAAACAAAAAGTTACAGGGAGGAATAAGTAGACGGTTTGTGCGAATAACTTATTCTACATTATAGGTAATATTAATTTACATTATACTAATAGGAAATTTACCCTACTACTTAAAGGTAGGTTTTTCACAGCTCAACAACCTTTTACTGCCAAGTGTCGTCAGAGCGTTTTTTGCTTATTGATTTCTTCGTTTTTCGAAACTTCTTCCCGCTCTAACGAGCCAACTATCACCCTACCTCCAAATCGCTCAATCAATATTCTCCCTTCCATCTCAGCCTACCACGTTTTACTGCATTTCAATATTTTCTCCATCCACTTTCTCTGCATTTTCATGTTTGCCCGAGTAACTTCTCCCGTCGTCCACCCTTTTGTTTGTCTTCCTCTCTGTCCAATTTCTTTTCATTATTCTCCCCCACACCCACGTCTGAAAAACCATTAATCCACTCTTAATCTTTTTGTCTGAAAAATCAGGTTTCAGATCCATAAAGCACTAATTTTAATATTTAGGTTTTCAACACATTTTCTTCATTTGCAGGTCAGAGGAATTTCCTTCAAGCAAATTCCACTGACAACCCTGATTAGATAGCCGCCTCCCATTTATTCCCATCGAAATCCCAATCCATGCTGCGTTTTGGTGGGAGCTTGAGCTTTGAAATCCTACAGGATCCATCAGAAACCAATTCTGACGAGATTAGACCTCGGCCATTAAAATGGTAAGCACAACGTATAGAGTCACAAAGGAAATTTAAGCGAATAACAATGTCTTAAAGTGAATTTAAGCCAATAATCTATTATTTATTGATGAATTTATGCAAAAAATCATAAACCGATAAAAAAGTTTTATGTATGATACTATGAACGACATTGACAAATGTATTTTATTATGAGACACCTCTAATTCAAAAATAATGTCATAAAAAGGTTCTTTGGGTGGAATATAAAACGGAATTAATTCCGACTGCACTGATTCCTTATTTCGATAATGTTTCTTGTGTTCCTGGAAGCAATCTGAAATACACACAAGGTTCCGTGTATTCTCCTTGAGAATTCACTACTTCGCCTTTTAGAAACTCAATTTCAAGCATAGTCATGAATTAATCTCATTTGTCGAATTTCCTCCACAGTAACCTCATGAAAATTTCTTTAGCCAAGTCATTTTGATAGGAGCTATTAGCTGATGAAGATAAGAAGTAAAATTTTGATAATATTGGAAAGAGAAGTAGAAACGATAAGTATGTTTTAATGGTATGAAGCAAAAGAGAAGGTGAACAAGGATGAATCAAAATAACTTTGCGTTTTCACAGGAAAATATTTTACTGCTAATTAGTTTCGGTAGACTGTAGCATCATTTGGACTGTCCAAAAAGTGTCGCCTTCAACTATCTCTCAAAAGAAAGAGAAACTTTTAAAGCCGAAGGAGGAGATTGCGCAAAGACAAAAATGTTTAAGGTTGTAACCAATGAAATGGTGGTTCATATCGTAACCCTGCAATCCAGGGCAGTAGTTTTCAGAGGCCATCCATAGTCAACTTCTAATCACAGTATTAAGATATTGACGATAAATTTTTAAATGATCTAGATGAAAGATCTGTATAATTTAAAGGTGATTTTCAGCAATATGCAATTTTCCATGCTGCTGACGACCTCTCCCTTTAATCCACGTCATAGAAGTTTTGTCTCGTTCTGATCACTTCTCAATCTCATGATTTAATAAAACTGATTCTGACGGAGAAAATGAAAATAATACCTCTGCGGTGGTATTATTTTATTATTGCATTTTCAAACCGCAAATTTCCTAATATTCCTTGCGACAGAGGCATAACATGCAGCGAGGAACAATCCCGCCGTTCGGTGCAGACAGGCCCAAATGGAGCCAAATCGGGCGACACATATCGGAGTAGGGAGGGAGACATGTTAAACAGGCGCCTTTTGCTCAACTCCCTGGCTTTACTTTCTCCTGCACCGCGTTTCGCTCCCCGAGTGCAAATAGAGCCACGGGAATAAGCGGCAATGAGTCTCTCCTTCCACATTTCGAGGGGGTCCTAACCTTCGTGCAGAGTGGCAGGGCGGCGGAGGGGGAGGTTGGGAGGGACTTGAGGATGGCACCCCGGAGAGGGAGGTGGCGGGCGTCGCCGTGGTACACCCGTGTATATAAGGAGGACTACTGGGCTTAACATTCATCCTCCAAGCTACCCTCAACCATGAAGACGGTGAGTGCAAAACTGACTATCGCTCGTCTCCCGGTGCGCCTCCGTCTCCCTCCCCCCCGAGGCAGTGCAAATACATTCACGAGTTGAATTTAGCAAGCCGGGGCCATAGATTCCAGGGGTCTGCTTATTGTTCAGTCATTTGTGGGGTCCTGGTTGTTCGTGCTTTGCCTAATTCTAAGTTGCCAAGGCCCCTATCCACAAAGCATGACCGAATTATGAGACTCCGTATTTAATTGGGAAAATTTAAGCCCCCGAGCTTTGTAGCACTCTGTCGAAGAGAGTGCTTTAAACTTTCTCAACGTTTGACATACTTAACACATTTCACACTGGATTCAATGGGAAGGATCAAATGTAAACATCATTTCGTGCCCGACCGATTACCTTTCCTCTTTAACGCTGCACGAATCTAACGCTATAATTTGAATCGTCCCGAGTCTTTAAAAGTTCAATCAAGGAGAAATGCGCAGTAAGCTTTACACTCAATTATTTATGAAGAGAGGTCCTTTCCCAAAACAATTTTTCTCGGAAAAATAGTGTTGTTTACGCACGGTTCTTCCGAAAACACGAGCAAAAATATTGGAAAGGAAGTAATTTCCTCGACCTATTGCAATATTAGAAAGAAGAAATTGGAGATTTCTGAAGCCACTTTGTGAATACATTCATTCCTGTTTGTCCAATTATTGTTGATATGTTACCAAATGTTGATCACCCTTTTTCAGTTCGTCATCCTCTCCGCGCTGGTGATTTTGGCTGCAGCGGCGCCTCCCGCGGAGGAACCCATTGCCATTGTCAGTCAGAATGCAGACGCCAATGCCGACGGATCATATGTTTTCAGGTGAGCAGAATATTGGCTCTGCAGTGAGATCTTTGGCGATTCTGTAGATGACCAGAACGAGTTAGAAGTAAACAAAGTAAATAATGTTCTTTTGATTATAGGAAGTAGTTTAGCGAAAGATTAGATTGCTGAAAAACTTGCGGTATCGTCGATTAGAATTTCCAGAGACGCGTACTTAATAAATGAATATAAACTTATATGATTTTTAAGTTTTCTGAGATTCTGGAGGAAAATGGAACGCGGCTACTGGAATAAAGTGGTTGGGGAAGGTAAAAGAAGAAAATAGAAAAATTGGGGATATTGAGGGAAGAGTTTTGATTTGAACATGGGAATGTAGGCAAAAAGGACTGAAAGTTACAGGTAAATACGAGAGATATTTAAGAATTATATTAGGTACGACGAATCAAAACGGGAAAAAAGTAGAAAAATCAGTTTAAACATAAAAGGAGGATGGCATAACGTAGATTTGATAGAGAATATGACGTATTTGAACAACTCTTTTAAAGAAATATGGGGAGAAAAATCGGGATATTAGGAGAAGATTCGCATTATAAAAAGATGAATTTAAAACAAGAATAGAATCGAATTCAAATGTATTAAAAATGAGCTACAGAACTTATTAATAAAGACTTAAGCATCAACATTAATGGTCGTTAAATCTAGGGTGCAAGACAAAGAGCATGAGAGTAGATTGAAGGGTTTTGAAATGAGGCTGCGTCAAAAAAATGAAAAAAATATGCTGATGAGATAAAGGCAAGCGTTAAAAAAGTTGTACACAAGTTCCACATAGATTCAGAAGAAGAAGAAGAAGATATCTTCAGTTCAAGAAGATATTCAAAAGTTTTAAACATCATGGGAAGTGAAATGAGAAGAAAATTTATTATTTTTATTTGAAAAAGGCAGTGAATTTCGACGAAGAAAATGTTTATGTATGTTGAAGGCCGCGAGAGAAGGGAGAACATGGGGTGAGAGGGAAAAGGAAGCAAGAGATTAGACGTAGATTCTAGATATACAGACAAACCAGAGTGTACTATCGCAGGAGATAATAGTTGTTCAGAATCTTCCAAAACCCACCTTAAATACGTGGAATAACTTGAATGGACATGAATAAAAAATATAGAAGCAAAAAATCCGACGTACATAGGAAAGTCAAGTATGTAAGGAACGATGTAAGCCATCTTATTTTTAACTTTAACCAGTCATTTTCCAAAATGACGTAGTAGAAGGAATCGGTAATATAAACTAGAACATAGCACCCTTAGGTAAATTTTAGCGATGTTGTTCTGTCCATGACCGAGGTACATTTTGATAGTTCTCCCAATATTATTGAAGTATAAGTTTTCCCAAATACTATCGGTGCTGCGGCCGTTATTTACAGATACGTATACCTTCCGAAACTACTTCACTCAAAATGATTAGCTACGCTGAGGTATAACAATAAATAAATAAACTGCGAATAGATTAACTAAAAAAATCATGGATATAGAGAAGATGAAAGAAAAATTCCCTAAGATTAGGTTTAATTTTTCATTATAAGCTTTAAGGAATAGTGTAGCACTAAATTATGAGCTAAATTTAACTAAATTAAAATCTGACCTTTACAACAAAGTAATGTTCAGAGCTACGATGAACCAAATGTAAATCACAGTGAAATTCCTATGATACTTCGGCACTAATGTTGATTTATCCTTAAATTACAAAGACTATAGCAAAATTAAAATTTCTTATGCAATCCTCATTACCAAGAGTCGACTTGCTTTATTTCATTTTCATAAGAAGCACCCACGAATAATCAGCATACTAAATGGTTTGAGTTGGATTTCTGATGGTTCTTTCGCGTTTTGCAAATGTTAACCTGGTAGCTACGAGACGGCGAATGGTATCCGCGCCGAAGCGAACGGTGAGGTCCGCAAGAACCCCAACCCTCCCCTGACCAAGGACGCCGAGGGCAGCGAGGACATCGTCGTCTCTCGAGGGTCCTTCTCTTACACGGCCCCCGACGGCACCCCCTTCACGCTCACCTACGTCGCCGACGAGAATGGATTCCAGCCCCAGGGGGAGCACCTCCCCGTCGCCCCTCCCATCCCCCCCGCCATCCAGAGGGCCCTCGACTTCCTCGCCAGCCAGAACAAGGAGCGCAAGTGAGCGGCGCCCGGCACCTCGCGGCCACCGTCGCACGCACCAACATCCCTGCTCAGGTAAACGACCCGCGGAACGTGTCAGCGGATCTCGCGGTTGTCGCACATTTCATTAATTTCTCGTAAGTACGACAATTATGATCGAGCATTTTCAAAATGGATATTAGCGCCGCTGGAATAACACAAATTCATCCTCTCCGGCAACCTATTTAATTTGTCGCCGAGGGTCAATTGGGTTTGCTGATTGGCTTTATCGCTCCATACCTCCCACCCATCCCCTACTTCTCAAGCATGAGGCTCCGGAGGAGTAGAGGATAGGTGGGGGAGGGAGTTAAATATTGTACATCTTGATTTATTGCAGGGCATGAGAGTGGCTTTGGGATGTGTTAAGGATATAATGAGTGGATTGGTTGATTTAAATTTGGAAATCGGACATGTCGTTTAATGCAACGGAGGGGTCTTTGAGGAAAAGGCCGGTCATTGAATTATGGCTCTTGAAGATGGGGTATCGGTTTATTATGATGATCTCAGAAACACCACGTTCGCTAAATAAATACCTCCATCTATCTCTGCCGGGGAAGTAGGTGCTACGAATTGAAAGAGGGTGGGTTTCTGCGGTGGAGGGAGGATTGGGAGTGCATGCATGCCTTCGAATTAATTTGTTTAGGAGGGGTTCGGGATTTCATTACTGAAAGAGGGAATGGTGTGTAAGTTTGAGAGGAATTTATTCAGGGAGTCGGGATGACTGCAGTTTCTGTGTCCTCGTATGGAAAGGGAGTAAAGTATGGAGTCTTTCCAGACCATCTCAATCCCACGTCTCTCAAATCTTCCCCACCGCCGAAATATTTCGTAAATATTCCGAAATTCCACCGAAAATTTCGGAATATCGCACGTCTTAGTGTTCTTTTTAATATGTCTTTCTTTTTTTGTTAGCCAACCTCATCTCGCTCATCCATTTGATGTATTATTCACATCCATGATATAGGATGCATATATATATATATATATATATATATATATATATATATATATATATATACACAACTTATATGAAAGTCTCACGGATGTAAATAATAATATATGTCAAGATAGCACTAGCGGAAAAATACATTGAAACACGCAAAAAAGAAAATAAACTCACACGTTAATAAAATTTTGGTTGTGAAGCCACCTTTCTCAAGGGGGAGAAGGAAGGATCTGAGATTTCCTTCCTTCTCTCCCTTCTTCCCAGTAATCGAGAGAGAGAGAAAAAGCAGCATTACTATTAGCTACTTTACCTTCCAGTCAAGTTACAATTTAACTAGTCTCAGGTGCTACTGAATTTTTAAGTCTCCCCTACGTCTTTCAAGGATATTACCTAATAAATTGATTTCATTTGGATTTACTAAAACTATAAAACAAAACAAATTTTAAATTATAAATTTCTAGACATGAGCATGTTTATATCATATTCTGTTCTTATGTTTTTCATATATTTTTCAGAGAAGATGAAGACGGACAATTTGGATACGTGATAGACGAGCTGTGAACCAAAATATGGCTGGATTTCTGGATTTTCGGCATGGTACTTTAATGGATCAGTGGAACACTGTGTTTCCGCTAATGATATTAATTTTTTAACGAAGGTCTAAATCCGTTTGTGAAGTTTTCTTGTTTGATGTTTTCTTGAAAAACAGTTATGATTATGTTGGAAACATTTGCACAAAAAGTTAATATAACATCTTATTTTTACACGTTTTTTTATTTATTGTGTATAAAAATGTAAATCCCTTTCGGAAACAAAAATAATTTTTAGTGATCGGTGGCCATCGCCATCGTCCTCCGGACTTCGAGTGACGAGTTGGTCGATTGTTTTAGTTTTATACGTTTTATTCCCGGAATTACATGTTACATCAGTTGAAAGATGCACCTTCTGTGCTCTTCAATGCGGGGCTCGATGGTCTCAACGATAAACGTATACTTCCTCTCACTCGCAGAGAATGCTGTGGACGCCAGGGGTCTTGAGTCCCTGGTCGTCTTTGAGCCGGTCAAAGTGGTGCCTTAGTTTCCCCGGTAGTGCGTGGCTGGCCTCTATGTTATCCCTCTCGAGTATTAGCTAGATTTTTCCCGCAAGAGTAGAAGCGGACGGAAAATACCTCTTCCGAAGGAAGAGGTATACGTATGCTAATCGGGAATAAAATTCATACACTCATATGTGAAATTAGTAAGTAATGGCTTATAAAAATAAAAGGCGCCATAGCCAATTACCTAGATCTACTTTGTTCTTTAAAAATAAAAACATACGGCTGGACATAGTTGCATGAAACAAAGAGAATTACGAGAAATTATATAGAAAAATTAAAGAAAAACGATTAATAGATCCACTTGACTGAAAATGAGAAGAATATGGAATGGCCAAGTCTTGGGGTACAAGGGATTTTGCGGGAAAAAATGAACGGAGAATGCCCCTAAATATATAGGAAGGTGAAGCAAAAAAAGATTATTTACGTGTATAACGGTGTTCCACCGGATAAGGTAAGACATTTCGACAGAGACAGCCTGTGTAACGATACAAAGATTTATTTTTCTCTTTCCTTCAATGAAATAAATGATTTAAAAAATTAATAGAAACGCCCACACGCCCTATTCAATCCCACATACTTTGACCTTTTTCGCTCCGTTCAATATACTCGTACCTAGCGTCCATCTCCACCTGTTCTCGTGGTAGTAGTAGTTTTTAGGGGAGGTGACCGACAGCTGATGATATTTGCGTCATTAGAAATGTATAGGAAAGAATGAAGAGTGGAGAGAAACGGTGTCTGCATTTGGCTTACTCTCAACGAAAGGCACCAAAGGGTCACAGGCAGTTAGACATTCCATCCAACGAACGGCGTACTCACTTAGGGTGCTCTCCACCAAGAGCATCAAGTAGGGCTTGGGATACCAGTGAACCAGATCTGCCGTCTCCAGAATTCGAACCCAGGCCCCCTGGGTGGGAAGCCAGTGAGTTAGCCACCCAGCAATCCGATATCCGCCTTCCTTGTTTGCTTAATGTTCTTCCCTTTATCACAGTATTCAATATCATATCGCCATTTAAAATATTATGTATCATCTCGTCTGCATCTGGATTTATCCCAACAATCCGCTCCCATCAAGCGCTTACTCGTTGGTTTTCCATTGTATCTATTTCATCTCTTCTAAACCTCTTCAAACTTACATTTTAAAAGTCTCCAATCTAAAACAATCCTCTTTATCAAAGAAAAAATATTTCCCGGACTTGCAACTTCACATAGTTTTATCGAGCCTTTTAATAACATCCTCAACCAACTTTCTTCTCATCCATTCTCTCCACATAAAAATTCAGTCGTAATACGCATATCCTCTTATTATATCCCTATTAATTGGAGCATTTTGATTCACAACACTTCCGAGATAGGTAAGCGGTTCCACCTATTCTTGTACCTGCATCAAACTTCAGCAAAGGTTTTCTCTTTCTCTAAAGTAGCATGATCTTCATTTTGTTTCCGTTAATACTCAACCCATATCTATGGAGCTAATTTTCCAATGCACCAGCAATGCTTGCGACCCCCTGGGGCGACGGGTAAACTAAAACTCTATTACCCTCCACTCGCACCTAAATTATCTGAGAAATGTGCAGGTTGTCGATAAGTCTCCTATCCCCTTTAAATCTACTTCCAATTTCTGCAATATAATAATTCTACACAATTTACTCTATCAAACGCCTTTCTGAAACCTATCTACAAAGCAGACAACTACCCGTACATTCTAATTGCATTATACATATATTCTCCTCATTTCCCTATTAGTGACCTCATCATTGCTGCTGCATTTCGTAATTCATTAACGATAGAAAGACGATTTCTTAAACCTTTAGTAGTTCCGCGGGAATGCTGGGCACCCCCATTTTTTATTCGACTTCATTTCCCTTTGCGCCCCTCCTATCCCGCCATCAAGTTTGCCTGTACCGAAGCTATCTCAATGTACGTCATGTTCCATTTGTACAACTAATCGTCCTGACCTGATGTCCTTGCCATGGAGTATTATATATATTATTATTGTTATTATAAGGTAACTTACCGGTTAAGGTAGGTTTCGGATGGACACAACTACAATATTTTGTGACTATTGACAAAACACAATCCAGCAACCTAGTCTACATCAGGCCTCTCTTCATCTCTGTGTACTTCCTTCCTCCCTTCATCCCATGCAACATCCCTATCCTGTTCCTTCTCTTTCCTCGTTTGCCGAACATTCTCCCCTCTATTACAGTCTTCAACACCCTATTGCCGATCAACACGTCCTTCATCCATTTTTCCTGCTTCCTAGAATTTCTCTCAACAAACCCCTCTCTTCACCCACCATATCCAGCACTTCCTCATTTGTTTTCCTTTCAGTCCATTTCACCTTCCCCATTCTTCTCCACGCCCACATCTCAAAAGGCTCCAATCTACGTCTATCCTCTTGCTTCAGTGACCACGTTTCCGCGCCGTGCATAACTACGCTTCATATTAAAGTTTTAACGAGCCTTTTCTTAATATTCTTTCTTAACAACCTTGTCATCGACTCCTTCCTTCTTGTGAAAGCCTCTTTACCTAGCGCGATTCTTCTCCTTGCGGCCCTGCTACTTTGACCGTGCTGGTCCAAAACATTTCCGACATTAGTTAATTGTTCTATTTGCTCTATTTTTCGTTTTCTTATTAAATTGTTAAGGTTAAATATAATTATATATATATATATATCCTTTTTATTCCTCTAGAAACCTTTCTTATTCATTTAATAATTTTTAATTAGTTACTGCATTTGTCATTTCTACGGATCTCTCCCTCTTACTCTCTAATAAATCGTTCGCCTCTCTACCCAGTGCACCAATCCTTCACCCTTCCTTCGTAATCTTTCCAATTCCTCTGCCGGGGCGCAATAGACCCGTCTTTTGGTTTTAGGCTGACCGGCTTCTAAGATAATGAAAAGAGAGCCAGGTTCCGTTGAACCCGCCGCCATTTGGTTCCGTTGAACGCCCATGGACACTCTTAGTCTACTATATATCTATTTGCATGGTAACCGCCACAAATTCACCCTTAGAAAGCGACATTAAGTCCTTGAAGGAAAGTCTCATGGGATGTTAATGATAATTTAAATGGAGAAGCGACACAGCAATAGCAAGCAAAAACAGAAAAACACAAGCACATGAAACTCCTGAGTATTTCGAATTTTCGGTGACCAAACCACCTTCCTCTGGGGAAAGAAGGCTCTCAACGAAAGACCGAAAATTAAATGAAAGTTCCTTCTTTCCCCAGAGGAAGGTGGTTTGCCCACCGAAAATTCGAAATACTCAGGAGTTTCATGTGTATGTATTTCTTTCGCTGGCACTATTTCGCCTCTCCATTTAAATTATGTGTATGTGGTTTGTGCAATAAATGCGCGAACTGGTGCAATCTGGCCGCTATGCCGCGGCCCCAATCACTAGTGGCGCTAGTTTTCCTGAGACCCCATGAGCCGTCTGCCCTTGGTGGATCGTCGAGCTGTGCGTATGGTGCCAGTTATGCTAGTTTCTGTTGTCTTTGTTTTTTCTGTTTGTCGAAAATGGAAATTGACGAAATTGCGGAACAACGAATGAACGTCAAGTTTTTTGGTGAAGTACAGTAAAAGTTGTCAATAAATTACTGAAATATTGGCAACTGTTTACGATGATAATGCTCTGAAGAAAACCTCCGTTTTCAAGTGGATTAAGCGTTTTAAAGATGGCCGACAAGACGCCACGGATGATGCAAGGCCGGGACGACCTACAATCACCTGTGCTGACGACAACATTGATCGTGTGCGGTACCTTGTCCTTAATGATCGTCGAAAAACTGTCCGAATGATGGCTGATGAACTGAATTTAGGAAAATCAATAGTGCAGACTCTTTTAACCGAACATGATGGATGGATCCTTCACCATGGCAATGCAAATTCAGCATTGATTGTTTGCCCGTTTCTGGCAAAAAATTTAATCACCATCCCCATTCGCCAAATCTCGCCCCCTGCGACTTTTTCCTATTCCCAAAATGGGAAAAATGTGATGAGGGGTCATCACTGGGAAGATTTGGACAGGATAAAGCAAGAAACGACGAGAAAACTGGAAAGCCTAACCACAGAGGACTTCCAAGGGTGCTTTAAGCAGTGAAAAATAAATGGAATAAGTGATTAGCCATGAATGGAGAAAATTTAAAGGGGACAAAATTGATGCAGATTAAATTTTGCAAAATAAAGTTTTTATGGCCAGCGCAGTTCAGCTCGCCAAGTGCCTCCTTCCCAACCTTTCCTGAGTTTGACTTTTATGTGTATTGCTCTCCCTTTTCCTTATAACCCTATCCATTTGATTATATAAGTATATATATATATATATATATATATATATATATATATATATAATCTGGCTTCGTATCAGTTAGATGGCAATGTTACTGGAGGTGAATAAAATCCATTCTTATGCATGATCGCTAAAGTTTCAGGGAATTTTACGCTAATTTTTCTCGCTGTCTACTCTGCTATCAATTCCTTCGAAGCAAAAGTGATAGTGAGAGTAACTCCCTTCAAGATTCCCTTTCAACGAAAGCCCACTTCTCTGTGGAACTCCCTTGAGTAACCGTTCGCGTCGGCAGCTTTTACTTTTTTCTCGCTCCGAAGAGTGGATCGTTGCTGTTTGCTCAGTGCTTTCTACTTTCCGCTGCGCATTCTGCAACACGGCAGGCAAGCAAACAAAACGAGGTGCTCACCCTTCCCTATCTTCCGGAACCTCAGCCTCTCTCCGCACACTCACGTGCGAATGAAAACTGCCCGCCCCCGTGAGGTAAGAAATGCCTAAGATGCACCAACTCATTCGATGCTCATATTTTATTTGATATTTTAGGACACTGGAAGCCACCGCTAGGGTGTGTGGCAGGGGATGAATACGCAGCAGACTAATTTTGACCCGAATATGACCCTACTGCGGTCGGAAAATGATATTCTGTTCCCTTGTCGTTCGTGGAAAAAATAGCATCTTAAAATTATCTTGATAAACATAAAATTTTTAGGCTTAACTTTGTGGAATTTCTTCTTGATGAGGGTAGAAAATGATCATCATCATCTTTAAAAAAAGATCATCATCAATTTATCTATTCTTCACTTAATTTCTCTAATGTTATTCACATGATTGCCCCTACCAGGGTACGAGCGGAGAAATAATACATTTCAACATCACTGCTAAAGAGAGCCCTTCCAATTTGTGCAAGGGATTTAATCTGCAACTTAACTTTTGCTTGGTCGTCTCTTAAAATGCGTAGAGATATTACGATTTCAAACAATTCACAAATTCTTTTAATTTCAAAACTGTGCTAGTTATAGTATTCTTCACCACCATCAGTTCCCCAATTACACATTAGTTCAGCAATTTTTCTTGTTGAATCTCCAATGGTGAATTAATGAACGGTAAAGGCTTTTACTAAGTGCCTTTGACTTGAATAGCAACGGTCTTGACTTTGACGAAGAATAGGCTTCGGCATAGACTTGAACAAGCAGGAGCAAAGGACCGCACCTGCCCACTCGGGGCAAGAGCCGCACGCCCACCTTGGGCTCCGCATTCCCCCGACCCTCGCCTTCCCCGCCCGCCCCTGTCATTGGAGTCCCGGGACCACGCCCCCGACACGATTGCCGTCAATCGTCTCACCCAAACCAATTTCTCTCTTTCTCCGAATGAGGTGCTCAGGATCATCTTACGTCGACGCCGAAGGCCGCGAGCTTTCCTTCCTGATCTCTGTTAATTTACTAGCGCCACGCACGTGTTGCCAATTCACGGCACAGGGCGAAACTTAGAGATTGAGAGACTCGGAGATGAGCGCCAAACGGAGAGCAATGCATCTCGAAATGGGACGCAGAAGGATGGGTGGGGAAGAGTCTGTGGGTGAGTGGGGGTTGTAGGCGGGTGGAAGAAAGGTGACGCAACGGGGGTGGGTGTGGCGGGTGAGGGTGCGCCCTTGCGGTTGATTCGAAGAAGCAGGAGGGAAGGATGCGCCCGCCTCGCTTCCACTCACGGCTTATCCTCTCCAGCCGAAGGGCATTTGTTTCGAGGGTTATTAATAGAAAAGATCTAAGACGGGGCCATCTCAATCCTTCTTACTCCCGCAAGCGTCTTCATATCTGTCTCACAAGGGTTGGGTGGAAACGCTTCTCCCTATCGTATGCATATCCAATAAGAGCGACATTTTCTATTGAAAATGTGCGCGTAATTTTCCGGATTAGGGTAAATTTTGGATATACCCCCGGTGTTGTGCACTGTCAAATGTTCCCCTAAGTCCTAGCCGCTATGTAAAATAAAAATATCCTTAAAATCCGACACTACAGGCATATTACATTGACTCATTGTTTTAGTTAAGAACGGAAATTCTGTTTAAACTGTTAAAGTCGAGGGCAGTGTCCCATGCGTGCATATGGAATTTCTCCATAATGCAAGGAACGGTAAAAAAAACTGCAATTCCACAACTCGCAGTTTATTTACACATTTATTATAATGCAAGTGATGATGCTACGTGGCAGCATTGTCCTATGTTAATAAATTGTGAATAGTGAAATTATATTGTTTTCTTCTGCCATTCCTTGCAGTGTTAAAGTCGTTTTACTTGAGACAATACTTTGTACCAATTCACTCAAATTACGAGACGAGTTACGATATTTCCCCGTTTAATATAGAATATCCTTCCGTGATAAACCGTGCGCTTTATAATGAGATCTAATAAATACAATCCTCTATTTTTAATAATACCACGACCGCGTTAATGATTGGATTGTAGGAGCGCGCGACGTCCAGATTGGCTACTTTGGTGGTCTCTATCCGCCGCGATTAAATATCGTTAATATCGGAGGTAAATACAAGTCACTCTAATGCAAATAGATATATTCCTAGCTTAGTTAGAATGCAGTTAATTGATGATTAGCTGGTCTAACGTATTTCCTGTGACTGCCAGTCTTGTTGAAACTTCGGGTGTCCAATTTCATGTATTATTGAAAGGTTTATTGAAGGCCGTCGCTCATAAGCCCGTATAGAGAAGCGTAGTTTACTTATACTATTCACAAAAACGTAAATATTAATATTTGAGTTATTTTAAACGAAATTAGTCTTGATATTCTTCATGATTATTAATGGCAGAAATAATTGTTGAAATACGTAATTGGTATATACGTACGTGTGCATTTTTAAAATAATTTTTTAGAAAATTATTTGTCTAAACGCTCTTATGGCGTTATCGAAGTGGATCGTGTAAAATAAGATAGTATCAAATTCAAGGACGGTAGCGTGTTTAAGAAAGGATACTGTTCGATTAAGGGCAATATCACCATTAACTGCTAAACGTTCTAGGTCATGAGGAGAGACAAGAGCACCTATGTGGAGCGTCCTTTTGCCCTTGACTCAGGCGAAGCGTCTACTCGGGATCAACTTGATGGTGGCATAAATTAGGGGCGCATTGATGAAAATTACGTGCCCGAGTCAAAATGTAACCAATATCCAGTTGAGATAAACTATGAAATTTGTTTCATCGTAACAAATAATGTTAAATTACAATTGTCAGGGGGAGTAATTACATTACGCTCAAGGCTTCGTGTGTCATAGAGAAGAATGAGATTCAAAATGTATTAAGCTCACGGGTGGTATATTAATAGAAACAACGAGAGACAGCAACTTTCAACCTTGATTCCGGACAAGGTGAATTATTCTTACATTTTGAATGTCCATGGGTGATACTGGCTGATCCCAATTGCAGAATTACTGCCATTATTCATGATTTTAATTATAAAGTATAATATTTTCACTCCATGTCCTTATAAAGTAGGGTACATGACACTGATTGTTCTCTCCTCACGGATCTGTCCGCTCATTCGTGACACTGTAAGGACATACAAAACACGGACCAATTGCTCGACTTCTAGCGACGTCAGTTTCTATCGAAAGTGAAAATACATTCAGAAAAAAAAAACAAAAATTAAAAGATGTGTTAATTGGAACAAAAACGGTTCCCAATTCACGTCCTTACATCAGCTATCGAAAAAGTGTAAAAGAAAAAAAACCATGTTCGTTCTAGGATTTAATCTATGTACATTCATGCAATACCCCTTAAGCCTCCGCAAGGGCGTGTAGAGGGGAATGTTAGGACATTACCTGTCAAATAGAATTCAACTACATTCAAAATAAACGGAAAAACACAAATGTAAAGACATACATGTATATATCTCAATACAAAACGGATTTCAACTTACACACATGTAAATGTATACATGCAAACAACTAATATAAACAACCACATTCATCTACGAATGCACTAGATGTCTACGCCGCTTTTAATCTTGATCCCTCTAGCAATTTGATTTCTTTTCCTATTTTCACTACGGCTTCAATTCCTCCTATCACGCTTCATGAGTTCCCATGGCAATTAAGACGAGATTGAGAGGGAAACTGGTTGTGGCGGCGTGCGCATGTGCAGGACCGAGGACAGAATTTCCAGCTTTTAATCGAATGATCGCCCAGGAATGCCATCTCGAAAAGGGAGAGCCTTGGTGCAGGTCAAGGACGCAAGAAGCACGCAGAAAAAGTATTATTCCGATTGTAGGCGCTCATAGGATATTATATAAGGAACAGCTTTACGCAAAGTTCCTCAGGATTAAAGCATTTTCCACAGGGATATCCTGCACGTAATTCATTCACAAAGGTCAACAATTTTAGTTTTTTAATAATGCTCACATAAATTTCAAGAAACTGTAACAGTAACTTTAACGGAGTCACCCGCTATGTGTGCATTATAATGCAACCATTTCATGGTTAAAGCACTCGGCCGGATATCGAGGGATCCGGGTTCGAATCCCGGTCAAGACGAATGATTTTTACTCTCTGAAATGGTTGCATTATAATGCACACATAGCGGGTGACTCCGTTAAAGTTACTGTTACAGTTTCTTGAAATTTGTCTAAGGTATGAACAGCCTAATTGTTTGAAATTGGCTTTATTAACATCGTGGACTGTGGCGCGTCGCGCACGACTACGAATGCCTGTGACATTGTATGTACGGTATTTCGTCATAACATCTTGTTCCTTTAAAGCCCCCAAAATTTCAGAGTGTAAGAGGACGTCTCGGTAGCTTAATTGGTTAAAGCACTCGGCCGAATATCGAGGGATCCGGGTTCGAATCCCGGTCAAGGCGAATGATTTTTACTCTCTGAAATGGTTGCATTATAATGCTCACATAAGCTTAGTAAATATTACACAATTTAGTTAAAATTGTCGCATTTTAATTTATTGTAACGTTCTATAAAATCAAGCGTTTCTGCATGGATAAAGGAAGTGTAATAGGCCCGCTTCCATCTTAATATACATTAATGAGTCAAGCTCATACTTAAGTAGGAACCTCGGATTATTTTCAGACATACGGTGGGATACGGGGAAATAATGACATCATCAGATTATGGACTACTCTTTAGAGAAATATGCACAATATCAGATTGAGACTAGGAATGGTGATTGGCACTCAATGTAGGTAAATGCGCAATTTTGGAGAAAAGAAGTGATGAGCAGAGCGTGAATTATGTAATATAGGGTGCAGTGCTAACTACGGCAGATCAAGTCAAATATCTGGGGGTGGTTCAAGTACCACGTCTTTCGTGGGGAGCACATACCGGGGCAATATGCGAATCCGTTTCAAAGAAACTCGGATTCATTTAACGGGTGGTGAGGAAATGGAATAAGAAAGTAAAAGAGAGGGGTTCTTTCGCTCTAGTTAGACCACATGCGGAATACGACGCAAGTATTTGGGATCCTTGGGAGAAAAGTTGGAAAAAAGAATTAGATCAAGTTCAGAGAAAATCCGCCAGAGTCGTGAAAAATTGTTACAATAAGAAGACAAGTGTAACAGGTCTCTTAGGGGAATTTGGCTGAAAGCCACTTAAAATATGAAGAGAAAAAGGGAGACTGAGACTTTCAGCAAAGTTTAGAACAAGCAAATTTAAAAATGGCACTTAGGGAATTATTATGACCCCACACTTTTCAGTTAGGTTAGACCACAAAGATAACACAAGGGAGATAGACATCAGTGCATATAGAGAGAAATATTTGTTCTTTCTCCGGACAATCAACAATCACACTAGTAAGAAATCAAAGACATCATAGAAACAACAAGGACATTCGATTTACAAGGAAGGACAAGATTAAATGTTGCAAAGACATAAGGTACATTCGTAGGTGCATGTATATGTTAGTTTCTGCTATATACGACATTCTACTACTATATGTATGTTGTCATGCATTAGAGTAAAAACGGTTGCATGAATAAATATGCTCCTGTGTGTGTAGATTGGCATGCAGTTTTTTGTTTTGCATGAGGATTTATTCTCTTTTCCGGGTGGTACCTAACCATCCGCCCAGGCACACGCCCAGCGGTGGATTGCGGGATATTATGTAAATGTTTGTGAGATTGTTAGCGAGAGGATGTTGCATACCTCTTTGGAAATTCTGCCTGACCAAGGATCAACAAAACAAAGGTCCCTTATCCCAACACAATGATCGCAATTTTATAATCGGTGGAGAGTTCAAATTGCAATCTCTTGACTGGAGCATGTATAATTTTAAAATGGGCAGTCCAGACAAAGATATCTGCGCATCTCTATTGAATTCTTTTAAGTTAAACTCATTGAATCAACTTGTCACTTCAACAACTAGTGACAATAATATTCTTGATATGTTAGCAAAAAATATTCCCCTATAAACTATACGGACAAATGTGATAGACCACCAAACAGATTGAGTGAGTTTGGTGTACAATCCAGATAAATAACCACAAAAACATAGGCATATACTCATTTTACTTCTATATAATACAAAGAAAGCGACCAGGAAGGAGTGTGGCAGGGGGTGAATCCCCCTGTCATGAACAGCGCATTGGCTGACAAAATATGCTCACCATGCATGAAACAGCTTCATAAAAATTCTTAAATGCAAATGAAATTGTAAGTACATGACACTTCCATCATTTCGAATAAAATCATGCAACAAGAATGATATGTTTACT
Source organism: Hetaerina titia (assembly GCA_037158775.1). Classification (NCBI taxonomy): domain Eukaryota; kingdom Metazoa; phylum Arthropoda; class Insecta; order Odonata; family Calopterygidae; genus Hetaerina; species Hetaerina titia. The sequence continues at coordinate 99,163,426 of CM073774.1, read as the reverse complement.
GTTAAATATAGCCTATATGCTATCTTAAGAATTGGTACGCTATCTTCAACAATAAACATATCATTCTTGTTGTATGATTTTATTCGAAATGATGGAAGTGTCATGTATATTCCTCTCGAGTCCGACAAGAGCTTACAATTGCATTTGCATTTAAGAATTTTTATGAAGCTGTTTCATGCATGGTGAGCATATTTTGTCAGCTCTTGAGCTGTTCATGACAGGGGGATACACTCCCTGCCACACACCTTCCTGGTTGCTTTCTTTGTATTATATAGAAGTAAAATGAGTATATGCCTATGTTTTTGTGGTTATTTATCTGGATTGTACACCAAACTCACTCAATCTGTTTGGTGGTCTATCACATTTGTCCGTATAGTATTGTAATGCTTTTTCACGGCAAATTATGCTCCTCCATCGTTCCTGTTTCCCCTTTTTCGTCTGCAAATGCTGCAATATCGTAAGGGAACACTTAACCCTCCTTAAAAAACCTCCGCCAGCTCCGCTCTCATGACTATGTTATCAACTAACTTTTGGCTTCAGCTCTTTTATTTTTAACATTAAAACGATGTGTTTTTATACTCATCCTCTCGATCTGCACTTTCATAACATTTTCTGTTAACTGTTGCTGCAACATTTGCTGCAACTGTTCCCCATTCGTGTCTGGATAGTGTTTATTTTCTCTACTTTCTTCACTGGAGTGTCTTTAGGAGGGACTTTTCCTTTATTTATTTCCTCAGAAGATGACCTACGCCCTTAGCGGCAAACTACGCTAAACTCGTCTCGTGCGTTCGTGTATCCTACGCGCGGGCTACCTTCTCACATAAATAGAAAGCCCCCTTCGCTATTCCTCTTCTTCGTGCATCTCTCTTGCTTCGTCCACCGCCAGTGATCTCGCTGCGTGAATAGGAAAGTCATCCTCTTGTTCCAGCGTCATCCCCACCGTCTTATTTGGAAATTACCTTGCCTTCTTCGACTTCAAGCCATTACATAAGTTTCAACTTTTCTTGTCACGAGGTTGTAGTTTTTCATCCCGTTCTCCATGCTGCTACGTACCAACATATTTGCAAGGCTTCCTTTCTTCTTCGCAGGTCTACAACTACATTTTGGAGCGTGCTTTATCCTTTACCTTGTATTTCGAACATCAACTCTCATTCCAAGTAATTGCTGAAGATGCTGCGACAGTAACTTTAAACGGAGTCATTCGCTAAATGTGCATTACAATGTAACAATTAAAACAACTCTTATTCTTTCCTCTATCTCGTTAATTGCATCCTCAACTTACTCATTGAATATCAATTGCGATAATGAGTGCCCCTGTTTTATTTCTTCATTTTATTTTACGATTGGGCATGTGGCGATTGAAATCACCATGGGGCAATTAATTCCAACACTGCAAGGTGCACGGCACCATTATAAAAATAGCGATATAAGGGAGTGGTGAAGACTTTAAGAAGATTTTTAACGTTTTTGGTGAATGTCAAGCACCGCGACGGGGGTGACATGAATCATGCATGCCCATGTCCACAAGTCACCAGCGATGCGAAAATTGAGATGTCTACAACAAAAGCATAAAAATATCTGGAATCAAGTAGCCACATTGGGCGAAACGATATGAAGCATTTGGGGACAGCTTGGACGTAATTATTGAAGGGGTAAGAGTTGAGGCGGGCGTGGGGGTGGGTGGGAAGGGGGTGTTGGAAGGAAAGCGGTAGACGGCGTGTGGGTCAAGGAGACCCGGTCTCATCACCGCTGAGTGAAAGAGAAAGGGCTCCGGGTATTGGGGGCGGGGGAGGGGGGGAGGAGAAAGTCAGGGGAGGGGGAGGAGGGGCACAGCAGCGACAAGTGCGCCTCTCTCGACCGTTCGCTGAACGATCGCCCGTGCTCGCCGCCGCAGGCCTCATGCCTCACGAGCGCCGCCCCACACTCAAGTACCGAAGCTACTACCTCCGCAGTGGTTAGTTAGGCATTCGGGTGTATGCCGCTTTTAGATGGACTCCCAAATGTACATGAGTAAGGTACTTGATGAAAAGGCAGCCTCAGTTTGGACACCCTACACAATAGTACTACAATCTGTGTATGTAGCTAAGAATAAGGAATAAACAGATGATCCGAAAGGAATAAACAGTCCGAATGTAAATATTTTGAATTTGAGATAGCATGTGTAAACGTCTGTGTGAAGCTGCAAAACGTAATGGTTTTTGCGTGATTTTGAGTTCAATTTCGGTTTCATTCTAATTTATTTTTCATAATTTAGTCGTTATAATTTAGTCTAAGGTAGTTTTTAATTTAAATTTTCCTTTTCTTTCTTTTGATTTATTAACTTAGGTGATTCTAGGGACATTTTTCATATTTATTCTCTCTTATCGAACTATATTTTCTCTTCATAGCCTATCCGTTTATTTTTTATTGCCATGCCACAAAGGAAGCGTGGGTACAATTGTAATTGTAACTTATTCATTCATCATAAGCATAGAATTATGCATGGCTTTGTCAATACATGTTTTACACTTTATTTCAGTAAAAAAAACATTATGCAAAATCAAAACAATATGCAAAGTACAAATACATACAATTTACAACTTTTTGGAATTAACACATTTCAGCTATAAATTTGAAATGGTATGCATTAGAAAATCATCTACACTATAAAATAATTTACATGAAAGTAGTTTTTTCACGGCACACTTAAAGTTAAAGGAACTTTTGATATTTTTAATATAAGCAGGCAATTTATTGTACATAAGTATTCCCTGATGATCTATCCCTTTAATCGTTTTATTTACTCTGTGCTGACTTACATGGAATGCATTTTGGCTTCTCGTATTATGACTATGAAGTTCACAGTTTTTAATAAACATGTCTTGATTTTTGTTAATAAGAGACACTGTTTCAAGAATGTATAGACAAGGAAGAGGTAAGATTTCTAGTTTTTCAAAAATAGGTTTACTGGGAGCTCTATTATTAGAATTAGTTATTATGCGAATAATCTTTTTTTACATTTTAAATAATTTTGGAAGGAAGATAGAGGAGCCCCAAAAGGGAATACCACAATGAAGAAGTGACTGCACATAGCCAAAATATATAGTCCTCAATGTCTGAATGCAAATGATTTCCTTGAGTACACGGAATGCATAACAGATTTGTGCCAGTTTTTGAGATAAATTATTAATATGTTCCTCCCATGAAAGATTAGAGTCAATCCAAATACCTAAAAACTTTGTTACCTTCAGTTCTTTTATGGGCCAACTGTTAATTATTGGATATAAATTTATTAACTTCTTCTTGAGATTGAAGTTTAAATAATGGGTTTTACTGACATTTAAAGATAGCTTATTGTCAGTGAGCCCGTTCATCAAATTATGTGTAGTTTCTGTTACCTCGTTCATTAACTGAGTGGGATTATGGTTATTAAAAATTAAGTTAGTATCATCAGCAAATAGTATTGTATTGGAGAGTGGTAAATTTGCAGGTAAATCATTTATGAGGACTAAAAATAGTAGTGGTCCAAGAATGGAGCCCTGCGGAACTCCATAAATAACAGAAGTTGTACTTGATACAGATGAATTCATTTCAATATATTGTGACCCATCAGTTAAATATGATTTAAACCAGTCCTTAATCGCGGTGGTATCCCGGGAAAATATGCGCTAGCAGGAGTAAACAGATTAACTTACAATATACTGTTTTTAGCCATGAAATGATGTAAAAAACAAAGAAATATGTTCTTACCTCTATATTTCAATGATCTGTGCCCAATTACTTGATAAAGTAAAGTTATTTCAAGATATAAACTACATTCACGGTGAATATGCCAAATTTATTTTGCCTTAGAAAAGCTCCGCCTTTCCGACCTCGCGTTAAAAAACAACCATTCGTTTTTTCAATGGGTGAAAATAAGTGTAGTCAAAGAAATAATCAATTTAATTGTCACCTACTTATGTACCTTTCCGCCATAACGATTATTATATTATAACTGAAATTATACCGCGTTTCTAGCACTTGAAATTATGCGATCGCAATATGGTGTATTTAGGATACACTTCTTGCATCCTACCGTGCATGTGAGCCTTAATTTGCGCCCTTAATTTGTGCTTAACGAGTTTGGACACCCTTCAAGATGGCGTCCACTCTAAATTTGAGTGATTTAGGTACCTAGCTGATTAGTCAGGGCATCGCTTGAATCTCCTGAGGGTCTGCTGAAGGAATACAATTATATATCTCGCCGCCAGAGTAAGAGTGTATGCGTTGACTTGAGGTAATGTCTTCTTAAATACAAATGACTTTCTAAAGACCCTTCTCCTTCGTTTCACGACCACGGAAATGCTTTATAATCACCGTAATTATCGTAATTTCGAAAAGAGGATGAATCCTTGTAAGGAGGACGAATGGGTGTTTGATTAGACACGAGAGGGAGACCTCGCCTCGAACGAAGTCCTATCGACGTTGTGGCAAGTTCACTTGTCGACCCAAGACGGCCATCCCTCTGACAGGAGCCATACCTGCGTGTTTCCTGGATGTTATTTTGCACAAAAAAAATGATATTTTGAACGAAATAAGATAACTCCACATAGATAAGACACTAGATGAATGTATGCATCCGGTTACAGTAAAGAGCTTTAGAAAAAATGTTTTTCGTATCAGCCACCCCTGACGATTCACATAAAAGTAGGCAACAAAGTATGGTTGAGAGGCATCACTAATTATTTGATATATGCTAATGCCTAAGTGTATTATTTGTGCCATAGAGGGAGAGTGAGTGATCCCTAGGGCTGTAAATGGAGTAAAGGCATTATAGAGATTGTGGGGCAGATGTAATTACAGCGTCAGATATTAAAATCGTGCGGCTCTTGAGATGAAAAAAATGGTATGATGTAAACCAGACAAGCCAATGAACAAGAAATGACGAAACTGCTCTACCATGGTGTCTCAAGCAATATTTTTTTTATTAAATATACGAAAGTAAGAAAAACAGATCGAGGGAAGACATGCAACCATTAAGTGAAGTCTAATAACTTGGATTCTTTTGGTTATCCCACCAAAAAAGAAGACCGAGACTGTTTTCAATTCAAAATCAAAATTTTATAACAAGATGTTTGGAAAATAGTTTCCATATTGCATGCTGACGTTGCATGTTGACGAATCTAAATTTAAACATAGAATTATTGCATCATCTCCAAATGAAAAAGTAATTTAATAGAGTAGACACCATTACCAAACTTAGTCTTTAACATAGAAATTGCGATAGCATTGTTATCTGCCTAATCCCTCTAGGGTAATAGTGATTTGAATTACGATATGTTCAAGGTCTCAAGACCTCATTTCACATTAAACAAATTATAATAGAGCAAAGGCTTGACTGATCTGCAATAAAATTATGAAGATGAGTCCTGAAAACGACGAAAAATCGACGGCCTACACTCTATTCCGACTTTAAGACCCTACCTATTTCCATTTTCACCCAGAAGAGCAGCTTTTCCTTCGATTGAGATGGCCTGTCGCTATTGTTATTCCATATGTCATCAATTTTGCTGTGATTTCTTATGTATCTTTCACGTTATCAGAATAAAAACCTTATAACCTGTATCTGAAACCTTTATATTATCGATGAAACAGTGTGAATGCTGCCCACGAACTGAAGGCAAAAATGAAGAACAGTGGAATCATGGAGGAGAGGGGAATCCTTTATGGAAAGGTGTTCCAAAAGATGGAAGATTGGCAAATTACCATTACACGATTCCTTTGGAAAATAAAAAATGGTTCAAAATGGAATTCGAAGGCCACTCCACGGCGTCGTCTTCCCGGCCTGAGGGCGACGAAGGAGCCGCCGCCCGCCAATGCAGCGCGTCACCCGAGAATGCCGGTTCCGCCTCCCCCTCCTCGGCATACATCTGGCTCTCTTGCCAACACTGTAGCTACGAGTGTCCCACGGTGACTTACTCACATCGTACATAGTAACTCAATCTTTAGCGGAAATTACCGTCTTCATAAATATCAGTTTCAGACAACAAATTGCTATTGATTGGAGATTGATTTACATTTAATGTAAGGATATATGTGGAAATCGTGAGAAACATATTGCGGGGGCGTATCGGTCAGCACATTGCCTTTGAAAATTTATTTACCGGTTTATTTACATACCCTGCAAGCCACCCCCAGGGTGTATGGCAGGGGTGAATACACACCAGACTAATTTTACCCGAACATGACCCTATCGCGGTCGAACGATGTTATTATGATCCCTTATCGTTCGTGGAAAAACGACATCTTAAATCTATTTGTCCTACACTTAACCTCTCTAGTGTTATTTACATGATCTCTCCTACCGTAGTACTAAGATTGGGGAAATAATACATTTTCGGCATCACTACTAAATAGACGCCCTTCCAATTTATGCGGGAGCTTCAATCTGTAATTTAACCTGCGCTCCGTGAATGATTCCTAGTCTAGCTGCTCTAATATTTTGGATACGCTACTAAGTTTATCGTAACAACTTTGTACAGATCTAGCTCTTCTACGCTGCACGCGATCCAATTCGGCAATTAATACAACTTCGTGAGGTTCCCATACAATTGAATCATATTTTAAATGAGGCCTAACCTACGACGTATTACATTTCTCTTTAACAATTTCATCACACTAACCAAGGACTCTTCTAATATATCTTAATTTTTTGTTAGTTTTTCCACATATTCCATGTAGGTGTTTCACCCAGGAGAGATTAGGAGTTTGGGTAACACCTAGATATGTAACTGAGGCTGCACATTCCATTTCGGTGTTCCAGTTGCAGTAGTTGTACGGGAGGGAATTGGTCTTTTTCCAAAATTTAGACATAAAAGATGCCTCTTATTCATTTCCTTTTAAGACGTCAAGTTGTGCAATCTCGATCGATAACAAGTTGCATAGTTTAATGTGTAATTTTGTGCAATTGTAAAATTATAATGACAAAATAAATTAAAATTAACCTGAATAAATATTTTCCATTTTCCAACGGATTTCGATGTTGGTATGAACCATCCGTGAAGATACCCGACAATCATACAATTCAACGAACCATGTTTGTAAATAAAGTCATTAAATCGTGGGAAATTGCCATCCATGTTCGTTATTATAATCGAAATTGAACGAAAAAATGAGAAAAATATGTACATAATTTCTTCTGTGCAGCCGCCAATCTTTAGATTCATCCCTCTCTAATAATAAATAATATGTAAATCAATTTTGGAAAGACTAGTGCCTCTTGACTGGAATATTACGAACGCTGCACAATTTTTTAAAAGTGACAATAAACAAGACCCCAGTAAACGCCGACTAATTTCATTTAAGCCCCCTTGCTGTAAAATCCTGGAACATACCATTTTCAGTAACTTGATGGTATCTCTCGACACTCTCTGCCTTGTATCCTGAAAACAACACTAATAGAATGTAGAGATCTTGGGAAAAACAGTTGGGCCTTAATACAGTTCCCACATCCCCTTGTAGGGAACTGTTCTGTTCCAGAAAATTGTCACAAAATAAGAGATAGACTATGGATCATTTAGATTCAGGTACACATTTTTCCGGGGCACTATAAGCGATAACAAATCTGATACGGAAATGCTTAGGCACTGACGAAAATAATTTTAAAAATACGAGTTACTCAGTCGATTCACCTCCTGGCTGGCGTCCTAACGCCCCCTGCCGCACACCATTTGGCCATGTGGAGGGATTACGGTAAATACATTTGTAGATATAATTTTTTTTATGAATTGTCCGTCCTGCAAGTGTAGAATGCTACCTGACAATTGGTGACTGCGTTGAATATTAGCCCGCCCTTTCTAATGGGATACCTTATTTGTGTTGGCAGTGCAGTGAGTGGAATGGTTTGTAAATAACAGATAAACGATACCCGATCAGCCCCTTCCTTTAAGTGTATTATTAAGCGCCATATGCTTGCGGCTGTTTTGGATTAGATGTAGTAAGGTTGGTGAGCTAACACCTCCTGCCACGCGTCCTTGCGACACCTTTCGGGGAAGTGAATAAATGTAGATAAATATATGCTTCACCACTCGAGATTGGAGGTTAGGTCAAATGGAATAACAAAGTTTTAATGCATTTGTCTTTTAATGCATGATCTTGGTCAAAATAATAGAGGATAAATGTTTACTGATCGGCTGAAACCCTGTTGATATGAGGTGGTTCGCAGTGAACGTGGCGATAAATTGAACTAAGGTTAATTCGATGACGAGACCCGGACAATTTATAATTCTTGCACTCGCTGTCAGTCGACCTTGAGTCTTAGCCAACTGCTAAGTCCATCGAAGTGGACGCTCCCTGTAATTTTTTCATTCGCTTTTGACACCATTACAATATGGAGATGTCAAATACATTAAAACGTGTTTATCTCTACGTGACGAGAGAATCAATCAATTGAATGATAACCTTCTTGCCTTCAACCCGACATTTAAAATCGTTCAAGCTTTCTACCAAAACCTCGCACTTTCTTTGAGTTATTACGTGATTTAAGACTAAATAGTCAGCTATGTGATCGAATATATATTAATGTACAATATTAATATACGTAATGTATAATAATTGTTTTAAATATATAAACAAACACAGATTTATTCATAAAACACTGGTAACATGAATAAATTCTCCCCTGTGCCAAATAATTATTTTATACTCGCATTCATACAATGTAGACAACAAAGTACTGGAAGTGTGGATAATAGTGAATAGGAGTGATGATCAGTGCAATCCGTTTAATGTGCGCCTGTGTGGTGCACGGTCTGTGAAAGCTATGCGCGGTTGGAAGTAGAAAAAAAATAAACAGTGGAAGTCTTTTTCGTTAGCTCTCTACTAGTTTTTTATAAATTCCTGCAGATGGAGTTGTTATGCATCCAACCAAGTCTAAGCTGGCATATGATTTGCGTTGGCATGCGTTTTACAGGCATATACGTCCATTCGATCTTTCAGACAACGCCGTACTCTTCGCATATTTTATTTTCCGACGCAATCGCGTGCAAATCTGTGCATTATTTCACCGTAACTACCAAAATGTGTATTACGTGCTTAATTTAGTTAGACAGGAATGCATTTTACGCTGTTGCGTATCTCTTGGTGTGTCTGAAAAGCTCCATCCCGTCTTGACAATAATTCATCGCATCGTCTTGACAATAATTCATCAACCCTTTTCCTTGGTATATTTTCCTGTAAATTTTTAATCAAATAATTTACTCAAATATTTTTATAATATTTTTAGAATTACGATATAATTAATACCACAAAGAATTGCATAAGAGGTTATACATTTCAAAGGACTGCTCCAATGCATGTGGGGAGCACTCTTTGTCCATTAAGCGTCCGTCACTTGAGAACTTCGTAATCGGCAATCTGCAGAAGGAGTCACATGCTCAAAATATGTATGCACCTTAAAACTGATGCCATTCATTTCCCCCACATAACGACGTGTATATAAATAAGTGTACAGTATTCAGTTCATTATTTTGCTTGAGTTGAATTTTTCACGTTATTTATTTTTCTTCTGTTGTTCTTCTTTTTCGCCTATCCTATAGTCTACGCATATCGGCAAAACGTTGCTGAATCTTGTAAAATTTATAAGATAATCTTCATGAAACAACGAAAGATAAAGTAATGGAATAATGAATGAGTCCTTTAAACGGGCGTAGTCATGAGTTTGAATCAGAATTCAGTTCTGCTTGTAGAAATACATTATTACAGGGAGCACCTTCCCTGCGGAATGCGTTCGAGTAGATTCAGTTGCGCAAGAGTCCCCACCTCCTCATAGGGCACATGGAAAAGTACATAGCATCTACTCTTTGCAATAATTTCCAAGCCAACGCTAGGGCAATGGGTTGTCAGCGCACCATTCAAGCATGCGTAAATATGGAGGCCATTCAAGCATATAGATCCGGTACCATTGTTTTCATAAATAAAAACCAATTTTATGCATTCAAAACCATAAAATTCATGCATTGAGCTAATAGTTGCCACGCCGCTAATTGTAACTGTTCTCAGATAGCTTGTAATACGAGCCACATTCATAAAGTAAAGGCCGATTGTTTATATTTAAATATTGGCGCTTCAGAACACAGTTTTTCTCCTGCAGCGCCATCTATTGATTCATTGAGAAGCTATAGCAGCATTTGTTCTGTTTCAGAAGTCGTTTGCTTGTCCGTGCATGCAAACAACAACGTCCGCGACAATCGTTGATCCCGCAAGCTGTGAAGTGCGTTCTGTCATTTGATCCTTGTATGCAAAAGGATTGTCGGCTGCTGAAATTCATCGGGAGTTATGCCTAGTTTATAAACCTACAGTTATGAGTGAAGAAAAGGTTAGACAATGGTGACGTGATTTTAAAAATGGACGAACAAATATCCATGACGAAGAGCGAAGTGGTAGGCCCAGTATTCTTACAAATGAAATTGTTTCGCAAGTGGAACAAAAACTGCGATTTTATCGTCGATTGACGATTAATGGCCTGGTTAAACAATGTCTTCAACTTGGACGTACTACTGTCTACAATATTGTTACGGAAAATCTCGGATACCACAAATTGTGTGCAATTTGGGTACAGAAAATTCTCACCGACCACCACACAGAGCAAAGAATGTCCAGTGGACGAGAGTTTTTGGGCCGTTAGCAACAAGATGGAGATGACTTGTTTTCTCTCTCTTGTTACCGGGGACAAGGCGTGGATATCCTACATCAATTCAGAGACAGAACAGCAATTGACGCATTGGCAACACTCATATTCACCAAAAAACGAAAAAGTTTAAGCAAACTCCGTACACAGGTCGAAAATTGATGACTACCGTTCTTTAGGACATAAACGGTGTTCTTTTAGTGGATTTTATGGAACGTGGGAAAATAATTACAGGTGATGTGTGCTGCGAAACTTTCAGCAAACTGAGAAATGCGATCCAAAACAAACGACGCGGGAAACTGTCATCTGGCGTAATTCTTCTCCACGATCACGCGCGTCTACACACTGCTGCCAACACCAATAAGAAAATCCAAGATTTTCTTTAGGGAACTCTTTGACCACCCACCGTACAGTCATGACCTTGCTCCTGGCGACTACTTCCTCTTCTTACACGTGAAACAGTGGCTCGGTGGACAACGTTTCGAAACCGAAGAGGAACTCAAGAACGGTGTTGTCAATTGGTTCAACTCTTAGGCGGACAGCTTCCATGCAGAGGGGTTAAAGAAGCTGGCGCAGCGGTACGAAAAATGCTTAGAAGGGAACTGCAATAAAATTCTAAAGAAGTAGGTTTGTAGCTAACTAAAAGTGCCCATAACATGTGTTTCATATGAGTATATATTTTCCTGTGACCAAACGGCTTTTACTTTATGAGCAAGCCTCGTACTTATCATTCACCTTCAGTCGATGCCGGAATTTCTCTGTGGAGACATTATCTCATTTTCACTGAGATATATCAGGCATGGGAAAGACCCATTACCATCCCCGCCCGAGAACGCCATCAACGTCATGAAATATAACACCAACTACGCATCAAAAGGAAAAGAAATGGCTCGTCACTTAATCGGAGCCACATTCAAACGTCGCGGGGACGCAGTTGGAATGTTGAATAGTATAAATCATGATTATTTAACATACTTATTAACTTAAAATAAAATTAAGTTTTGTAGATTCTCGGCAGTGCATGTGACGAGAAAGAATGTTTGTAAACATTGCGGTTTAACTCTAGAAAATAAGAGTAGTAGCGGTAAAGGTTTCGATAATTATTCAGAAAGAGAATCTATCTATATGCTCCTTTTATTACGACAGATATTCTAGGTATATTTAAGGTAGGTTTAAGACGGAAATGGACTGAAAAACATATCTTTTGCGCCTCCTCAATTCCGTCCAACATGTCTATCCTATTCACATGCCCATTCTTCGTCTTCCTAACGCCACCCCCTCCATTCCGGTCTTCAGCATCCTATCGCCAATCAAATTACTATAGATCTACTGTTCCTGCAGCCGGGAAATTTTTGCAAACTATCGACTCTCAAACCCCTCCAACCATACCAACATTTCAAAAGCCTCAAATCGATGCATATGATCTTAATAATAACAACATTTCAACAACTTTTCCACTAGATAATATTTTATTTACACAACTGCTTTCGATGTACGTCATCATTATCACCAGATACTGGTTGTATAAAAATCTTGAGGAGGAAAATTGTTACGATATGGCCATAATTATGTAAGGATTCCACGATATTACATCTAAAATTACGCAATTCGCTCCTATCACGTTAAAGACCATATTTTCGCGCCGTTCAAGACCAAGCTTCATTTCAAAGTTTTATCCAGTGCCTTTTTAACCTCCTTAGTCAACGTTCCAGCCATTAATACCCTCTGATGAAATAGATGGTAAATTGACTTATTTCTTAGCAATGGAACAAGTGGACGTATACCCTTCATCTTGCGTTATGAAATCTATTTAGTCTTTTAGTCACAAAAAGATTTTCAATTTTATCAAAATTTTACGAAACTGCTTTATTTCGAGTAAATAGAGGGAAACGTGAGCATAATTTAGCGTATTGATTTGCCACAGAAGCATCAGATACCATCACTGTGATCTCCCGGAGTGTTTTCGTCACTCCAATCCGGTCGCCTACGTGGGGTGCACCCCCGAAAAAAGAGGGAGAGGCGGGTCCCCCCTCATCCCCCCTCCTCCTTGCCCCCTCCATATCCCACACTCAGCCCTATCCTCGCCCGCTGGCCGACCACGCGCGGAGTGAAACTCGGCAGGAGGCAGTAGTGACGGCCCGGGGTAAAAAGAGCAAACCAATGCCCCGTCACCCAATGGAGTAATGGGCATCTACACGATTAGAAAATTTTGTAAAAATACTGCAAAACGGCTTCATATTTTGAATCCGGTGAATAAGTATTTTTCAATCATAAAATAAATTCCATTAGATGCCTCGATAATAATTGTGGGTGCACTTAGTCTTGCATTGCCGTAATAGCAACCTGTGCGAGGGATGGAGAGTTCATATCTACCTCCCCTTTTGCCGTAGTTTGTCTCCTGATTTATCACGTGGGGGTGGTCCGCTCCATTAAATTTAAGGTCAATAGATCTCAGAAGTACTGTTGAATCAGCGGGAATCATCAGTTTGGAGAGACTGTCATTTGCTGAGTTCGAAGTATCCAGGATTCAATCTATTGAGCAAACCATTTGGCAAAGTTGAATGTATTTCACAGGACTAATGTTATAGTGTTGAGTCAATCACAAAGGATATATTGAAATTCTAAGATGTCATAACTTCAAACTCATGCAACTTCCGATCCTACTGAAGAAATGGAATCTAACTTTGGAAATAACGTTCATGCGTCGAGAATATAAGGTTCAGTAGCCCGCGACCGGAGGCTTAGTTTAAATAACCCCCTGTGTAAAGGTGACGACGAGTAACACTCCATTGCAGGTAGGAGCAATTACGGTGAGTATTCTTTTTATCATCTATGTACAGCTGAATCTTAGACTGCAACATTGCTAGCAGCATAATGCCTTTCATTACAGCAGGATCACACACTGCGGAAACAGGCAAAGGTATAGGAAAAGCAGACTCGTGAAATACAATTAGATATTTTTATTCACGAGCTCCTTGAACTGAAAGAAAAGAAAACACCAGTTCATGCTTAGTTTTTTATTTCAATAATGTCTTTGACAAAGTTCCTCAAAAGAAATTAACGCACAAATTTTGATATTATGGTATTAATGAGAATGCGATCTACTGGATTCCTGATCTAACCGTAATCTTACATCAGTAGGACTACGGGCAAATGTTAGTAAACCCGCAGTCATTTTAAATACATCAACGACGTCCATGGCAGCAAAAAACATGCATTAATTGCAAGCAACAATGTAATTTAAAGGAAAATAAGGATACCAGCAGATCGAAGGATGCTTTGCAACCATATTTACTTTGTGAAATTCCCCTAAAGGTTTGTGAAGTAATGCCATGCGAAGAGGATAAGCGTGGCGGATGTCTATTAGTGTGGAAGTCCCTTGATTCACTAATGCCAGAATAATACCGGCAATATGTTTTTTTATGTAAATAAACTGAATACTTGCTCTCTCTCACACACACACACACGCACACACATGGAGGTCGTGGAACTTCTATGAGGGATTGGGGTGAGGGGACAGTTGAGGAGAGGGAGGGAAGATGAGGGGAGGGAGGTTAAGGAGAGTGGTGCTGGATATAACATTCGCTAACATCTCACAATTCCAGGGACGCCTTTCGAAATCTCCAGCTGCCTAAGAACGTATAGCCTCTGTCCAAAATTTGGGTGATGGAAAATATTTCAATGTTTAAATCAATATTATGACTATTTTCACTTCGGTGTCTGGTGAAAACAGACGGAAATATTTGTTTTTAAATTAACCTGGCGTGTTTTTATCCGGTTTTTGAGTTTGCTTTTAGTTTTTCCAGTGAGCGCGACATCAAATTCACAGAAAAATTGGTAGAATCCTCTTCCATCAAGGTTGGAAATCTTTTGCTTGTGTATGTGAAAATTGAGGACTTTATTGCGTGCATTTGGGGGCTGTTTTTTTATAAAATGCTGCCCTACTTCTCTTTGGAATTTGATAACAAACAATTTATGATACTTCTCCAGGATGACGTATACTTTGACAGTTTGCAGGAGAATCTTCATCGAGACAGGAACTGTTTATTTTATTAATAGTCCAGATTATTTTCTTATTACACAGTTTTTCAATCAAATGGGTTCGGTAACCATAGATTATGTTACCAATTGTTAACAATCCGTATCGCAGGTGAGGCGGGACTCTAAAGTGGGATATTTCTTGAGAAAGTTGCTATCCACAAATTATTCCGACAGGATAATGAAGAGAATAACTTATACCGTATATGTTATTGGTATGCTACCTATTAAGGTAGGTTTTGGCTGGACACAGAATGAAAAATTATTAATTTCTTTGCTTCTCCTTACAAAACACAACCTCTAAGATTCAACATAAAATAAGAAGCCCTTATTTCTATGCTTTTTATCCTTTCCATCTTTTTCTACACCCAGCTTTACAGAGTCTTCATTTGCCTCTGTACCTATCATCTTGCGTCAGTGATCCTATATCTCGCCGCATAAAACTACGACCCATCACAATGTCTTAACATCCTTAACTCTATCGTATATTACAGCCATTAATGCTACTCGATTTACTCTATCTACGTACCAAGAAATAAATATCGTAATAAAAAGCTACCTCATTACTGCTATAGTATCAAACAGACTGATACCACATTAGATATTGTTACCTCTTTAGTAATCGCGTATGACATTGACTTATTACGTATCTAGCCGTATCTAAAAACAGTACAATGCGAACATTTTCCTGTCTAACACTACTTTGAGGAATTGGCACCATCATGAAATGAGATATCAACACGTGACATAGTGTGATTTAACGATTACAGATGAAATCTTCCCAAGTAAAGAATATTCTATCAAAAAAATGTAGATTTTGCAGTACCGTAGCCCGACCTATATGCCTCTCTCACTTATGACATTTCTAACAAATTAAATTTCAAGAAATTGCGGGAGATGTTGCAACAGTAACTTTTAACGGAGTCATCCACAAACATGCAATCTAACAAATCAATAGAATTAAATCAGAAATTTTCGAAGAAAAATATTCAACCTGTGTCCAATAAAATGACCGCCAGGAGTGTGACTGAAACGTCAGAATGGATCAAGAGAAAATGCCCGTTTGAGGACCTTAAGAAGAAGATCCCCCATCCCCCTCCGCTCGTTCTCTGCCGCGTCCACGCCGTCGTCCAGATGCCAATCGGGGCCGGGGTGACGGGGCGGTCGGGGGGAGAGGGCGGTTTCTGCCAAGGACGCCCCGGAGGACGAGAGGCGGGTCGCAGAGAGGAGCAGACGCCACAGATCACGTCCATCCGAATCCCCGTCCACGTGCTCACCACGCCACCCGAAAAGGTCAACGGTGTTAAGTGACCAGACCTCACTACACTCGGAATGTATCAAAACAGATACTTGAAAATCCTGACTCGGATTATGGCCAAGATGTTCTTGCATGTGTTAATGGAAAGCACGCTGGCAGAGTGAGGGAATGGATACTTTCAAGGGAAATTAGTATCCTATTATGCCAAAAAAAATTTATTTCGTCTCTTGGTAAGAACTTTTTTCTCATATCTGTTCTTGTGTGTGTATGTATGTACATTGTAAGAGTGATCATTGACCTAACTTGGCCGTTGCCATCAGGACAATTGCCTAATTGCAACGAGGTTTACGAGTATATAATAATAATAAATCTATCCGGTGCGTCCAATTCATCAAGTTCTTCTTTTCCTTAGTGCTCTCTCCGTATTGCCCTGTCCACAACTCCCATGTCTTCCTCCAGCACCATGTTTCAAAGGCTCCTGTTCTGTGATGCTTAACTTTTAATGCGTGTCCATGCCTCTTCCTTGGGGCTTCTTGCTCAATACGAACATTTTGCCTTTGAACGTTTGGGTCATATGTACGGGAGGTTCAGGGAAACAAGTCGACACTGTCAACAGTCAAATCTTTTTAAAAGAAACAAGTCAAATCTTTTTAACAGTTATACAGCATGATTTGAATAAGCGTATCCTTTTATTAAACAGTGTTGCATGTAAGTACTTTTTTTAAATTTTTCGAATGCACGATCGAAGTAATATGTGCGTGGAGGTGGCATGATTGCGATTTTGCATGTATGGCTGGTGACCTAACAACCCCCACCACACGCTCTTGCGGTGGCTTGTGGGGTATTGTATAGATGCATGATTCCACTTTATTCTAGTTTCACTCCTAAAATTGTGATATCTGCTTTCGGTTCCTCTTTTCCAAACACACCAATTTCTTCTTTTCGATGATCATATTTTATCGATATCATACCGAAATATTTTCGCCAAGGTGTCCAGAGTTGCTCGCAGGTCACATCGCCCTTCTGCCACAACCTCAGTGTCATTTGCGACCCGGAGCATGTTAACTTCACCACCATTCTTTTTAACTCCTCAGAAGTCCGCTTCTTGTACTTATTGTATATCATCTTATAGGTAGCTCACCTGTCACTTCAGTTATTCTTTATTTCCTTTCATCGTCCTTCCATGCTGGTCTCATTCATTTCTTTTATTTTTCTGCCGATGGTCACGATGTACTTTTCCTTTGCTTGCTTTTATCCCAGTATCCTTGTGTTACAACTGGGTTCCTTTGTAGCTTTTTTCATCTTCTTGTATCGTAGTCGGCTGTACGTGACCACCAGGCTGTGATTGCATTTATATCTGCGCCGAGGTAGCTCTTAAATTTGATCTTGCATATCTCCCTGACTAGGATGCTATCAATATAGTACATTTCCCTATCCTCCTGCATCTTTCATTTGCATCTTATTCGCTGATGCTGTTCGAACAGAGTATTGCCACTGCCATGATTCTCCCGATACATAATCCTACCAGTCCTCAGCGCTCCGTTCTCCCCATCCGATCTGTCCAACTCTGCCTCTCCCACACCACCACAGCGTGTCGTCACTATTTGCTTCTCCTTCCCTTTCACTACGGCCCATCCCCACAACCTCCTCCTCAAGTTGTCTTCATCTCCTCCTGTCTCCTCTTCTGATTGGCTGGGTGCGTTGGCATTTATGTACACCTGCACTGTCACTGAGTTTGTAGGCTCTCTCCCACCCTCTTAACTTTTTCATCGTCTCCTCCACTATTCTATTGCAACTGCACGCTTTCACTCTTCTTGTAATCCTTGCCTTCTGGAGTATTATCCCCACTCCTGCAGTATTATGGACATCTCCTGAATGCATTTATATCACCCTACTGTATTCGTCGCTGCTGGAGTCGTCGGTCATAGTCCATCTTATCTTGACCACTCTCACCACGTCTATATCCACAGCCTCTCATCCGTCCATCTTCGTCTCAGTAGCATTGTTCAGAAAAACGCAAACTCCTGGTGGCATAACACAGAAAAAATATAAAAAAAACATTGCAGAAAAAATTGACATAAACGAAAACCCAATTTAAAGAAATCATTAAAAAAATAAATCTATGAAACAAATCCTCGACACGACATTTTATTTAAATTGCATAGTCCCATCCTTTTCGGACGTTTTGGGCATTTAGGCCCGCTAGTATTAGTTTAGATTTAGATTGTTGTATTCAGTATAAATTATCCCATTAGTCATCGTTTACTTCTTCCTAGGAAAAGTGAAGTATTTTCTATGAGCCTGTCTTTCGCTCTTCACATCACTTGCACTGGAAAGGTACCCTGATCATTACACTTCTTCATCATTTTATCCAATGCTTCACAGTGAAAAGCGCTGAAAAGGTGATCCAATGTTGCACCTGAGAAGCGCAAGGGAATTTTTTAGGTTTCAAAAATCCAGGCAATTGAGGGCTGGCTGGCTGGTCTAACATTCCAATTCCCACCTCTTCATTGGTCCACTTTGACTGACACCCCTGCCAACACGCCATATCCATATATCAATTAGGGGACTATTTTATTTCCGGAATATGTTACCGGAAGAAATTCCGTCACATTATATTTGAAGGGAAGGCTGCATCTTCTAGGGGGATGGATGTGATGGCCTCCCAAGCAGTGGCATTTGTCACCTAACTGATCTTCTTGATCTGTTCTATTAGTGTCTCATATGGAAACTGCTGCCTCACACCATTGGTGCTGGGTAGTTCTGTTGTAGGTGCCAATTTTCTCGTTTCCTCCGGAAAAATCAAAAATACAATTTCTCCAAATCTGAACATTTTTGGCTCATCTGGGATGAGCTCTATCGGTGGCAATCATCTCCGCGGTCGGAATCGCCTCCCCTGGGCAACTTGCGCCCGCATAATTTCATTAACTCAATTTTAAGCAGTCATTTCGAGGAGAACGAATTGAGTTATACTTATTTTCAAATCGCAGTTTTAAAGGAAATACATCTTTTTCACAAGAAAGATTCTCCCAAATCTAGTGTAAAACGATGTTTTAATTTTTTTCGGTCGAAACATTTCTCTATACGTTAATGTGCCTTCTACAATTTGAAAAAAAGTAGCATGTCATCATTTTCATGAAAAAATACGTCATGCTACGTAGTTTACGATGATGAGCGTGTAAAATAAAGTTGTAATAATTCTCCGTGAATAATTATGATTGATTTATCTTCCGTTACACGGAGAGATTGGACAAAAAATATTCATTAGGGACAGGTCAATGAAAGAGTAATAATTGCGTAAAAATTCAGGATTTATAGTTATGCTCCATAGCTGTCCATTTAGGAAAGAAATGCCGATACATAGAATGGATCAAATATGGCGCGATTTTAAGTTCACAGGGAACGGGTCAATGAAATATAATATGTGTATCCGGCAGCCGACTACTCGTACAATGGCTTCCCTCATCCATGTCATAACCTTTTACTTTTCGGAAAAATTCAGGGTTTACGCATTTCCTGGAGACGCCGTGCATCATTCAACTACAACGTAACTAGGACGTAAAGGACTTTGTACCAGGGTCTAAATGAAATTAATGTTATTTTGACGAACGTATGGGTAACAGTATTTAAAAGGTTTGCATTTAATACGGCTCATCATGTAAAACGTGAATAAATTAGAAAATAACTTAGACAAAATAATTTTCATCTTCAAACAAAATATAACCCTTTTCAGTCATCAATTAGGCACGCTATTATGAATGGGATCACAATCAGTTTAAATTTTAATGGAATTAACCTGACACCGAAAAAATGTCATACACTTATTTCACATTTTTTACGAAAATTTGTTTAAAATATATAATCAATAAGATTGACATTGGAATATTTGTACTGATATAAACTCTAGGATGTGGTCCTTATCGGAAAATAGGATAATAATAAACAAGGTGAGTTCAAAGGTAAATGATTGACGGCGAAGACGACAGGTGATATAAAATCTGCAGCAAAAGGAAGATTAAATATAAGACGATTATGGAGTCTTGAGTTCCAGCGAATGTAATTAAGAGCAGGTAAAAGAAAATGGAATAACAGAAACGTTCACCTTGGAGAAGAGAATTGCAGACGACGTCACCGACAAATCCAGGTTCTTACTCTTAAGTTATTCCGATTCACTCGCTTATTACAATGGCAACAAAACGAGAACCTAAGAGCCCAAGCATTTCATTCAAAAACTCAAATTTGATTTATTAGTTAAAGACAACATTAATGTGTGATATTTTTAAACATCTATATGCACATGTAATACCATACATGAGCAATTCTGCATATGAAAGGCGAGCATTGCGGGACATTGAGTAGATGTAGTTGGCGAATAAATCCTCATTTTAACGACATATATTGAATGCTATTTCTTTTATTAGGAAGTAATTTTGACCACGTTATTTCATTTATCGACTGTAAAGTCATCCCGAAGAGAAGTAAAGTAACAAATTTGTGTATTGTTGAATGGGAATTGACCTGGTACCCAGCCAAAGTCTTTGTCACAAATGATTAACAACAAAAATTAGAGAATAGGTAAATTAACTGACAATTAATAATTGATATTTTCATCTGCATTGAAGTTAGCTTTGCCCACATTTACATAATAACCCAACGGTTTGCCAAAAAAGTTTGTGGCATGGGTTGCAAGCGCCAGGTGAGAAGGATATGACAGAGAAAGGATGTTTAAATGGTTAGGAAAAGGGAAAAAACATCCACTCAAAATCCCGGAGAAGGCGTGCATGGTTGTGCAATCACATACACTGTAAATGTCAACGGGAAAAGTTAGTTTTAAACCTGCTGCAGAAGTTTTCGAGTAAACTAAAAATGAGGGAATAAAAATGAACCACAAACTATCATACGATAGGCCGCCGCCATTGCTAAGATAGAACGTGCAGGACCGGAAAGCAAGAAGGAAAAATCATATTAACCCAAATGCACATTTGGAGCCCCACCTCTAGTGTCACATGTAAAAAATGTAAACGCATTCCAACGTATTTTAGAAACATGAAAAATGGAATGGATCTGTAATTTATGGACAATTAATACGTCAGTTATCACTCTTTGGATACAAAGAATAATTTTCTAGAGATTGGAAAGGAAATAACATTTTAAATTAATCTTATTTATCTATTTCAGTACCTTGCAAGCCACCGCAAGGGTGTGTGGCAGGGGGTTAATACACAGCAGTCTTATTTTTACCCGATCATGACAATACCGCGGTCGGAAAATGTTAATACGATCCTCAATCGTTCGTGGAAAAAATGATATCTTAAGTCTATCTGTTCTACACTTTTGCCTAATGTTATTGACTTGATATCTCCTACCGTAGTACGGTTGGGTTAATAATACATTTTTAACTACACTGCCAAAAAGACGCCCTCCAATTTATGCAAGAGTTTCAATCTGTAATTTAACATTCGCTCTGTGAGTGATTCCCAGCTTAGCTGCTCTAATATTTACGAAACGCTAATAAGTTTGTCATAACAACATTTTACAAATCTAGCTCCTCTACGCTGCACGCGATCCAATTCGGCAATTAATCCAACTTCACGAGGATGTCATATATTTGCAACATATTTTGGATGAAGTCTAACCAACGACAAGTCTCTTTGATCTTTTCCCACATTTACCTAGTAATCTTCTAAAAAATCCTACTTTTTTGTTAGCTTTTTCACATAGTCCCCGTATGTATTTCACTCAGAAGAGATCGTGAGTGACGGCAACGCCTAGGTATTTAATTGAGTCTACACATTTCATTTCGGTGTTCCCAATGGAGTAGTTTTTCGAGAGGGAATTGCTCTTTTTCCAAAAAAATTATGACTTCGCACTTTTATTCTAATTTCCTAGTGCCGCACCAGCGTCGTATAGTATTAAAGTCATCTGAGAGTGCTGATGTGTCATCAGGATCGCGGATATCACGACAAACCACTGCATCGTCGGCAAAGAAATGTATCTTACTAGTGACTACGGAGCCAATGTCCTTAACGTTATGTAGGAATAAAAGAGGTCCAATGGCACTTCTCCGGGGAACACCTGAAGTAACTTCTACTAGATTTGAGCTAACATCATCTATGACTATTCTTTGTACCCGGCCATTCAAGATCCAACTTAAGATTTAATCCAACCCCAGATATTCTTATCTATGCCGCATGCTTCTAGCTTTGCAAGTAGTTTACTATGACGTACTTGGCCAAGAGCTTTCTTAAAATCTAGGAAGATCGCGTCCACTGGATTATTGCTCTCTCCAGAAATAAGATTATCATGTAAAAAAAGCGCAAGTTTTGTCTCGCAGGATATACCATTTCGAAAACCGTATTGGTTTTTCATTAAAACCTCCTGATTATCGAGGTGTCTCACAATCTATCTAGCAAATATACGTTCCCTAAGATTGCAAGGAAATAGATCTGTAATTGCTCGGTTTCTCCTTGTCTCCGTTTTTAAATATAGGTGTTACGTTAGCCGTTTAGCTATCTCTAGGAACCTTGTGATCTACCAGCGACTTTTTAGATATTATTTCAGGATACGGCGAAATTTCCGAAGCTAGATCCTTAAATATACGAGAGGATATTTCATGTGGCTCGGAGGATTTATTAGGCTAGATATTTTTCTGGAAACGTTTTAAGTGATTGTAAGAGATTTCAAATTTGGGCATAGGTTGGCCGGCAAGATTTAGTAAGCTATCGGAGGCATTCGATAAGATATTGGTGAAGACGCTTTGAAAGAAGGACTTTAGTAAGTTAGCCTTTTCCAAACTGCTGGCTACACTTTCACCTCTATCTAACATTTATGAGTGAATTGGCAGTTGACGTATTTCCCTGAACTTCTCTGACGTACGACCAAAACGCTTTTGGATTCTCTTTTAAAATTTCCGCCAATATGTTTCTTTTGAATTCACCTAACTCTTACCGAAATTATGTAGAAGATAGAATTGACATTACTGAATATCATAAATGCGTTTTACAGTGTTAATATAAGTTTGGACAAACGAATTTAGTGAATGATAAACCTTGTCCTAACTTATATAAAGTTCATTGCATTTAAATGAAAGTAAATTGCATTTAAACCAAAATTCTAAAATTTAATTGCTTTTTACGCGATTAATATTGAGCCTTTAGAAAGGGTTATGTGATTAACAATGTATAATTGATGGTTGATCGTAGAAGACTGTGAAATAGAGGTTCACTGAAACGAAGTGAAAGGTGTAGATTGGGACTTTTGAAATATGCGTGGAAGAATGGAGAAAGTGTATTGGACGGAAGGGAACACAAACAAGAAAGTTCGAGACATGGTGGGGGAGAAGAGGAGATTTTTGGGAGAAATCCAAAGGGGGTAGGCAAATTGGATGCAGAACTTTTAGAATGGTAATAGGATGTTGAAGACTGTGATAGAGGGGATGACGATAAGCAAGCGAG
Organism: Hetaerina titia; assembly: GCA_037158775.1. Taxonomy (NCBI): domain Eukaryota; kingdom Metazoa; phylum Arthropoda; class Insecta; order Odonata; family Calopterygidae; genus Hetaerina; species Hetaerina titia. The sequence continues at coordinate 99,140,031 of CM073774.1, read as the reverse complement.
GAAGAGGCATAAATAGGATACGCCTATTCTACAGAATGAAGGAAATATGCGGAATTGAAGAGAGGCTTATGGCTGTATCGAAAGTCAGGTTATGTTTGGCTAGTAGAGACTAATAAATGTATTGTTTTAACGTTGTGTAGTTTGTGTCAATCCAAAGCCTACCTTGAAAGGTAGAATACCACTGGCAATAATCATAGGATAAAAGTGAAAAAGTGGTCTCTTCAAATTTATGAAAAAAGTTTCTTGTTGGATGTTAATTTTAAAAATTTGTCTCCAAGAAGTAACACTTTTTATACTACAGCTAAAATGAGAGGGAGTTTTGAAATAATGCAGCGTTGTCAGTTGTTCAGGATATCTAACGGTAGCTATCCACGCTGGTTGTTGGCAGAAGTACGGCATAATCGGTGCTGAGCATCAGAGGCGAGCGAGACCACTTTCTTACTCAAGATCCCACCGTAGGAGATAGATTTATGGATTCAATTCCCCATTTCAGCTCACTCAAGAGATAATAAATAACGGCGGCACTTCATTTGGATAGCAAATAATTTCGAATGGCTTGGCCGAATATTTCGTTAGAGCACTTGGCCGATTTTGTGGTAAACCACTATGGTGGATTGATTCGTCCTAACGTTTAATGGCTAGAGTGTATAGTGCTGCGGTGGAACATTACAACGAAAAAATATTAGTATTTAATTCTGTTGGCTTCTATAAATGGGGGAGGTCCTTATCATTTCGTCCAGGTGATATCGCGAGGGCATAGAAACTGCGTGGCGCGGTTGATAACGAAGAGAAGAAATATACAAATTATCAATCATCTTCATCTTGCGGATAAAAGTGAGACTAAGGACTCGTTATACTGGTACCCTTTTCAGATTTTTTATTCCCTGCTATGTGTCCATGAATATAATTCGTTGAAAAAAATATCAATAGAACACTATCATGCTTTTTTTTTAAAGAGCCAAAACAACAAATTGAATTACATATTTTGTCAAGTTCATGGAATTACTAGTTTAGTAAATCTGAATACAATCATTGCAGTGTAATGAGAGTATCTCATGGATTGGTTTAACAGAATGGACATCTATAGGCTCAGCAAAAATTAGCCATTAAAAAACAAACAGAAAAAAATCCTAGATGGAATGATGTAAGGAGAATAAAGGGCTAGATATAAAATGGGAGAGATCATTTTCTATCGATGGGGGATAGTGCCAGTTGACCTATTATACAGATATGGTCCTATTATAAGAAACTATTACAATGATTAGTATTAGATACAAAATATAAAAAAATACGAATTAGCTTGAAGAGAAAATAAGAAGATTAAAATAAACAAATATGAAAGAAAATCTAAGGTAAAGAAAGAAAGTACCCGTGCCTCTGATTTTTAATGATCTGCCTAAATACAACGTAGGAAGATTTTATAAAAGAAGTGAAACAAAAAGTAAATGTATTGCTGCTACTTGGGAGGGAGTAATAGTTTAAAGCATTATGTTAAACAATATATCTATTCATATACGGTGTACATACCATCTTGCTACACTATTTTTTTGTTTTTGTGGCACCTTCTGTCAATTATTATGGACTATTTAGTGCAGTTTTGTCTTCATCAAGATTACCCGGCAGATGTGTCAGTAAAATTTATCTCGAGGCATAAAGTAATGAAATATTTTTTTTCAAATGCCCAGCGCGGGCAGAATAGAGTTCCCCATTGGGCCGGATTTACTCACGGTTCATTACACCTAAGCATGCCATGGCGTCTCGCGGTGAACATATGCGTCTGGTATTTTTTTGTAATGCTTGCTATGACCTTCTTGTCGTCTTTAATATATTACCTCAATTTAAATATCCATTTGGCCTTCAGCGTCCGCCTCCATCGCGAGGATTCTCTCCGAGGCATTCTCTGTCCTTTATTCCGATGTTTACAGGACGTTCATGTCTCCAACTCATATTCACATCACTATAGATTGATTGTACCAAAGAACAACCAATAATCACTTGTTTATTTCACGATCATAATTTTCAATATTTTCCGGCGATTCATAATGAAAAGGATGTAAGAGCAGGTAATTAGAGAATCGTTCACCGAGAAGGAATAGCAAACGTATTTCACTGAGTGATGAGCTAGTTTGTTTTTTTCGAACGTGGCTAAAAGTAATTGTCTGGGTAAATGTACGAGGCAGCATTGGCCACGGAGCGCAATTAGCGGATTGAGTTCCTGTTCAAGGATGAAGTGAAATGGCCGGTGAACCCATGTTACAAATTTTCCCTCTTTTTATAAATAATATATCATTTGTTGTTCACTACATTATATGCTCCGGTGCCAGCTTCAGGTGAGACTCATGGATAACAAATAGTCTAATTAAAAAGCCCGTATTAATCACTTGTCGGACCACATCTATTAGAGGATGATAAATTGGGGAAAAAATCTTCCGCATATAAATATAATTTGCCCCTTTGCTACCGCAAATAAAATAATAAAGAAAATTCGCGCGACTTTAGCGCCACGCGTAACTTTGATGAATTCGAAATACTCATCGATGCCTCGAAGCAATGACGTAACTGGTTTCGAGTACCTATTTTTAAAAAAATGTAAGTTCACGAAACTCGTCCGCTTAGTATTCATTTTTGTATGCGTGCGCCAACAGTCACCGCGTTCTCCCCATTCGTGATCTTGGTGCTCTCCCCTCCTCCCCTCTCCTTGCACGCACCTCCTTGATTCCATCGATTCGTCGTCCTCTTGTTCCTATTCTCATTAAATCTAATTGGTAGATGAAAAATCATCCCATGAAAACTGTGGGAAACGCTACATACTGAAGGAAAAAATTATTTTATAAAATGTAACTCATTTTTGTTCACAAACATTTTGTCCCCGCACTTAGTTGTCATATTTTAATAAATCAGATTTTCAAATAACTCGAAAAGATAGAAATACCTCCAAAAGTGTGAATTAAGACGGAAAATTAGATTAATTTGTAGCGAAATTAACGCTATGCAATTTCCTCGGAGGGAGAACGAAGTTTATCCATTAGCCTTTATTGTCGTGCTGTTTTACGGGTATTCTGAGACTGATTACCTCCTCCAAGTTATAAGGGTAGTATAAGTTATACGGGTATTATAAGACTGGTTACCTCCCTCTTCTGGAGGGGCTCGGTGGTCTCTCCTTTGGGAATGCTCTTCCGTTCCTCCACGAAAAGGCGCTGGGGAAGGGGGCCCACTTGCAGAGGCCTATGTGAGTCTCGAATCCTCATTTGCTCATCTGAGACTAAGAGGTCACCGCTTCCATCCTGCTGCGAAATACATTCTCAAAGTTTTATTTTATGATTCAATTGTGCAGAGCGTATGATATATTATTCATCGAATTGATCCATGGGACCAATATACTAGTACGTATTATCACATACCGCCTTTGGCATCGTTAGGTTTGCCGCTTCTGATATCCTAACTGCCGCTTTCACTTCCCCTCGCAGCCTTCAGCTCATGGTCCTGTCCAGGACATTTCTTTTTCAATTCACTTTTTTTCCTTGCTTGAACTCTGTCCCCCCCCCTTCCTGCTGACTGACTGTTCCAGGTGCGTGTACATTTATACTTGGCCGTAAGTCCAGTCGGCGTAGATGCACGCATGTAGCAATTTCTCTGATTTTCATTCATTATATCTAGCATTGTTTACAGTAAGGTGTGATGCTCCATCCTATTTCTTCATTGCCAACGTAACTCATTACCCAGACCAACTTATTTAGTAAGCTATTCTGCTTTCAGAAGTGTCCGCAATTTGGATGCATGTCCTTTTCCATCTCACTTATCCGTTCGAGATTCTAGAGCACGCCGGCGGCCGGTGAACCCTTGCGAGTCCGCAAGAGCGGACTGTGGAGCGGACCGGACACAAACATCCGGAGCCCTGTCATTTTCTCGACACCTGAACCTCGGAAAAACATGAGCGATTCAAACGGAGACTGCCGATGCCTGATGACCTCCGCCCTCCTTTTTTGATCCGACCGTGGAGGTCCACTCGAGGACAACCACCAACTCCTTCCGCATGTGAGAACATTGCTGTAGTCATTTTGATGCTGGTGTTCCGCTGATAGATTCATTCCAAATTTACACACACACACACACACAGCTGGAGGCCAATGGTGATTCGACGTCGATATTCCATGCGATAATCGATGTCGAACAGCCACTGATCGACGACCGTCGACTTGAACCCCTTGACCTTTGGTTTTTCGATGAGTTTTCACCATAAGTACGACGCAAAAAGCATGAATAAAATATTATTTGAAATGAGCCTGGTAGTATTTCTGTAAATAAAATGTTTGAAAATATGAAGAATTGATGAAATGATTTAAGATTTCGGTCAAACTTATTTGCTTATCATTTTTGGACTAGAAGTTTTTTAATGTACATTTATCGTTGCAGGTGATGGCCTCTGCTTGCACGCTGGCTCATACGTTGTAGAGGGCAATTCGCTTGATTTGTTCGGAGGCATCTTGGAGAGTACATTTTCATTCCTGTTGGATTTAATAGCACCCGCTGCGATCGCAGACCAATATCGACGCCGCATGTTGATTGATAATGCCCCCTGGCCGGCGGCGCGGCTGCCACTTTTAAGAGGGTTGCTTCTATGGGGGGAGCATCCTGTCTTCCCCGTTCATCCGCTCTCCCTCCCCGGCGTCCCTCCCCTTGACCTTCGCACACCGCCTCACCAGTTCTCCACCTTCCCCCTTCGCCACTCCCGAACGGCCGTCCTTGGCTCATCCGAGGAACGTCTTCGGCCGCAGGGGGTGGAGGGGGAGGACCTCATCCCCCGCCTGCCCAGCCATCCCCACATCCTCCATTCCGCAGCGTTCGCATTCTTGGCAGCTGATCCGGTCACTAGGTCGCGGGGAAGTTATGGGTCGGTGATCCGTTCGCAAAGTCGATGGGATTCGGTTTTGTTTGCATCTGGTCATTCACGATCACGGCCTGCGAGGCTCATCTAAAACTGTTTTCCAAATTTTTTGAGCCACGGTCCCCTTGGATCCATAAACCTATGCTTAACGCACCCTAATCGGTAGCTTTAAAATAATAATCAAAATCGTAAAGCAAAATAACCCAATGAGAAGCAATGAAATAATTAAATTAAAAACAATGGCTGATCAAATGTTCATTTAGAATCCAAAATATGTATAGTTTTCATATCAAATTTATGCTAAAGACTTTTCACAGAATAAAAGGAACTTAGAACTCAAATTAAACAATGAAGTGACTATTGGTTATTATTTATCATGGTCTAGAAGTCATTGAAGGAGATTCTATTGCCTAATTTAAGAACATATATCCATCAAATAAAATTTTAATGGGATGGATGGGCTTATACCAGTTTACCAACGTCCAGTTTAATGTCACTTAGCAGGAGTCTTAAATCGCCGCGTTCACAAACCAGAGGTCTCTTTCTCTGCTTGTAAATAAGCTGAATGACTGCACTAAAACCACGTTCCACCGAATATGAAGTCGGAAATGCAAGGAATTTTTAACCACCGTCCATAATGTAGGATAATAATCGGAAAGCTCCTTCTGTGACCACCACTCTTAATAATTTATCTTGAACTTTGGTTGTAATTCAACGTCATTTTGTGGTCCAATTAAATCTTCCTCCAATACTCCAACTTCCTGAATATCTACAAACCGATTTATCATCCAGTCGGTAATTTCCAACAAAAGAATATCCTCAAATCTCTGCATCATATTTTATGCAAGGTGGTTATATGGTCACAAATGACTCTCAAATCATCATTACCCATACCAGCGTGCTCTCCTATCCTAAGAAGGGAAGGAAGTGGTTAAACTCGCGGCGACCTATGTTGTACTTCAATAAAATTAAATTGACAATAAACACAGTCACCACAAATTTTTCCTTTATAAGGTTAGTATCATTTCCCTGAAATTTTAAATCCATTTCATTGAACTTTGCAAATAGTTCAGACAAAAATCGGACAAACGTCACTCCTAATCTCTTTCAGTTCCTCGCTGAGAAAAGCATCTTTCTCCTCATATATCTGCACGACATTGCCGAACAGATTATATGACCGCCTTATACAATTGCCTTTTGATAGCCATCGAACTTCCATGTGTAGTATCAAACGTTTGAAAACTTCATGAATACCATACGCCGGGAAAACCTGAGATCCTTTGTTTGAAATCTTAGTCGTTCTCATCACATAACTCTCGAAAGAGTCGATCATTAAGAGGGCTTTGATTTTATTAACCGTTGCATTTACAATGTTTAAGGAGTTGTGAAGGCGACCAGTATTTTACACTGTATTTTAATCCATTTACACAATGAATACGATAAAACTTTGGTACATATTTTCTCAAATATGCAATACAACCATGGTGACGACCAGCCATTGATGGAGTTCCGCCTGTCGCAACAGGAAGTACCTGTATGTTAGAGAGTCGATATTTTTCCCTGAAGAACGGCTCTACGATACGAAATATTGACTCAATGACCCTTTATTGCCAGGTTCTTAATTCTTTGCAAGCAATAACTTTTGAAATAGGTTTTCATCTTTAATAAAGCGTACGTAAGTTAGAAGCACAGATTCATTACCTGACAAAGTTAACTCGTCCAAGTGTAATGCAAATTCTGATGTTCTGAGCAAGCTGCACAATATAACTTCCACATTTACAGCGATTTCATATTTGAGTCGTTGAACTGGATTGTTGCTTACGGGAATAATTTTACTGTATCATATGGTGGCTTACGAAGAACAGCACTCTGGACTTCACTTACTAGTGGTAAGATTTTCTTGTTCAAAGAAGGAGACTACAATGGCCTAAATTCCGAGCTACAGAATGCTCTTCCTAGTTTTAAGAAACTAGGAAGTTGATTTAGACTTCTGAGACTGAAACTGCTCTGAGTTATCGTACATCTAATTGTTAATTTTCAAATCCTTGCACTTAATGTGGGACGCTTTGTTTTCTATAGTAGGAGTTAAGCAGGAATCTGGTCGCCCTTTTCTTTCCCTTGTCCAATTCTGTTGATTGAATGAGACCGACTTGAATGATTTTTTGAATGAATCACTCTGAAATTGATGCAAAGAATTTCATAACCTTAGATTTTTTAGCATTTAAATCCAAATTCCATTCACTGTATTATTCTTAAATATTGTTTAAGCCAACGTCTAGCGTTTAGCAATCAGTGCCATCCGCTATTTCATTGTGTATCACAGTGTCGTCGGAACACCGCCTGGTTTTTCTTTTCACTTTGAGGAGATATCATGAATACAAACCATCAAGAGTTAAAGGGTCTATGACGCCGGATGAGGAACATGTAGCATCCGGTGTCCCCCTCCTGAGGGACAACGGATGTCACTCGTACATAATTAGACCTTTATTACTACTTTCTGTTATAATTTAGTAGAGGAGTCCTGGACACATTTGTTTACATTATTCTTATTCTGTATTCCGCTCAATCCGCCCCATCACAAATTGGATATCAATGCGCGATGTGTGGAATTTTATTAAAGGCCTTCATAAAATCCAGTAAAATTGCATCTATTTGCTTGTTTCCTTCCTCTGTTTGAAGGATTCGGTGTATAAAAAGCCCCAACTACGTTTCCCAAGATTCCTCCCAAGTGATTCCGGGTAGTTTGCAAGATAGAAAGAAATGACTGTCGAGTATTGACGTCACTTTGCTAATTGTGATATGTTACAGGATTTTAATGGAGAAGGTTTTAATTTAAAGGAATGGGTCAGCTTTAATCGATTGGGTCTTGTTTCTTTCCACATTTGAAGATAGGAATTAAGCTAACTATTTTCACGTAAAGAGAAACTTTGGCTCGATCGATTGGTTAAATACATATGCAAAGTTGGGCCCAACTTCGGGAGCAAGCTCCTTCACTTCTTTTGCGGGGATGTCCTCTGGTCCGGATATACGTTATTTTTAATGTGAAGGCGAAATTACGTTATCCTTTTTTTCGTAGTTATGTAGCAACTCATCTTTATAGTCTATATTTATACATCTAGTCTATTTTTATGCATAGGGGTGCAAGAGCTTCTAAATAGGGCCTCACGAGAGTAGAGTAGCAACGCTCCATCACCGTTTATTCAACCATGTAAACATTGGGTCTAATGAATCACAATCTTTGATTTGTTTGCCTGCAGATTTTAATTGCATGAAAGCCCCATGACAGATCGTAAGTGTAAGTCACAACTAGGTCTTCTACGTCATCAACCACTTTTAAAGGTACACCAGCATGTTTGAACACAAAACTTATGAATTATTGCATTGACGTTACTAGCAAAAAATTGTTAAGTTTTAGTTCCAATCCTCATTTGTTCACCAATTCGAAATGCAATCTAGATCCATTGATAGTTTTATCGACTCTCTCTCCCAGAAATCCCACGGTAAATCAACAAGCCATCCAGGGCATACTAATCTTACTATTCACTTCGTGGTTTCAATTGTTCATAAAAATAAATGAAAGCATTGACCCAATTATATTTACCTGAGGTATACCCTCGTATGCTATCAGAAGTAGTGTCGTCATGGACTATCCTCTGTTTCCGTTCCGAAATAAAGTCTTCCGCCCAATTTAATGCGCTCTTATACTGGGAAGCTTTAATTTATAGATTAGTTCACCATGGGAAACCTTATAAAGTGTCTTTTGATATTGCAAAAAGTCGCCACCACTTGCCTATCACTCTCCCCCAATAAAAGTAAGTCATGTGTGAAATGAACCCTCTTGAATCTCGTACAATCGACTTTTCTGAATCCTTTGCTGACCTTAACCTAAAAACTAATGCTGTCAGAAAATCCTATTACGGAGCTGAAAATAATTTATTCGAGAATTTTGTTTCAGAACTACGTGAGGGAAATGGGTCTGTCATTATCTAAATCCTCCCTGTCACCACTCTTAAAAATAGGTGATTCTTTTAGGGTTATCCAATCCTTAGGGTTCCCTATTCTTAGAATATTTCGTTAAATATAACTTTGAGATGTGACGCGATATTAGGAGCTAATTGTTCGAAGAGGTATATTTATGGACCCGGGGATTTGATGTGCTCAATCTGTTTTTGCAATTTGATAATCCCGTCTTCGTCCGCTCTTGAATTAGCTATAATTGATCTCTTTTAACTTGGATAATTGAATAGAATGGTTTCAGGCGTCACTTTGTGGAAGCGATTCTTATCGGGAAAAAATACTTAGTTATATACACATATATTTTATTAAACACGACCACGGTTTCGACTTACACAGTCATCTTCAGGTCACCTGATGATGGTTGCAAGTCAAAACCGTAGTCGTGTTTAATTAAATATATGTGGAATAACAAAGTATTTCTTTTCCGATTGAATAATTGTTTCCGCACATAGATATCTATGATAGGATCTTTTGTGACTGGGATATAAGTTTGAAACGTTCAGAGTATATATGAGAAATCCTCGGTGAAAATACTTTGGATGAATGTATTGAGAATACTACTTTTACTCATTGAGATTGACGGAGCTATGATCCCTTTAGCATGATACGTTTGCCGTTTTTTTTGTTGTAGTTTGATACGCCCTGTACATCCCTGACATCGGACCAGAATGATTCAGGTCATGTCCCGAGCACTGACAAAATATTTTACGCTAAAACTCTCGTAAGGCGCTGCGTAATGATCCTTTAGTTTCAGTTTTTGAAAATCTACACTAACACAATATAATAAAATCCAATACAACAATGTTCTCGCCTGCTCTCCTTGCTCTTTGAGTGCTAAATTCCCTGCGTTTAAAGCGCTTTCCTAACATTATCGTGCAATCTGAGCTTGCAATGTTGCAGCGTATTTTGTGGGGTTAAGCGATGCCCCCTTTTAAAATACTGACAAATTCTGTCAAAGCTCCTTCGATGTAGGGCGAATGCCAGGCCAAAGCCGCTCGCAACGAAAACATATATTAAGGTTTTTCCCCGTCGCTACACTCTTTGTAGTACAACTATCGTCCTTGTCGTCTAAGAAGCGGAGCATGTCCCTAAAACGGATATTTCGTGTCGTTCTCCTGATTTTGTCGTTAGTTCTCATATTATATCTTCTCTTTTTATTATTTTTTCCCTGCATTATCTTCTGTGCTATTACGATCGTGGAATAAAATGACCTTTGATCATCAGCCAGACGTCAGCAGGTCTGGTAAAAAGACATTTGCACCTGCGCTCATGTTTACATTGGTGATGGGCTAATAACTATACTCAATGACGACGATTTTTTACGTGGGCTATGCTAGTGGAGACACTTAATGCCTTTTACACTGAATTCAACGATGTGTTGTTCATCTGCACGGCGCCACGGAATGGGAAAGGCAGAGGAAGGGGGGAATAGCAGTGGGGTCGGAAGGGAGAGGAGAGGAATGCTCAGTGGAGAAGACGGGAGGGCCGCAGGGCGAGGGATGTGACCAGGAGCTCCTTTCCCCCCTGTCACGCTGAGCTTTGGCCTCATCGAATGCCGCGAATCAAGAATTAATAATTAGGGGGCGACCGACTGCTTACATGTGGTCTCAAAAATATGTTGAATGATGTTTTTTCGGATGGCTGGAGTGGGGAAATTTTTGGTCATAAATTTGGTGGGAAGTCTTCGAAATGAAACGCGACCCGCATCAGTTGTTTGCAGGCCGTTACAGTGTGTAAATCGCTGTTTGACTACACCCCTGTTCGAAGGTCGCGTCAGGAATCCACCATGCCACTTTCCATGAAGCAATGATACGCGATAACATTTTGTGTTAACTCGGAAATCCGGTTTTGAGACAATGAGCACGGTTAAGAATCCTAACGGAGATGGAGCAATATTCCAAGAGATGGTTTTCGGCTGGTACGAGATATTCCAAGAGGGTAGAGAGGAGGTTGACGAGAAAAGCCATGGACGTCCGTCAACGACATAGTGTGACGAGAATGTGCAAAAGTGAGAGACTTGCAGGATTCCGATCGACGCCTGAGTGTCAAAATGTTAGCAGAGAGTGCAATATTCCGAAAACCACAGTACATCGAATTTTTACTTACAAAAGATTTAGCTAAGAGAAGGGCCTGTACCAAAATTGTCCCCAAGGCGTTGTCGAAGATCAGAAGGCGGCTCGTGTGACTATCTTGCGTGATATCTTTGACTGCTGTACAAGGAACCTACAAACCCAATTTGGCACAGCCGGAATAAAAAAGAGCTTGAAAGGCGACAATTTTGGAGCCCTAAATAACGTCAAAGAGACCGTGACGAGGTAGCTGAACACGAGGTTCCCCGATTAATTAAAATTAGCAATTTTCCACGAAATAAAATTTAAAAAAACCGGTTTCGATGTAACTACATCATCTTCAAGCAACAGCCATAACTCAGTGTCAAGTATATATGTTGACAAGCAGGTAAATACAAATACTAGACACTGAGTTATGATACTAATAATGCTAGTTTATAAGTTATATACTAATAATAAGCAAATACTAGAAACTGAGTTATGACTGTTACCTGAAGATGATGTAGTTACATCGTAACAGGTCGTGTTCAAATTTTATTTTGTGGAAAATTGCCAATTTTAATTAATCATGATATTCCACCATATCACGCCTGAAACGTCTCTTTTTATACGAGGTTCCCCGTCGACGTCTTCCAGGCAGCGTAGCGGGACTGGCAGAGGCGCTGGAATCGGTGTGTCGGTGCACAAGGATGCTATTTTGAATAATTTGAGTAATTTTCAATTTTATCTGCATTATATATTTTTCCGGATTTATTCTAATTTCTTTTGAGACACGTCTTGTAAGTCATTTGCGGCATTAATGACAGGCGGGTAATATGGCAGGGAAAGAATTCTCAGAGAATGGAGGAAGACTGGAGAGAAATCCAGCTTCGGCATTAGCCTATATTTTACGAAAGACGCCAAACGGTATACGTCCCATCTGACGGACTTCTTGAAATGAAATAAAATTATTGACTTTGTAATTCCACACACTTCATTTGAAAACACGACCCGGGTTCGACGTTGAACACCGTCGTCATCAGCGTCAAAATCTGGGTCGTGTTTTTAAATAAAGTGTGTGGAATTACAAAGTGAATAATGTCATTTCATTTCAATATGTTATGCAAATTCCTTAAAGTTACGCTGGAGACAACAAATTTTGACGGACTTCTTACTCCACTTGAAGTGCCCTCACTTCATGACGCATTATAATATTGGAACACTATTGAAAAATGCTGCCGCCTGCGGTCTTCGCCATAGGAAGCTAGTATATTTATCATCGCACCATCTTGATGCCCCGCCATTTATGAAGCTGTAACTGTTGTGCTTGACGTTAATTATCTATGTGGTGAATTGATCTCTACCGCGTTACAAGCGATATCGGGACGGGCAATGTTCTCAAGTTGTGTAATGTTTCTTGTAACCAATCGTATTACAAAAGGATACTTGTAACAGCATCGCCAAAACCCTCTACACTGACACAGTAACGCAACTATTATTGTTTTTGTCGGAGTTAAGCGTTCATGCTTCTGTTAACACATGCAGTTCTCTCGATCGCTGACTAAAACACATTGAAACGGATTTTAGCGCAATAATTTAATTTTAATTGATCGTTATTCATGTTCATGGAGTTTAATTTGTCGCAAGTCATTATTTGTTTTTTAGTATAATTTTCTGTTATTTTTTGTGTTAAAATTCTGACAGTTTAAGTTCTCGTGCAAATGCAATTCGTGCTGACCATTTCGTCGTATTGTTTCTTTATTTGGCCACAATTCGGTAATAGAATTCATATGCTTTGGCTGAAAGTAAAATGAGAAAATTTTAGAGCATTTATTCTTCCAAGCATAATCTTACGAAAGAGAAAGGGGAAGAGTAGACTGTTGAGTAGCAAGACTGTTGTCGTTCCCAGACCCATCGCATAGAAGAGGATTCAGAAATAGCAACCGACCTATATCCAGCGCACTCGTTGATCTGGAGAGAGATTCCGACGACGTGGACCGGTATGTGTATGATGACTTAAAGATTTGAAGGAAACAGGAGTGAACTACAACGACAAGAAATTTACACAAGATTACGTTATAGAAACCAAAATAGTAGTAGTTGAAGCGGGGATGGAGCTAAAATAAAGAAACTAGAATTTTAAATTTTAGTACCCTGCAAGCTACCGCTAGGGTGTGAGGTAAGGAGGGAATACACACCTGACTAATTTGGACCCGAACATGAACACTAAACCAATAGGACAATGTTATTCTTATCCCTTATCATTCGTGGAAAAAATGACACCTAGTAAGGCCCAGGTGCTCCATATCATCCTTTATATGTGGTGAGTCTTTGACTAAGTTTGTCCTTGGTATTTTTTCTGTCTTCGTACGAATCAAGAGATGGGTATAGCGGTAAAGAAGGCCGAAAGAGGGATCAACTAACAGCGCGTACGTAGCAGCAGCAGCGTACCGTAGGCATTCGTAAACTCTCCCTCAAGAACTATTTACGTGGTCTGCTTTACTTCGGATGTGAGACATGGATGATAGGGTTAGCAGAGAGCTGAAGATCGGGGGCGATGGAAATGTAATGATCTACAGAAGAAAGATAAAAATAAAATGGGTATGCAGGGTAACATATGAAGAAGCACATACTTCGAGGAGTGAGCAAAAAAAAAGAAACCTTCAAAATGCATTTACAAGAAGAAGAGGTAAACAGCTCGGAAATATCCTGAGGCAAAGACCAAAACATTGGGTGGAAGAGATGAAATTGAATGATTCAAAATATCATTTAATATCAGAATTATACTTTGACATATTTTCAGAACTATTATCCCAACCCTTTCGTACTTATTCATTTACCGAAGCCATTACTTCGAGAAATTATTTTTTTTTAGCTTTTAATGACCACTAAGTTTGGTATCCATTTTGTTAATAGCTTAAAATGTCAGCCTCAATTTTTACTACAATACTTGTTATGTTCTCCTTACTGATCCAATCTATTTGTTTTGTAATTATACGTCAAATAAGTTGTTTGTTTAGCTAAATATTTATTGAGTCTGGAAGTAATTTATTTGATAGAACATATTTCTAAAATACGTTATAACGTCTTCTCCTGCATTATTCTTGCTTATTCTCCCTCCAACTAATGCACTCTATATATTCACAATGCTCCACATATACGTATGTTCACAATCTAATGTGAAGGCCATAGTGTTTAACAACCTATTTCCTATCATTCAAATGCTATGGCTATAAAGCGCTTCAAACGCTTTAAAATTCGTTATATAAATATATCTATAACCTATAGCAAAAGTTATACCTTGAGATAATTACAAGGTAATTACTTTGTTCTTAATTTTGATATGTTATTCTCCTGTAAAATAAAATCCTTCAGACGTTCATTATCAAAAAATATACATATTCTGTTACACTTAAATGTGTACATCTATAAAAATTCAAAAAAGAAACATAACTGTAGGAGACATATTCGAAAAGTATAAACCATTTCATTATATTTGAATGTTAACGGAACAGGACAAACTTTAGTGCATGCAGCGCCATCTATTGATTGATTCAAATCTTCTTAAGTTATTGTTTTGATTCATTAGTTGTTTGCCCGTCGGTGAATGCAGATAAAAATGTTCGCAAAAATCGTTGCTCTCGCCAGTTGCCAATTCCGTGCTGTGATTCGATATTATGTGAGTTACAGGGTCATTAGCCGCCCAAATTCATCGGGAATTGTGCCTAGTTTGTGGACCTACAGTATTAAGTGAAGGAAAGTTTAAAAAACGGTGTCGTGACTCCAAAAATGGCACCCACATATGTGATGACGAAGAGCGGAGTGGTAGACCCAGGGCATCTAGACCGATGAAATCGTGCAACAAGTGGGCCAAGAACTGTGATATGATCAACGAATGACGATTATTACTATGGCTGATAAATTTCCTCCTGTATGACGCAACCCTCCTTGCACGACTGATACGGAAAATTATAACCAAATTGAGGTTTCATTTTTGTACTCTTTTATTTTCCTTTCCCTCTTTCGATACTTTTTACCAATGCACGCTCTTTTCTCGGTAGGTGGACACAACTCATAATTTAATTACAGAATACTCCTCGCAAATATTTGAAACGGAGTATTGTATGAAGAGCAGACATCCATTATTGATTGAGATTTATGTTGGTAACTAAGAACTATACACAAAATGCGTGTTCGAATAAAAAGACCGAAAAATGTGGCATTTTCAGGGAACGAAAGTATGTCCTAATTTGACACCCATAGTCCACTCAGGAGCGAGATGAGCTGTTCAAATGAATAAACTCTTATGGCGAATTTAAAATCAATTTCCTTGTACATTTTATTCTTCGTTTCTGATATCTAAGAGACTATTGACAACTTTTAATGATTCGAATAATAGATAAAACCTACAGCGAATACATTAATAATTACTATTTCAAGAATGCAAATTAAGAGATATTCCTGTTTTTATTATTGGTATTACAGCTGGTCTTTCCTCGCAAAAATATAGCATCCCATTCAAGTGTACAGTGGCAATAAGTACTACTTCATATGAACTGAGAAAAGTACTATGGATAGCTGTCCACGATGGACGCCGCGTCGTGTGATCCGAGTGCGAAAGTATGAATAGAATGCTCCATCGAATGGGAGGGGTCGAGGGGGAGGCGAGTGGCGGGAGGGGGGGAAGGCCCGCGGGGTTGCCTCCAGGGTGCACCAAGCCTCCTCCTCCCCGTGATGGCCTCCGGAACGGTCGGCCTTGAGGCCCCCAACACGACGCATCAAGGATGCTCCCGCGGAGGGCCGCTCGCTCACCGCCACGCGTCCCCGGTCGTTTGTGCACGGGCGAAAGATTCCCGTCACCGTTAGTGATTGCCAGCGCGGGATCGAGGGGGTGGACGCCGTGAATTGGCTGGTGGTGAATTCCCTTTGCCAAGGAGACACGGCCATTAGTGGCGGAATAATTGTTTAGAATCGTGATGCTTGCGATATTTCTGACCTAATGATCTCACGATAAGAATTGCATAATATTGGTTCCAGAAGAACTGTTAGTTAAAACGTATATTTAATTTCATGCTGTATTCACAAAACAGCTGATATATTTATTAGCTAAAAATAATTAACATGCAAAATTCAACTTAAACCGTCCGTTTCCGTTTCAGAATACTCCAGTTACTTTTATTAAATAAATACAGCCCATTACCAATTTGGAATTGAGCTCGAGCCTATACCTGAGCATAACGGTTCCATAGGATTACATTTAACGGTTACTGAGGATCACAGTCCATTGATGCATTGATCCATTTGTTTGCGATGTGAAAAGGAGTCTCTAATCCGATACATTGCTTTCTCATTAATTCTATAGCGTTTAAGCTGTGCATCGGTTTATTTAATGTAGACTATATGGAAGTATTTTTTTGAAATTTCAAAATACCGCGTCAATCTATACATTTATTGTTTTTCCCCGATGTAAGGATATCGTGAATATAAAGACCCAATTGGGATTCTTCAGATCTCCTCTTACTAATTTTTTTCTGATTATGGCTTATCTTCCAGGAGTAAAGAAAGTTCACAACGTTACTAACAATACTGTGTTCTAATATTTTACGGGGTATCGGTCTTAAAGGTATTGGGCTGTAATTGGTGGTTTTTCTACTATCGCCCCCTTATGGATGGGAGTTATTTGAAATAGCTTCCAATCGTGAGGCACTAAAACTTCTGCTATCGACTTGGGAAAAATACTTTCTAAATACGGGACAACGCCTTTAGCCTATTCCTTCAATATTCTAGCAGTAACTCCTTCTGGACTAGGTGCTTTATTTGCTTTGATGCTAAGGAACTGTTTTTATATTCCTTAATAACGTTATGTCACTCATTTTCGCTTTGACTGGTTGGAACAACTCGTTAGGTTCGCTTATAACTTTAATGTAGATACTCTGGAAAAACTTGCTTGAAATACTTGTCTTTGCTGACGTTGTCCGTGACAATTTCGCCGTTTCCTCCCTTCAAAGAATGTGCATGTAGGCGTTTTCTCTTTAGTTCTCTGGCGTTATATCGAATGGGTTTGGATTTTCCTCAAGATATTCGCACAGAATATTATTTTGAAGGTGTGTAGGGTTTTGCACATGATACATCTTGTTTTTCCACATCAGTTTTTAGTTTCTGTTTTGATGTATTCATAAAAATTTCGCCATTACCCTTTACTTCATTAGCCTTCAAACTCATTTTAAAATTTGACTGCAGCCTTCTTTCCTTTCTGAACCCCGCCCCGACTTCCATACCATCCTAGTATACCATCTCGGTTCCTTACGGTCGCATTTAAGTTTGAAGGAAAAGTACCTCTATATTCCTTTTTCTACATGCTCTCTGTATCTGCGGTCTGGAGTTTTATATAAAATTCGTATTTGATTTTAGAGTTTTTCAAAGCCAGTTTAAAAAACCTGTCTTCTTGAATAAGTACAATTTACACTTTTTCTTGTTTACGTCACAAAGGATATCAATCATACTGCGACCTTTTGCTTCGATACGGCTACTATAAAGTGCTTTGGAAATATATGAAGGAATTCTTCGCATGAATTTCGATTTTTGCATGTCTTTCTACGCAGTACGAGTCTCAATTAATTGATGGTAGGTTGATATCACCGGTTATTCTAAATATACTTTTGCGATGTTTGCTGGCAAGTGTGAATATTTGGTTTTTGAGATTATACAGAGCATTTATATTGGAATCTGGGGGTATGTAAAATGAGCACACGAATAGGCTTCTAACGTCGTCAATCTTTACGTTGCACCAAAGGCTTTCTTTGTCATTTTAGTCGCATTCATAACGTTTGGCACTGAGTTGAGAATTTAATGCAATGAATACTCCCCCGACAAGTCTATTAGATCTGTCCTTTCGCGAAACTCTTTGGGAAAACCTCACTGTTTGCTATATTTTTTGTGAGCCAACTCTTCGTTCCAATCGCTATATCTGGCTTAGTATATGCCAAAATATTTTCATTATCCGAACTTTCGTTTTCAACACTACGGTAATTTAAAGTTTTGACTTTTATTCGGTCTTAAAACTTTTGTTTGAATGTGTATTAAAAATCTATTTCCCGACGATAAATCGATTATATTGACACTGTGTTTGTATTTACTCACTAACTTATAATAAAACTGTTGAATCGCTTACTACCATATTCATTGCAGCTATTTTCCACAAACCTATTTCGCGAAGATTGACTCACCGGTCCGCTGAGTTACCAACACAGTGCTCTACTCCTATCCTATTCCTACTGTCGAGGATTCTATCCGCTACTCCACTCGTATCCTCCGCCGTGCTATGACCCTGGATCGGAGGGTTGGCCTTGTGTTAACGCAGGAGGCTCTAGCGTCCGAGCAGAAGTGACACGAACTCTGTTTCACCCCTTCCAATCGGCTCCAAAATAGAGACCCACGACCCTCCCTCGGGACAATACTGCACATCGATCCCAGTCCAGCATTACATCCTCGACGGCCTGAATACACTTCACCTAAGAGCTCAGTTCTTTGAGGGAATGGAGGACCTCGGATCCACGGGTCACGACCTGCAGCCCTTCGTGCCCCCGAACTCCGCCCCAACCACCTGCATCCCCAGAGGAACACCGCCACGGGTGCATTTGCACGCCCACTGCCCTTAGTGGCGGTGCTTCCTATCGCTAAAATCTCCCTTCCCGGTTCCCCCTCGGAAGGGCGGAGGCAGGGGCTACTGGTGCCACTGCTTCATAACCCGACAACGCCTGGTACCTTCCCGAGACTGGGACTGAGTTTTTCTTCGCAAGTTCCATTCCCCTCCGCTTTCTTAAGAAACCCTTCTTCCCTGAGACACTATCCTCCAATCTTCGGGTTTAAGGGATGGAGTCGCATCTAATACGTATCTATAAACTCTCTCCATAACGACCACATATGCGTAAAAAGTGCGTTATGAAGCTCTGTTAGGACCTTAGACAGACGGGTGGTGATCTAACACCCCCCACCACACGCCGTTATGTTGGCTTAGGGATTTAGTGCACACGTAGACGTAGACCCTGTTAAACACCCAGTTTATACATTTTTCGGCAGAATTTTCTGATGAGGACTCGACTGAAATTTATTCTAGAAGGTAATGCAGCTTCTGTTTTGCTTTAGAATGTTTATTATGGTACAATAAAACTGAAAACTTGCACTAAATTCTTTAATAACTCATTTTCACAAATAAAATGATAAATATTTAACGTAAGTATTTGACGATAGCTAAGAAAATCCTCGTCAATTGGCTTGACGAATTAAGGAATCAAACGACTACCGGTCTTTTCACATTTTGCTGAATAACTTTTAGGTCACTATGCTGTTGCCATAATGGTTTGAGATTGACTATATTAAATAATTTTCCTTAAGCCGTAAAGGGTTTCTTGAACCACCGTAAAAGGAAAATAGGAGTGTAATATGAAAATTGGTGTGATGATTTATGGAGAAGTTAATTCATCACTAGTTATCAAACACAGATTGAAATTTGTAAGGCGTCTTACAAATTTGGATGGGTCTGATCACTAAGGAAATAAAAGACGCCTTATTTTCGCACCAAGTAATTCCTCCAGATTCAATTTGATGTAAAACCAAACTTGTGTGAGTATTGTTTATTTCGGACCTGGCGGATTTGACCACTAACTTTCTATCAACAAACTGTTTAAGCCCAAGTGCGATGATTAGTCTGGATTGCAGAAATAACCAAACAGTTTGATACTACAGCCAAAAGTATTCGCTGGCGTGAAAATAGATATCTTATCAACCCTCAATATTATTATGTATTCTTTCGTGAATTAGTCACATAAAATTTTTGTTTGTGTTTTGACTTAATGATTTCTTTTGGCCGAATCAGATTAATTAATCTTCAAAAATTGAATTATCATAAAGAGTCCTCGCAATAAAATCCCACATAAATTAAGTTTCTCCGACTTCCGGTGGCGGGTCACTTTGAAGAATCGGGCTTGGCCTGCACACGCAAGGGCGGCTAACCGCGAGCAATGTTTCCTCAACCGTTGAAAAGTTAAGTTTAGATTTGGGCTTAGATCAGGCTTTCCAATACCTCTAACTGTCACAGTCCAATACAATCAGTATCTGCCGATACCTTACTTAGTTTCTTATATTTTATGAGGCAGTCTTTTATCCATCTAAACTAATTTGAATTCAGAAACACGATATTAGAATGGTCGTTAAGAGGGAAAATATTATTTGATGGTTAAAATGGAATCTGGGAACGGGAATACATCTAGATACCAGACCAATAGAAGAATATACCCACTAAATACGGCGAAGATAGTTTCCCATTCCGTCGAATATTTTTTTCGTAACCTAGGTATTAGTAACCTAGATATCGCATACATCAAAGCATGCTATTTTTTTCAATAAAAGTGGCCGTTCTGATTGCCTGTGTCAGCTATGCAATGAACGGCGGAACAATTTCAGACTTTATTTTGTGAAAGTTTCCATCCTGAAGTGGTTTAATAAAATTTGCATCACTATCTCTGGTATGCAGTTAAGGTTATCGGAGTGATGTAAAAGTGTCCTTTACTTTCCGGTAACTGAAAAGTAAAGAAATTCTGTTGGACCAGGATACCAATGGGAAGCAAATTATTGGGACCAAAATTCTTCATTTGCATCATTTTGAAAAATATTTAAAAAATGTTTACTCTTTTTTCAACAGTACAGAGAAGAACCGATCGAAAAGACGAAAGTTTTATGCCGACCAAATTTGATAGATTGATCTAAATACGGCTGTGAAATAAGTTACAATCTGTGTCTATGTATTTTGGCAACCAATAGCTTGAAAATCTACATAATTGGACAATTTATCATCACAATAGGTAAGTCTATCGATTGGAGGTATTTTTGCAACCGATTCTGAAAGTATTTCACGAAGAAATTCGATTTGAAATCGCATCTTCTTAAAATTGTCTTCTTCTAAAACTGTTTTCTTTATCAACCCACCTCACTCCATGTCTTTGACATTTGTTTCGCCTGAGTCCTTCTATTTAACCCCAATATCAAGCAGTTACTTTATATCAAGCTTACTTTCTGCATTGTCTCACTAAAGGCGAATTTTTTTCTTAAAAGCTTTTCGAGACCGTAAAATTCTACAATACTAATTAGAATCGGAGTCTGCAAATATATCGTCAAGTTTTTCACGAGAGTTTTTACGAGTGTTTTCGTTTAACAAGTCCCAATCATAAACTCAGTTTTCAATGTAAACTCTTATTTATTAAGAGATTTATTACACAATTTCTCCAAAAGTACCCACGCTAATGAGCCCAATTACCACCACAGCACTAGAACATCCTGTGTACCGTTCCACCAATTCTTTTTCTAAAGAGCGCTAACCATCCGTAGAAACATTTTTGAATTAATTAATACTCCTTTCCATTTCCTGAGAATTTCTGAACGCTCTAAATTGGTAACCAAGCAGACATTTCTTACAGCTACAAAGATACCATACGCCACTGCATATTTAATTTCGCCAGCAATTAGGACCGCTAGGTTTCGTTCACCACCAAGACGGATGAATTTTACTGCTGCGAGTGTATTAAACTCATTTATTTCATTATAACGCATACCTAAACGTTGAAATCACCAACGATAGAAAGGAAGCATTTCTTAGATAGAGGATTGGGATGTTGCGGCGGCTTCTCATCCAGAGGGTTTGGGTTCGAATCCCGGCGGTGGCAGATATTTTCAGTGGTACCCCGATTCTTACTTGAGATGCTTTGTAGAGAGTACTTTGAGTGAGGACGCCATCCGTCGGATGGGACGTAAGCTGCGGACCCCTTGGAGCCTTTTGACAAGAGTAGGCTAGTGCCGACGCCGGGTTTCTTTCCACCCTTCATCCTATCCTGTCCGTCCCTAATGGCGCAAATTACCTCAGCTGTGGGTCACCTCCCACGAAAACTAGTACTAGCATCCCTTGGAAAATACAAAGTATGCTTGGAAAAATAAAGCCCGCAATGCTTAAAACAAAGAATTTGAAACTTTCGAAAGCACAGAGAAGACAAATGTTTGCCGTCCGGTGCGTGACCGCTTGCCTCGCTCGACTACTATAATACACTTACCACTTTCAGTGTTGTGCATTATTAGTGATTATTCAGCCGGAAAAGACAAAAGGCTTTCCTCTGACAAAGTCTCATTCCATTCATTCGTTCTTGCACATGCAAGCATCAAATCGACCGAGTCTCGCGCTCGCCGAGTCACCTAGCGACTGAATCCGTCACTAACCCGCCATGCAATCCCGTTGGGATATGAGGGGAGGGAGGGGGGAGAGACGGAGTGCGGACGCCTGACCGAAAGGAAGAAGGGTGACTTCCCCTCCGGAGAGGGTGACCTTAGAGGGTTCGTTACCGCAAATAAAAAAAGACAACCGAGGGATTGAGTAGCCCGTCCAAAATTTTCATATTTGCCTTGACCTTTCTAATTTCGGGAGAACTTAATCGGGAATATGTGGACTTAATAGAATGACTAGTCTTCAATTGAAAGAGTTTTATGCACTGAGAGTAAATTTCATTTAACCACATGTGCAGGTATTCACCTGTACCTGTATGCACCTCAATCAATCCCAAAGCAAAAAGTTCAATTGAATTTTTTCGCGCGTCTTTTTCTTCCAAAATATGACTAGAATATGAAAACATACTCGTATATGAAAATCTCAAATTCATTATACTTTTATCGCATTAAGGCTTTCTCTAGAAACAGGAAATTCATAATTTTAAAGCTTTTCGGCACATAATCAGGCACAGTCAACCATACGTAAAATTATACTCATTTTGAATATTAGAGCCATCTATTTTCAATATTTATTTTTGCATTAAATAAATATTGAACATGAAATTCCACAAATTTGAGCTTAAAACAATAGAAAGCCATCTATTTTTCCTATTACGAACTAATATATAATTTGAAAAATATACCATGAGATACAATCTATAATATGATCCGATATCCTTGCCATACAACGTTCTCACGATTTTCTTCGAGTGCATCCCAAAAGGTAATTTTTAAGCACAGCTTCAGCAGACAAAAAGAAATCGCAACTGCTAAAACTAAATTTTAATGTCTTCTGCTATTATGAAACGAGAAAGGTAGTTATGTGAATTCGCAATGGAATAGCTTCTCGTATAATAATACCGAGGCTCTGATTATAATCTGGTCATTTTATAATTCACAACCCCCTGAGACTTTTGAACTTGGGGTTCTTCATGGAGGGTGTATGGGGAGGAGGGGGGGGGGGTCCACGGGCATGGGTTATGATCGACCGCATTCCATCGCACGCGGTTTGACTTTCGCTCCCTGACCCCCAGGGATATTGCTCTAACTGGCCGCTGACCAAGGAGGAATGAAACTCAATAAAATTTTGTTTTAAGTTCCGAAAATTGAGTTAGGAGACCATGACTATGGTTATGGGTGCTTATGAAGACGGAGCAATTTCTCAAGGAAAGGAAAAAACATACGAATGAGTATTAGAAAAAAAATCAGATTTCATTATTTTCACATACTCACTATTGCCCAACGCATAAAGACCTACCTGTATGTGAGCATGTTTTTTCACATATGAGCATATATTTATACATATCCATTCATACTCACGTATGAAATGATAGTTTAAATGAATGTCTGATGCCCCAACACCCCTCTGATTTTAGGTTTTACAAAGAATTTACTTTTTAATATATCAGTCTACACTACTACACTATTGCAACCTTAATTTGCCTGATATTTATGTATCGTTTCTAACACACCGTTTTGTTCCCCAGATATAATTTATTCCTAGCCTTTAGTCTCTCCGACCATAATCCTCCATTTGACTTTCTCGTTCCTTCCCCCTTTCTCGCTCTAACAGTTCCTACTATGCTATCATATGGTGACTCGTCTCGTGGGAGTATAGGAATTAAAGTGTACCTCCATCTGTATCTCGTAGATAAAATGAATGGCAATGAAGTATTGCAGTTAGGTAAACCATGCACGAGAGAATTTCTATACTCTTGCTTTCCAGAAATGCTTACTTGAGATGTTTCTCCGATTCCCCCTTTAAAATAAAATTTATCAGATGAAGGCTTCATTTTGTCGAAGCTAAGGAACCACTTCTACCAATATTGTAGAATTCAGAAGAGATTTATAATTATTTTCATTTTTAGTCACACTTTTGTGAAGTTTTATATTGACTTCACCAAATCTGGATGAAAATTAATATTACAATATTCCATTTTGGACGTATTTTCGTGCATTGAATCCTGGATTCATTATTTCCGAGCGAGGAGAGGAGAATATGTGAAGTGTGATGCGGGAAGTCGAATGGCAGCATGGTCAAAATAACACAGCCACTCAAGTTATAAAGCGAAAGCGAAAAACCACTGATTGGTTTGTGAAATGCAAAACTTCCTACTGGAGTGGTGAGCACACTTACCTCACCCCGAGAGGGCGGGGCGTTTTCAAGAGCGGGGAGGGGGTGGAGGGCTCCACTCCGGACAGAGCGCCCCCCCCGGTGTAATGGCTGCGGGGAAGGTGGGATATTATGGCATTAGCTTTCTTTGGTTCCGCTTATGAATGGGTCTTTGTTCGCCTTCTCCAGGGTACTGCTGCTGTCGCTGATTTTTGCATCTAAGTCTCCGATGCATTAAGGTCGTGGAGACAATGAAAGGCAACTCGAAACTACACGGGAGAGGAATAATGATGAACCGAAACGAACCGTCACCTGCTTGTTGAAAAGAAAGCAACAAGAGAGAAGGGTGGAAAACTTTCTTCGGTGTATCGTATGAAACTGGCGCCATGGATCTTTTTTCATGCTGATTAAGTGCGATCCACAAAAATATTAACGCAACGTCGCCAAATCACAACCTTCTTTTGAGACCATCAAATTTCTTCTGCTCCCCATGCCTCACTCACACTCACACAAATTGGGGGATCAAGATGGTGCGGTGGCTAACCTACTGACTTCCCTCCCAGAGAGCCCGGGTTCGAATCCCGGCGGTGGCAGATATTTTTCAGGGGTATTACGATCCCCTACTTGTAATGCTTTTTGGGGGGCACTTTGAGTGAGTACACCGTCCGTCGGATGGGCTGTTAAGCTGCAGACTCCTTTTGCGGCTTCGTTAAGAGTAGGATAATGCCGACGCCGGGTTTCTTTCCACCCTTCATTCGCCGACGTTCGCCTCCCCAATAAGTACTTAATGATATTTCATTTTGATTAGCATGCTTTAGGTATGTTTTATAAGTGGTTTTCTTCACAATTTTCTATCAAATAATTTAATAATGTTTTATAAATGGTTTTACTTCATGCTTTTATACCAAATAATTTCGAATTGAAAAGAAAGCCTTGTAATTTTTACAAGGCTTTCTCCATCGAAATAGAAATATTTTTAAATCGAAATAGTCATATTTTAAACCGATAAAACATTTACTGGTACAGAGTACATTTCCATTTAATGAGATTGGATCAATCAGTATGCCATGAAGTCATATCATCATTTATTATAAAATTACATTAAGAGTTATTATGGCAATATTTTATTTCCGAGAAACAATATGGTAAAGTAACTTTTGATACTAATCTGAAAATACCCTTTCCATCACAACACACATCAATTTTGAGGGTAATTATGGTTGTTTCACCCATTCAGAGGATTCAGTTCCAAAAATAATGCAAATTAAGTAATCTAATAAATATCGTAGTTTCAGGCGTGATGTGGTTGAATTGCAATAACCAAATGATAAGGCTTTTCAATTCAATATTGAGGGGCTCAGTCAATCCATGACCTGTTTCGATGTACCACATCATAGTCAGGTAAACTTCATCACCTAAAGATTGGAAAGTCCTCATATTTATTCATTGCTATGGAAATCTTATATAGAATAATATTCATGTTATTTTGAATACCATTATACATATTCTAAATACCGCCAGTAAATGTTACTCATTATGCATTCAATAAAATAATTATTAACATATTTCGACAAAGTTTGGATTATTAGGCAAAGAGTAACATTATAATACCTTAAGGTTAGTTAAAATTTTGTTTTATTGTCAGCAACTACGAGTAATAATTATTGATACTAGAGTGAGAAAAATAAATAATTACAGCTTCCTAAAGGCTAATGAAGATGGTTGTCAAATTTTAAAAATTATCACGCAAAGAACACCAGTGGCAATGTTCACATTCTCAGCCAAATGATTTTTATTACCCTATTGAAAATATAAAACATAAATGATTTTGGAAGAC
Source organism: Hetaerina titia (assembly GCA_037158775.1). NCBI lineage: Eukaryota > Metazoa > Arthropoda > Insecta > Odonata > Calopterygidae > Hetaerina > Hetaerina titia. The sequence goes on along the minus strand of CM073774.1, from coordinate 99,113,824 downwards.
CATTTGTTCTCGTATCGCAAGGGAGCCCTTTCCAAAAGAACCGACTCTAAAACCTTTGCCCCATCAACGAGACTAAAGGGTGCAGCGCGAGGGGAGGCTCCTTTCTTCACTCCCTCTTCTGCGAGAGCGAGGCAAGAGAACAGTAATGGACCCCCCTCCCCATAGCGCAATGATGCAACGCCGCGGCCGGCGCGGCGGGCGGAAGTGAGAGCGCGCGCGCCCGCCACGGAGGCCGTCCGTCGCGGACCAGAGGCTTTCGGGGGACCACCGCTCGATTGGGGGAGAAAGGGTGTCAACGTAAACACGATCCCAGACCCCTTAACATGGTGACCCCGGGAAATGCCCCAGCCCCACCCGAAGAGGCGCTCTGACTCTTGCAGTGGCCTCTTTCTACTCTAGACGCCCATTGAATTCACCGACGGTCGTTGAAGTCTCCGCCGCCCCAGGCCTCGCGAATCTCGAGACAATGACCCACGGGAGGAAATGTGGGGCGGATGGTGAGCTAAAAGAATGGACAGAATAGTGATATCATTGCAAAAGCTTCAACATCTCGAGACAAAACGTTGAAAGCAGAAATGACATCGTTTTTTAGAAGATGTTATTATTCTCCTGTGGAGAATAAGCACAAAGACTTGAGTATCTTCCAGGGAGTGTCGGATAAAAACTGTTGACATTTTAACAATAGAATCCTCCATAAAAATTTGGCAGCTTCGATTAAACCCTTGCGAATGTTTCAAATTGAAATATATGTGCTTTAATTACTTTTTTAATCTATTCCCCAGACATTGGACAAAATTGTTATCAGAAGTTTATAGCATTTTAATATCTAACAGATATTATTGACCAAAGTTTGGTATGATGTCGATGATGAGAATATTATTAAGTGTACGGCGAGTATTGAAAGTTCACCGAGAGTAAAAATATTTTGTAATAAGGAATAATCTGCATAAAATACCACAAAAACTACTTTTTCGTGTCATTGGCATAACAGTCTACTTATGTTTTGAATGAATAATATGTGACTTTAAAATAATGAATTACTGGACACGTAACTTTAAATTACCTATTTTAAAGCGTAATTTATATGTTATTAACAGGGACATTTTTATATTATCCTTCACAACTATAATGAGAGGTAATTCTTTCATAAAAGGAAACTAAACATAATTATCCAACATGAAAACGAACAAACATATGATTTTATATAATTTAATGAAAAGTACCCTTCTTTAGGAAGGACTTGGGCGTTTCAACGGCCCCTAAAGCTGTGCTGAACGGATCAATGATCGTTCCTCCTGGTAGATATACCCATGCCAAATTGAAGGGTCCACTCAGTCGTGTGTCGTGCCCGGCTGCGGGAGAGGCAAGGCTTCCGCGACCGTCATTAAACGAAATCCCTCCCAAGGAAAGTAAAACGCATCCTCAAAGAAGAGACAGAATTTACTGAACTAGTTAGAAAAGAGATTCGTAGTATTAGGGCGTTTTTAAGGGAAATAAGAAAACATCTAGCGAAGATGGAGATAGGTAATTTAGATATTTGAGGGATTTGCGAGGTGAATTGGAGCCATAGGAGGAATTAACGGTTGCAACCGTCGTTCGCCCCACTATCGTAGCGATGGAAACTTTACAGTATTTAAGATCAGGTTGGGAAACTGATCTTAGTTTTTGAAAGAGGTTAGTCATACAAGTATGAATCTTATACTTTCTCATTCATATTTTCACTAATATATTCATCATCAGTATTTCAATCCTAGGATTGGTTTGCTGCAGCTACTACACTCCCCTCTACTAGAATGAAAGGTTGCGTATTCTAGGGAGAAAATGTGGTGATTTCCCGTTGCCTTCCACATCGCAGCACTACAGCCGATACCGTGAACTTCAGCTGTGGCAGTTGATGCCTGGCCGACCCACTCGGACTGACTAATGGTGAAACCCCTGCCTTTCACCATGAGTCCAGGGTATCATTTTAGTAAGAGTCTATTTTTCCCGTTGCCTCGTTCCAAAATACCATTATTATATTTTTTCTGTTTATGTGTTATTGCCTCGTTCCGAAAAAAACATTTTCTTAGCTGAAAATTTTCGCCAATTACGGGAATCAAACCAGGGACCTTCGGCTTTATAGACAGACACCCTACCTCTGGTCTACTACCCCCGCTCCTACTCATATTTATGGTACTTATGTTTTCACTTCTTTGTTTGCTATTGTTTTCTAAATAGTAACGAGCAGGAGAAAATCCTCTTCAATTTCTAATTAGAGATTCCATATTTTCTCTGGTTCGCCAAATCCCTCAAAATATAAGAGAGATCCTTCAATTTGTTTCAATACTCTTAGTAACTGGTGGAAAAATAGTACCACTTTGGCGACCCAGAGTGATGTGGGTCTAGGACAATAAAATAACTGCTTAACACCCTTTGTTAAGTACCCTGCCCTACAATGCAATAATTTCAAATTAAGAGTGTAAGAATGCATGTTAGCGGATGACTCCATTAAAAGTTACTGTGCGGCATTTCCCGCAGTTACCCTGCCCTAATGGATGGCCAGGGTTCAGGGAGTGAGATGTTTATTTTATTGCAAATATTCCATGTGTGAGTTCTGCGCGTGTTTTTTGTGCTGTACTGTGGAATTTTTCATAATTCGTGATTGGTTTTTCTTTAATAATACAAATTTGAAACTGAAGTTTCCATTTGAGTTATAAAAGATAAAAAAATACGACAGAGAAAAATGTAATAAAGGGTTCCGAGAGATAACGTTAACTAATTGGATTCAGGAGCGGAGATCATCCATTCAAGTATCGTTTCGTTACCAATGGGATTTACATTACTTGAAACGTCATAAGGCAAAAAATATTCTTTGACCCTCTTGAAATTTGATATTGAAGTACCTAAACACTCTTCGTAGATCATTAATCAATACAAACGCATGAAATTGTTTCTCTTAATTATGTTGGAGAAGAATGTATGTCTCTCATGAAAAAAGTAGCTGAATAGCAGCTTGGAAGTAGAAGAATGAGTTATCAAAGAAAATGCGGAAGTGTAATTTTTTCCATACACAGTTGACGACTTTTGAGCCAAACCACCTGTGAAAACATCGAGGATTCCCATAGAATACGATGAACCTGGTCCGTATAACCTTGCTTCCCACACGTAGGAGAAAATTCTTTCGGAAATTAATGCAGCTGTGAGCTTGAGCGATAGCAGTGCACGTTGTAGAGTAACAGAACTTCTTTTCCATGGAAAGACGCATTATGGACCCAATATACAAGTTTTAAATACCATTCGATCATCACCAGCAATAACTCTGAAATTTAACAACCAAAATATATTCAACAGAGAAATTAAAGAATGTGGAAAGCATATAGAACTAGGAATTCTTCTCGTAAATTTCATAAAAATTGAAACTTGGAGCGTGGATTCGTAGCAGGCAATACAAATTTTGAAAACAATTCCTCATTTTAAATTTAAAAATATCATTTGGATAGATCTTACAGGAAAAATTTACATTCGTTTAAAAACACATTCAATGTTATTCGGCAATCGGTCCTTTTAACAAGTACGAGATATTTCAGTTCCACTTAATATAGGATCGTAACTTGAAGAGATCATCGCTGACAAAGGAATTCTGCATATATCAAATGCAATGCGTGGGAAAATCAGCTATCGATTCTTGATGTATTCAGTTTTATTTAGGTTCGTCGCAGTTTCTGGATCCTCGTTGAATTAGAGCATAGATGGGCTTATTCGTGGTAACAGAAGAATTACTGTTGAAAGGATAGCTAAGAAAGTTCAAGTAAGAGTTAGAACTGTTCACAATATCATTCATTAATATTTAAAGTACAGAAAAACGTGTGCGAAATGAGTTTCCAGGCAGCTTACTGATGCTTGTAAAGAATCGAGACTTTCCATTAGTCAAGATTTAAATTAACGAGACTTGATTGATGAAGACCCTTTTTTTGAAAGAATTGCAACGAGCGGGGAAATACACCAACTCTCCCGTTCGGAAAAAATTCAAGGCTCAACCCTCCGCGGGAAAGTAATTCTGACCATCTTTTGGTGTTCTCAGGATCCAGTATACTGCAGATTTCCTTGAAGATCGGCTAATTATCCACACCCAGCACTAATTTGAGAAGCTGGAACACAAACTTAAATCAGATATCAGGAGCAAATATCACGGACTATTGGCAAAAGGAGTCAATTTCCAGCACGACAACGGCCCTCATACGGCCGAGCTGACCCGTGATAAGCTTCAAGAGTTGAGTGGAGAGGTCTAGGTTCATCACGCGAACAATCCAGATCTTGCCCCGTCCAGGATTTAACTATTTGCACCACTCATAGACGCCTTGCAAGGAAAAAGGTTTGCCAACAACGAGGAAGTAAAGGAGGCGGTGCAAATGTGGCTTTGGGGTCAATCGAAGTGTCGAATTCTTTGCCAAAAGAATTAGGAAAGTACAAGACAGATATAAAGTATTAAATGCATGCTTGTTGGAGGCAATTATTTTGAAAAATAGCCCCAATTTTGCAAGAATCCAGTGAAACGTTTTTGCGTTATAGACATATTTCTCCTTACTTACTAAATGACCCTCGTACATAACAATGTAAAGGTAATAAGCTAGTAAGTTTCTGTAAGGATATAAATACTAAAAGAGTTTAAGAGGGTATGGGAAAAAATGTGGCGAACACATATACGAAGGGTGACTAGCGTAGCCAGGAAGTTTTCATAAAGGTATGCTGGTTTAATTTTACCAATCCATGCTGAAATATCTAGATGTGCATACTGTAACAAATTCTTCTTCCCTAAAGTTTTAGGATACCTCTACACATTAGGATTAGATTTTTTCAATCAACATGAGCAAAAGTTAAGTTTACATCTTAAATGTTCCTAAGTACTTACAGAGAAACTTAATATTTTAACTGTCACTGAATGATAGAAACTGCAAAGAAGGACATGATAGATAAAGGAAGCATATTTCGTTCACGGAAGTACGTGTTACTCTATGAATACTGTGAGAAAGATCGTCGACGCGGCACCATGGTGCCAGAAGGCATAGCCGGTTTCCATGCAGTCAGCGAACTGAGTGAAAGGCTCTTGGTGGCGGTGTGAGGGCGATTGCGAAGGGGGGAACGGCGGGATTCCTTCCCCGCACTTCCATTCCGTGCCTCGGCTCAATCAGCCTCCTCATCACTCCCACATTTAAGGTGATCGTCACTAAGGAAGCCATTGTTCGCAAACGCTTAGTGCCGAAAATATTTTTTTAAAATGCAAACAGCTAAGGCTCTGTATCAATTATTACAAGGCAAATAGCCAAGGCTCTGTATTTTTACTACAACATTGAACCGAATCCTCATGTTTTGAACTAAGTTTACATTTATTTTTTGAACCCCATTATACCTTACATTTTAATGTGCCAGATGAATTCCTATATTACAACTGAATTTTATTGAACGTATCTTAGACGTGAGTCGCGGTAGTCCAGGGGTAGAGCGTTGGACTACTGAGCGGATGGCCCGGATTCGATTCACGGGCACTTCCACCCTAGCTGTGTGATTTTTCGGGTACCAGATCTTCCTGGAAAACCTTAACTGGCAGAGGGAAAGGAACTGGCCCCCGTACCCTGCCTATGTGAAGATTTCACAACTAATTTCATTTAGAGCTTAGTACTCTCAACCGTCACCTACCCCACCAAACTTCGCATTGATTACTGTCTTTATGGCTTTTTATGTATCTTAGGCGTATCATGTTTAATAATCTCTCAATCAATTGCGTCTAAAATGTTCCTTATTACACTCATAAAAATCATAACACCCAATTTCAAAATAATAATAACTCACATGAAAGTTCGTAATCCTTTCCTAAGACACTCACCTGAACACTAATTATTTCTGTGTTATTATGATTCCCTTTTCGAAACGATGTGCTTTGATGTACTGCAAAGTATACTGAAGAGACATCGGATTGCAATTTAAATTTCTCGCCACCTACACCAACGAGTATAACGATCTTGATGAGGAGTGAGTGGCAAGTCTCGGCAAACTTATCCCCGATGGACCCTGCAGCGGTCGGCCGAGAGGTCAGCACGCGCTCGCTCTCAAATCACAACTCGCACGCTGGGTGAGCGTTGGACTCTGTGGACCCCGCAGTCCCGACTGCATTCGGCTCCGCTCTCAAGAATTAGACAACTCAAGCAGCATCCCACACGCGCCCCTCTCTTCCAAATCCATCGCTCTCCCCCGTGGGTGCGGCGAGTGTGGAGCAGGGGGGAAGGAGAGAGGGGGGTAATCGAAGGGGGTCTCCCCACCCTCGCCATTGGGCGCGCTCATCTCCCGTGCTCCACCTCTCGGGAGAATTGAGGACGAGTGTCCCCGTGTGGGGGGCGGGGGGCGAGGGAGAGAGCGGGGGGGAGGGAGGGGCCCAGCGACCATCGAGCATATAAAAGGACGGGCCTCGGCGGCAGAGAAAGCAACGCCTCCTGGACTAGAAGGACTCGAGAGCCAGCCAAGCGGACGAACTCCCTCGCAGCATCCACATCCACTCTCCAGTCATGAAGCTGGTACGCCGCCTTTCTCCTTTACTCTTCCAATACTTTGCCGATTCTGCATAACCGCGAGCCCCCACATTTTCGCGTGCGCTTCACGCCTCTCGGCCGTGAACCGGAGTCGCGGCATTCCCTTCAGGGTCCGCCCTCCCCCGCTGTTGCTCACCTGATCATTGTGCCAAATTGTTTACTATGTAAACCAATAGTTGTCCGCTCTGGCCATGGTCGCGCAGAGTATTTCGGCAACTATTCCATTAAGTCCAATTCTCATGCTTGCGATCATTTTCGATAAGATTAACATTTCTATCGGGGTCAATGCATTAATATAATTTTTGCCGTCATGATCGACTTTGTCCAAATCTTGATTTTATTCTGAACCTAAACCTATAATTGAAGGCTAACTTCAAGGATCTTAAGTATTTTATCTAATGCATGTAATAAATTTGTCATAAAATTTGAATGATGAAAGATTATCAGAAATAAATCCGTTGTCAGTGATAATTTTACAGAAATACTTTGTTTGAGCCAATAATCAATGAAATTTAATTTTAATTCAATGTTAATATTAACTAGTATTGGCATTGGTAATTTTAGTACATGGAGTAAATGCTTTTGAATAGCTAAACACGTAATAATCTTATCGATGCCAAGCCAATGTCCATAGAGTAAATACTTTTGAATGCATTAAACTGTCAACATCTTAAATAACACTGACTGCATGCTTCCAATTTTGCTCAAATATATTGTTATAAAATTATTAAATTTGAAAATAATTAATCTCACATTAATTCAAACCAGATTCATTCATATGTGTATCGAAGTTATATTAACATGAATCGAATGTAAATATTTGGTTATCATTATTTTACATTAATTATTACTTAAAAATTTATTATCTATGTGGAACTTACATATCTTGTTTAACCAATACTAAATAAAGGCATGTGTAGAATTGGTTGATTAAATATTTGAGGCAAGATTACGACCATTATATTTCAAATTGCTTTAAATACAGCAGTAGTTATAGTATTCACGTGACAGCTTTACCTGCCGTACACATATCTTTGGGAGTCGAAAGCAGCAAATGAAAGTAGAAAGTGGATAGGACTATCATTAAAAATAAACGTAATTACGTATAGCTAAAGTTTACCTGATTTTAAAAGCACGCAAAGGGGAGGTCAAATGTTGGCCAGAAGTCTTTATTCTTTTGGACCTCAAAAGAATATACTGAAATTTTTTGGTGCTTCGGTAGATTAACTGCCAAAAGCACTCGGCCGTAGATCGAGGAGTTCGAGTACCAGTCTAGGCTAATGATTTTTACGATTTGAAATTATTTCTTTGCAAAGGGTCAATTGTTCATGGGGTTTTACCGTTAACATGTCAATGAAGCTAGAGTACATACATATAGTACTGCTCTGTTTAACTTAAATGAACGTCTTCTATTAATTATTATTTACATATGATATTTTAAAATATGGAAATGGTTATGTAGGAAGTCAAGGGCGATCGCAACGCATAGGGTTGCCCGCTCTTCATATAGTTCTCTCGTTTCTAACGTGTGTATGTCTAGAAAAGTATGACTTGCTGGCGAACAATTACTTCTTTGTATTCCTCTTAATTGAACGTTATTCACCTTTTCATAAATTCTGGCAAAATTGTCCGTAACGGCTGCGAACTCATTCCGATAGAAAACGTGACAAATATTTGACAAAGTGAAACTTAGCAGAACACCTACATAATAATGCCGCAAATCGGTGAAACGCATTGTATCTTATAAAAAAATCTGTAGAAAAGTGCTAAGTCTTTTTAGTATTGCCACATAAAGATACCCATAAGATAGAATTCATCATTAATTTTTCAACAAAAAATTCCTTTATATTCGTCGGTGACTACAATTCACTCCCAACTGATATATCCCAACGGCGTGTTGAAAGGTCAATCCACGCGAGCGTGAAACGTCTCCTGCCGAAAGCAATGGCTGGAAGGGTCTCGTCATGATTTGCGGATGTGAGGTTCGCTCTGGGTCTTCTCCCTTGCCGCTTCACTCCGCACCACTCGCCTTTCGCAACTCCCCTTTCACCTTTAACCGTTCACCAATTGTCGTTTTCCGATCGCGCGGGCACCAATCCCCTTCACCTCAATCCCCCCTTCCCCACCCTTCCCTCCCTGAGACCATCATAACCTTCGTTGACTGAGCTGTTTTTCACCACACCTCCTTTAGCTCACCAGAATTCGCATTTTAAAGGGTATATCACATATTAGATAATATCCACATATTCTCATTTCATCTGTCACTACATCGTGCAGACATTTGCTGTACTTCCCCGTCGTGAGTTCCCTTTTGTCAACGAAGACATAAAATACAGTGAAAAAGATTAATTTCTTCTGTTGATCGCTCACCTATAATCATTTCTATACTTCTTTACTTCGCTATTGTATCGAAATGATTTATGTATAATGGGATCTCTTCTAGCATTGAAGGTTTACGCCAAGAAAATAACAGTAATGTAATAACCTCATTTTTGTGTCAATGGAACTCTAAAAAAAACAAAATTTTGATCTTGTCTAATAAATGTTTATAACATTTATAACGGCATTTATGCTTGTGACTAGATTCTTCAACATAATCAATACGCCAATTATGTTTCGATGGGTTTAGAGCACTTGAATTACAAGGCTGAATTTTTCAAGATAATGAACGGAAAACGCTTAAATGAAGGGAAAAGATTTCTCAACTTGAATTCACGTGCATAAAGAAATCCACGAGGGCCCTACTTTTAGGATTTAGGTGGTGGAAAAGACTCCACAATCTCACCCTAAAATCTTATCTCTCCTTGGCAAAATCTTTGCATCATTTGAGTCGCTTAACTTTTTTAACTCTCAATTCTTTGGATAGTCATATCATGCACGAAGATTCGGAAACGGATAAGTATAACAGTAAAATGAACTATTCAGGGATATCTAAATGATAGCCCTTAGATTTCGGTCTCCAATTTCATTCCTTCGACTTAATTTGTGGGAAAATGGATTGATTCTCATTGGTGTTCAATAATTACCTATGGAGAGATATGGGTCGCGCAGTGACAAAGAAAATATGACGAGGATTGAGAGAATCAAGTTAGAAATATGTTCTTCAACGAAATTATTAGTCAACAGCGTTTTCATTTGTTTTATATATGTCGCAATCCTCATTACCTTGAGAGACATTAAGAATAACATATTTTAGCTCAACCAGGAAGAGGTTTTCCTCAGAGAATAAAGTCTTTCGATTTCTGTCAAGTAGCCCGCTGTACCCAACCTCAGCAACGCTAAGTTGTATTAATTGGATTGCTTCCTTACTGAATGACGAATAAGTCTAGTCTCGTGTCACAAAATATGAGTCTTATCCCAGCATGTGATTTCTAATGAAGGAATAGACCAAGTGGAGGTGGAGAAGGTGGGGGCGGAGGACGATGGGGTGGAAGAGGTGGGGGTGGGGGTGTGGACGATCGAATCCGATCCGAGATGAATACGATTCACATCGGCCCCCCGCGCCCCCTCCTTCCCCCGCCCCGTGACCTCGACCCGCCCCCTCCTCCTCCGGCGAAGCTCCTCGTGCCCCGGCGACCCGTTTTCACTCCTCTCATCTCACCCTTGCCAGCATCCCCACCCCTCCCTCGCCCCTCATCGGCTCTGCCGTGGGAAAGGGCGTCCGGCACCGCCGAAGGGAGAGGCCCTCCTCCCGACCAACTAATCGTGCTTCGAGATCTCTCGGTGATTTCCCAGAATGCAACCTTTCGACGCGCCCACCTCCCCCCTCGAGATGACTTCTCGGCGCCGCGTTCACTTCAGAGGCGCTCCGCGTGGGAGGGAGGACCCCCTCAGGGCCCTTCCGAAGGCCCTCACTTCGCTGGAGGATTTCTATATCGGCCGTGGGAGTGGGAATGTGAGGGCTCTTTGGAAGAAAAATGAAAGTTACGTCCATCATCGAAGAGTTTTTTTCCCGGCTGTTCATTTTCACCCGGGACTCCGGGCGTGGGAATTCGCAATCGGCAGGGGGCTGGGAGGGAGGGCCTCGGATCGGGCAGGGGGCATATTACCAGCGAATAAATAAAAGCTAAAGAAATGCTCCGTGCGCTTAGCGGATATGATTTTTTAATTCCAAAAATGTATTATGCTTGCGGAATTTGACGAGTCTGATTGTTATCTTTATCTACGGAATTATTTTCAACCCCGAGTCCCACATAAATACCTCCACTCTTCCACGTGCAGCGACTGTTAAGTATTGACAATTATCACAAACTAGGAATTATTTAATTTTGTAAATGTTGAATTCAATAAACTTGAATTCAATAGATTTTTAATCGTATTTACGGCCAGTTAAATAACAACCGCAAAGTTCATTTCATTCAGTAGAGAAGCGAAAGAAAATTGTCCAAATAAATATACTAAGACAAAATGTTTTGCACAATATTGTTAGTTTTGCTATTACAATAATGTAGGGGGTATTTTATCGCAAAAATGTTGGAAATAATCTTAGATCGACAATTAGCAGGGGGAAAATCATGAGGAAAATTGCAGCAACTTACTTCAGGGCCACAAGTAAAAAAAAAATTCAGATAAGCTTAAAATAGGGTTTTAGGAGCGCGTAGAAAATTGAGATAAATGATCTGGATACTCAGAAGAAAGACTTTTATATGAAAACAATCATGCGACATTTTTTAAAAGTAAACTCTGTAAATTATGTGAGCGCTAGCATTAGAATAGGTTTGAAGCAGGCTGAAGCAAGAGAGCTTGCAGATTAGTCGCAATCTCGTCGAGTGAGGTTAACGCTTCCAGAATTCTATCACTGAGAAGTTCAGTAATTGTACGCTCGTGGCTTACCTCACGCGGCTTCAGGAATGAGAGTCGTAAGCGATAGCCCTCAGTCCAAGAGACGTCGACAAGACTTGGGTAACGGACATTATGGAATCGCTTTAATTTTATTGCCTCACACGCCGAGAGACATTCCGGTTTCTTAGTTAGCATAATGCTTTCCACAAGAACCGCAGCATCCTCCCCCTCCTTCGCCGATCACGGCGGCCGCAGTCAAGGCGAGAGCCACCGTTATCCCCTTCGCCGCTCCGCGCGTCCCCCTCCCCCCCCCCCCGATGCTCTCGACGGTCTGCGAGCTGAGCGCCAACTCACTCTCACTCTCTCCTCCCTCCCTCCCTCCGCCGAAGAAGTTCCACAAAGAATATTCTCACCGTCACGGCGTGATTAGACCATCACGTACATAATCGTACTCCGCGCGTGTGGTCAGACCCCCGGCGCCAAGAGAAGGGCCTCAGAGTGGAAGGACAGGGAGTCGGAAGGAACTGAATTACACCAAAGATGTCTGCTTTACAAGCCTGCTGAGTCGCGTGAGAAGTTTAATGGCAAGATAAATCGAACTCGCGGTTCCCTTTTCCCAATAAATGGATGAAGTCCTTGCTGAGGAGGTAAGATCAGGAAAAAATATAAGCAACAATATATTCTTTCAAACAGAAGATGTAGTTGGATAAATTTGGAACAATTATGTAAAAACTACCTATTTTCACATCGTCCCCATCATTCAAAAACTAAATACAACAGGAATGTCATTATTTAACTAGGTTCTTATTAAATATCAAAACAAACGAAGAAGAGTTTGACGCAGGAGAAGACAGAGTATCATTGGAAGAAATCCAAAGGCAGCAGGGAAGATGGATGCATTCTGATTGGCAACGGGACGTTGAAGACTGTGATAGAGGGAAGACTGTTAGGGAAGCAAGTAAGGGGCAAAAATGGGCGATTTGGATGTTGGTCGGAATTAAGGGAATTAAAATGTGTGCAGGGTTGAAGTGCAGTTTAATATACGTAGGTTTGAAGCTTTAGATTGGGTCTTATTTGAAGAAGTTTGATATGCGGCGAATAATAATCTGTCTGTGTCTATCCAAAACCTTAACTCAAACGACTAACTACCAAAGAATAAGTGAACAGCGGTTCTTATCATGTAATAGAAATATCATTGAGGCAATAAAAGAAATCAAAGATTGTTAGGCGCCACACGTCAAAACCGAGTGGCCAGAGGAGAGCTGACTGTACCCAAAAATTAGCAAAAATTTGGCAACCAGGTAATAATTTTAAATTTTTGTGGGCACGGCATCAGAATGACGTTCTAACCCATCACCCACGTTTGGTAAAATTTCCCTCGTGGACAGTAACCCGCTTGGCAGGCCGCCGGTCGTCCCCCACCCTCGCCCCAATCCCATTTGACTCTCCGGACGGGTGGATTCAGTAAGAGTGTGCAAAAGTGGGTGTCAGTAATTTGACTTCAGCCTCCAATATAAGAAATGAACTACGTACGCCTTCGTCCTAACTCAACAGAAGCAGCTGTACTACCATGTTGGAGTCAACCAAATGTTAGTGCTACGTGCAAGAACTTTTTTCATGCCAAGGAAAAAATACAATGAGAAAATGTTACGAAGGATACCATCAGATTATGCTTATTTTATTGTCAATCACCTCTTGTTGACTCAAAGGAGGTCAGACTTGATAAAGAATTTCGAAGTATTCGTTTGAAATCGTAACGATGTTCAAATACTTAATGGGAAATAGTAGCTCCTTACTTTCGTTAAGCCTCGATACTATCGTTAAATCTCCGAAACTATACTGCATAATGAGTTTTAAAACTACATTTTCTACGTCAGAGGATCAGCCTTTCCTTTTTGAATAAAAATTCAACATTGATTCCTTATTTTCTCTCAAATTTCGGTAAAAACCATTTAAAACCATTTTATGGAAAAAAGTCCACCAATAATTTAATTCAATAATTTCTGTATTATCATACGAACGGAGTTAGCGGTAGACAGTTCTATTTGCGTGAAAATTTTTTTCTCTCACGGAATGTAAATTTTAGCCACAGCAACGTGTCTAATGGATCCTGGGGGTCGTGGTAATTTTGCCATTTCATCCTGGAATTGGCTTAGATTGTTCCCACACGAGCACACCCATCAAATCGACGCCAAAACTAAACTCACCCTCTGTTGCTTGCAGATCATCCTCTCCGCCTGCGTGGCTTTGGCCCTTGCCATGCCCCAGAAGCCCCTGACTCCGCAGCAGCAGGTTCCCATCATCTCCTCTGAGAACGAAGTCAACTTCGACGGCTCCTACAGATACAGGTGAGAAAGAAGAATTTAAAACGCTGCAGACCAGACATTTAAGTCCCATAACACGATTGAAAATGAAATGTATAGTAGTATGCATAAAGAGACAGACACCATATGTGAGCTGAAAATACTTTTTAAATGTATCGACAGCACTTTTTTTGTGAGACTAATAAAAGTAACATAAATGGATCAGAACGAATAGAACACAGTAAAAGATACCCATAATGGATGGGTTATGATTAGTAAAAATAATTATGTATGGGTATTGGTCGATGATTAATTTTGTTTTAATATTCCAAAGTTTCAATATAAAGGTTATTGTCACATTTACCTTATTTTTTAAAATAACCTGGACCTTTTTGGCTACTTTATGCACTACTGTGTAATGACCAACTGTCCCGTAAAATGTTTTTAGTGACGAAGACGATTCGCGCACATTCATTCACCCATTCAACTATTTTGATAACCACATTTAATGTCAAACGTCGTCCGTCATGAAACTTCCATGTGGAATATTACTCGTACCTCCTTTTTTCCCAAACTTTTGCCTCTTTCTTTCCCAAACCAAATTCCACTTCTAATGACGAGGCATTATTCAGAATAATCAAATTGGTTTTCTAATTTGATGAGCGGCCAGTGACTAAGCGCAACACAATAAAATTAACCGAGTTTTGGCAATCTTCGTGAGAGTTGAGCTTGGTCATTTGTATTATGAACTCCTCCGCGAATGTCAATTCATTTCCCGAGGGATATGGCGCCCGTTTGTCCTCCAAGCGCCTCCTCCTCCTCTATAAGCCTCCTCTCTAAGCCTCCTCCTTTCCTCAGCTTCGAGGGTGGAGACGGGACGAGCGCCCAGCAGGCCGGGCAACTGAAGGCCGTCGGCGCAGAGGCCGGAGTCGTGAACCAGGGGTCGTTCTCCTACGCCGCACCAGACGGCTCTCGCATCGCTCTCACCTACACTGCCGACGAGAACGGATACCACCCACAGGTGAGTAAGGCCAGGCGAACCCGGGGAAACCCCCCCCCCTGAATTCGCGCAAAGCATCTCATGCCAATAGGCTGATTCCATAACTACCCCTGGACTTTATTTCCACAGTCAATTCCAAATATACCTGCGCTACTAAAACAATAGCTGTGAGTAACAAAATACGACCATTTTTGGTTTGGAATCATAAAGCTCCAGATCAATATTGCCACCGCATATATTTCACCTGAGCAATTGAGAAATTATCTAAGTTTCCTCGGATAATCGTTGTCGAATTCCTTATGTTCTATATGATCGCCTTTAATTAGCCCATATTTCTATTGATAAACTATATATTTCAGTAAATGCATTCATGGCACAATCAAAACAAATTCATTCATATGCGACAATAAATGGGCGATCAAGAGCTTCGGCTGTGTTAATAATGCGTTAAAAACATAGGAAAGCGTCAATCAGCTCCTGAATAAAAAAATGGATTTAGAACTAGCTCTAACGACAAATTTTTGAATGAAAAGTAACTGCATCCATGTCCATGGAATCCAATCAATTTTTAAGTGGGTCAGTTTAGGTTATCCAGAACTTATTCCCAAAGAGGAAGAAAACATTTGGTTACCACCGCCTTTATCAAAGGGATGCACTGGCACCTGTGTTCTGCACGCCGGAGAGACTAAGCACAGGCACACTCTAGCGGTCCATTCCTCGGACAAATCTGATGCGCTTGTCTGTGTTTCTTTGTCCATCAGGGTGATCACCTCCCCGTGCCCCCACCCATCCCCGTGGAGATCCAGAGGTCCCTCGAATACATCGCATCCATCCCAGTGAACCAGAGGCAAGGAGACCAGGGTGAAGGCCAGTAAATGACGACACGCCCCTCCGCCCCCCTGCGCGGGGCCCCCTCCCATCCGCCGACGACGCCTCCAGCCGCAGCAGGGGCCCGAGGCGAGGACCTCCGACCCTCTGACCCCTCTGCAACGAGTCAGCGACAACAGCACCCAAGGGTCACGTGCTTAGAGAGACATCACGAATGCAAAACCGACCCTCATCTGGGATTCTGCGAGAAAAAGTTGCAGTGGCTGGTTTTTTTATATTAAATGCTCTTATTTTTAAACAAGAAAAATAAAAAATTTATTTCCTTTCTAAATCAATTATTTACATTTATCCCCATCAAATTTATCTTCTCCTAAGTCCTAAGTCTTCAGAGTTATTAGTTTTTTATAAAGTAAATATTCTTCCTTAACGCGGCCGGAAGTGAATGGCAAATTTGTCATGTAATCTAATATCATGCAACGTACGAATGCCGTCTCAAGCACTGCATTATTCACGCAGGGAATCCGGTAGATTATTTCATTGCTATAGTTATGACATAATGTTTTGCAAAGTATAATGGTAATACTTTGACGTGCTAATCCTTAAATCCGACCAACTCCCATAAAACTTGCAAGAAAGGAATAACAATTAAAAAAGAGGAAACAAAACTATTAGATTTCATTCGCACGTAACTCGCTTAAAAATCGAATGTACTTCAAATCCGCACCACCAAATGAACCGGCAATAATAGCATTCATTCATGAGATTCACAATCAAATGAGATTACTTTCACTGAAATGAAATACTATCCATAATTTTAGTCTATTCTTATGGCCATTTTTATTTTCAAACATGTTCTATTTGCAAGAGTGGTCTGAAATTTTCCGACCTAACAAAGATACAAGACATTTATTCTGAAATTTTCTGAGACTTTTGAGGCCGGAAACTTTTCAGACCACTCACGTACCTCTGAAATGTAACGTTTCCATAAGGTATATGTAAGACACTGGCCATCTATCAGAAGGTGTATTTCAGCATCAAACCGATAATACAAATTAACAAGAGCGGGCATCCATTGTGACAAAACCTCCATTTTAAGAATTGGGTTTTACGAGCATGGTACTTTTTAATGCAGTCGTGTGAAAACAGCCTCAGCACACAAAGACTGCCTTAAGAGGCGCCCTCACGGCCAAGTGCGTAACTCACTGGAAGGGTATTAAGGGAGAGATGGAGAGTTACATAAGCATCGGTGCGGATGACAGTTTCCCTGGAAGATCTGGAAAGTCCGAAAGGTCCCGCTCCAGCTGAGGTTTCTACCTCCGTGTGCCTCACAGGGGCGCATATGTAAAGCGCATTTCAACTCGACATCCTCCAATCCAGAGTCAGACGAAGAAAGGTTACATACTCGTACGTGATCTGGAAGATTAATGCTATTCTTGTCAACATTCTTTTCCGGAAAATCCCATTTGCGTGTCATTAATTTAGTGACGCAGGTGTTAGAGAGCATAGAGTAAACAATCATGGCAGGAACCATGGTTCTGCTGTCAATTTCCACCATTTCTGAGGCACCTTCTTGCAAAAGGCAAGGCTGCGGATTTTAATTTTGTCTAGATCATCACACTATTTGGATTTGCTCAGTTCGTTACTTAGTTTACGTTGTGCGATATATCTAAATACGTTGAAGCATTTAGAATGAAAACATAATGCGACTAATATCATAGACAAAAAAATAACGGAAATCTTAAAATAGCCATACGAAACAGGAAAATAAAAAAAGTGTTAAAAACTTTCCTTTTTCGGTCATTAATTTAAGGTCTTCCTGGAATATAGTCACCAACCGAAATTCCGTCATTTTACGATTTTTAGATCACCACATGGTTTAAATCTGTCTCTTGAAAACCAATTCGGGGAGTGCCTCAAACATGTATTTGCATTAACATTGGTATTCACTGCAGCTATTCGGAGAATTAATGAAAATATTAGGGTCGTTCCAGTCTTTGTGATAGTGTTAACATTTATTGGTTAACCATCATCAACATCAGGGGAAACCTGAGTGAACTTAACCCCTCCACCCTAATCCCAAATTCAGAATTAATTCCAAAGCTGTGTTCAGAACTACTTCCAAATTAGCAATATCAGAGATTGAAATATTAGAATTAGTTCTCTGTAACTTATTTAGAGAATAGCATTTCACAGTGCAGGGGGTGGCAACTTCACCCACAAGAAACCCTAAAATCCAAAGAGTTTCTGGTAATGTAGAGTTCTCAGTAAATTTTTATAGAAAAAAATACCAGATTGGAAGAATGCCCTAACGCAAACTTTAATTAGAGCTTATGGTTTTCAATTCAGGTGAAGATATAATGAGAAAAACACTTTTATTTAAGAAATGATTTGCTTATAGAACATACTGTAAGTTTATATTTTACTAAAATCCTTTCGATGGAATTGCATGAATTATAACATTTGAATATTAAATATCGGTAAAATTTTTTTCCTGACGTGTGCGTGAACTGCTACATTCAGACCGTTGATTAAGCGTACGTAGATCGTAAATCGTATCTTACCGTTGATAAGATGACAATGCACACCATTATCACTAAAAATGTGGCGATGCAAAAGATATGCGCTAAACTTGGCCCCAAAATCTTGACGGACAACCAAGAGCAGAGTCGAGTGCCAGGTTGTAAATGGCTTTTGCAACGGCACACAAAGATTCCCCTTACAGTTCCGACTTGGCGAAAGCAGTGTAATGTCTATTTCCAAAATGGAAATCCTCCCTCAAAGAACACCACCATCTAAGTGCCGTAAAAGAAGTTTGCACGCGTACCCCTAAGGACCTTCCGGAATCCGCCTACCAGGGAGTCGTGGAAATCCCACCGGAAAAAGCGCGTCGATGCTCAAGGGAGGTATTTTGATAATTTTTGAGGCAATTTAGCGATATTTGAAATAAACATATTTTATCGAAATTTTTCCTGATACTTTTTTTAAATAACATGTATGGAACTTCTGCTGCAGTCAAATCAATCCGCGAATAAAAATATAATATATATATACATACATATATATATAAGTGTATATATATATACTTTTATATATATATGTATATATATATTATATTTTTATTCGCGGATTGATTTGACTGCAGCAGAAGTTCCATCATCATATAAGTATCATCCCGGATAAGGAAACATTTTTACATTTGTGATCTGCTCAAAACCGCCTTCCCCACCTTTCCTGTGTTGGTCTTTTATGTGTTTTCCTATCCCCTTTCCTTATATGCCTATCTCTATGTGTGTAAAATAATATATATATATATATATATTGTTTTTTCTTTTTTTTCACACACACATGCCATCTTTCTAAAGGAAACGGAGGATCATAAACGCACAAACAAGAAAATAAACTTGCATGTTCTGGAATTTTCTGGGGTAAAAGCCACCTTTCTCTAGGAAGAGTAGGATTGTCTTCCTCTTTTTACTTAAGAAAGGTGGCTTGTCCACCGAAAATTCGAAAATGTGTGAATTTCTTCTCTTTTTGTCTCCTTCTGTGTTTTTGACTCATAATGACGTTAGGAGAAGATTTGCACTTGGGAATAAAGCTTTCATAAGGAGGAAGGAGTTGATGGCAGGGACGTTGACTAAAGATATTAAGAAAAGACTCGTCAAAACTTTGATTTGGAGCGTAGTTATATACGGCGCATAAATGCGGTCCCTGAAGCAGGAGGGTTGACGTAGGTTGGAGGCTTTTAAAATGTTGCTGTGGAGAAGAATGGAGAAGGTGAAATTGACCAAAAAGAAAACAAATAAGGAAGTACTAGGGATTGGCAGTGGGATATTAAAGGCCGTAATAGAGGGAAGAATGTTAGACAAACGAGGAAAGGCAGGATAGGGATGTTGGATGGGATGAGGGGAGGAAGAAAGTGCACAGAGATGAAGAAGGACTTGATGTAGAGTGGTTGATGGATAGTGCTTTTTTAGGAGTCACAAACTATTTATTTGGTTGTTGTACTCATGCAAGCCCCTGTTAATCGATATATTACTTAATAATAATTATATATATATATATATATATATATATATATATATATATATATATATATATCAGGGTCGCGGTGGTCTAGCGGGTAGAGCGTTGGACTGCTGACCGGAGGGTCCCGGGTTCGATTCCCGGGCAAGGCACTTTGGGCACCTGCAGCTCCACCCAAGCTAGTTGATTTTTCGGGTACCAGATCTTCCTGGGAAACCATAACTGGCACAGGGAAAGGAACTGGTCCCCCTACCCTGATGTGTGAATATTCACACGCCGTTGGGCTTGGTACATGGGTGAGCTCTACCATCACCTACTAAACCGACCTTCGGGTTGATTACTGTGTTTGTGGTTTATATATACATATATATATTATTATTATTAGGTAATCTACCGGTTAAGGTAGGTTTTTGGATGGACACAACTATCAAATAAACATTTTGTGACTCCCCACCTAGCAACTAATCTATATCAGGTCCCTCTTCATCTCGGTGTACTTCTTTCCTCCCTTCATCCCGTCCAACATCCCTATCCTGTTCCTACCCTTACCTCGCTTGCCCAACATTCTCCCCTCTATTACCCTCTTCAACATTCCACTACCGCTCAATACGCCTTTCATCCATTTTTCCTGCCTCCATAGGATTTCTCTCAACAAACCCCTCTCCTCCCCCACCATTTCTAGTACTTCCTCATTTGTTTTCCTTTCGGTCCATTTCACCTTCTCCATTCTTCTCCACACCCACATTTTAAAAGCCTCCAATCTACGTCTATCCTCCTGCTTCAGCGACCACGTTTCCGCGCCGTACATATATATATATATATACACATATATACATATATATATATATATACATATATATACATATATATATATATACATAACTTTTGGACGGCACAATAGAACACAGAATAAAACAGATAACACGTAAAAGGACACTCACACTGTTATATTGTTCTCGTAAGTTATATTGCTCTCGTGAGTACTTCCGCATCATCCATATATATATACATACATATATATATATACATATATATAATACATATATATATATATATATATATAATTCTTTTACCATCTCGCCAAATAGATATCACCTTGAAAATCACCACTTTAAGAGATATCACTAGAATATTTCACGGTTAACTTAAATGAAGAAAATACCGATCAATATTCTTTAAACAAACGACAACCTAATTACTTTTCAATAAGTTCTCAAAAATTCCAACTCTTACTCATCAATTCCAGGGTTTTTTAGGATGTTTTCGAGATTGTTTTCATTACAGATGTTTTTCCGGTTTTCGAGGATTTAAGGATTGCTGACCATCCGGTGTAAAAAACGTTGTGTGTGAGATACACAGCCTACTGAGTGCTTTCTTGGAAAACAGTTCTCCGAAGATCTGGAGCGTGAAATATTACCTAAGTGGCAATACACGCATGACATTATGTATACGGCCTGTATGGGTGCCTATGTAAATATGTGTATTGAGTATCGGAAATAAAACCTGCTGTCTTATGTATTGTCCATTACTTCGTTTTCTTTAGAGAAGCTCATTCAGCGTGCCAGACTTTTATGAGAAAAATTATAAATAATTGTTGCTTAAACTGAGTTAAACCTAGTTTAAAAGATAATTAACTCAGCTGCGTTAAAATGTGTTAATTTTAGCCGATTAAAGCTATACATTATTTGGACTAGGTAATAGTTAGACAAGTAAAATTTTAACCCCTACATTTGATATTTATGAACAATAATAGCTGCATTACATATTTCTGATATTAAACTTGGAATATAATTCCAAATATATCCACTTTTTATGATAATAGAAGAAACTATTAAAACACTGGTATCCTTTGAAATTGTGCTTATTAAATCTGGATTTAGATTTTAAGTATATTCAACGTCCCT